>OZ038492.1:1440132-1510132 GCA_964036315.1 Acanthosepion esculentum | reverse complement strand
CCCAAATCTGAAACCAACTCAATTAGTAAAATATTTAACTCCAATACTCTTAAGTTAAGCTATAGTTGTGCAGATAACCTAGAGAAAATAATTAAAAAACATAACGATAGTATCTTCAGCAAGTATACGGATTCGGAGAGCCTGACAACCCACAAGGTTGCGAAAAGCAACATTAAGCAAAATGACACAAATAAATCATGTAACTGTAGGAATCCCAATAATTGTCCACTAAAGAATAATTGTTTAACTAGCTCTGTAGTTTATCTCTGTACAATATCAACACTAGAAAATCCAAATATAAAGAAATTCTACATAGGTTGCACCATGAGAATGGTGGGGTCATATGCAATCTTTTAATAATAGTAACTATAAATATATGATCCAAATACTTTTGGTGTCTAAAAGAAAAAAAAGAAAACACCGAAGGTTAAATGGAAATTAATTAGAAAGGCCCGGACATGTAACTCCCTATATGCCCCGTGTTACCTATGCCTTAACGAGAAACTTGAAATAATTAGATTTAAAAATAAGACTGATCTTTTAAATCAAAGATATGAACTAACAGTTAACTGCAAACATCGTTTTAAATTTAACTTAGTATAGAGATCATATACTTTCAATGATAACGATAAGTCAAACTTGATAGACTATTACCTTTTTTAGCATGATGGTCACCGGGTCGATATGAATGTGTATTGTGTACTTACAAAGTGTTATACGCGTCTGCATTTGTATGTATATATTTGTATGTTATGTAGGTGTGTTTCTACTGTTGGATGGGTATGTGTGTATATAGGGGTATATATATGTGTTTTTTTTTATTTATATGAAGGTATATAGTTGTGTATCATATGTTAACCTGTTTATGTGTACGAGTAGGGGTGTAAATTTTGGTAAGTGTCTACCACTAAATGTGTAAGTATATGTTTGGGTATATAGAGATATATATGTGTACGTGTGTGTGTGTAAATATGTATATATATGCATATGTATGTATATGTACGTGTGTGTGTGTATATGTATATATGTATATATATATGTATGTTTATGTATGCATATATATGTATATGTGTGTATGTTTAAATGTGTATATATGTATGTATATGTGTTTGTATATAGGTGTATATATATATATGTGTGTAGGTATTTATATGTATGCGCTCGGATGTGGGTGACTGTATATCTGGATGTGTTGATATGGGTATTTATATATGATTAGATATTTATGTATATATAGATATATGTTTGTATGCCGTAGTATGTGTATTTGTATGTATGCCTTAGTGTCTTGGAGTGTATCATAGATACAAACTAAAATCTACTTTTGTTGATAAGGAGCCTTTAATTGCTTATAGACTTGTTATTTTTTTTTAATTATTATAAACTTTTAATATATTTTATCGTAATATTGTTGGAATATTGTTAGAATATATGTTGGTCTCTGTATACTTATTCCTTGCCCTTTTTCGTGTGTGTGTCTATATGTTTATGTATATATGTATGTGTCTTTGTATATGTATGTATATATATATATATATATATATATATATATATATATATATATATGTATATGTGTGTATATGCATATATATATGTATATGTATGTGTATATGCGTAGTTGCGTATGTATGTGTATATATATGTATATGCTGATGTGTATATACATATTTATATTTATATAGTTTTAATTTACGTTTATTTGATTTTTCATGTACATGCGTGTATTTGTAAATGTTTATGTATATGTTTAGTTTATATGCATATATGTATGCGTGCGTATGTATGTATATCTAAATATGTATGTGTATGTGTATGTATTTGTATATATGTGCATCTTTATGTATATATATTTTTACTTGCTTTATTTACTTTTTTGCGTTGCTGTATGGGTCGATATATTTATACGTGCTTATGTATATGTGCGTATGTCTGTATATGCGTACCTATTATGCGTATATATGGATATGTAGGTACATGTGCAGATTTGTATGCGTATTTGTGAATGTACAATTATATATGGAGGTAGTTATTTACTTTTGCATGTAGTGTGTGGAAAACTATATGGTTTAAAGATATATATATTTATATATATTTGTTTAAATTTTATCTATATATATTTGACCAGATTAGTTATATTTCAAGTTAAAATTCGTTTAATAACACATTAAGACACGAATATGTTCATTTTAGCTATTACATCTGAACGTCTAGATCAATGTGAATGTGGATGTATGTGCCTGTGTTTATTGTGTAAGGAAAATGCATGCACGTTTGGTTGTATGTTTGCGTACGTATGGTTGTGTGTAGTGTAGATGTTCGTTTTTTTTTTAATCAAGGGTCGTGTCTCGTCACCGTATTTTATGTGTGTATATATATCTAAATATGTCTGAGCGCTTATGTATTATAACCTGAGTATGTTCGAATGATTTCGCGTGAGAGGCGACTACCATGTTGAAATGAAACTATAAAAATGTATACATTTTTGTCTGGGGCTCTGAACATCCTTTTTAACATAATTTCAATGAAAATATAAATTAAATAGCATATATATCTTTTATTTTTATATTTTTATATTTTTTCTCCTCGGTAATTCTACAATTTAAAACTTAATAGAGATTTGATTTAGATTTCTAAATAGGTAATTTTTAATTTTTTACTTTTAATCTTAATTTCAAATTTTATAAATCTTTTAATATCTATGATAACCTTGCTTAGTTGTCAAATTTTTCGAATCACCCTATACTTGTATTTTGATTGGTCATTCGAGCTTATGTAACAGCGTTTACTCCTAGCTAAGGATCGTTAATTAATTTGAAACTTTTAAAACCATTTATTCTATATTCTACATCATCACTTGATAAGACACCAGAAGTGTTGAAACAAAATGGCTATTTTTGTAGTGATTTTATAACATATTTATGTTATAATATTCAAATAAATGAGATATATATATATATATATATATATATATATACACACACACTCACGCGCAGCATATATATGCATTATCGCTCTCCCGTCGAACTCGACGTATGAGGGTCAGACAGATCAGTTCCCAGAAACTGAAAGCCCGACAGCCACACAGGATTTGATTATAGTGGTGAAGGCTTTGTGCAGGGCCATCCACACTTTTTGGAGGGACGAATACAGGATGCAAACGATCCTCCGCAGGTTTTTGAATTCAGAGTTGTCCTTCTCCTAGACCAGTTGCCATCCAAGGCTATAGAACCAAGTATGTCCTGCTATTTACCCATAGTTGGAGGGAGAAAAAGAGGATTCATACATTTCCCAAGGGTATTAGCACGTAAGTGAATGTAATGGAATCGACTGGAATTCGAACTCGGCTCTCCGATTCCTCAATCCATTACTCCACCGTGCCTTCTTGCATAGATATTAATTTACACGCACATACCATATACATATATTCGCAGACGCACATATATATATATATATATATATATATATATATATATATATATATATATATATATACACACACACACACACTTATATCTATGCCCACACAGAGACATATACACGCACACATATATATACATACATACACTATATATATTCACACACACACACACTATATACACACCAAATTCCTGTCCCCACGCTTTAATCCCCTAGGCTATTTCACAGGGAGAACTTTGAACCTAACACCTAAGCAAGGTGAATAATAACTAAGCATTACTCGATGATATATCGCTAGATATGGGCAGTGGAATGAGAACATACTACCTTCGTAGATTGAATAAAGGGTTAAATTGATAATTTCCTTTAGGTTATCCGGATCAATATACGAAGGTTGGAGTGCACAATGACCGAAACGTTGTGATCAAGATGAGGACAGTATCGTGCGATCGCGAATCCCGTGACCCGTAGTATCGTATGACCACCATATTTACTTCAGCCGCGTTAGAAGTGGTGTTTTGGGGGTCAAGATAGCCTGACGGGGCTCAACCACCTCCAGGCCGGTTTTGAATTCACAATTTTCTTCTCTTTTGGTTGCCACCCAAGGCTATAGAACCCAGTCTGTCCTACTATTTACCCATAGCTGGTGGACATTTTTTCTTAGATATCCAACTTGAGAACACACACATTAATTAAATATATTAGTGGATTTTTATATTTATGCTTCCTACATTTCAGGTATTCGCGTATTATTTGATATTATTTTAAAAAAAGTTTTACACACACGAAATCATCAGCTGGTTACTATCGGCCGCCGAACTCCACCAATTGTCCTTTCATTCTCGTTCTATTTCACACCAAATAAGACAACAAAGCCACTAACACGCAGAATGTGAAAAAATATAACAAAAACATGGTTAGGGGTAGAAAACAATAAAAGAACAGAAATTAAGACAGAAGATAACGACTGACAGTGCGTTTAAATTTTTGAAAGATCAAAGGTAGAGTTCCACAAGTGAGAAGTGCGAGAAAAGAAACTTAGTATAGAACTTCCATTTACCTCTACCCATTTTAACTGTAAAATGAGAACTTGCCGCCAATCTATAACTGCGCTTAAATTCATAGAATCTAGGCACCATAGAGGCGAATTCATCAGAACAATTACCATGAAAATATTTATAGAGAAAACAGAGAAGCTATATTACGTTGGTGGTTAAAAGTGACTGAAGCCAAGATGATAATGACATTGCAGATTCTTTGTTTTTTTTATGAAGAAAATACATATATATATATATATATATATATATATATATATATATATATATATATATATATATAATGAAATGGACAAAGTCCAAGAATTATTTAAAGACATTTTTATGTTTAACATTCTTTTTATAGATACAAGTATTTAAGTAAATGCTCTGTTTATAATAAACAATAATAAACAGTACTAAATAACATTTACCGGCCTGAATGTCAGAGAAATTTTCGTAGAAAATATTCGTCCTCGACAGGATTCGAACCTGTATCCTATACGGAACCGTCATATAGCCTGACGTGCCTTAACCAACCGAACGATCCTTAGTGGCCGAAACGATTAAGGCACGTCAGGCTATATGACAGTTCCGTATAGGATACAGGTTCGAATCCTGTCGAGGACGAATATTTTCTATGAAAATTTCTCGGACATTCAGGCCGGTAAATGTTATTTAATACTGTTTATTATAAACAGAGCATTTACTTAAATACTTGTATCTATATAAACAATGTTAGACATAAAAATGTCTATATATATATATATATATATATATATATTAGAAGCACCAAATATATATATATATTAGAAGCACCAAATATATATATATATATATATATATATTAGAAGCACCAAACCAGATGTGTCAACAATATTTGGAGTATGGACGAGTGATAGGCTTATAAATATATAAGATCATTATAATTTTGGCCAACTTGGACTATCATGCGCAGGGGGAAAAAGAAACAGTATTGATATTATTTTAACTACCTTTCCTCGCCGGCAACATTTGTGTTAAAAAGATGATTTGAATGTGAATTTATACATTATTTTTGTTCTCGAGAATTTACAACAAAAATATTATCACTATTAGATAGCTTATTTACAATAATACTTTTATATTTATAACATTCTAAAAGCTAATATAATTAATGGAAATGCAATGTAATATTTATCATTTACCAATTCATAAAGGAATATAAATTTTTTTTATTAATAAATTTATAAACATTTAAAATATTAAAATATATGAACCAAGTATAAGAAAATTCTTATCTGCAAATTTATAAAGTTCAAATCGCTTGGCAATTAGCCGATGTCTTGCCAACCATTCAAATAAAAAATATAATAAATTAACAATCTATAAATAAATGTTTAATATTTTTGTTATCAGTTTTCAAGAACAAAAAAAAAATATGTATAAATTCACTTTCATCACATGTTTAGTCTTTATTGCAATTCTAATCAGCGCTTTTTAAAAACAATAAACATTGTCGATGAGTGAAGTTAGTTAGAAAAAAATAGTGGTGGCATGGGGAAAACCGTCCTTTTGACACAGCGGGTTTTTTTGTGGGGGTGCAAAAAGGTTTCACATTTGCCATATTTTTAAATTTCTGTTTTTCTCGAAAATCATTATGTTATTGCCTCCGTAATCGCAACAAGGAATATCGTTATCCAGCAAATCCCTTTTTTTGGTTTTACTTCCTGTCCCATTTATTCATAATTTCCCCTATTAAGACTATTATCAACTTAAGTGACATTTCTTTTTATTGCCACGAACAATCGAATGCCAAGTTTACTAAAATTTACTGCCCTTAATTGATGCTTATATTTGGTCTGTCTTGTGGGAATTTGGCGTAGAGAGAAAAGACTCCAACGCCCCTATGATAACTGGTACAATAGTGGCCAGAACGTCCCATATTCTAGCAATTTCAATTCGGAGGTGGGTGTATTCATTTCTTGGACTTCGATATTATGGTTACCAGAATAGACACGTTGATGAGGAGGCATTTTCTTGTTTCTTTGTCAATGACGGTGACTATCATTTGAAAACCAGATAAATCGAGAGGGGGGTGTCTTCGAAAGGGGGCGAATTGACTGCAAGACTTAAAGCTCGAACACTTTGCTTGTGATTCTCGCGCGATTTCAGTTCGTTCTTATTTGAATCTTTCAACAAGAGTCTTTGAAACTCTTCCAAGTGCTTCTCTGATTCTAATTAGGACTGTCCCGATCATATATCACAATTTCAGAAACTCTTGGTACTTTGAACTGTTTTTCATACTTTCAAGAATTCGACTTTGTAATGTTATTCTGAAATTTTTTTTAATCATTTCACCCCAAGCAAGGCGCGAATGCCACTAGTACGCAACGGTCACAGGAAGTGAAAGTGGGAGAGAGAGAGAGAGAGAGAGAGAGAGAGGAGTGAGGAAAGGAGAAAAGATGAAAAGGCAATCAAGAAGTCAGTTGACGTTGCAGTTAAATTTTTTAAAATTGTACAGTGTAACCCGGATATAAGAGAAACCCGGATATAAGATACTTCTTCTCCGGTCCCGACTACTCTCTTATATCCGGGTTACACTGTTGTTATCAGGGAAGCAAGTAAACGGGAAGGAGTTCCACAGGCGGGAAGTGCGATAAAAACTATTGAAGTAGAAATTTAATTATATTTATAAATATGCATGTTTGTTTTTACAGGGAAGACGATTCTGATACAAAAGAAGGAAGACATTTTGAAAAGACTGATACAGTTTTGAAGACAAATCAAAAGAGATACATAATTTGATATTGGATAAAATTAATTGAATTGGCTCACATCATCGAAATTTAAAAAAAAATTATTGAAATTGAAATCATTTTATTTCTATTTTTACTGTAATACTGCTGATAACCGTTCATATACCTGGGAATTTTTTTTCCCTAAAACACAAAAGTCTAGGTATGTCCAATTTTGACCTTTTTAGCGTTTTTTTTTTAGTTGTTTTTTTGTCAGTTGAAAGACACATTAATTTCGAAATTCTTGTAAAAATTAACTACTTGTTGGATTTTAATGAAAACTTCAGAACTTATTCAGAAATGAATGAACTTATTTTAGAAATGTTTGTCTCTTTGAAAGTCATGGTATAAATATTTTTTTTTATATCTGTTACCCCCCTCGAACTTAATTTTATGAAAACACAAAAAAAAATTTATTTGCAACCTCAATTTTTTTTTTTAATTAAATGCACAAAACTCTGAAAAATCTAAATCATCGATTTTTTTGTTAAAAAAATGTCCGAAATTGTCCAAACTTTTACCTCAATTGTAAAAATACAAAACCCAATAAAACTAAGACAATATTTAATTAAGAAAGTTTTTAATGGCTTTTCTGAATAATATATACGAAGGTAATTATTATCTGAAAGAAAAAAAATTTTTTGATGAACAATAAATTTTTACATTAATTTTCTTTTTTTTTTTCAATTTTAAATACACAATATGACAAAAGGTTGTTATATATTTATACATTAAGTTCTTTCTGCAACCTTATGGAAATGATATATTATGTTCTCTACTTTTTAAAGATCATAAATTTGAAAGCTTATTAAAATCTGACAACCATAATTATTTTAATAATTATTTTTAATATTCCAAAATTGTATTTAAAATCGTCTACAACGAAAGTACGGATGCGCATTGTTGAAATAATGTCACAAGAGTAGTTTCCTTTGATAGAAGCAAGTTTTTTTTTTACTTCAGAAATGGCTTTGATTCGTTCAGTAACAAGAAAACAATGCTTGTCAAGTTTTCTGAATATCGTCGTATTATTTTCAATTTTTTTCTTTTTCTATTCAAATATAATCGAATAGTGGGATAAAAGAAAATATCGACTATTTACAATTACAAAAAAAAAAAAAAAAAAAAAAAAAAAAAAACGCCCTTGGAAGTCCACCCAAATTTTCAAGTTTGAAATCGAATGCATAAATTCATTGTACATTACTTTGGAATTATTATCCACACGACAAATTATCAATTAAAACGATTTTTGGAGTTTAAATTTTCTGGAGTTAGCTCGCTACTACTCAAACTAAAAAATACTTGTCGAGTCAAAACAAAACCAACATAGCTGCTATTAGCATGTTAATTTTATTAATAAATAAAATAAAACTCATATTACTGCCATATAATTATTAATAAATAGAAAAAAATCTGCCTTAATAAAAAAGAAATAAAATCTCATTTCATTAAGTTAACCCGTTTCAATTAATGGTGTTTCATGTAATTTTTATATTCTCAGAAAAATATTTCATGACTGAAATAATAAACCTCAATTTAAAAAAATGTATTTTTTTTACTGTTTTATTTTTACTTGTAAAATTTGATTTTCTTTCATAATTTAAATGTTATTTTCAGTGCAGAATTCTTCCTCAAACGTAAGGTAAAAAAAAAAAAAAAAAAAAAATTTGAAAGTGAATTTTAAAAAAAAAAAAATCTACTAACCAGATTCACTTAAAATTAGAACGAATTATATCACTTCTGTGCTACCATCCAATAAATTTCCGTACCGTAAGTTGTGAATATATTGACGTACATCAATCAACGCCTGTCAAAATAGAACACCCTGGTTGGAAATATCTCTCTAAAAAAATTTTCTGCTAAAAATGTAAGTAATGTTTCTTTCAAATTACATTAAGTATACTTTAATCATTCTAAATTTCCTAAGATAACAAAAGAAAAAGGTGTAATTGATTTTTCATGATTTTTTAACTAACAAACTATGATCTTTCCGACAGAAATGTCGATAAGTTCGATTTTACGAAATCTTTTGACTCGAAAAAAAAAAAAAAACAAGATTTTTAATAAAATTTTTAACATTTATAGGAAGGATTAAAAAATCTGAAAAAATATTCAGAAAATACTTTGGTCTTTCCTCTTTAATAACAACATATATATTTAAACGTTAAAAATTGTTTTATCAATTTGGGGACCTTTTGTCGTCAAGGTATACCACTTTTTAGCGAAATATTGGACATACCTACAAAAGTCATATATTGCTTTTTAATTGGAAGAAAGAAGACAAAAGTAAAATACAGAAATCATATAATTCTGAGTGTTCCTCCCATCGTTCATCCGCTACGCCCTGCTTTTACCTCAGATAAATAATGGACCATTCTAGTATGATTGAAGAAAAAGAAAACACCCCCCCAAAAAAAACGAAAGTTATATGAAAGACACTCGGGGACCTCGATGTAGTGTAATGGTTACCAAGCCTGTCTCGCTAGAACAATTAAGTTCGATACTCATTGGGTGCCCCTCTAATTTCGGCCTTGTGCCACATCTAAGCTCTGCTTGGAAAATCACTAGGACACATTGGCGTGGTGTAATGGTTAGCAAGCTTGTCTCGCTAGAACAATTACTAGTGAGATCGATCCTCACTGGGTACATCGTACTTTCAGCCTTGTACCATATCTAATCCGAGCTTATAAAAATCCCTATATGAAAGACACTGGTCAAGCGAGGAAAAGAAAGCGGAGATAGAAAATGGATAAAAGGAAAGCTAGTGGCGATCATAAAGCTCTCAGGTGTTTAAGATTGGCTTCAGTGAAATGGAAAGTCTTGCCAATTTTATACTCTCTTACTTCTTTAATTATCTGCATTCATACAGATCATTGTTATTGCAATATTGCATATTTAACGATGCAATAGGGGAATTTTCACGGGTATTTTGTTGTCGAGGAACTCGCTCGGAACATTAGAAAATCCCAGACAGAGAAAGCGTTAAATTTTCACGGATAGTGCTAGTTTTCAAGGTTTTTTGTAAAATAATTAAACTCAAACAAAGCGATCATGCCACTCAGACGCAATGGGTTACTGAGAGTGAAAGAAAATGAAAATACTTTAGAATGAACCGGAGACCTAATCTTAAACATGAAACAAAGAATACACTTCTAGAGGCGTTCAAAATATCGGGGAGGAGTGTGAACCGGACAATTCGGAATTAGTATATTGTCCTTTCCACAAGATGTAGGTAATATTGAAAATTTTCTGGAGGTTATTATATTTACTCTTTGTGTGGCAGGTTCTTTCATGACGTTGGCGATCAGAGCTCTCCACAGTTGCCTCTTTTGTTACGGTCAGATATTTGTTAAACGGTAACAATTATGAAAAAACTACTTCATACCATTAGCTTATTTATTTTAAAAAAATATTATTTACATATTTTTTTATTTTACTTATTTTTTTATATTTTTTATTTTATTTAATTAATTTATTTTATATATACTTATTTTTATTTATATATTTGTATATATTTTTTATTTTTATTTATTTTATTTATTTTACATAGGGTTTGACTGAAAATTAAAATAGCTGTTAAAAGTGTTTATTTATTCATCTGAAGGTAAATATTTAATCAATTGATTTGTGCAAATTATCAGAGGATAGGATAAGGAAACGTTTATAAATTCAACAAGTTTCGCTTTTATTTAAGTTTCATCAGAAAATACAATATGGAGCAGAAAAAAAATCAAATGAGTTAAAAAAAAATGTTTTGGTAAAACGCGTTTGAACAAGGTCCGGAATAAAAGAACAGGTTGGAAAATTAATTAAAAATTAACCAGTTTTCGAAAAAAAAAAAAAAAAAAAAAAAAAAAAAAAATAATATTCGAATAAACGGACAAGTTGGAAAAAAGACAAATAAACGAGTTGTATGAGATAACAATGAATTGGGAGGCGGGGGGGGGGGAGAAAGATTTAAATGAATAGCCCAGCACGTCTGTCTGTTCAGGACGCAAGTCTATATATCGACAATACAAGCCATTTACCTGTCAGTAGACATTTTTTTTTGTATAGTCAACAAAATTGGAAGTGATAAGTTCTCATCTGAAAGATTAGAAAGCTACCAATCTTTAGTAACCTAACCAAAACACAGACTTTAATGATTTAAAAAAATATTTATATATTCTTTTTACTTACCTGAGAATCGAGTAAAACATTACGCGTGGCAAACTCCAGGGCCTGTTTATAAATGTCTCGGTTTATCGCATCGTTGTCAACCAACTGATGCTGCTGATATTGGGAGTGGATGAACCAGAGGGATGGTGGTCAGTGGTTGCTAACTGGCCAGGCGTATCACTTCATACACGCGGTTGCATTATCCATCTAGGAAGAGGGGTTGGGTTGGACACTATAAGCGTCATACCTTTATATATATATATATATATATATATATATATATATATATATATATACACACAGTGTAACCCGGATATAAGAGAGTTGTCGGGACCGCATAAATCTCTTATATCCGGGTTTCTCTTATATCAGGGTTTGGTCTATTTTGTTTTATTAACACAGGCTTTAATTTGGGACCAGAGAAAATCTCTCTTATATCCGGGTTACACTATATATATTATATATATATATATATATATATATATATATGTTGGCGCCTGTATAAATATTCCTGTGGACAACAGAATGTCTATAATGAGAATAGAGGGAGTACTCGCGCCGCCTGAAACATTAACGAGTATTTTGAAAGTTATTTTTTACGAATTCGTGTATTTTCCAGATATGTGAACATCTTCCAATTCGTTGGAATAAACAATTTTCACGGGTTTAAGTGCTAGGGAGGAAAACCGAAAAGAAATAGTTTTTTTAAAAATTTTTATTTAGTTTTTTTTTTACTAGTTTTAACCCGTGAAAATTTCACGGTTTACCTATTTGAATTTTGTCATGAATCTTGATTAAGTTAATGATAGAGAAAGCTCATATGCAACTTTTACGACATTAGGATATCCGTAGGAAATTCCCCCATCGCATCGTTAAATATTCGAGCTTAACGACTTTAACAAAATATTGCAATAGCAATTATAAATATGAAAGCTGTCGTTATGTTAAGAAGTAAGGGAGTACAAATGAAAAGATATGAAATTGGCAACTTTTTCCATTTTTTTTTCCATTTTACTGAAACAGTCGTTAAACACGATCTTCTCTGCATTCTTTTATTTTCTCACAAACGAAGCAGTGTCTTTTCCCCTCTTTTCACGTGATCAAAACGGAATAGTCCATTTTTTATGAGGTATTGGCAGGGCGTAACGGTCGTGTCAACTAAGGAAGGGAGGGACAAGTACAGTTATAATTGGATTGTTTGGGCACCCCCGCGTAGTGTATTGGTTTGCAAGCTTGTCTCGCTAAAAACAGTTATGACTTAATAGTGAGTTCGATCCTTACTGGGTGCCCCCTACTTTCGGCCGTGTGCCACATCTAAGCTACGCTTAGAAAATCATTTGCTATATCTAAGCTACGCTTGGAAAAAAAAATCACTATAATAGGATTGTTTAGAGTAAATTTTATACCCGAATACAGGTTTCTCTGTGTATCTAAGAAAATAGGGTGATGATAGTAGATACTGGGTTGGCTTATGAAGTTCTTTTTTATTTAAAAAAAAAAAGAAGACATTTTTAGAAATTTTAAATGTTAATTATGTTGAAGAGTATATTTACCATTTTGTTCCAGTAACTTCCGCCATCTTCCATGCAGCGTCGTAATCCCAAGATTTCAGAAAATTGTCGTTCCGTAAAGAAAGAACTGCTCTAAGTACCTTTCACAATCTTTCAGAGAATTTGTTTTTCTCGTTAAGAGGATTCTGTGATGAACGGAAGAAATAATTTGAAGGCTCAACATCCGAGAAAAAGAATAGAGAAGTTATAATTTCAGTCAAGCAGAAACAAGCTTTCTTTGGTCACCAAATATATAGGTATATATGTGACCTAACTGAATATTACACCTTTTCTCTTATGTTTATAGGTATAAAAGAGGATTAAAAAATTGTGATGAAATACGTACTTTTTAAGGCATATAACGCAAACCAAAAACTACGGATTTAAAAACAAAAATATATCCGCCATAATACAATGGACGATACCATTTCATTTTGAAAATAGAAGAGTGTTGATTGTAATATAATAATACCAATTAAAATGAAATAAAAAAAAAACTTGAAAAAATTGAACTGGATTGACTGTATAAAAACGACAGCAGCGAAAAGACATATATATATATATATATATATATATATATATATATATATATATATATATATATATATTCACACATATATATTCACAATTAATTATTGGGAAGAAGGAAAGAAATACTCCTAGTTTGAATAAAATAAACCAAAATAGCGTGTTAGTATATAGCCCGCCAAAATCCTAAACAGAGAAAAGAGCTGACACTGAGTTCGGAAGGGTGTAAAATCTTCCATCTGAAACAAATGAAAAACTCATAGAATGCGAGCGGAATATGGAGAAACAATAGCTGGGAGAGAAATAATAAAAAAAGTTAATCTCTGCAAGGAAAACAAAAAGGGAGGTAAATTAAAAATAGCTATCTCGCAAGAGATGGAAAATGAAACCTAGAGGTAGGATGGTACAGTCAGTAACCTTGCTAAGAGTAACGTGTTTAACTTGGAGTAGATGTCAAAGCGACTTTTGCACCTTTAACGATACCTGAAAACTCAGAAACTTCACTCAAATTTGGACCCTTTCACAAAAACCAATCTCTTAAAGTTTATCTACATTGCACGGAAATCTATTGTCGATCCCGTCCAATTTGTTTTTATAAATATGTTTTTATGCCATTTTGATTGGCCCTATTTGTATTTACTTGAAAAACTGAGTCAGGTTGTGACACGGTAGATTTTTAATGTGAGGACCCGAGTGTCTTCCCTTGGGCCGCTAGTCTTAGCTGGTCAGAGCTGGTCTAAGCTAGTCATAGCCGGTCCAAGCTAGTCATAGCCGTGATACAAGTGCAGGGACGGATCCCTGTGCTCGGTAAGTAGAGATTACTTGACCTCCAACCGAGACAGTTTGTGACACAAGGTCGGTTTTTAACGTGGAGAGCCGAGTGTTTTCACTCGGGCCGCTGGTCCAAGCTGGTCCTAGCTTGTCCAAGCTGGTCAGAGCTGGCCTAAACTAGTCATAGCCGGTTCAAGCTAGTCATAACCGTGATACTACAAGTGCAGGGACGGATCCCTGTGCCCGGTAAGTAAAGATTTACTTGACACCCCCCACACTGAGTCAGGTTGTGACACAACGTCAGTTTTTAAAGTGGCGACCCGAGTGCTTTCACTCGGTCCGCTGGTCCAAGCTGATCTTAGCTGGTTCAAGCTGGTCAGAGTTGGTCTAAGCTATTCATAGCTGGTCTTGGCTTGTCATAGCTGGTCCAAGCTGGTCAAAGCCGGTCCAAGCTAGTCATAGCCGGATCCCTGTGCCGGGTAAGGATCATTGTGTTACAAATTACTCGAGAGAGCAATTTACGCCCTCATTTTGTTTGGCCCTATTTGAAAGGGAATTGGTATAATATATAGTATTATAAGATAATTGGTATAATATATAGTATTATAAGATAATTGGTA
Organism: Acanthosepion esculentum; assembly: GCA_964036315.1. Lineage (NCBI taxonomy): Eukaryota > Metazoa > Mollusca > Cephalopoda > Sepiida > Sepiidae > Acanthosepion > Acanthosepion esculentum. The sequence continues at coordinate 1,495,277 of OZ038492.1, read as the reverse complement.
TGATATATAGTATTATAAGATAATGTTGAGAAGGGCCTAACATAATCAGACATAAAATTTTATAATGTACACGAAATCAAGATTAAATTAAAAAAGGACATAAAAAATGAATCTAACACCTTCAATCCCGCCGATAAAACTAAAAACACATACAGGCTAAAACCTTCAAGGAAATCATATCGAAAACATTTAGAAAAAAGTACCCAAGGCGAAAGAATACGGAATTAAACTCGAACAGAAAGAAATCACAAAACATCTAGAGAATCGTATAAACTAACTTTGCGAAACCATAAGCGCTCTCCACAATAAAAGACAAGGAAAAAAATGTTAACCCTACAAGCAGATTAATAAACTCAACAAATAGCGAACAATAAAAAAGAATTAAAATCCTATTAAAATAAATTAACTGGTTCGGTTTGTTTTGTTTTACAGCATATCAACCTCAATTGGTTATTTAATGTTGACAAGATTTTTATTGCTGGTAATATTTATTTTCTTCAAAAATGTATTGCTGGTAATAATTTTTCCTCAAGAAATTATTTCTGGTATTAAAACCTATTTTTACACTTTCATGGTGTTTTGACCCCAGTTTAGGGGCTATTTTCCCATAGCTGAGACCCTAACAAGTGCTACCACCCCGGGTCAGGGTGGACCTGGGAACACCAGTAATTAAGAGGTGGTTCCATGTTCCTCTAAACCTCCTTATCAGAGGCCTTGCTGTCGGATGTAGTTTATCGTCTTACCCTGGACACGGATGTAGTTTATCGTCATACCCAGGACGGAATGAATTAACTTTGAATTACGATTAACTTTAAGCTTAATAGAGAATAGAAGATAAGCAATAAACTGTTTCCCTTAGATAAAAATACATGCCCGGCTTTGCATGCATCCAGCTTGATATTAAATATTTCCAGTCAGCAATAACTTAATTTGTTTTTACTAATTACTCAATCTATACCAGGCCCGAGAACCATTCAAGATAGCGGATTGATGGATAAACGTAAGAAAAGGCAAGAAGTTCATATTATGAGGATGTGTAGAAAAGATAACGGGAATATGTTCCATAAAGTAGAGGTTCTTGGAAAGGAACTCCTTCTTAGTAACGGAATACAAAGCGAATGATGACGATGTTTCATTCTAGTGTATGTGGCATAGCTGGATTTACATGTGAAGGTTGGAACTGGTGAGATTATTGAATATAATTCGTCAGGGGATTTTCGATGAAAATAACGATAGAGTAGCGAGAGGATTGTAACGTTTCGTCTATATCATGATCATCATTATAGAATGGTAATCGTTCTAGAGATGGTGACTAGATAAAAATCACCGATCTCTCAGCAAGCTTCGGTCACACGTGGGGGTGCATCGGCTTAGGAAAAAGCAATCTGCTTCGGGAGAGAAAATGTATATTTTGGTGTTACTATAGTATGATATCTACCGAGACATTTGCGACCTACCGTAAAATGACGATGCCCCCATTATTGCCGAAAAAACACCCACAGAGCTCACTTATGGTTTATATTGCAACCAACGCTGAGCAGACCATAGTTACAGTTTTGCGAGAGAAGTGTATTATCTAGCGTGATCAGTAATCAGAACAAGGCCAGTATGCCTAAACCCTCGATCACGTTGACTTGTGACTTCGTGCTAGAATAGGGTTCCGTCTACCTAATTTCACTCACAAGGCTTCGATCCACCCAGATACTTTCCAAAGATGCCTCACGCTAGGATCGTCTTCTCCAGACCGATAACATCAAGAAGTGAGATTCCAACCCGGGTTTTCATGGAAAGCGAACGTTCTACCTCACGGCCCTAATGAGTAACGGGTTTCGTGATATGACGTAATATGGAGATATTTTTTCTGAAGCATATATAAATGTCGTTTTTAGTTGTCACCCATAAGTAAAGGGTTATCATATGCTGAGTGTCGTAAGGTAACAAGTTTCTCCACCAGTTATTTCAATCTCATAATGATTTACTCTTTGAGCTCATCAAATATAATGTTTATTATCCAACAACATATTTTTAAATCATATCATCCCACGTAAGGCAGTAAAGCCACTAAGACACAAGAGGTTACTGAGTGTGAAAACAATAAGAACAAAAGAAACATTCAAGAGCGAGAACAATAGAAGAGTAATCAAGGAGAGATTAAATAATGATTAACATCGCGTTTAAATTTTTGAAGACCAAAGTTGACTGGAAAAACATGGAACCGGAAGAGAGTTTCACAAGCGATAAGAGCGAGAAAAGAAACTGTTAGCATAGAACTCACGTTTACATGTAGCCAATTCAACTGTAAATTCATGATACCATGCCGCCAATCTAGTATTACGCTTAAATAAATTTAGGTTCCACAGAGGAAAGTTCATCAGAACAATTACCATGAAAGTTTTTTTTTTAATAGAAAAGGCACAGGGAAGCTACGTTATAATGGTGGGAAAGGGACTGAAGCCAAGATGCCAGGTCAAGACCAATAATATTGTAGATTTTTCTTTGTATTTTATCAAGAGTCTCTAAATATATAGCAGGAGAACCAGACCAGATGTGGCAGCAATATTCTAACATTTTCTAAAATCCCTGAAACATCAACCTGCCGTACTGCACATGCGCATGAAGGAGAGTAGACACAGGTCATTCTTCATTTTTAAAAATCATTTCACCCCGTCCATGGCAATAAAGTCACTAAGACGCAAGAGGTGTTACCGAGTGTCAGAGAAAAACTATTATTAAGGAGGGAAGACAATAAAAAAATATCAAGAATTAAGAGGACGGAAGATAACAATTGATATTGCATAAAATCTGTTGAAGGTGAATGTTAACTGGTAAGCAAGAAGCCGAAAGAGATTTTCACAAGCGAGAATTGCGATTGAAAGAAAAACCTAGCATAGAACTTACGGTTACATTTTGCTATTTCAACTCTAATATGATGAGACCTTTCCACTAATCTAGTACACCGCTTAAATTCATTAGTCTAGGTACTATAGAGGAAAGTTCATGAGAACAATTACCGTGAAAGTATTTGTAGAAAAGGCACAGGGAAGCTACATTACAGCGGTGAGAAAGTGACTGAAGCCAAGACGCCAGGTCAGGACTAATATTATTGCTTATTCTTCTTTTAATTTTATCAAGAATCTCTAAATATATAACAGGAACACCGGAATATATGTGGAAGCAATATTAAAAGCATGGACGAATGGTAGACTTATAAATATGTAAGCTAGATTCAAGAGAGAAAAATTGCCAGGCACGACACAGTGAACCGACTTTCCTAGCAGCTGACCAAGCAATGAATTCTATATAATTTTTCGACTTTATGTCAGTCGAGAATGTTAGACCGAGATGGCTAAATCAGACGCTTTTTTGGAGGTTAGCATCAGCCATGCTGACGGGAGGCAGGAAGATGTCTTTCAGGTGATTAATAGAGAGAAGTTCTGTTTTAGAGGTGTTAAAATTAAAAAGCCATTCCTTGCCCCAGTTAACAACACACTGTAGGTCATTTTTTTTATCAGCTACCTATTTCGAACTCATCAAATATATTATCGAGACAGGAGTAAATGGCATGGATCTCGAATGCACACCCGCATATACTATACAACATGGGCGACATGTTTATAAATTATAGTTTGTACTTGATTAGATTGGTGGAGTAATGGATAGCGACTCGGATTGACGAATCGGAGAGCCGAGTTCGAATTCCAGTCGAATTCATTACATTTACTTACGTGCTAATACCCTTGGAAAAATTTATGAATCTTCTTCTCCCCCAGACTATGGGTAAATAGCAGGACAGACCAGGTTCTATAGCCTTGGATGGCAACTGGTCTACCGCAGAAAGAAATGGCAACCAATTGCAGGAAAAAAAATCTGCCTCGTTAGTCATGTATCGAAAGATACATGATCGCTTAAGTGTGTATCACGCATGGCAGAGAGGTTTATTGTATCAAATACAATTATGGCACAAGGCCAAAAAATGGGAATGTTTTGAGGCTAGTGTTCACTGACAATTTTATACCTAGCTAATCCGATTCACGACCCATTCACTCATTACAATTTGCACATTCACCAGAAGAACTCATCCGTCACCAATCAATCTCCAACATATCATAATGCCGTATACACCCAGGGCGCCTAAAAGACGCACCCCATGACATATAACTTGATTATAAAAATCATACATAAAAATGTAGGGATGATTTACAATGGGAGGGGAGGGGGATGAACCCCCAAACAAACTATCAAAAGAAACAAACTAAGGATAACTGATGTTAGTAGGACCCATCCAACCCTAGATGACGCTGATTTGATTAGATAAATATTTATAGAACTTTGCCCATTACGCTGGTGACAATAATATTGTGGCTGAACGTACATTTATAAGAATATTAAGACCTATATTTTGTTTTAATAAGTCATGCTTTCGTTACTTTATTTGAACAGATATTATGAGTTTATGTTGTCAAGAGAAAATAATGCGTCCTACACAAACATTTACACTGATGTATACAAAGGAAACGCGTACGTCTTTTGAAAAATACACTGAACAGGATATTATCGAGCGCTTGCAATATTTTCTGTGTCGAAATCATTACCTGCTCTCTCTCTCTCTCTCTCTCTCTCTCCCTTTCTGTGTCGAAATCATTACCTGCTCTCTTTCTCTCTTTCGAAATAATTACCTGCTATCTCTCTCTTCACCTTTCTGTGATGAAATCATTATTTGCTATCTCTCCCCCTTTCACTCACTCATATAAATGTATAGACTCAAAACGTTATCTACGGTCAGTCAGTGATGTGCCATGTGTGATACACGCTTAGGCTAAAATGTATCTTCTCGATACTTTTTTTCCCGCAGTAGGTTGCCATTATTTCTGCTGACTTAGAAGACTTACAATCCATGATTTAGAACACGGTCTGTCCGGCTATTTACCCATAGCTGGGGGAGAAGAAGAGGATTCACACCTTTCCCAAGGGTATTAGCACGTAAGTGAATGTAATGGATTCGACTGGAATTCGAACTCGGCTCTACGATTCCTCAATCCGAGCTGCTATCTACTACTCCACCGTGTCTCCTTTCTACGGTTGATAGTTTTTTTTTTTTCTGGCTTCGACCAGATTCAAAACTTATGGAACATTTTGAAAAGGTTGGCTTCCATTGGCAGAGGACAGTTTACCAAAAAAAGATTAAATGTTATTCGAAACGCTATTCGGGATACTGTGCAGTCTATGTTATACGAAGAAATACAACAGCCTACAAAATGAATGGAGGAACAACTTTTAAAATTAACTTTTTGATTGATTGTTTGATTCGTTTTTTTTACGGCTTATCAACCTTTTGCCGGTTATTTAAAGCCAGAACACGTTTGTAGATTGTAAGAATTTTTAGGGAGATAATAATCGTTTAATGCTACAGATCTTAATAATTAACCCATAGTTTAGGGGAAAGAGGTAGATTCATACCTTTCCCCAAGGGTATTTACGCCTAAGTGACCATAACGAACTCAAACGAAATTGTAACTGGGCTCTCCGATTAACAATTCCGGGTCATTACCCATTACACCACTCGCATATCGAAGCTTACAGCAACTGTTTTTCCCAAGCAGTCACCTATCTAGGTACTGTCTAGGTTTGACGTTGCTTAACTTCAGTGATCGTACGGGAAGCGGTGTTTCAACGTGATTTGGCCGTAAGCCAAATTAGATCAAGACCGTGCAGTATAAAGTTGACATTAATGTTGGCTTTATAAATTTGTGGTCATTACAGTGAAAATGTTTTTAATTTTTTTGTTTAATAAATTGCCATTGTAAACTTTGTGCATGTTATACAGTTATACTTAGAAAATTTGACACGCGACATACTGAAGGCAAGAAGAACCGAGAGATACAGCGCATACTTTACCGAAGGAGATTGTGAAAATGGTTGACAGAACAAGGCTTGAGAGAGAGAGAGAGAGAGAGAGAGAGAGAGAGAGAGAGAGAGAGAGAGAGAGAGAGAGGCAAAAAGACAAAATTTTCGAAGAGCTACAAAAGACAGGAAACCATGGCCGCCAACATCCTGAAAGGAAATGGCCCATAGAAGAATAAGAATTAAAACGTATTTTTTTTAACCGAGTTCACTCCAAGCGGTAAAGCCACCGAGATACAAGGAGGTACTGGGTGTGGAAGAGTTAGAATCAGAAACATTGCTAAGGAGCAAGAACAGAGGAAGAGTAATCAGGAGGACAGTAGACTGCGATTGACATTGCATTTAAATTTTTGCAGATTTAAGTTAGCTGGAAAGCACGGAGCCGGAAGAGAGTTCCGCAAACGAGAAGTGTGAGAAAAGAAACTGTTAGCACAGAATTTAGCCAACTCAACGGTAAATTGGCGAGACCTCGTCACCAGTCTAGTACTGTGCGTAAAAATTCAAATAGTCTAGGCACCACAGCAAAAAGCTGATCCAACCAATTACCATGAAAGTATTTGTAGAAAATGTAAAGGGAGGCAACCTTATAGCGGTGGAAAAGTGACTGAAGCCGAGCCGCCAGACCGATAATATTGCTGATTCTTCTTTGGGTTTTATCAAGGATCTCTAGATAAATAGCAGAAGCACTGGACCAATCAAATTTCAATAAATAACTAATAATATAAAACTTTTAAAATCCTGTAAAATTCGCAAAATTGTGGCCACAGTGTAAGAGTGACATGTAGTTTACTATCTTTTTTCATTTGTCGTGTAGTATCAATTTTTTCAACTGTTCTTTCCTCAGAATTGTCCTAGAAATTTCATCTGTCTCTTTCTGATTTTAAGTGTTCTTTTAGTTAGCATTTTCCTTAAAATCTTTTTGTTTCTAAAATGTTTTGCTCTTCTGTAGAACCACAAGTCTTAAGTCTCCTCATAATTCGTGTATGTTGAACAAATGAAGAGGCTCGATGAGGAAATTCAGCTGAAAAGACATGTCCGGCGATATAGGGTGATTTTTCAAAATAACAATGCTCACCCCCGCCACGTCGCTAAGCTGCCCAAACCTGCAATTAAAGAGATCGGTTGAGAAGTTCTGCCAAACCTAACATATTCTCCTGATTTATCTAGGACAAGAAAAAGTCTGAATTGAAAACTGTTTGTAGTCCTGGCGAAGCACATACTAGGCAGATAAGGAAAGGATCGTTCGCACTGATTCGATGATTCCGACTCCTATAAGAGAAGCGTTTTCTTTTTTTAATGGATTCCTGTATATTTAAGCTTATGTAATGTTGTACATTCTCGGATATGGATTAAACAGCGGGTTTGACCGGGCTCTCTAACTTTGATAGGGCAGCAAGTCTTGGAGAATAAAGTAATGGAAAATCACTCCTCTGTTTCTCAAGATGTCATTACAATTTACATATGATAAAGAAAACAAATCTGTGGAGATACATGATCACCTATGCCCTGAACGAGAATGACAAAAAACAAAAAAAAACAAAAAAAAACAAAACAAAAAACAAACAAAAACAAAAACAAAAAACTCTACATATGTCATCTATCGACGATCTTCTTCCGAATGTTTTAGAGTGCTGGTAGTCCGGCTGTCCTATACTTTCGAGTGCTGGTAGTCCGGCTGTCCTATACTTTCGAGTACTGGTAGTCCGGCTGTCCTATACTTTCGAGTGCTGGTAGTCCGGCTGTTCTATACTTTCGAGTGCTGGTAGTCCGGCTGTTCTATACTTTCGAGTGCTGGTAGTCCGGCTGTCCTTTTTCTTTCGAGTACTGGTCATCCATTTCTGGTATTTATTTCAAAAGACAAATCACTACTCTTAATATCTTTAAACCAGTTTGTGGGTGATATGGTTAGGTTTTGTTTCATTTCCTAAATTCTAAAAGCGACTTTAGCGGCTTAGAAGTTTAGTTTAGACAAATGTCTTATATTTTAGCTTGATAAATGCCAAATTCTCAAATATTTTATCCGCCATTTCCAGTCCTGAGTCTGACGATAAACTACATTCGCCAGCAAGACCCCTCATAGGGAGGTCGGGGGTTTTGAAGAGCGTGGAACCAGCTCTTAATTTCTGTTGTTCCCAGGTCTACACTGACCCGGGGCGGTAGCACTTGTTAGGGGCAAATAGTGAACCCTCAAACAAAAACAAAACCCTATGAAAATATAAAAATACATTTTTATAGTAAAAATACCAGCAATATATTTATAAAAAATTACCAACAATACATATTTATAGTAAAATAACTAACAATATATTTTATAGCAAAATAACCAATAATACATTTTATCTGCAGTTGAACACAATACAATTGCATTCAACATATATTTAGTTGAAGCTATAAAATATTTCAAAATATTTAGATTTCGGCATAAGTCAGTTGAAATTTCTCGGATTCATAATGAGGACAGTGGGTTTGGAGAATTTGAAACTCACAGGTCATATTGAAGGCAAGAAGGGCAGAGGACAACAGCGAGTAACCTACCTAACGAACTCGTGTAAATGGATGGCAAAAAAGGGATTGGGCGGAAGGCAAAAAGAAAGACATTGCTAAAAGCTACAAAAGGTAGGAAGTTGTGGAGAGCCATTATCGTCCATGTCTTGAATGAATACGACACAAGGAAGAAGAAGAAGAAGAAACCCCAAAAATAGATATATTAAATGGTAATAGTAATCTTTTCCTTAATCATAACAAGTCTATAAAGGTATAAAGATAACTACACCCGGAAGCAATGTCTCTGATCGGGAGATTAGAGGTTTTGGGGAATATGGAACAGCCTCATAATTGCTGTTGTTCCCGGGTCTACCCTAACCTGGGATGGTAGCACCTGTTAGGGTTCTAGCTATAGGCAAATAGTGAGCCCCCAAACAAAACACAATGAAAGTATAAAAATATATTTTTATAGTAAAAATACCAGCAATACATTTTTATATAAACTATGGACCAACAATACATACAATAAAATGACCATCAATACAGTTCATCTGTAGTTGAAGGCATACAAAGGCGTTCAAAATATATTTAGTTGAAGCCATAATATTGTGTTCAAAATACTTAGATTTCAGCATTTAATACCCATGGAGGGGTTGATATGCCACTAAACAAAATCGATCAACCAACAATATGAAGAACTCTTTCATGACATTAATCCGTATAATATCCTACAATTTCTTAAAGAAATCCAACTGTATTCCAAAATATAACTTCAACAAAACTACAATATATACTACTTTAGTAATTATGCTCATACAAACATGTATATACACAAAAGCTGAGCATCATCTACCATGTATGCAATTGTGAAAGCAGAATAACATATATCATATTTTTATTACTTCAAATCTCTCAAGAAAATTAAATTTCGTCATTAAATGGAATTGTCTATATTTCTAAGCTGAGATATTATGTAAACTATTTACAATATTCGGACTATTGTCCTCAAGGACACATGGCACAGTAGATAAAGGCGTTGGTTAGATCAAGTGACAGTACCCAAATAGTGTGAGTTCAATACCTGGTTAAGGCGGTGGAGAACTTGGAGAGGGGAATTAACAGGAGATAACTGATAACTGACATCTATTAGACATGGCAAGTGGAACTAGAACAGTCTACCCGAGTGAGCGAAATAAAGGGTTCAGTTCGACATTCCAACCAACTGAAGAAGGCCGGAGCATACAACGGCCAAAACATTGTAATAAAAATATAGTGACAAAGATGAGGACAATAGTCCGAATAATGTAAATATTGTAAATGGAATTGATATGCCGTTAAATAAAGAACTAATCAATCATTTTAGATTTTTTTTTGTCTTTGCCCTTCCATCTTTGTCTCTCCATTCATCTCTCTCTGTACTAGTTTGGGATGAAAAGTGTCATAGGCTGACTATGAAAGTGTCATAGGCTGACTATGAAAGAATGATGCTAGAGCTGTGATATCGTGCATGCCTTCATTTCAACTCTCCTTATTGATAACGGCATTGTTTCTTTCTAGGAAAATTTATATCCGAATGTTCAAAGGAGAATTCAAAAGGAACAAGTAGTGACTTCTCTTGAAAATGGACAAATTTTGGCATCGCGGTGTTATCAAGTTCCTGGTGTAGCTTTAAGGAGGATCATGGTGACATGGTTAAGGATGAGGCTCAAGCTCAACCGTTCAAAAGTTGCTGATGAATTTAGGAGAGGAAGGGAGAGTCTTGAATATGACCCAAGGTCTGGACGTCCTGCAACTGCTATCACAAAGGAAAACATTGATTGTGTTCACCACATAGTGATGGATGACAGGCGACTGACTATAAATCAAATAGACAATGCTATTAGCATATTCAGAGAGAGAGAGAGAGAGAGAGAGAGAGAGAGAGAGAGAGAGAGAGAGAGAGAGAGAGAGAGAGAGAGAGAGAGAGAGAGAGAGAGAGAGAGAGAGAGAGAGAGAGAGAGAGAGAGAGAGAGAGAGAGAGAGAGAGAGAGAGAGAGAGAGAGAGAGAGAAGAGAGAGAGAGAGAGAGAGAGAGAGAGAGAGAGAGAGAGAGAGAGAGAGTTGTGCACAATGAACTTGAAATGACAAAGGTATCTGCTCGGTGGGCGCTACGTCTTCTGACATTTGATCAAAAGGCCACCAGTCTGATCACAATACGGGAAAGTTTGATATTGTTTGAGGTACGTCCAGCTGGTTTTCTTAAACATTTTCTAACCCAGGATGATTGTTAGGTTGATCACTGGGCCAGAGCCAAAAAGACCATGCAGAGGAAACACCCCTCTTCACTTGCTCCAAAGAACTCCAAGGTTGCTTCATCTGCAAAGAAGGTGATGACCTCAGTATTTTTGCGGATGCAAAAATCATTGTTTATCGACTATCTTCAAAAGGGTCACACCACCAATGGCCGAGACAGTTATGAAAGGCTATCAAAACCAAATGCCCAAGAAAACTAACGAAAGGGACTTGTTTCACCAGGTCAATGCTTCAGGACGAAAGTGCTTGGTTTCAATGTCTATTGTGCGTGACTGTGGCTTTGAACTGGTTGATCACACTCCCTATTCTCTTGAGTTGACTATTATGTGTTCCCCAACACGAAAAAAAGAACACTTGGCTGGGATACAGTATCGCAGATGTTATGTCTGTTGTTGATGACTTTCTTGACCAACGGGATGAACAGTCTTCTTTGAACAGTCAGATATCAGTTTACCTGGAAAAAATCAAGGAAGTTATTAATAAGAAGTGTTGAAATTAATGCCTGCAAGGTTTCACAGCTGTAGCATCACTCCTTCATATTCAGCCTATGAACTTTTCAGACCACCTTCGTACCGGGAAAGAAACAATGCAGTTATTAATAAGAAGTGTTGAAATTAATGCCTGCAAGGTTTCACAGCTGTAGCATCACTCCTTCATATTCAGCCTATGAACTTTTCAGCCCACCTTCGTACCGGGAAAGAAACAATGCAGTTATTAATAAGAAGTGTTGAAATTAATGCCTGCAAGGTTTCACAGCTGTAGCATCACTCCTTCATAGTCAGCCTATGAACTTTTCAGCCCACCTTCGTACCGGGAAAGAAACAATGCAGTTATTAATAAGAAGTGTTGAAATTAATGCGCTCAAGGTTTCACAGCTGTAGCATCACTCCTTCATATTCAGCCTATGAACTTTTCAGCCCACCTTCGTACCGGGAAAGAAACAATGCAGTTATTAATAAGAAGTGTTGAAATTAATGCCCTCAAGGTTTCACAGCTGTAGCATCACTCCTTCATAGTCAGCCTATGAACTCTTCAGCCCACCCTCGAATCTCAGCCTTAACATCCTCTTCTCTCTTTTTTCTATGTCCATTTCTATCCTTCCCTCACTCCCGCCTTTATCCCCCTGTCCATTCATCTCTCTCACTTTCCGTCTCTCTCCGGTCATATGTCTTTCTGTCTATATATCTCCATCCAGCCATCTCTGTATTTGTCTATCAGCGTATTCAGCTTTCGGTTTGTCTTTACCTATCTCTTTTTGTGTCCTCCCCTCTCTCCATCTGCACCCATCTCTTTCTATCTCCCTCTCTTTGTTAATCTATAACTCACTCTCTATATCTTCACTTGGCCTCTCTCTATCCACCCACCATTCTGTTAGTCTGGCCACTAATCTCTCTATTTTCTTTTTATCCACCCGTCCCTTTCTTTCTCTTTCTGGACATACATCTGTCTATGTTTCTATTTCTTTTTATCCTCATTTGTTTCTCTTTGCTTATCAACATCTTTTAAGAGCTATCTAATCTAATATCTAATTAAGAACTATCTAATATCTGATTCAAAGCAAAAATTCAACTGATTTCAAGAAATCACCTGGAGTAAAAGCAGCGCTAAATATCTGTTAATGTTACACGTAGAATGACTTCATACATAATGCGTGCACATAAATTTACAACCAGCTGTACACTATATCATCGTCATAGCTTAACTTCGAGAACAACAACTCAGAAATTTGTTGCAGAGTCGCCCATCGGTAGCGAAAATTTATACGAAACGTTATAATTTTCATAGAGAAGAATGTCTGGTAATTGGAGGGAGCTACGATTTTATACGATTACTTTATTTCTATAGTATTTATAGTTCAGTTTACTTCAGATAAGATGGCAGCCTAGAAACTATATCTCCCTGTCACCAGCTTTTATTGCTTAAAGACAAATGTAGATGAGATAAGTGATGAAGTTAATTTTTAAGGGTATCGTTGTATGCTGGAGACCAGTTCGTCGATAGAAGAGTTCTTGGGGGACGACTGGATTCTATCCACATACACAGACAACTCAATGTAAATAGAAACATTTGATGGCATAGATTCAATATTCGCGGCATTTACTGGTTTGAGTTTGTTTCTGAACATTGGGAATGATGCGGAGATAACGTTTATAGAAACTTTGGTTGAAACATAAATGATGCTGGTAGATGACTTAAGATTCGGTATCATAAAAGTCGACAGCTCTGTGATTCTGTATCTTTTATGTATTTTCTTACGGTTATTGTTTCAAGAGGCGTTTTTGTATAGCCTATTAAAACGTGACCGGGGGTCTCAAGCCTAAGTGGATACCCCAGGGAGTACTTTGTGACCCTAACTATCTTATCAGCAGTTGACGTTAAAAATTGTTGATTTATTTAAGATGGAATGATCTATTATGACATGTCTCTAAATTGTATTTAAATACATTATATTTATTTTCAATATTTTCGTTGAATTGTTCACCGATATTACATATGAGCTATTACTGTATATAATTAGGTCACAATAAAATATGTATTTTATATGAATGCTACCTTATGAGAATTGAAATGTAGTAGAGTAGGGAGGGGCCCGTATGATAGATTTACGTGCCCCTTGCACCGGCCCTGGACACAACCAAGGTAAGTATAGAGTCAAATTAGATAAAAAATGGAGGACTGGGCTGGAATCTGTTTAGTCTTCACTTTCCAGCATTGATAAAGTTCTAAAGCATCTACGTAGCCTTGTGGGTGATGAATTATTTTTTATTCTACAACTCTTTTCCCACAAACACAACGTCGCAAGCCTGTCGCGCGTTGTTTCCGTGTTCTGATGGTCTACATTCCCTGGTTCCTCGAGAGTTCAAACGTTTTTATAGCTAGAGCACATCATGACAGGTACCCGGGTTCGAACTGTCCTAACTTCCTACTCATTCCATCAGTAGAGAAGGAGACCTTCTTCCGAAATGCCACTGTTTGTAGAACAGACTCCCAGGAGGATGCTTCCCCGACCACAATTTTAATCTCTTCAAGTAAAGATTTCACTGGTATCGATTTATATACAATTCTTATGTTCATATATAAAACCTTATTCAGTGAAGCTCTATTCAGTGGAGCGGCAGTGGGTCAGTATCTTGGATGAGCAACATCGTGCAAAAGTCCCGGTCTAAGTTTAGCTTCGTTGAGCCGATGAAGAGGAAAATAGCCTAGTTGAAAGAATATTGTTGTTTTTTTTTCAGGGGCTTACGGCTATATCACATTGAAAAACCGGTTCTCGTCCGACCACCGAAGTTAAGCAACGTCGAGCCTGGTCAGTAACGCGATGAGTAACCGCTTGGGAACACCAGGTGTTGTACGCGTGGATGTGCGTGTGATGTAGTGGATGACGGCTGGAAATTGGAAATCGGTGAGTCGAGTTTCAATTCCAGTCGGGTTCGTTATATTCACGTATGCGCAAATACTGTTGGGAAAGGTATGAATTCAACTTTTCTCCCCCAGCTATGTGTTAAATAGTAGAACTTGTTGATACAAGTTCTACTATTTAACACATCTGATTATTATCTAAAAAAAAGGATTATTATTATGATTAACACAAATGATTATTATCTAAAAAAATTCTTACAATCCCAAAGTATTTTCTGGCTTTAAATAACCTGCGAAACTAATTAATCAATTAATTTTCCTCGGGTTTATTTCCAAGATGAAGGCGGAATTAACTACTGAAGAGCTACCCAAGAGTGAGAAACTTGAGCCGCATCATTAGCAAGATGAAGCACTCTGACCAGTTGCCTGTGAATCTTGAGTTGCATCAGGTTTTTTGTTTGTTTTTTTAATCATTTATCCCCAAGAAGGCGTTAATGGCACTAAGACGCAAGGAGAGTTACTGTGAGTGAAAGAAAACGAGAAGACGAGAGGACAATAAAGAACAGGATTCACGAAGACAGAAGATGACCATTAACGTTATATTTAAAATTTTGAAGATCGTGCATGGTATGGAAGTAAGGAACCGGAAGAGAATTATGCAGACGTGAAGTGCTAGAGAAGAAACTATTAAAATAGAATTTACGGTTGCACCTAACTAGTTCAACACTAAAAAGATGAAACCTAGTTGTATTAGTAGGCTTACATTCATTCGGTTGAGGTACCAAAAAGAAGAACTATATTTATTCTGCATTATTTGCAGAAATGTGACGCAAGGCGAAAATGGGGAATGGGGAAAAAAGAATGGTTTTCTTTTGTCTTAACATTAAAATTAGCAAGCTACGATCACTGACCCAAGCATACAACGATATTTTTTTATACAAAAACAACGTATTCTTACCGTTCTTACAACATTCACCATAATGCCTCATTGTCTCTATGGAAATCCTATCTAGTCCCCATATGTACAATCCATGTCTGTCGGGGGGAGGGGAATAAAATAACAAGAAGAAAAGCATATCACAACAATTACCATGAAAGTATTTATAGAAAAACATAGAGAAACCAAATCGCAGTGATGGCAAAGCGATGGGTGAAATGATTAAAAAGAAAAAAAATTATTGACAGTATCAAATGAAGACTTCTTTATAATACAACATGGTAAAAAAAACAGCATAAAGTATTTTTTCAAAAGCCCCCATACCTATATAACATATGCATATAAGTATAGTTCTTGACAAAATACATAGATGTAGATCTGGACATTCATAATGTTGATATGTCCATGATCAGTAAATCATCTCCCTAAGTTCCTAATTGAATCTTTAAATGTTACGTACTGCATTTCACAAGATATTTGAAACTTTAATGATGGATTTCGTTAGAAGACAAAAATTGAATAATATTAATTTTTCAACTAGTAATTTTAAAATATTTATTGCATTTAATACTTGCTAACCATTTTTAGTGAATTTAATTGTGAGCACTGACATATGTATCTTTGTGCAAAATTCACGCAAATATATATGACAAGAAATATGATGAAAAGGAGAAATAACTGCAACATTCTGCAGGCATGCGCACTAACACACATGAACTGGGAAAAAAATCAAATTTGCTCCAATGAAAAATGGATATATAAAAATCGAGTAATATAAAAAGTTTGTCCACTCCTGAGAGTGTATTGAATTGATTGCTAAAGGGTCCCCATCTTCAAAACTCTAGCGTTATCTTCAGCGTCAAGACTCCAATTAGTTAAGTGACAAACTTTATATTTTCATTAACATTACAGACACTTCTATATATTTTGTCGAATATCTCGAGATATATAACAGGAGCACCAGACGAAATATGGTCGCAATATTCAATGAACGGATGAATGGTAGGTTTATAAACGTGAACAGATTGCGAATTGGTGCGTGTGTGAACGGATAAAGCTCGTCTTGTTTTAAACAAAGACTGCAACGATCATAGCCAATGAACGAAAAATCTGTTCACAGGGAAACTATCAATACGTAAGGAAAGAAATTGATCGAAAATTTTGACACTGTAATCCCTAACAGATGCGGCGATATTGATCAATCTCTGTGGGGAAAGCTACATCTTAGTCTGATTTCAAATCAATTCACAGTCGATTTATTCGGACAAACTTAGGTTCACAAACACGACGAATCCTGATTTCACCGGACGGTCAGTTTTCTCCAATTTTGTGTTGCCAAGTTAAAAAATATAGAAAAAAATTCCCAATCGACCAATTATGTAGGCGCTGGTATCCATAAGTAAATGGCATAGCCGATCTTCCTAATCTTTCGTCCGTTATCCTCTCAGGAGATTAAAAGTGATTAAGAGTCGATAGATGTGTATTTCAGAGAAGAGAGAAAAAGAATCACTGCATGAAAATTAAACGAAACAGTCTCTCCCATTAACGATTAGATTATTTATATTTTTTATGCCAAGTTCCTTCAAGAAATAGACGATGAAGCCATTTCACAGCCTCCTTTTTAAATGCCGTGTCCCCTAATGACGTATGCAATTATGACTCTCCGCATCTTCCTTTTCTGTTTTTAAAAAATATCTCTCTTCAAGACGTAGGCAGTCATTACGTTGCGAAGCTTCATTTTCTTTATTTAAAGCCATTTCCATTCAAGACGTAGGTGATGATGACTCTCCAACGATTTCATTTCTTTATTACTGTATATACTCGAGTATCATGTGACTTTTGAAGACCTAATTTTGAAGCCAATTTTAAGGGGGTCGTATCATACACGAGATATAAAATTAGCGTATGTAATGCTAGCCCTGGCTACGCCATTGACCAAACTATATATCCATTTACTGTCGTAAAAAAGTACAGCTGTATTTAAAATAAAATTGATTTTAATAA
The DNA here is from genome assembly GCA_964036315.1 of Acanthosepion esculentum. NCBI lineage: Eukaryota > Metazoa > Mollusca > Cephalopoda > Sepiida > Sepiidae > Acanthosepion > Acanthosepion esculentum. The sequence continues at coordinate 1,478,300 of OZ038492.1, read as the reverse complement.
AACTGATGTTTTACTTAACTATATCCATTTATAATGCATGTAATATTCACATATAGTATCGTATTATAAAAAAAAAACATAGCGAATATGCATCTTTCCTATTTATTACGTTTATAAGACGTTTGGCTGTTTCTCGTTCGGTTGTTTATGGTTGTACACGTTTAACGTAACGAGTATAGCGTTACTAAGAATATTTTTATTATTCTCTTTCATTTTTTAAACTTATTTAACTAGAAGATGGGATAAAGAGATAGAAGAAAAGAGGTTAGTCTTTTGTAATTTGGTTTCTCAAAAAAAGGAACTCGCATGATACACGATAAATGATTTCATAAGTGAAAATTTGGGGGTCACGCGATACGCGAGATCGCGCGTTACACGAGTCTATACGCCATCTCTTAATTGCAATGTCTTTTAAGGAAAAAGAGGGGAGTGGTTTCCTGTTGCCTTCTCTTAATTTCTTTGAATTCAGAGTTTTCTTTCTCTTAAACTAGTTGCTACCAATGGTTACAGAGTCAAGTATATCTTGCTATTTAGCTCATAGCTTGGAGAAGATGATACGGTTTCGTGTCTTAGCAGAGTTCTACAATGAACGCAATAGAGGAGGCTTTTCCAATTTCGGCGTCGATAACATAGACGCTCACCGCATTGCCAACGTATAATACCATTATCAAAATATATTTAAACACACACATCCATTTTTATTGCATAAAATATTAGTCTACTGTTATATTTAACAGTAGAAGGACAATCTATGGTTTTCAGGAAGAGAGACAGCCGAGGGCGTCAACTAGGAAATAGGAAACATCAGAATCAAACGACCACAGAGACGTTTCACTATCTGGCTAATGCCGTAACACATGACCCAAAATGTTGCACAGAAACACGAAGGCGCATCACAGAAGCGAAAGATCTGTACCAGAATCTAAGTAATGTATTAAGTTGTAGGAAAATTACCCTAGAAAGAAAGAAAAAAAAATGCAGAAATAGTAGTTCATATCTATGAGGTGCATTTCAGAAATTTCCAGAGTTTTTTTAGAAGAAACATTTATTAATTTCAAAGAATTACAAAAACTCTAATTCCCTTCTAAGTAAGATCAATTTACGTTAGTACGCTTCTTGTAGCGCTCCATCCCATTCGTAAAGGCCCCATTAAACTCATCCAAAGAAGTGTCCTGGACCCTTGTCATACTCTCCAACATCTTTTCAATGTCTTCAAAACGACTGAATAGTACAACATACCCATTTATTCATAAATAGAATTTATTCATTTTATTAGTACACCATAAAAATAATTAGTACAACAGTTTTTTTCGGCACATTAAAAAAAAAGTGTAATTGATTTAGTTAATTTAATGAAATACCATTTTAATTTAAATCTTAATTTTAATCTTAATCTAGATTTTAATCTTGATTTATTAAATCAAAATTTGTAATATTTTTATACACATGATTTTTTATGGTGGATTGTAAGTTAAAGATTTTTCTTCAAATCATAACCAGTCCAGGGTATAACGATAAACTACACCCGGCAGCAAGGCCTCTGATCGGGAGATTGGAGGTTGTGAAGAGCGTGGAACAACCTCAATTGCTGTTGTTCCCAGGTCCATCCTGACCCGGGGAGGTAGCACCTGTTAGGGTTCCAGCTTTGGGCAAATAGTGAACTCCAAAACAATAACAAAACACTATGAAAGTATAAAAATACATTTTTAGAGTAAAAATACCAGCAATACATTTTTATATGTAAAAAATTACTAACACTAGCTATTTATAGTAAAATTATCAATAATATATCAATCAATATGAAAGAACACTTTCATGACATTAATCCATATAATATCCTACAATTTCTTAAAGAAATCAAACTGTATTCAAAAGTATAATATAATTTCAACTAAATATAAAACACACATATCATTGCCTTTAGTAATTATTGTTATGGTCCAGGTTAGGACCAAGGAAGAACAACACGAACACAAGAGTAGAAATAACGAAGATATATTACACGGAATAATAATACAAGATGTGGAAGGTGTTAGTATGACTGTCAGTCTGGTTTGGAGTGAACTACTATCGGCTCGACTCGATTCGTCCTCTCTCTCTTGAGAGACGTAGTATACGTAGTTAGGAAGAGTTCATTCTGTAGTTATAAGTAAGGACCCATAATTATGTTCCCACAAAAGCTGAGTATCATCTGCCATGTATTCAAATGTGAAAGCAAATTAACATATTTTTATTACTTCAATGTTCCCCAGAAAATTAAATTTCGGCATTAAATGACCCATAAGGAGTTGATATGCCGCTAAACAAACAAATCAAATAATAACAAAGACCGAACCATCTCTTCATTTTTTTATCCTTATTTTTATTACCTTATTTTCTCCATTGTCACCACTATATCGGAAATTAGATAATTAACATTATTTTTTTTGTTTTTCCTGGCAATTTCTATCTATTATTCATTTCACTCCGTGCAAAGCAGTATTGCCACTAAGATATAATCGGTTACTGAGTATGAAACAATTAGAAAAGAGAAACATTATGAAGGAACGCGAACAATAAAACGAGTAATCAGGAAGACAGTAGATAACGATTAAAATTACATTTAAATTCAAAGTTGATTGGAAAGGATGACGTTGGAAGAGACTTCCATAAGCGAGAAGTGCGAGAAAAGAAACTGTTAGCATAGAACTTGCGGTTGCATCAAGGCAACTCAACCGTAAATTGATGAGACCTTGTCGACAATCTAGTACTCCACATGAATTCTAAGTACCATAGCGGAAAGTTCATCCGAACAATTACCATGGAAGTATTTATAGAAAAGGTACATGGAAGCTACATTACGGCGATGGGAAAGTGACTGAAGCCGAGATGCCAGGTCGAGACCAGTAATATTGCTGATTCTTCTTTAGGTTTTATCAACAATCTCTAAATATGTAGCAGAATAACCAGACCCGGTGCGGCAGCAATATTTAAAATATGACGATGGCACACACACACACACACACACACACACACACACACACACACACACACACACACACACACACACACATATATATATAGAACTGCATCGTGAATTTACGACCAGCGACTGATATTCCGCGACTATCATCGTCGCATAGCAAACTTTTATGTTAATATAACAGAATATTATCTTTGATATTGAATATCTTTGTTTAAATGTCAGCACAATCACTCTGAAGATGGCTCATGTGAGCCGAAACGATAGATCAAGACCAGCTTAAAAAATATGTAAATGTTGGCCAATTTTTTTCTTTATTTTCACCCGAAATTAAAGCAAATATACGCAGTTTAGAACGGCTTATGATCAAATATAATATATAAATATTCATTGTCTGTTATATTTAACATATATATATATATATATATATATATATATATATATATATATATATATATATATATATATATTAGACAATTTGAAAAAATATTTACTTTTGATATGCTTCACCGATCATTCGGCCTAAGTAGAGGAACGTTTTTATTTCATATGATCAAATTCTATATTAGGGTGACGAAAAGTAGATTTTGCTATTGGGTAATAAAATGCTTTCTCTGTTGACGTCGTTACTTTGCCGAAAAATGTTATAGTAATTTTTTTCTGAATAGTCTTATATATGTATCATTCCCTTCAATTTTCACTCAACTTTACTTTCTCTCTTTCTCACATACACACATATAGGTATATTTATTTATTAAATATATATATATATATATATATATATATATATATATATATATATATATATATATATATATATATACACATCGTCACTTGATAAGACACCAGAAGTGTTGAAAAAAAATGGATATTTTTGTAGTGATTTTATAACATATTTATGTTATAATATTTATATAAATAATTATATATATATATATATATATATATATATATATATATATATATTTAAAGAAAAACAGACCACTTTAAGGCTTCATTTGTTATAATTTATTTCACTAGAGAATTTTATTTTTCTCTGGATTTTCAGACTTCTTTCAAAGGTGAAACGAAAAATGAATTTAAAATTTACACTTTTGACGGGCAGTATTAAGCTTATATAAGTTGACATAGAAGGTGGTGAGGAATAGTCTGAGATAATGGTCGAGTTTAGAGAGGGAAAAGAGAGTTTTAAAATTTCTTTTTTTTTCAATACTTAATATTGATGAAAGAGGGGGTAGGGATCAGACATTGACCTATTTAATCGGTCAGCTCAACGGAAATGATATGGGAAAAAGGAAAAAAGAAAAAAGGAGGAAAAGGTAGGGGAAATAAAGGGATAAAATATAAGAAATGTACGTAGGGTTTTTGGAGGAAGGAGTGGGGTGGTATAGCTTTAGCAATTTAGATAAACACAGATTTTAACGTTTGATAGTAATTTAAATGTTTAAAAAATATTAAAATTAAAAAGTGAAACAGTTAAATGTAACCGCCACTTCTGCCCAAACAGCTTCTTTTCTCGCACTTCCCGCCTGTGGGACCTGCTTCCGTTTACTCGCTTCCCCGATAACTACAATCTTAAAACATTTAAATGCAACGTCAATCGTCGTCTTCTATTTTCTTGAATCCCGTTCATCTTTTATCATTTCCTCAACCCCCCACTGCGTTTTCTCTCACTTTCACTCCCTGTAACCCCCTGCGTAGTAGTGGCACTCCCACTTTGCTTGGGGTGAAATGATTAAAAAACAAAACAAAAGAAAGAAACTCTAGAATGGGATTTACTCTGAAAACATCTTAACCTGTCTGGATATTGATCTGTCCTACTTTCCACCTGAAAAAACTTTTTAAGTCTAATTGATTTTTCAATCGATTTTTTTTTTAGCTTTGTTAAATAAGCAAAATGACTGGCTAAACAGTTCATTGTAAATATTTCTCGACCTTGGCCTGTTTATCTACCGAGGGAGCCACCCTTGGTAACCAGTATGACCATTGTCATGTTTGATTGTATAACAGTTTGCTTTTGCAAGATTCATGACCATTAAAATGGCCCATGAAGCTCATCTATTGTATTAAATCAGAATTTCCTTCTGCAAGACAAATTGCATTCATCACGGTTAAAGTGGCAATTCGCTAAACATATGTAATATATATATATATATATATATATATATATATATATATATATATATATATATATATATATAAATATATATAAAGATATTTTTGAAGGTAGAAAATTTTATCACAGCAATAAAAGTATGAAGCTTGATATTACTAGACATTAAAAACGGGCGAAGCAACCGGTTTCGCTCCCGCTCTTCAGTCTTCCAACGGGAGATTTAATTATAATTAAAAAACACAGAAAATGTACAATGAAAAGGAAATGTGGAGGAGGAGGGAAAAAATTATGAGCAAAACGAGCTAGAGGCAAATGACAGCGAGCTCTAACAAACACTCACGTTGTTTGCACAAGGAAAGCATGCGGGATCCGATGTAAAGTGCCTCCAGCGTCTTAAGGTGAAATAACGAGTGTGACCGGGACAACACGGTGAACCGGTCAACACTAAAATTAGCTGCACAAAATCTGCTCTTTAATAGATGCTCACATATGGCGGAACCGTAGGTGTTTGGAACGAGTTCATTCAACGGCAATGGTTCCTGATTTTGGTAGGAACGTGCTGTTTAATTCTCATGTCCAGGCGTTGTGTCGTCCTTCCTATGTAGTCAGCCCCGCAACTACAACCGTATTTATATATTATAGAATTAATTTGATGAGGAGGGATGACGTCTTTACGCACTGAACGAATCATGGGCCGGGTTTGAAAAACTATCCGGGCCTCAGCAGAGAAAAAAAATAACGAACACTTGATGAAATTTGTCTAACCATACTTTCACATTTGGTTCCAATCCAAGGCAATCTTAGATAAACTGGGCACTTTTTAACAACATAGAGTTTGGCACTTCTGAACTCCTCAATTTTGTCACGGATGACCGAATGAACAGTGTTAGGTGGATAACCTAAACTGCATAGGGTATCCTTGACAAAATTGATCTCATCGTCCAAGAAGGACTCTGAACAGATCTTTAATGCCCTATGAAGGAGGGTTCTGATAATGTTTATCTTACATTTTTTGGGGGCAAAAGGATTCCCAACGCGTGTACAATCCCGCAAAAGTTGGTTTCCTGTAAACAGAGGTAAGAAAACTTGTTGGTGTTCGATGTACTAAAACATCCAAGAAGGCCAATTGATGATTGGATTCCTTCTCAACGGTGAACCTTAGTGCTGGATGGATACCATTTAGAAAAGAAAGAAACTGATCGGCCTCAACATCGTTGTTGAATAAACAAAAAGTATCATCAGGCGCCTCTCGGTGTTGACTTCAATGTTCTCTTTTATATTTACATACGCTCTATCTCTGATATTGAGCCCTTTATCCCATAAATATAGCACACCTTAAGAGTATATTTCATCATATTACTACCACATCCTCGAGTAGACGCCTCACATGTCATTTTTCTGATCAAAGTCCTATAAAAACATCTAGCTAACCACAATTTACAAGAATCCTTAAGAAAGATTATCGTTGAAATCACTGACATTCGATATCAATCACACTTTGCTATGAGCGAGGCCCCGAATATTAAACATCTCGCTCCCACTTTAAACCTCACCTTATTTAACAGTGGGAATGAAATGTTGGAAGTTTAAAACATTGAAAGACGCTCACTCAAATTACAGCGGCGCTCAACACGTGAAGCTCGGAATAAATGCTTTTACTAGTATTCAAAACAGCATAAAATGCATGTTAAACAGTCAAACATGAACAGAAATTAACATCACCCCTCCATCTTGAAAATGCGTAAAGAAGTGGCCGAAAGCGCTTGGGATAATGGACAATACAGACAATTTTTGCGCTACTCTACTCCCGCCAAACGAAAAAAAAAGAATGCTGGAAAAACTAAATAAAAAATTAATTATATTTTCCTTGTCTGTCATATTCAAAGTTCAGAATTCAATATTCAGTATTCAGAGTGGACACTGAACTCAACACCGTGTGGGGTCGGTCTGTTTAATTCTTGTATTTTCCGGCCTCAATATTATGTGCAATTAAAAGTGCAACACTAAACATTCATCAAGAACCTGTTTATTCATTTTTTTCAATAGCCATTTGTGGACGAGATTTTTTGTTGATACATAAAAGTTTACCTTTATTATAAAAGTATCTACAATTTCAAATTCTCTTTTGTTCTTGTTATTTGTCGGAAACTAAATAAATAACAAGATTGTATCAAATTATGTTAGCGGACGCATGGTTAATAAAATATTTTTATCACTATGAATATTAATAACACCTATTGAGGGAACGGTGCTTGAGCACAGACGAACCCGGACGAGGCTTTGCCAACAGGCAAAGTTTCGTCCGGGGAGGCAGACAGGCCCGGATCCGCTTATGCGGGTTCTACGGGAATATTTTTGGCAGAGCCTCGGGCCTCGGAGAACCGACGGCAAACTTGGTCTTGTCCCACATACATCCCTCGTAGGGGGGGGGGGGGGCTTTTAAATATTAACACCTATTGATTGTTTCACAAAATTTGATTACTATTTATTTTATTTCATTTTTATTCGTTTCCTTATCATTTTAGTGAATCATTGTAGTCTGAGTGGATGGGCGGATAGTGTAAAGGAAATCAGCTCCGAAAGTGGAATCGTCGAGACGTGTTCAAATTCCGGGTTAGTCTACCACATTCACTTTTGCCCAAATACACGTGGGAAAGCCATGAATCCGGCACTTCTCCGCCTCCCCATGTAAAGGTTAAATATCAGGATGAAGTGAGCTTTCTAGCCTTGGTTGGTGAACAGTTTAAGGGAAGGATCATTCTGAATTTCAAATCTTGGAGAAGGCAAAGAGAAAACCACTCCACTATCCTTTCCAAGACAATTAGGAAAACGAATCTCTGGAGAGTCGTGATCGCTTACATCCTGAGAGAACATGTCATTATAAAAGGAAGCTGTGAAGAGTCATCATCGTCTACCTTTTGAAGGGACGTAGCATTTGAAATTGCAGTATGACGATAATGTAAATAAACATTGAAGAATTCAATAATTACTTGCATATATACATTCTCATTCTCTCGTGCACACGCATGCATATATATATATATATATATATATATATATATATATATATATATAGAGAGAGAGAGAGAGAGAGAGAGAGAAAAGAAAGAGACTGAGAGAATTTAAATGTTTATAAATTAAATATCTCAATTTTTATTTCCTGTAATGTTAGGTTAGTCTGACACAAGGCTACAATCGTGGGGTACTCTCATTCTTTTAATCGTTTCACCCCAAGCAAGACTATAATGCCACTAGAACGCAGGGAGGTTACTGAGAGTGAAAGAGAATTAGAATGAGAAGAAGGAGAATGGGGAGGAATGAGGAAAAATGGCGATTGACTTTGCACTTAAACTTTTCAAGAATGGAGTTATCGGGGAAGCAAGAAATCGGAAGGGAGTTTCACAGGTGGGAAGTGCGGGAAAAGAAACTGTTAGGGTAGATGCAGCGGTTGCATCTAGCGAGTTCAACAATAAAATGCTGGGGCCTAGTTGTCAATCTAGTAGCTTCAATTTTAATCTGCAAACATTTAAATGCAATGTCAATCGCTATCTCCTGTCTTCCTGATTACTCTTTCCTTTTCCTGCTCATTATTAATGTTTCTCTTCCTAATTCTTCTACACTCTGTAACCACTTGTGTCTTAGTGGCTTTACTGCCTTGCATGGAGTGATATCGATTAAAAAATTGTAATACTTAAATTTCAAGAGTGTAGATCAAGCGACAAAACCGAATCATTTTGTTAGAAGAATGGGGAGACATTTTTTTATATCGCAAAGATGTAATCCGACTACTCGGTTTCTTTGGTCGACTGGAATTACTTACATACAGTTACCAAATCCTTTACCCTATCTGCATGGCCTGGGAACAGTTGAATTCCGAGCTCCATGATTGAAGTGACGTCATAAAAAAATACACCAATCATAGTTCAGAAGTGAAAGCAAGATATCGGTTATAAATAATAGACAAAAGATTTCTTTGAGGCTTTTCTTACTTGTGTGCATTCATTGTATCGATAGAAAATAAAACGTATATTATATCGACAAATTTCTGCACAACCGACTGAGATATACAACTAGCTGTTGATACTCATGTAATTAAAGTTACTCAGGACCAGATTTAAGTCAATTGTAGATATTGATCCCAGCGTCTAAAGGGTTCAAGGCTTGATTGACTTGTTTTTACGGCTTATCAACTTTATGCAGGTTATTTAAAACCAGAAAATACTGGATTGTAAGATTTTTTTGAGATTATATTTCGTTACTGATACAAATCTTATTATTTAACCTATATCTGGGGGTAAAGAGGTGGATTCATATATTTCCTAAGAGTATTTGTGCGTAAGGGAATATAACAAACTCGACTTAAATTGGAACACGGCTTTCCGATTTCCAATTGCCAGCCGTTAGCTATGAAAGCACACGCACATCCAAACTTGCAGGACCTGGTATTCCCAAGCGCTGACCAGGCTCGACGTTGCTTAAATTCGGTGATTGTACGGGAACCTGTGTTTCAACGTGATATGACCGAAAGCCCGGATCGTCCAACTGTAATCTACTCTATTGTTAAAGAGACACAAAAATACATAGCAATATACACCCAAGGCCGATGTATGGTTCTCGTGCCTCTCCCACCCGAATCTACGATACGCCTCCACCCCCAATCTACTATACGACGCCCCTACTCTACTACATCTCATTTTTCATGTGGTAATATTCATATAAAAATATAGATTTTATTGTAACCTAATTATGTACAATATTATGATCTTGGATCATATATAAAATAGGTGAACGGTGGAGTAATGGATAGCGGCTCGGGTGGAGGAATCGGAGTGCCGCGTCCGAATTCCAGTCGAATCCATTACATTCACTTACGTGCTAATACCCTTGGGAAAGGTATGGATCCTCTTCTTCTTCCCCCCATAGCTATGTATAAATACCAGGACAGACCGGTAGGCTCTAACTTGTCTACCAACTTGGCAACCTACTGCGGGGAAAAATATGCCTCGTCAGTCATATACACGATCATCTAAGCGTGTATCACGTATGGCACATAAGTGACTGACTGACCTATGTTCTATAGATTATGCAAATGTGTTTGATAAATTACGTCACAAAGCAGCATTGGGACTAGGCAATCTTGACATATGTTGGAAAGAGATTAGAATAATCCAGTACCCATAATGGCAGCAAACCGTCTGCATATGGATAGAAAATGAATCCTCATTTTCTCCCCCCACCCAGCTATGGGTAAATAGCACAGGACATACCGGAGGATTCTATAGTCTTGGATGGCAACTGGTCTACTGCAGAAAGGAATGGCAACCTAATGCGGGAAAAAATCTGCCTCGTCAGTCACGTATCGAAAGATACATGATCACCTAGGTCTGTATGGCACATAACTGATTGACTGAACAATTCAACTAGGAACATTTAAAATAAATACAATGTATTTAAATACAATTAAATCTTCAATGAGCCAACAATGCTTTGCGGTAATTGTTAACATCAACTTAGTATGAGTAAAACAAATTCATGGACTTGGACGGACAAAAAAGGTCAAAGGAATAACGTCAAAATCCGAGAAAATTTTTAAGCCTTTAATATTCAGTTGAGCTTTAAATTGTAACGTAATTTTATTTTTAATGTCGGTTTGGTTTGGTTTGTTTTACAGCATATCAATCTCAATTGGTTATTTAATACCGACAAGATTGTTATGGCTGGTAATATGTTTTTCCCAAAAATGTATTGCTGGTAATATTTTTCAAAAATTAATTTCTGTTAATAATTTTTTTTACAAAAATGTATTGTTGGTAATTTTCTTTTTTTCAAAAATGTATTGCTGGTAATAATTTTCAAAAATTAATTCCTGGTAATAATTTTTTTTACAAATATGTATTTCTTCTAATTTTCTTTTTTTCAAAAATTCATTGCTGGTAATAATTTTCAAAAATTCATTGCTGGTAATAATTTTCAAAAATTCATTGCTGGTAATAATTTTCAAAAATTCATTGCTGGTAATAATTTTCAAAAATTCATTGCTGGTAATAATTTTCAAAAATTCATTGCTGGTAATAATTTTCAAAAATTCATTGCTGTTAATAATTTTCAAAAATTCATTGCTGGTAATAATTTTCAAAAATTCATTGCTGGTAATAATTTTCAAAAATTCATTGCTGGTAATAATTTTCAAAAATTCATTGCTGGTAATAATTTTCAAAAATTCATTGCTGGTAATAATTTTCAAAAATTCATTGCTGGTAATAATTTTCAAAAATTCATTCCTGGTAATAATTTTTTTTACAAATATGTATTTCTGCTAATTTTCTTTTTTTCAAAAATTCATTGCTGGTAATAATTTTCAAAAATTCATTGCTGCTAATAATTTTCAAAAATTCATTGCTGGTAATAATTTTCAAAAATTCATTGCTGGTAATAATTTTCAAAAATTTATTGCTGGTAATAATTTTCAAAAATTCCTTGCTGGTAATAATTTTCAAAAATTCATTGCTGGTAATAATTTTCAAAAATTCATTGCTGGTAATAATTTTCAAAAATTCATTGCTGGTAATCATTTTCAAAAATTCATTCCTGGTAATAATTTTTTTTACAAATATGTATTTCTGCTAATTTTCTTTTTTTAAAAAATTCATTGCTGGAAATAATTTTCAAAAATTCATTGCTGGTAATAATTTTCAAAAATTCATTGCTGGTAATAATTTTCAAAAATTCATTGCTGGTAATAATTTTCAAAAATTCATTGCTGGTAATAATTTTCAAAAATTCATTGCTGGTAATAATTTTCAAAAATTCATTGCTGGTAATAATTTTCAAAAATTCATTGCTGGTAATAATTTTCAAAAATTCATTGCTGGTAAGAATTTTCAAAAATTCATTGCTGGTAAGAATTTTCAAAAATTCATTGCTGGTAAGAATTTTCAAAAATTCATTGCTGGTAAGAATTTTCAAAAATTCATTGCTGGTAATAATTTTCAAAAATTCATTGCTGGTAATAATTTTCAAAAATTCATTGCTGGTAATAATTTTCAAAAATTCATTGCTGGTAATAATTTTCAAAAATTCATTCCTGGTAATAATTTTTTTTACAAATATGTATTTCTGCTAATTTTCTTTTTTTCAAAAATTCATTGCTGGTAATAATTTTCAAAAATTCATTGCTGCTAATAATTTTCAAAAATTCATTGCTGGTAATAATTTTCAAAAATTCATTGCTGGTAATAATTTTCAAAAATTTATTGCTGGTAATAATTTTCAAAAATTCATTGCTGGTAATAATTTTCAAAAATTCATTGCTGGTAATAATTTTCAAAAATTCATTGCTGGTAATAATTTTCAAAAATTCATTGCTGGTAATCATTTTCAAAAATTCATTCCTGGTAATAATTTTTTTTACAAATATGTATTTCTGCTAATTTTCTTTTTTTAAAAAATTCATTGCTGGAAATAATTTTCAAAAATTCATTGCTGGTAATAATTTTCAAAAATTCATTGCTGGTAATAATTTTCAAAAATTCATTGCTGGTAATAATTTTCAAAAATTCATTGCTGGTAATAATTTTCAAAAATTCATTGCTGGTAATAATTTTCAAAAATTCATTCCTGGTAATAATTTTCAAAAATTCATTGCTGGTAATCATTTTCAAAAATTCATTCCTGGTAATAATTTTTTTTACAAATATGTATTTCTGCTAATTTTCTTTTTTTAAAAAATTCATTGCTGGAAATAATTTTCAAAAATTCATTGCTGGTAATAATTTTCAAAAATTCATTGCTGGTAATAATTTTCAAAAATTCATTGCTGGTAATAATTTTCAAAAATTCATTGCTGGTAATAATTTTCAAAAATTCATTGCTGGTAATAATTTTCAAAAATTCCTTGCTGGTAATAATTTTCAAAAATTCCTTGCTGGTAATAATTTTCAAAAATTCATTGCTGGTAATAATTTTCAAAAATTCATTGCTGGTAATAATTTTCAAAAATTCATTGCTGGTAATAATTTTCAAAAATTCATTGCTGGTAATAATTTTCAAAAATTCATTGCTGGTAATAATTTTCAAAAATTCATTCCTGGTAATAATTTTTTTTACAAATATGTATTTCTGCTAATTTTCTTTTTTTCAAAAATTCATTGCTGGTAATAATTTTCAAAAATTCATTGCTGGTAATAATTTTCAAAAATTCATTGCTGGTAATAATTTTCAAAAATTCATTGCTGGTAATAATTTCCAAAAATTCATTGCTGGTAATAATTTTCAAAAATTCATTGCTGGTAATAATTTTCAAAAATTCATTGCTGGTAATAATTTTCAAAAATTCATTGCTGGTAATAATTTTCAAAAATTCATTGCTGGTAATAATTTTCAAAAATTCATTGCTGGTAATAATTTTCAAAAATTCATTGCTGGTAATAATTTTCAAAAATTCATTGCTGGTAATCATTTTCTTACAAATATATATTGCTGGTATTAAAACATTTTTTTACACTTTCATAGTGTTTTGGCCCCAGTTCGGGATCTAACTATTTGCCCATAGCTGGGACCCAAACAGGTGCTACCACCCCGCGTCAAGGTGGATCTGGGGACACCAGCAATTAACAGGTGGTTACACGCTCTTCAACACCTGATCGGACTGTTGGACGTAGTTTATCGTCTTACCCAGAACGTGTGATGTAGGTATAAAAAAACAAAAAACAAACGTTGATAAATTAGCGATGGTCCTAAAGCACCTCCCAGGGTTCGAGGTCAGGGGTGGGGAGTCGGTGGTAGTACGCACCGGCCCTGCATAAACTTAAAGCCACATTAATGATTTTTCAAAGAACAGCACGATTTTATAATTTTTGCCTATGTTATAATGATACATAATTAGAAACTTTATGAATGAATAGTAAATTCGATCCTCATTGGGTACTCCATACCTTCGGTCTTGTGCCACATCTAACCTACGTTTAGAAAATTAGAACACCATTTTATACATATCATGGTTTTGATCAGGTAAAATCGATCAATTTATGCGCAACATATCAATTTCCTAGGGGGTTGAAATACAAATAGTTGTGTTGCGCATGCGCGCGAACCCATCTCCATTACATAATAAGATTCGTCTTCAGTGGATGTATGGGTGGTGTAATGGATACTGGCTGGCAACTGTTAATCGGAGCCGAGTTCAATTTACCGTTGGGTTCGTTATATCCACTTACGCGTAAATACCTTTGGGAAAGATATGAATTGACAAGGTAGTGTTGCATTGTATTAGGCATCCTTAAATATAACACACGACACACACGCGCATATATATATATATATATATATATATATATATATATATGTATCATCCTATCACCGCATTATGGGACACCACGAAGAAAATTAATTTTATATGAAGTTTCATTCAAGCTGAAATAAAATAAATTTTGTCGGACATATATTCATCTCATCTCTCTATCCCTTTCTATTTCTCTCCCTCCTCTTTCTTTCTTTCTTTCTTTCTTTCTTTCTTCATAGCTGAGTATCTGTTTCTTTTCGTGGATACTTTCCATGATTCTTTTCGCTTTAATCGTAGTTCACAGAGAGAGGGAAAGAAGAGGACAGCTTTGTAGTTTGACAGTGCGGTAACTTTTTGCGTGTGGACGTGAATGGGGTCATTACTTCTATGCGTCTTGTGTCAATATTTTGCACGCTGCGCTTTAATTGCTAAACACAAAACACTTATATATATATACAAAAACAAAAAGCTTTAGCGATGAAGTTCTAAATTCTCAGCAAATTGTATTCTCAAGAACAATCAAGGTGCGTCACAAAAGCGTGCGTGCAAAAGCTATGAGGATAAAATACGGATATCTTTCCTGAGGTGTTTATAAGTTTGTACTTTTCTTTTTTCTTTTTATGTGCAATGTTCTTTCAGGACGTAGGCGATCATGGCTATCCACCTCCCTTTATCCCTTGCAGCTCTCAACAAGAACCGTCCATCTGCCACCTCCGTCAGACCACGTTCTGTCATCGATTTGCTTAAGTCCGCCAGGTATGTCACGCGTTGCATTCTCTTGTCTCACTTTACCTCTATTCGAGCCGTGAGTATCAGAATATCCAGGCCTTCCTTCCTCATCATGTGTCCCAGAAACCTCAGGTGCCTCTTCCTGATGTTAAGTATAAGCCTCCTCCTTGTTTGCAATCTCTCTAAGACTTCATTGTTGCTCACACGTTCGGTCCATGTTATCCTTGGTATCCTTCTGTAGAACCACATCTCTGTCGCCTCGAATCTCTTCATCTTTGAGGAAATCGTCCAACATTCGCTGCCGTAAAGAAGGGCAGATGTCATATAACAGCTCAGTATTCTTTTCTTTATTACCAAAGAAATCCTGTCAAGCATTACTCTTCTCAGCTTTTGGAATGCACACTTGGCCATTCCAACACGTCTACGGATCTCAGTGTCGCATGTACCGTCCTCTGTCAAGACGTTTCCCAGATATTTAAACCTTCGCGTCTGCTTGATTCTGGTGTTTCCGACCTGAAAATCTCATTCTGGGCTCATCCTTTTACTGACGACCATGCATTCTGTTTTCTTGTAGTTTATGCTTTGTTCCTTCTTCATACTCTCCATCGCTACCTTCTGTACGAAATGTTGTAATTTCTTTTCCGTGTCTGCTATCAGTACCGTGTCATCTGCGTATCTTTTATGTTCTTAAGACTGTGGCCGCCAATGCTGAATCCTTCCTCATTATGTATCCCAGGAACTTCAGCTGCCTCTTCCTGGTGTTAAGTATAAGCCTCCTCGTTTGCAACCTCTCTAAGACTTCATCGTTGCGCACACGCTAGGTCCATGTTATCCTTGGTATCCTTCTGTAGAACCACATCTCTGTCGCCTCGAGTCTCTTCATTTTTGAAGAAATCGTCCAACATTCGCTGCGTAGAGAAGGACAGATGTCACGTAACAGCTCAGTATTCTTTTCTTTATTACCAAAGAAATCCTCCTGTCTCGCATTACTCTTCCCAGCTTTTAGGAATGTGTCCTTGGCCATCCCAATACGTCTACGCATCTCGGTATCGAACTTACCGTTCTCACTGTTCAAATATGTTAACAACGAACTATTTTTAATTCCAAAATTGTACTTGAATTAAACGAAAGTTACAATACATAATACTTATAATGCATTCCTTCTTCTTGTCAATTTTGACGGCACGGGTACATTAGTATTTATAATGAGAAGCTAAAGGCTGATAGTCGAAGTGTTGCCACTCTGCAATCGACGTCATGGTAGTAATTTTATTGAGACGTCACCATTAGCGAGCTGACCGATGGCTGCCAGAAATTTCATTCGCCCTTTGACAGTTCTTATCTTTATTTCTGACGAGCTGCTAACTACCCACTTCATCCACACAGGGGTGAGGTAGGGGAACCGGTTCAGTCGCTTACTGAGTTACATGGTAGCAGCAGTAGACAAGACCTGAACCGACATGTTCGTGAGATATGTCGGTTCAAATAACATGTCATAGGTATATTTTTATGGAAGTTCACATTTGTCGTGACATTTTTTTTTCTTGTCTACTTGATTAAACCAGGGGTCGCCAACCTGTGGCACGCGTGCCGCACACGGCACGGAAAGCAATTTCAAATGGCGCGCAGCCGCAAATGACATCACGAAGTCCGAACCAATAACTACTACAACGCAAAGAAGATATTTAGCTGTTTCAATTTTGATTTATACTAAAGTATTATGAAATGGACAAAGTCCGACAATTATTTTACGACATTTTTTTTTAATGTTTATACGTTCTTTTTATAGATATAAATATTTAAGTACATAATATTATAAATAATATTATGTATTCATAAATAATATTATAAACAGTGCGTTTACTTAAATATTTGTATCTATAAAAAGAACGTATAACCATAAAAATGTGTTCAAAATACTAAAGTATATATGCTATATATTACTGTATAAAATATATTGTAGAAAAGATATATTGACCTTGACTTGTATAAAAATACGTATGCTGTTAGCACACTGAATGATTTTAATGATTTTAGTGTATGTATGTTTGTGTAAGTTTGAGTTTATGTATGTGCCTACGTATGTGCGCGCATGAACGCATGCACATACACAAGCAAGTAAACACACACTCACCCAGACATGTATGCTTGTGTGTTCGTGTATGTGCTTCTGTGTGTTTGTTATTATGTGCGTGTGTTCGTGTTTGTGCGTTTGTGTGTGTGTTTGTGTTAGCTGTATATGTGATTTTTTCTAATGTCATCAGCTCTCAACTCGGTATCTATGCTGATGACACAGCTATTTACTCCTGTCTTGATCGTAAGCTTGATCGGTTCAATATGGTCAAGTTGGCAGCTGATCTTCAAAATGACCTCGGGTCTGTTGTTAAATGGGGCAAGGAACGGTGTGTTAATTTTAACGCCTCCTAAACGAAACTGCTCTCTTTTGCCCTATTTACCTTCCATCAGCATGGCTGATGCTAATCTCCGAATGATTTGTATACTGAATAGGTTATTTTATTAGAAAATTACGTGAAAATATTTTTGGGGATTTGTTTCACCACCCTTATATAGGAGCCATATTGAGTAACAGTTCAGGACTCTTTTTTTCTAACGAAATTTTCCTGTTTCTTAAGACTGCTCACCATTAAGGATATTAAAAGGGTAACTAATTTAAATATGCATAAAATAAATGTTCATAAATGATTAAGAATGATATGAGTGTTCATTTTTCAGGAAATTTACTTGAAGATGTTTTAAATCATTTTAACTTTTAGATGAATCTAATGATATTAGTGTCATGAAAATGCTGCGAATTACCATAATACATTATGAGAGAAGCAAAAACTAAGTCGTTTCGACATTTCTTAAATCTTGTGAAATTAGAACATTAAACTTCCTCTTGACAACGCTATTACTGTATATTCCCTCAGCAATTTTGATTGTTTTAAAAAGTTTTTTTCTAATTTTAAAATCTATACACACGAAACTATCTTTATACTTTTTTTCTAGAGAATTGTCAACAAAAATATTAAACACTATTAGATTATTTAAAAAGAATAACTTTATATTTACAAGTTTATAAAAAATGTAAACCTACTACAATACAATATTTACTAGGTACCATCAAAATAGATGCGTTTTTTTCATGTGAAAGCAAAAGTTACCATTCGCTTTAAAATATTTGCCAAAAGTCAGAGAATTATCTGATTCAAATGAAATTTCAGTACTTATTCATTAATGAATGAATGTATACTGAATAGATTATTTTATTCGAAAACTATGATAAAATATTTAAGTGGGGAGGTCTATTTCATCTCTTTTCGATATCTCCTGTGTCCTTTTTAATTTGTGGAGTGTTTGTGAAATCTTTTAACCGTTATATTAAAAATAAATATCCTGAAATTCCCTGAAATATCTTACAAAAATAGTTCAATAAAACGAAAAAAGTAACTTTTTTTAAATTTGATGTTTGCATAATTTAATAAAAGGTTATTTTCTTTCAGATTGGAGGGAAAAAAAAAACTTCAATAAATATTTATCTAAAAAAAAAAAAATTAATATAATTTTTCAGTGCGAATTTAGAAATTACTCTCTTGGTTTTCTTAAGAAGAGTTTTTTTAATTAAATAAAGGATATTAAAGAATTGAAAAAAGACTGTAAGGTTTAATGCCATTTTTAAGTGGGAATCATTTTTAAAAGGATTTTAATTTTTTTTATATTTAGAAAACTGTTAGATTATTTTTGGTATGGATTGTAGAGGACGGTGTCTGTTTGTGTGTTGTTGTGTTAGAAACACGCGTGTAACTCCGGGTAGAATATTAAAAGGTCCAACTACAAGTAAATGGCCGGACTTGAATTAAGTCCAGCTGAAGATGAAGAAGACAAACAAAACCGATATATATATATATATATATATATATATATATATATATATATATATAAACAAATATATATATATATATAAAACAAAACAATTTTACAATGGACAATAACATTTGTGTGTGTGTAAACATTGGTGTCTGTTCTTTGATGAATGTTCGTATGTACGTGTATGTGTGTATAATGTTCATGGCGTCTCCCACAAATCGGACGACGAGGATCTTCTAAGAGAGGTTACATTGTAGTCACTGAAATGGAGAAATGAAAAAGAGAATGAGGCGAGAAGTCGCCCAGTATTTATAGTATAGGGAGAATGACCCCTAGTGACAATTTGGGAATTAAGGAGGAGCTAACTCCGACAGGATATTCAAAATGGAAATCGTTCTGAATTATCGTTTTCGGCTACTTTTTTCTATTGGAATATGACATCTGATAATTCAATAACTCTTGAATTCAGAATAATTAAAAAAGACCACATTGGCTGCAATTAGATATTTTATGACATCAGACAGATAAGAAAATAAGATAATTAAAGCAATTTATTCAACTCAGTAGTGTATCATTTAACTAAATGAAAGCTACTTCTAATGTAGTATAAAAGTAAAATAAAAACTTTCATAAAATCGTATAGAATAAAAAAATGTATTTTTAAACTATAAAAACAAATCTAGTGTCGCTGACAAAGTTAACCTGGCAGTTCGTCTCGAAAATGACCTCCAATCGGGTGTGAACTGGGGCAGGAATTAGCTGGTTAACTTTAACGCCTCTAAAACAAAACTGCTCTCTATTAATCACCACAGGGATCCTTACTTGCTTCCCATTAGAATGTCTGAAGACCAACTTCTCGAGAGCTCCTCCCTGCGGCTGCTCGGTCTCACGCTGTCCGCTGACCTGAGATGGAGCACATACATTGAGTCAATTGCTTCATCCACCGCAAGGAAAGTTGGCTCCCTCTGCCGGCCCAGGAAATTTTTCTAACTGGAATCGATCCTTCAAATCTACAAATCAACCATTCGCTCTTGCACGGAGTATTGCTGCCATATATGGTCTGAAGCCCCTTCTGTTTGCCTCTAACACTCCTATCTGCTCTCGCTCCAAATCTTCTGTAACCCCTTGCGTTCTAGTGGCTTCCAGCCTTGCTTGGAGTGAAAAGCTTAATAGAAAAAAAAAATAAGGTTAAAGGTAATTTATTTTTAAAACATGAACAAGATCTTGATTATCGCACTGCCGGTGTTCCATATTTCTTAAAATTATTTTATAAATTTTTCGCTCGCTTTTTAAGAGAAGTATTTGATGAGATATTTATAGCCGGCGACCCCTGACCTCACAAACGTTATTTTTGTTATGTTTTAAGCAAAACGTAAGCACTACATTCACAAGATCCAGTTAATTAAACGTTAAATTTACTAACTGACTTCCAAACACATCTCCAGGAGAAATATTGGATTTTAAAGAGATTTTTATATTTGCTGTTTGCATTTTTCATCTATTAGGGTTGTACGATGGAGCACTGGTGAACGTGTCATTGTTTTCAAATGCTTAAAGTTTTTATATATGAAAATTATTATTTTTTTTTAATACGGATTAGCTTTAGGCTATTATCTTTCAAATAAAACTTAAAATTTAAGTTTAAATTATTTAAAATGCGTTTTTCGTTTTTTTTTATGAAGTTCTTTGTTAGCAGTTTCTGTTCTCGCACTTTTCGGCTTCTTATTTTCCTGCCAATTTTGATCTTCAAAAATTTAAGTGTAAAAATTTAAATTTAAATCGTTATCTACTCGCGCGAGAAGTTTTTTTCTTGCCTGAGTCCATCCTTCACATCTACAAATCTACCATTCGTCTTTGCATCGAATACTGCTGCCATATATGGTCTGGTGCCCCCGCTGTTCATCTTGAGATCCTAGATAAAATACAGAGACGGATATGCAATGTGATAGGTCCTGATCTGGCATCTCGTCTGCAGTCACTTTCTCACAGACGTGATGTGGCTTCCCTCTGTCTTTTCTAGAAATATTTTCATAGCAACTGCTCTGACGTGATACTTTCTCTGGCACCCCAACTGCATGGATTTAAGCGTGCTACTAGGTTGGCATCTCGGTCCCACCCTTTCACTGTCGAGTCAGTTAAGTGTAACCGCCTATTCCACTCCAACATCATCTCTCGCACTTCCCGAAAGTGGAACTCCCTTCCTCTTACTTACTTATCTGATAGCTGTAATATTCAAATATTCAAATGTAATATCAATCGGCATCTTCTGATGCCTTGATTCTGATCCCCGTCCTTCTCTGTGTCTTTTCCTCAAACACCCCTCTGTACTTTTGCTCTCAAATTATGTAACCCCTTGCGTGCTAGTGGCACTCCAGCCTTGCTTGGGGTGAAATGTTAAAAAAAAAAAAAAATTGATTCCTCTTCTTTTATTGTTCTCGCTCCTTAATAATGTTTTTTTTTCTTATTCTTCCAAACTCATTAACCTTTTGCATTTTAATGGTTTTATACTTGCAGTAAAATGATAAAAAAAAGTGCGTAACGTTACCTAATAAATAAATAAGCGCAAATATATATGGGTTCACAGCCACGCATACACACGTACACACGTACACACCTGTGCCTATGTCTTCACATTCACAGGCGTTTGACTGTAGGAATAAAGAAATAAAGTCATTGCCATATGAGCTCGGAAGTTAAATAAAAAACTGAATTCTCGCCGTGTGAATGATTGAATAACGAGCTTTACAAACGAAGTGACGTCATAAATAATCGCACCAATCACTGTTCAGAAGAATAGTACGATCGTTTCAATAACTCGAAAAAAAAAACATGTTAAAAGCTATACTTACTTATCTGCATTCATTATAGCGACTAGACAAATTCAAAAGAAGAAAAATTCAGATCATATTTCCTTTACCTAACTTACTGAGTAAAGATACAGTGTGAGAAAATGCCAAATTCGATACCTGCCGTGGGAATGTGTTTGTGTGTGTGTTGGGGGCGGGGTCGAGGGTTTGGGGACATGAGCATCTCGACTACACGGAAAATTAAAAATTTTTCAAAACACGATTATTTGCTTGAAGAGCAGATTTGTCTTCTATTTCTTTAAAATACAACAGATTCACACGATAAAATTCGTAGACAGTTTTCTTTGTTTATGGCTACAAGAATCACATGTACTGTAGCCATAAAAACAAGGGTGTGTCTACGGCAAAACAGCCAATCTTCACTTCGAGCTGATTATTGAATTCAAAAATATTCCCCCAGATTGGTTGCTCTACTAAGGCTATTGGACCTAGTCTACTCTATATTCTGAAACGTTTAAATTCAAATTTGTCCTAAAGAGGCTGCACTCCAAGGCTAAAGTAACCTTTCTATTCTGTTATTTACAGAATTTGAATTCAGAGTTTTCCTACATCTACACTAGTTGCCACCTTCAGGCAAGATAACTCAGTTTGCTTTGCTATATACCCCATAGATAGGGGAAGATAGATTCATGCTTTTTTCAAGGGCATTAGTGAAAAGTGAACGAAAAAGAATCGGTCAGAGTTTGAACTCAGTCCGCAGATTCTAGTCCTGATAATTGTTACGCTACCATTCTTTATTCGTCCAAGCTTTGAATATTGCTGCCATATATGGCTCGGTGCATCTGTTGTATAGTTAGTGATTCTTGATAAAATCCAAAAGAATCAGCAATAGTACTGGTCTTCACCTGGCGTTTCGGCTTCAGTCACTTTCGCATCGCCAAGCAAGTGTCCTCAGTTTCAACGGCTGCTGTGGCTTTGAACTGTTTGATCACCCTTCCTATTCTTCTGATTTGGCCCTATCTGACTATCATCTGCTTCCCAAAATGAAAAAAGAAAATAAAAAGATAAAATAAAAATAAACAGTTGGCTAGGAACAAGTAATGATGACGTCATATGATGATGACGTCATATCGTGATGATGACGTCATATCTGCTTTTCATGGCCTTTTTTGACACGACAGGAAGAAAGTTTCTTCACCAATGGAAGCCAAGCAATGCAACACCAATATAGAAGTGTGTGAACCGCAAGGGGATTATGTTGAAAATTAAATCTCATTTAGTTACATTTCATGAGAGTATCTTGGTCAGCCTCCGAACTTTTCTCCTGACCCTCATAGATACGACTGGAGTGTTAAATGTGAATCTCAAAACAAAACATTATTTCTAATGCAGAAAGGGCTGCAAAATTAATATGGCAGACATTTTTAACCGTACTAGTCGTATTCTATGCTAATGCTCACCAAATACAAGGCCCGAGAGCCACTGAAGGTAGAGGTTTATGGTGTGGTGTACGAGCATATGATAAGACAAGAAGTTAAGTTCATGGGGTTATGCAGGAAAGATAACACTTAACACTAGTCTTGAAGAGGTCAAGATTGTAGTGATTGGGAAAACATCCTGCCGGGAGTCTATTTTACAAAGTAACAGCCTTTGGGAAGAAGATGTCCAAGTAGAATTTACTTCTTATTGATGAGGGGGGGTTGGACTAAGGAATGTAGCGCGTCAGAATACATGCCATGGAAATAACAATAGAGTAGAGAAATGCTTGTGTCATTCCGTCTCTGGGAAAGTGATTGTAGGATGGAAAATAATTCATCACCCACAAGGTCGCGTAGATGTTTTTATACCCTATGACATCAAGCAAGTTCCAGGTCAGATATGGCAAGAATACTCAAGTTGTTTTGATATTTGTGTTTTAATGATTTAAAAAGAAAAATTCCTTTTTTACGTACAATGATGTGTGTGTGTGTGTGTGTGTGTATATATATATATATATATATATATATATATATATTAGATTTTAGTTTCTGTTTTCGAAACATGGTAATTCCTGTGTAGCGATTGAGCCATATTTTTAAAGTAGTAAATTTATAATATATATATATATATATATATAAATATATATATATATATATATCCTTACGAAGCCTAATATATATATATATATATATATATATATATATATATATATATATATATATATATATATATATATATATATATATATATATATATATATTAGGCTTCGTAAGGATATATATATATATATATATATATATATATATATATATATATATATCCTTACGAAGCCTAATATATATATATATATATATATTAGGCTTCGTAAGGATATATATATATATGGGAGCAACAAAAACGAGGACAATAGACCGATTGTCAATAAAGTCGGCCGTATATATTTTTTAACTACATAAGTTATATCTTCTACAAAGGGAAATAAGGATATATATATATATATATATATATATATATATATATATATATATATATATATATATATATATATATCCTTACGAAGCCTAATATATATATATATATATATATCCTTACGAAGCCTAATATATATATATATATATATATATCCTTACGAAGCCTAATATATATATATATATATATATATATATATATATATATATATATATATATATATATATATATCCTTATTTCCCTTTGTAGAAGATATAACTTATGTATTTAAAAAATATATACGGCCGACTTTATTGACAATCGGTCTATTGTCCTCGTTTTTGTTGCTCCCATGCATTAGAATATGACAGAAATCGAAGACACATAGAAACAGTAAAAGGTGCCTTCCAGAAACTAAGCATAGTATTAGGAGATGGGAAAATATAATTAGAAGCAATGAAAAAAGAGAGCTGAACTTCTATGTAAAATCTAAAATGGCAGTGAATACTGTACAATGTTTTCACAGATAAAGAACAGACTTCAGTCAACACAGATATAGTTCCACCGACGAAGGCTAAGAATAACATGGACAGAGCATGTAAACAACGAAGAAGATAAGAAACTGCAAGGAAACTGATGCTAGCAATCAGAAACGATCTGGAATACATAATGTGGAAAGAGGGCCTGGTGAATTTAACACTCAGGATAAAAAATAACAGGTACCTGTTTAAAGAGTTTGTGGGAATTGATAACAACAGTTATGAAGAGGGATGATAAAGAGGAAAATAGTTATTTAGAACAGCAAAACTGTGAAGAGTCATGGTCGCCTATGTCCTGAAAAGATGACATAAAAATACATTTGAAGCTTTGATATATATATATATATATATATATATATATATATATATGACTATCTAAGGGAGGTAATAATTATAAATTTAATAAGATTTATGTCCCTTGCTTTATTGACAATTTCGTCGGCTGCATTCGAAGCCCTGAAAGGCTTTCTGCAATAAATGTGGATAAATGCTAGTTTTCTTTTCTTGTTCGCTAAAATAAAACGATTCTGATGAAATTAAAGATAATTTAAAATAAATAATAAATCCTGTGTTTAGAATTCCAAACAACCGCAGATATTTATAATATCTTTATTATGCTATTATTTTCTCTTTGAATTACATGTGATATCCTTTTTAGTTGGTGTTGATATTCCTCAAGTGATGTGGCTTCTGTTATTTTTTTATTTTATTCAAATTTTAATATCAAATTGAGACAATACTAATATCCAATAAATGACTTATGTGCAAGAAACATCTGTTTCTATCGGGTACTTTACGAGATTATGGGCCCGTTCTGTTTGCAATAGAAATTTATAAATCTTTATTTGAACAAAGTATTTGTAAACAAAAACAAAATGTGTTTTTTTTTTGTTTTTTTTTGCATTCCTCTGCCAGCCGTAATGATGGAGAAAGCAATATCTTACACCATCGCCAGGGAGATACGCTGCAAGAGCCATTCCAATTTGCGAGGCCCACCCCTTAATCGAGACCCATCCCGCCAACACTCTAAAGGAACAACATCAAACGAGGGTCAATGACCTCAGAAGTCTTCAGTGCCAAATAAATATAATATAATAAAAAATAAATCCATTCTTTGTTTGCGGTTTTGTAGTACCAGTTCATGAGGTTCGAGGACGGATCGGTTTCGCTAAAACTTACATGCTATGCTTCATTCACCATTTGTAACCATTAATCTTAACGGTTGTTTACAGATTATCGTTTAAGGTCGTAATTTAAAAGCAGAATTTTGATCGAAGAATATACCAATGTAATGTACCCAGGTTAAAATTTCAATCTTAGATAACTCAAAATAGAAAAAAACCCAAAAAACAAAACAAAAAAACAAACTATAGCTCTGCTGCCGATGTTGGCTGCAGTTCTACCTCGTGTATTTACGTGTATAATGGTTGTCAAATATAAAACATTATTTAATATCAAGACGTGGTTAACAACGCAAAGGCCGAATCAGAATTCGTTGTTCAGAAGAGCGCCATTCCGCTCTTAACTCAGCTTTTCGATACCAACTTATCAGTGAAGACTTTCCGATGGCGGTTGGTAGCCTCCAAAGATGATGTAACCGATGTAAGAACTGCGGAAATCAGTTGTTTTCATAAAACACATTTAGCTTGGACACTAGAAATGTAATCCAATATTTATTGGTTTGTTTAACGATGTCATGATTTCGGACGAAAGCAAATTCAACTTTATTGGGTCTGATGGCAAGAGCTCTTCTTTGTGTTCAGAAGGGGGAAAATACAATCCATACAGTGCTTCTCGCAGCTCTTAAAGATGGTGGAAAATCATCAATGGGGTATTCCGTGAATATGATCCCGAATATCTATGAAGTGAAAATTAATTTGAATCATTATTTATTTAGTAAGATTTTACATTTTACATACAAAGCATTTTTTTTCACTTGGCGTTGTTTTGTGTATACGACGCCGGCGTTTTTGAATTGACTGACTATAGCCTGTTTCAAAGGCTTGTATTATTGTACAAAAATTCGAATTTTTAAAAATATTTAGTCAAACCAACAACAATTTGTTGAAAATTATTTTAGATTTTATCGTTGATGAGTTTTTTTTTTCTGGCGTCTACCCTGTTTATTTGTGTGTGTATATGTGTGTATGTACGGTATGCGTGTACGTATGTTTTGTGCTAGTTGTTGCCATGCTTCTGAATTTGGCATTATTAAAATCAATAGCTGCATCTACCGCAAGGAACGTTGGTTTTCTGTGTCGCGCCAGAAGGTTCTTCTCACCTGAGTCCATCCTTCACATTTAAAATCTACCATTCGTCTACTGTTACTATATGTGGTCTGGTGGCCCCGCTGTTCATCTCGAGGTTCTCGACAAAATCCAAAGACGGATATGCAATGTGATCGGTCTTGACTTGGGGTCTCGACTCCAGTCACTTTCTAACTGACATAATGTGGCGTCCCTCTGTCTTTTCTATAAATATTTTCATAGCATCTGCTCTGGCAAACCATGTTCACTGGTGCCCCGACTGCATGAATTTAAGCGTGTTAGTAGGTTGGAATCTTGGTCGCACCCTTTTTATTGTCGAAATAGTTAAAAGCAAAAGCTTCTTCTCTCCTACTTCCTGAAAGTGTAACTCCTTTCCTCTTGCTTCTCTGATAACTATAATCTTCAAAAATTTAAATGCAATGTCAATCGGCATCTTCTGTTGCCTTGATCCCCGTTCTTCTTTTCATCTTTCCTCACCCCCTATACCCAGTCGTTTCCTTTACTTACACTGTAGCCCCTTGCGTACTAGTGGCACTCTCGACTTGTTGGGGGTGAAATGTTTAAAAAAAATGTTGTTGCTACAAATCTTAACATGAAATATTGGGTTGGTGCATAATTATCAGGCGTTTTTGTAGGCGAGTTATTTGTTAATAAAAATTGCTGTGTTGTTTATTTTTTTAAATAAAAATATTATTTTATTTTCAGTTTATAAAAATGCGTGTCGATAATCATTCTTATTTAAAAATGTTGTTGTTGAATTGTTGTGTTTCTTTTTTCATAATAAATATTGTTTAAAAACCGCCTGATAATTATGCACCAGCCCAATAAAAAATGCCCAATTTTACGATATATTTGCATTGGTGAGTAATCATTGGCTTATACTGTTGATTTCTTATGTCTTATTAAATTTCAAGTCTTGCCAAAAGTTTGTGCTTGACTGCCTCTTCAATTGAACATCTACTTAGCAAGTGCAAATCTGGGTCAAGTTAAAGTACATCCAATCGATTTAAATGTTGTTTATAAGGTTAATGGTGTTTGTAGCAGGTTTTCTTTTATACACGTGATACAACAACAATGTTAGTAATGTCGTTATAAAGTCTCTGATGATTGGTTAGTTATTCTCACTGGAGTATAACGCGAGAAAAGAAATCCGGAGACACTTTAAAAAAACTATCTATTTATAACTCTATAACATAGACTGGGCACCTGAACTAGAAAAGAAAGAAAAGAAAAGGTTGAAAAGTTTCGTAAAACTATTTTAAAGAGATCTATATTCGCTTGGAGCCCTGCACATATAGCTTTGTGCACTAGTAGTAAAAGCCCACACTGAATCGAGCATTTCTGTTTCACTCTATAGATAATAACATGTAGAAGCGGTGCAACGGTGTCGTGCCCCCTAATCTATGATATCCCCAATCTATGATATGTGCCCCCACCCACTCTACTACATTTCAATTTACATGAGATAGTATTCATATAAAATACACAATTTATTGCAACTAAATTATGTACAATAATGGTTCATATGTAATATATGTGAACAATTCAACTTAGAATATTAAAAATAAATACGATGTATCTAAATACAAATTAGAGACATGTTACAATAGATAATTCCATCTAAAAATAAATCAATAATGGTTTGCTGCAGTTTTTAATGTCGACTTCATATTTTTCCTTAAAATGTTGAATAATTTAAGACATTGAACATTATAGATAAAAAAAAAATAGCGAACTTTATAGCGTGTTTTTTCGAGACTTAACATGAGTAAAACAGATTGACGCATTTAGACAAAAAAAGACCCCAGAATCACGTCAAAATTCGAAAATATTTCGTCCTTAAATAGTCAGTTGTGCTTAGTTTCATTTGTAACGTATATAAATGTAGGTAGAATAAAAAAAAAACAAAAAAAAAAAACAATTGTTCGTAAGATAGCGAAGGACACAAAGCACTGCCCGGGGTACACAATCAAGCTTGCCCCCGAAACCAGTCGCGTGTTGGTGGATAGAAGGCACCGGCTCTGATAACGTGTCTTATTTTGGCTTTGTATAATTTTGATAATAATAAAAAAAAATGATATCTGTATTATAATAATAAAAGTAGATGCATTTGACGTGGTGCAATGGCTAGCAAACATGTCACGTTAGATCAATTACGATTGCATCATGAATTCAATGCTCATTGGGTATTCCATACTTGCGGCTTTGTGGCATATCTAATCTATGCTTAGTAAATTGCTGCAATACGAAAGGCAATATGCTAGGTGAACCTGGTCGTGAATTACCGTAGAAGATTCATAAATTAGTTTACATTCTATATATTATTTGCCTAATTACTTGTTCTTTCAATGAAATGATTACAGTCTGAAAGATTTAAAAGCAACGGCATTGAAAAGCAAAAACACAAAAGCAGTAGTCATCTGAATGAAGTTTGTTAAGTTCACACTACACAAATATAATTTAATCAATAAAAACATTATTTAGTCTGAAGACGTCATTTTGAAGAACGATTCACGTTAAAGAGAAACATAACATGGTTTACCTTTCTGTATATATATATATATATATATATATATATATATATATATATATATATATATATATATATACCTTTGGAAAGTGCCTGAAAAGCATACCACGGGCTGGCCCAAGCCTTGTGAGTGAAATTGGGTAGACGGAATCCTTGAGGGCCGTCAATAGCTGTGCTAGCATGAAGCCACAATCATCGTGGCGGAGGGCTTGAGCGTGCTGGCCTTGTTCGAATTGTTGATCACGATAGATAACACGCTCTCTCCCCAAAACTCTAAAGTCTGCTCAGAATAGTTGCAGTATAAACCACAGGTGGGATCTGTGGGTGTTGAGCAAACACAGATGTGTCTGAGCAAGCGTCTGCAATAGGGATTGGCTAGCCGCCTTAGTAGATATATGTGTGTGTGTACTAATATTTTTATTTAAAAAATATTTTACATTGCAACACGGAAATTTCTATGTTTCGGGACTTAAAATTTTTCTATCCCGTCATCAGGGAATGTTCGATAACTTGATGAAAATGATTTACTTTTGAAAACAGAAAAAAATACGTTTGCTTATTAAAGAGTTTTGTAGCAGGTCAGATCTAGATTTTCAAATCGTATGGGTA
Organism: Acanthosepion esculentum; assembly: GCA_964036315.1. Taxonomy (NCBI): domain Eukaryota; kingdom Metazoa; phylum Mollusca; class Cephalopoda; order Sepiida; family Sepiidae; genus Acanthosepion; species Acanthosepion esculentum. Next base: position 1,448,167 of record OZ038492.1, on the reverse strand, counting down.
TGTCTCTTTTGACTAATCAAAAGATAGGTCAAAGCTAAGAAAAGTTAAAAATATATGTTAGATGTTGGGTGTGTGTGGTATTCATACATGTCTCGGGAAGCTGTCATATTAAGATACAGCTTCCTATTTCCGTTTAAGAATATACATTTAAGTTACGAAGAAATAATCTGAGAGATATGTATGTCTCTAACAATAGGTTAATTTTTGTTTTTGAAAATTATTTTTATATATTTTAGAACTATTTTAAAGGGGCCTCTGGTATGATTAAATCAATTTTATATAATTTTGAACCTAAAATACAATACTTATTTTATTCAATGGGCCTTAATATTTGATAATATTAAAATTAAAAAATCAACGAATTAAGTTAATATTACATATACCGTTATATATAATAAAATAATGGATATATAATTGTAATACATAGATTTTTTATGAAAAATCCATTAACTACATTCTAACGTAAACATTGTACAGTGCCTACATATTACGTTTAATTCATTACGTTGATTTAGATAGGGATGTTCGGTTACGGTTGTTGTTGTTAAAGGAAGAAATATGTTGGTACCATCTTAAAGTAAAATAATTTTTTGTGCTTCCAATATAAAATTTTTAACATCTGGGTTTTCAGTAGATGAGATAGTGCATTCATAAGCAATAGATTCAATAAGACATTTATTTTCCAATGGGAACTTTATTGGATTTTTACAATTACATAATTTATTTTCAAAATTATTGATTTCCGTTTTGGAATTACTATTATTTTTATTTAGGTTTAAGTGTTTATCTAAAATTTTATTATGTTTTTTAATAATTTTTTCTAGATTATCAGTACAACTATAACTTAATTTTAGCGTATTTTTATTGAAAATCCTGCTTAGATGATTATTACTAGGAAAATGTTTCTCAATCAAAGCAAGAAACTTCTGTCCTAACTTACAGCTAACCAAGTGGTTAAATGGGAGTGTGTACCAAATGATTTTTCTATATCTATTCTTTTTCTGATTATTAATATTATCTTTTCTGTATTTAATATCGGGACATTTATATCCACTATTTTTAAAGCATTATTAGAGAGAGAGAGAGAGAGAGAGAGAGAGAGAGAGAGAGAGAGAGAGAGAGAGAGAGAGAGAGAGAGATTGCTTTCTCCATCATTACGGCTGGCAGAGGAATGCAAAAAAAAAAAAACACATTTTGTTTTTGTTTACGAATACTTTCTTCAAATAAAGATTTATAAATTTCTATTGCAAGACTTGAAATTTAATAAGACAGAAGAAAATCAACAGTATAACCCAATGATTACTCACCAATGCAAATATATCGTAAAATTGAGCATTTTTTATTGGGCTGGTGCATAATTATCAGGCGTTTTTAAACAATATTTATTATGAAAAAAGAAACACAACAATTCAACAACAACATTTTTAAATAAGTATGATTGTCGACACGCATTTTTATAAACTGAAAATAAAATAATATTTTTATTTAAAAAAATAAACAAAACAGCAATTTTTATTAACAAATGACTCGCCTACAAAAACGCCTGATAATTATGCACCAACCCAATATTTCATGTTAAGATTTGTAGCAACAACATTTTTTTTAAACATTTCCCCCCAAACAAGTCGAGAGTGCCACTAGTACGCAAGGGGCTACAGTGTAAGTAAAGGAAACGACTGGGTATAGGGGGTGAGGAAAGATGAAAAGAAGAACGGGGATCAAGGCAACAGAATATGCCGATTGACATTGCATTTAAATTTTTGAAGATTATAGTTATCAGAGAAGCAAGAGGAATGGAGTTACACTTTCAGGAAGTAGGAGAGAAGAAGCTTTTGCTTTTAACTATTTCGACAATAAAAAGGGTGCGACCAAGATTCCAACCTACTAACACGCTTAAATTCATGCAGTCGGGGCACCAGTGAACATGGTTTGCCAGAGCAGATGCTATGAAAATATTTATAGAAAAGACAGAGGGACGCCACATTATGTCAGTTAGAAAGTGACTGGAGTCGAGACCCCAAGTCAGGACCGATCACATTGCATATCCGTCTTTTAACACTGCAGTTACTCTTCCCATCTGTTTATATCAAATTTGTCAACTCAAAGACTGGCGACGTTTTAATGATGTCATCGTCAAGACACTAAAATATATGGACACGTGTTGAGATCAAGACATAATCTAATCGTCATCATTCATTAATTATCCATGAACGTTTAAATAAGTAAATGTCGAACATTCTTGTTGCGCCTCATTGAAGTAGACAGTCAGTCTAATATATAATATATTGTCGCAGTTAGCTCCTTCTCAGTTCTTTAATCCTTCAACAGGGGTCCCCCACCCCTGGCTATAAATACTGGCTGGCTCTTCTCTCTCTCTCTCTCTCTTTCGACTTTGGGCCACTACCTCGCGCGGAGGTGAGGTAAAATCTCTCTTTTTCCACTTAGGCCAATATGTGATCTCTCAAAGATACAGTGTTTCCCAAATTCTGGGAACACGCTAAGAACAATACACGTACGTACGAACACTACAATACACACACATAATTTCTCCATACAAACTCTATGTAACAGTTCATGTCTTTGTTTAACTTGTTTTGTTATAAATATATATTTGTTTACCCATGTATATCGGTCTTGTTTGTTTTCTTTGTCTTCTTTGGACTTAATTAAAGTCCGACATTCTTATGTAGCTGGACCCGCCAGCAGGAAAGTTTAACCTTCTGATATCTCTTCACATATTCACCCCCACGGTCCGCTACAATATAAATTAACTCCCTTGTTTTAAAAGTGGCGTTGTAATAAAAATTCGGTGCATCACTCGCCAGTCTTTATAAGCATTGCCAATTCTTCCTCTCTCTCACGTGTTTAATTTCCGCTAGTCGTACCCATAATATTTCACATATTTAAGAAAAAAGAAATCCGATTGGATAAGCTCCTTGCAAGATCTCCGATTGTAAAATACCGATAAAAATAATCTTCTCTAAAACCAAACGGTGTCTTTGAAATTTCAGATTCGTCGGCAGGGGACATTAAGCTATAACATGTTTATCTTCGCAATCAAACAGGAATGATCCAGTATTTATCTGAGGTAATTATAGGGCGTAACGTACGCGCTAACTCAAGATCGGTCTCTTAACTTCTTGTCTGGATGATTCTCGAGTCGGATGTTTGTGAACGTTTACTTTAATTACAGAAAAGTGAAAGGCCTTTTCTACCAGCCACCTTTCTAACGTATTCTACCCGGACTGACGCAGACAAGCGGTTTTTATTTATTTATTTAGCTTACGCTACATTGACGGTAGGTAGTTTATTTGAAGCATAAAAAAGCAATGACCATCAAGGTCGTTAAGGCGTTGTCGTGTATCGACAACATTCAGAAAAAGCAAAAAGAGAAGAAGCAGAAGAAAAAATGAAAGAATAAAAAAAAATAAATGAAGAAGGAAAAAGAAAAAAGAAAGAAAAATCAGAGAAGAAAAGTTGAATAGGAAGATGAAAGAAGACAGCGAAGAAATGACCCTGGTAACTGACAGGTGGGGGTCTCGCTAGCAACCTGAGAAGACCCAGTGTATTATCAGGGTCATCGTGTAAAAGGCTAAGCCGTATACATAGTTGTTGATTTTTCTGTCTGAATTGGACTCTTAAGAAAAAAATATGACTTTTTTCTTTCTTTCTTTTTTAAGTTAAAAAACTTAAGAAAGAAAGAAAGAAAAAAATTCTCCCAAATCAAGATTAATGTCACAAAAGACTCTGTTAAATTTGCGCCTTGAGGTTTTAGGGGTTAAAAAAGACACAGCTTTTCTTATATTGAACATCCTGCTACCCAAAGTTGGAAATGGTTTTATTCTGTCTTAAAAGAAACTACCAACGTGAGAAAGCATTTTTTTGTGTCGGAGAAAAGGGTCAGCGCCAGACCAATATTTACGTTAATTCTACCTACATTTTAGTGACTGGTTTGATCGCATATATTCTCCAGTTATCGAAAATTTGAAAGAAAATTCGAAACGTATTCATGGGAGATGAAAGTTTGACCTTATGCGAAATAAAAAAAAACCCCAAAAGAACAACAACAGAAAAAATCCCCTTCCCAACTATTAGGATACAGAGGCCGGGAATGACCTGGCGCTACTGTTTCAGGCACAAGAACGGCGGAGAGACTTGTCCCCTCTAAGTGCGATCAAAGAGAGGCCTTTCACCTCCATCCGATTGTTACAATCGGAAATCTTCGATAATAGGAGAATAACTTCGTTTCCTTCTCTCCAGATGTTTACATCACCCAAGGAAAGGTTATGACATCACTGGTGAAATCTGAGGCAAAGTGGCAAGATGGTAAGAAGAAGTGGTAGGAAGATCCAAGCAGTAGGATTTCAGTCGACGACAGAAAATCCAGGAAGAGAGATCCAGCAGTCATTTGTGTCAAAGGTGAAAATTAATGACGGTTGTGCCAATTCGTGACAGGAGAAAATGAAACTTAATTGATTTGTTTTCTACGGTTTATCAACACTTTGAAGGTTATTTAAAGCCAGAAAACATTTTTAGATTGTAAGAATTTAAAATAAATAATAATTATTTACTAATACTAGTCTTACTAATGAACCAACAACTGAGGAGAAATTTGATAAAAAAACAAGAAATTATAATGTGGATATAGAGTGGGAGATCAGTTCTTAATTACAATCAGTATATAAACTAACCCCTCACATTATGGCCACGATAGTTTCTCTAGATTTATATTCCAGAGAATATAAATAAATCTAAAAGAAATGTCTTTGTAACTAATCAATATTTCATTGATTGATTGATTTGTTTTCTACGGCTTATCAACCCTTTGCAGGTTATTTAAAGTCAGAAAATATTTTTAAATTGTAAGATTTTTTTTGAGTTTATGATGATTAAGTAATACAAGTCTTTCTAATAAAGGAATAACTGGAGAAAAAAGAGGTGGATTCATGCCTTTCTCAAGAGAATTTGTGCGTAAGTGAATATAACGAATTCAACTAGAATTGGAACTCGGCTCTCTGATTAACAATTCTGAGCCATTATCCATTACACCACCCGCACATCCAAGCTTACAGCACCTGGTATTCCAAAGCGGTTACCAATCTAGGTACTGACTCGGTTCGACGTTGCTTAACTTCGGTGACCGTACGGGAATCGGTGTTTTCACACGATATGGCCGTAAACCTTTTCTACGCTCACGTCCAAACTTATGGCAGCTGATACTACCAAGCTGTCACCCCTCTGAGCAGGCTCTACGTTACTTAAATTCGGTAATCGTACGTGAATCAGTGTTTCAACGTGATGTGACAGTAAACCGATTCTACACGCATATCCAACCTGATATTCCCAAGCTGTCACCCATCAAGGTATTGGCCAAGCTCGACGTTGCTTAACTTCGGTGATCGTATGGGAATCGGTGTTTCAACGTGATATAGCCGTAAACCTTTTCTACGCGCATATCTAAGCTTACAGCACCTGCTTATTCGCAAGCGGTCACCCATCAAGGTATCGGCTAGGCTCGATGTTGCTTAACTTGGGTGATCATACGGGAATCAGTGTTTCGAAGTGATGTGGCCGTAATCATTTTCTACGCGCACATCTAAGCTTACGGCACCTGATATTCCCAAGCTGTTACCCCTCTAGGTACTGACCAGGCCCTACCTTGCTTAATGTCGGTGATCATACGTGAATCGGTGTTTCGAACTGATGTGGCCGTAAACTTTTTCTACGCGCATTTCTAAGCTTACGGCACCTGTATTCCCAAGCGGTCACCCATCAAGGTACTGACCAGTTTTTTTTATCACTCTTTCCTTTAGTAAAGGTAGTTTCCTTCCTAACCTTCTAGTTGAAGTAGTGTGGAACGTTAACATTTTGATTGTGTCATTATCTTCTCTTTGATTTACACGTGCTATCCATTTTAGCTGTTACTAGAACTCCTCAAGTGATGTGGTTTCTGTTATTTGCTACGGTTCTTTGTGATTCTGTAGCGCCAATCGACAATGTTCATAGATGGATGATCCTTTCAGAGACCCTCACGCTTTACTCGCTCAAAGGCGTTTTTCACCAGTGTGCTTTAGGAAACGGTTTCATTCAGCTCACAGTTTAGATATTTCTGAAAGGGTTTGGCCCCATGCACGGCATTCATATTAAAGTCTTGATCTGACGAGGCTGATTAAGAACATGACTCGAGTTTTCAAGTTGATGTTTTGGTTTCGTAGCCATTTTAGTGTTGGGCAAAATTCTCACTCGCGTTCCCATTAGTTAATAGTTGTCATCCGCACTCAAAACACTCTGAATATGAGTCTACTTAAGACGTTATGAAACTTCTATGTTCCGTGACCTTTCATGACGTAAACGGTCATGTCTCTTCAGATTATCCCGTCCTTTGTAACCCGTAGTAAATTTTGTCTTTTCCTTATCTCTCCTTATCTGTATTCTACTACCCTTTACACAAACTTGTTGGGTAGGTTATTCTTTGCTTTCCTCTTTTTCACTTGCCTTCATATTGAAGGCAAGTGAAAGAGAGGAAAGCAAGGAATAACTTATAAGTCCTGTAAGTGTCAAATTTTCCAAGTCCTCTTTCCTCATTATGTGCCCCGGAAATGGTATTATGAAACCTAGCTGCCAAGCTAGTCTTCTTCCTTATATGCCGTGTCCCCACATGACGTAGGCGATCATGCCTCTCCACAATTTCCTGTCCTTTGTAGCACTTAATAAATTTTCTCTTTTTGTTATCTCCCCTAAAACCTTTTCCGCTATCGATTTACACAGGAGATAGCGATTGACATTGCATTTAAATGTTTGCAGATTAAAATTGAAGCTACTAGATTGGCAACTAGGCTTCACCATTTTACTGTTGAACTCGCTAGATGTAACCGCTACATCTACCCTAACAGTTTCTTTTCCCGCACTTCCCACCTGTGGAACTCCCTTCCGATTTCTTGCTTCCCCGATAACTACATTCTTGAAAAGTTTAAGTGCAAAGTCAATCGCCATTTTTCCTCAATCCTCCCCATTCTCCTTCTTCTCATTCTAATTCGCTTTCACTCTCAGTAACCTCCCTGCGTTCTAGTGGCATTATAGTCTTGCTTGGGGTGAAACGATTAAAAAGAATGAGAGTACCCCACGATTGTAGCCTTGTGTCAGACTAACCTAACATTACAGGAAATAAAAATAACAGATTGCCTCCATTTTGTTAGAGTATTGCAATTCTCTCAGTCTCTTTCTTCTCTTTCTCTCTCCCCCTCTCTCTCTCTCATATATATATATATATATATATATATATATATATATATATATATATATATATATATATATGCATGCATGTGCACGAGAGAAAGAGAATGTATATATGCAAGTAATTATTGAATTCTTCAATGTTTATTTACAAATATTTCCATGGTAACATTTCTGATGACCTTTTTCCTTAGTACCGCGGCTTCATTAATTTAAGTGTTCTACTAGATTGGCAACTAGGCTTCACCATTTTACTGTTGAACTCGCTAGATACAACCGCTACATCTACTCTAACAGTTTCTTTTCCCGCACTTCCCACATGTGAAACTCCCTTCCGATTTCTTGCTTCCCTGATAACTACAATACTCAAAAATTTAAGTGCAACGTCAATCACCATCTTTCGTTTTCTTGAACCCTGTTCCTTTTTGTCCTTTCCTCAATTATTATCCCCATTCTCAGTTTTAGTCCCCCCCCCCGCTCGTGCATTCTAGTGGCATCCTCGCTTGCTTGGGTGATAACGATTAAAAAAATCTCTCTTGTATAACCTTAAGCGACGTTGCTTAACTTTCAGCACTTCACGCGATATTTGACATTTTTAGTTTTGGCGAGAAGCGTAGGAAGCCTCCCCGTGATTTAATTAACACTACCATTTTCCGATAATCGTCAAATAATAGTGATTATTGTAACCGTTTATAAAACTAAAAATGACTCGTACATGTTGCTAATTTTGCCTGTCTTTCCCATTGATTACGTGCGTGTGTCCATGTGACTCATAATATGAATTAAAAGAACACGTAAATAA
>OZ038492.1:1350132-1435132 GCA_964036315.1 Acanthosepion esculentum | reverse complement strand
TGCACTGAAAACATAGAAAGAATAATAAAAAGGCATAATAGTAAAATCTTAGGAAAACACCCATGCCAAAACAGTGCCAATAAAACTCCTAAACTGCAACTAGACAGAAAAAATGAAAAATCATGTGATTGTAGAAACCCTAATGACTGCCCGTTAGAAAACAGATGCCTTACTAAATCCGTGGTATACCAATGTACCATCTCATCTACGGAGAATCCTAATACTGAAAAATTATACATAGGGTCAACTAAGAATAATTTTAAAATTAGATGGAGACAACACAAAAGCTCCTTCAACAACATCCAAAATAGAAGTCAGACATCTCTATCTCAATACTACTGGCATTTAAAGGAAACGAACAAAACACCGAAAGTAAAATGGAAAATAATAAATAGAACTAGAACATGTAAAACCTGGGATGACCCATGCCCTCTGTGCCTACACGAAAAACTGCACATAATTAGATGTCTAAATAGTGAAAAGTTACTAAACCATAGACATGAGTTAACGGTGTTCTGTCGTCATCAAATGATTTTCGCATTAAATAATTAATAAATAGATTTAAACAAATTAAATCCATAATTTAAAAGCCTTAAAAAACTCAGCCCAATAATTATTGAGAAAAACCCTTTGATAAAAAAAGCCATGTAAATAAACAAATAAACAAACAGATCAAATAGATAATAATGAAACATAACCTTCTAGTCACTCAACGACTAAAGGCAAACCCATAAATAAAAAAGACGCCGTCTGACTAGCATAAGCCAAAAACACTCTGGACATTGTAACTTGATACGCTTCTTTAGAAAGGGACTGGCCTGTAGATAAAAATTAATTCTTAATTCTTAGCCCCTTAAACCACCAAACTTCAACGGCCGAAACTAGCCGTTTCCATAGCAACAAATGTTCCAAATGATACCGTAGTTATAAACACCAGCTAACCAAAAGATAGCTTATTCCCAAATTCTCGCTTGACAAGGAAGCGGGTCCAGACGCCTTAACTCTTCATAACTTAAAAAATTATGTTAGGGGTCTCGGCTCTCGCTTTTGAAACATGAGAACTCTTATGTAGCGGAGGAATCATATTTTTAAAAACTAAAAATATTATTATATTATATATATATATATATATATATATATATATATATATATATATATATATATATATATGTATTGGAAAAAAATAAAAACCATTGATAGAACCAACGGACTGCTTCCCAAAACCTAAAACTCTTATCCAGATAAAGTCTCGAATAAGAAACGAAAAAAAAAAAAAAAGAAAAAGGCCTAAAGACAAACATACCTACTCAGTAAAGTGCTCGAATCCTAGATTGATAAAAAACGTTCACTTTAAAGCTTCAAGTCATTTGTCTGAAGACAAATCCTTTTATATATCCTTTTATATATATATATATATATATATATATATATATATATATATATATATATATATTATATATATTTATACATATAAATATATATATATATATATTTTATGTATATAATATATATATATATATTTATGTATATAAATACATATATTTATACATATAAATATGTATATATATACATCCTTTTATATATATATATATATATATATATATATATATATATATATATATAAAAGGATGGCTTTAATCGTAACCCGAGTTTCACGTTGTCTTCAGACAAATGACTTGAAGATTTGAAGTGAACGTTTTTTATCAATCTAAGCTTCGAGCACTTTACTGAGTAGGTAAGTTTGTCTTTAGGCCTTTTTGCTTTTTTTTTTCGTTTCTTATTCGAGACTTTATCTGACTAGAGCCATTCTTTTATATATATATATATATATATATATATATATATATATATATATATATATATATATATATATATATATATATATAAGGATGGCTCTAGTGGTAACCCGAGTTTATATATATATATATATTATTTATTTTAGGATACTAAAAACTCGTCAGTAGTTTAACATCGCCTGAGGAGACACATTTGTAGTGTTGAAACATGATTGTAATTGTGTAGCGATTTCAAACATGTTTTTGTTTTAATATCCTAAAATAAATAATATTTAGCTCTACTCTGTTTTGACCCCTTTTTTAAATTAAATGTTACGTACAGTGGAATTATACTCCATTTGTTCACCTTTTACCTGTATTATATATATATATATATATATATATATATATATATATATATATATATATATATATATATATATATATATATATATATATATATATATACAGGGTGTCCATATAGTTCGTGTGCACTTTAAAAAATTTATAACTTTATTTGTATTTGCGATAGAAATAAATTGTAAAAAGGATTAGAAAGAAGTAAATCTATATTTTTTAAGGTTTTATTGAAATTTTATTTAAGTTTCCACATGTCCTCCATCATTAGCAATACAACGGGTAATACGATTTTGCAGTTCACGGAAAACATTTGCCAACTGATTTACAGTAATGCCTGAAATCACACTAGTTATTTTAGCTATACTTAAAACTAGGTACATTAAACTTTATAACATTTTTTACATATTATTTCTATCGCAAATACAAATAAAGTTATAAATTTTTAAAGTGCACATGAACTTTATGGACACTCAGTATATATATATATATATATATATATATATATATATATATATGTGTGTGTGTTCTTTTTAATTTATTTTGTTTGAACGTTATTTTTGATGGTTACTCATATTTGAATAGAAGCTCTGTTTTTAAATTGAGCAGTATTTTTTTTATACAACTAGAAATTTCCTCCCTCCGGCAGGATTCGAACCTTCGTCCCATAGGGGAAACAGTCATTAGGTATGACGTGCCATAGACCACTCAGCCACGTAGGACCTCCTGATCAAACAAAGCCCGAATAGTGCCTTTGAACGGATATCAGCCCAATTCTCAAAATATACATTTCTGCTCTGTTTTGTATGCTACCATAAACAAAGACAATTTTTTAAGGAAAATGGATTAAATCCAACACATTCAATATATATATATATATATATATATATACATATATATATATATATATATATATATATATATATATATATATATATATATATATATATATATATATATATATATATATATATATATATATATATATATTTTAAACATGTAGTATTGAATGTTAAAGACAACATAGTCTTGCATATTTTCTTTTGAATTTTCTCCTATTCTCTAATGAGACTTTTTATTTGAAAATGATTTCGAAGTAAGTATTGTCCATACGATGACCTAGCGCTTTCGAACATCATTGTTCATCTTCAGGGTCAATATTTTTAGTCAAAATTTTTTTTAAACAAACATTTGCCAATTATCTTGTAGCAATGATGTTCGAAAGCGCTAGGTCATCGTATGGACAATACTTATTTGGAAACCATTTTCAAATAAAAAGTCTCATTAGATAAGATGAGAAAATTCAAAAGAAAATATGCAAGACTATGTTGTCTTTAACATTCAATACTACATGTTTAAAAGAAAAGTTGCTGCCAAATGACACACACACACACACATACACACACACACACATACACACACACACACACACACACACATATATATATATATATATATGTATATATAAATAAATATACTCTTTAATAAATAAATAAATAAAAATAGAGCAATACTCAGATATGAGTAACCATTTAAAATAACGTTTAAACAAATAAATTAGAAATATATATACATATATGTACAAGGCCCAGGGACAACTCGAGTTAGAGGGTAACGTTAAGGGGCAGTTTATACGCATAGGGGGGGGGGAGATAACGGTTACCCCTAGGCTTGAACAGGTTAAGATTGTAGTGATAAGGTAAGCATCCTCTTGGGAGTCTGTTATACAGAGCAGCGATTCCTGGGGAAAAGCTGTTCGAGTGAAAATTACTTCGCATCGATAGAAGACGGAGGGAATGTGGGTGCGTCGTTTGTAAGTCTCTCTCACTCTCTCTCTCTCTTTCTCTCTCTCTCTCTCTCTCTCTATATATATATATATATATTAAAACAAAAATAAAATCTTCAAGAAAGACATAAATTAAAAAAAAATTAAATTAAAATATGTGTATATATATTTATATACCAAAAGCGATACTAAGTTTTTTTTTAATTTAAGTCTTTCTTGAAGATTTTATTTTTGTTTTAATTTCAATAGATTAAATTGAATATATCTAATATGCAAAATACTTTGCTGTATTTTAAAACGGATTTAAATTGATTTAAATTATTTTTTAAATAAATGAAATCATTGTTTTTAGGCATATTTACAATTCTCTCAGAACAACGTAATTGTCTATATTTAAAAAAATCTTAAAAAAAACAAACTTTTCTGAAACTTTATTTGAGGAAGATTAGCTGATTTACAGTTTACTCAATCCGAATTGAAACAAATATTACTTCCTTTTAGTTTAAAATATTGCAGAGAAGCATTTTTTAACAATATTTTAGCAATATTGTAATTTCACTTTCCAAACTATCCTGGTTTCTGGTAGGGATGACTTTCTGTCAGTTAGAACAAAATACTACTAATTTTGTATCTAATCATAAAAATGTTTTCACTCATTTATTTCGACTGTATCAATATACTTGTATATCAAAATGCTATTTTATCTATACATCAAAATTTTAAAAAATTAGTAAAGGAGAAAAAAGTAAATCGAAAAAAAATACCGTGTTAATAACTATATTAAGGATAGACTTTTATTTTAATTAAGTCAGTTATGTGGCATGCGTGACACGCGCTTAGGTGAGTATGCATTTTTCGATACATGACTGATGAGGCAGATTTTTTCTCGGTGTATGTTGCCATTTCTTTCCGCGGTAGACCAGTTGCCATCCAAGGCTATAGAACCTGGTCTGTCCTGCTATTTACCCATAGCTGGCAAGTGAAGAAGAGGATTCATACCTTTCCCAAGGGTATTAGCACGTAAGTGAATGTAATGGAGTCGACTGGAATTCGAATCCATTTTAATTAAAATGTTTATTTTAAAGGTATTTGTTCATAGTTTATATATATATATATATATATATATATATATATATATATATATATATACATATGTATAGAATAATGAGAAGCCACGTATACTTTCTTAATATGTATATAATATAGAAAAAACAACGAAAAGTTGCACATTAAAAAAATTGAATGTTAAAACAGCCATTTCTGACGAAAGATCGGGGCTGATCTGAAATATCAAATATATATATATATAAAAATATAAATAAATACTTTCACAAAAAAACATTCAATTTTGTTAAAATTTGCAACTTTTCAGTTGTTTTATATATATATATATATATATTAATGAACATATTCTTTAATATACGAATTGTTTTAATTCAGTTTTTTATGCAGAAATAAAGTTAATTGTTTCATTTTCTTTCCTTCGAGGAAAAACAGATTGTGTGATTTACCCTGCACTTTACCCAGCAAAATACGGAACTTTTAGTGAAATATAACTTAAGAAAATCTGACAATTTTAGTAAAATCTGAGATTTTTAGCAAAATATGATACATTAAGTAAAAAACGACGATTTTAGAAAAATATGTCGATTTTAGCAAAATCTGATAACGTCAACAAAATATGAAAATATGAAAGTTTAAGCACAATATGAGACTTTTAGAAAAATATGATACTTTAAGCAAATTATTACACTTTTAGCAAAATATGACACTTTAAGCAAATTATTACACTTTTAGTAAAATATGATACTTCAAGAAAATATTACAATTTTAACAAAATGTGACCCTTCTAGCAAAATATGATATTTCAATAAAATATGACACTTTAAGAAAATTTGATAATCTTAGCAAAATATGACACTTTTATCAAAAAATATGAGACTTTACACAAAATATTACACAATAAGTGAAAAATCGAGGGTGTAAGTCTATAAGTAAATATTTTCTTTTCAGATAGAAATTTGCAGTTCACGATTTGATTCCTTTTATTGAAATGTTTCTTTGAACCGAAAGCCACACTAGATGCCATGAGACTTGAAAACATATTTACCTATTATTTATATTATTTACATGCGGACTGCTGTCATCACCTTTCTTGTTGCTATCACAAAGTTTGGGTCGTCATAACCTCCGGCCTTCATCAGGTGTAGAAGAACACAAGGACAGAAACGTTGTGATAACAACAAAGATGAGGACAATAGTCCGCTTGTAAATAGTGTAAATAATGATAAATCATTATACCAGTAATCCAGAGAGAAGGCAGTCAGGTGATAATAACAACGAAGATGAGGACAATAGTCCGCTTGTAAATAGTGTAAATAATGAGAAATCATCAAACCAGTAATCTAGAGAGAAGGCAGTCAGGTGATAATAACAACAAAGATGAGGACAATAGTCCGCATGTAAATAGTGTAAATAATGATAAATCATCAAACCAGTAATCTAGAGAGAAGGCAGTCAGTTGATAATAACAACAAAGATGAGGACAATAGTCCGCATGTAAATAGTGTAAATAATGAGAAATCATCAAACCAGTAATCTAGAGAGAAGGCAGTCAGTTGATAATAACAACAAAGATGAGGACAATAGTCCGCATGTAAATAGTGTAAATAATGAGAAATCATCAAACCAGTAATCTAGAGAGAAGGCAGTCAGTTGATAATAACAACAAAGATGAGGACAATAGTCCGCATGTAAATAGTGTAAATAATGAGAAATCATCAAACCAGTAATCTAGAGAGAAGGCAGTCAGTTGATAATAACAACAAAGATGAGGACAATAGTCCGCATGTAAATAGTGTAAATAATGATAAATCATCAAACCAGTAATCTAGAGAGAAGGCAGTCAGTTGATAATAACAACAAAGATGAGGACAATAGTCCGCATGTAAATAGTGTAAATAATGATAAATCATTAAACCAGTAATTCAGAGAGAAGGCAGTCAGTTGATAATAACAACAAAGATGAGGACAATAGTCCGCATGTAAATAGTGTAAATAATGATAAATCATCAAACCAGTAATCTAGAGAGAAGGCAGTCAGTTGATAATAACAACAAAGATGAGGACAATAGTCCGCATGTAAATAGTGTAAATAATGATAAATCATCAAACCAGTAATCTAGAGAGAAGGCAGTCAGTTGATAATAACAACAAAGATGAGGACAATAGTCCGCATGTAAATAGTGTAAATAATGATAAATCATTAAACCAGTAATTCAGAGAGAAGGCAGTCAGTTGATAATAACAACAAAGATGAGGACAATAGTCCGCATGTAAATAGTGTAAATAATGATAAATCATTAAACCAGTAATTCAGAGAGAAGGCAGTCAGTTGATAATAACAACAAAGATGAGGACAATAGTCCGCATGTAAATAGTGTAAATAATGATAAATCATTAAACCAGCAATCCAGAGAGAAGGCAGTCAGTTGATAATAACAACAAAGTCCGCATGTAAATAGTGTAAATAATGATAAATCATCAAACCAGCAATTCAGAGAGAAGGCAGTCAGGTGATAATAACAACGAAGATGAGGACAATAGTCCGCATATAAATAATGTAAATAATGATAAATCATTAAACCAGCAATCCAGAGAGAAGGTAGTCAGGTGATAATAACAACGAAGATGAAATCAATAGACCATATATAAATAATTAAATAATGATAAATTTTCAGATCAGTAATTCAAACAGAAGATATTGATCGATCTTAAATATTTAAAAGAATAAAAGACGATTAGTCACATAAGGCTGTATTAATCTTTTTAACTTATTATACCGAAAAAACTTTCCCTTCTTTAAATTTTTTTCATCCCATGCAGGCCAACAAAGCCACTAAGATGTATGGGATTACTTAATGGGAAAGAATATAAGAAAAAGAAAAAAAAAACTTTATTAAGCAGAGAGAACAATAAAAGAACAGATATTAGAAAGACAGAAAATAACGATTGGCATTGCATTTATATTTTTGAAGATCAGACTTGACTGATGTTATACCCCGAACAACGAGGTGAACTCACCCTCGCGTGTGAGAACGAAACCTGAGACTGGGGGAGTCAGGCGAACCTCTCAACCCATTCACCCTTTTAAGACTTGTGCCACAATTGTATTTCATATACAGTAAATCTGTTAGCTAAACCTCTGGGTTTTACATTGACTCAACTTGTAAAACTGTTTGCCTTTGGGCAAGGAGGAAATATACAAGGCTATGCCAAAGAGCATAATCTCGTCTGGGGAGGTAGACAGCTACCTGACTCCGCTTATATGGGGTCCACGGGGAATTTTTGCCCAAGCCTACGGGCTTGGAAAAACCCACGTTAAACCGACATTTTGCCATATCCCGCCTTGTGGGGAGAACATGGGTAAATACGAGTCAGCAAAACCTTTGTGTTTGCTAATATTCTGCTTGTCGACTTCTCTGCCTCTGAGCAGAGGGGAACCCAGACGAGGCTATGCCGAAGGGCAGAGTCTCATATGGGCAGGTAGACAGCTACCCGACCCCGTGTATACGGGGTCTACGGGCAATTTTTGCTTGACCCTATGGTTCTCGGAATCGCCGCACGTAAAATAACCAGATTTTTACCACATCCCACCTAGAGTGCGCGCGCGCGTGTGTGTGTGTGTGTGTGTGTGTGTGTGTGTGTGTGTGTGGGGGGGTCTTAGGTATATACCGAAACAATAAAATTCGTATTTAGCGGTCGTCTGAGAAAATACAGTAGTAATCTGCAGCTGGATTTACTCTAAGATTGACTGAACTCACCTAATAGACAGATTACAAATGGAAAGCAAGAACCCAGATGTGAGATCCAGAAGCGAGAAAAAAAAAGTTAGTTACACTTACATCTATATTTGGGGCATAAATCGCAGTTTTTTTACACCAAAATTTGAAGCCAAAATCTACTTGCGTCCTATACACAAGGCAGTATGAATAATGTATCTAATTTAATTTTCAAAGGATCGAAAGGTTTAAAATAAGTTATTTTTCTTGGAGTTAGGCAAGGTAGAAATATAAGAATTCACTTTCCTTTTACTTTTGATGTTAACAGATACTTAACATATACAGTGTTTATATATTCTTCTCATTGATAATAGTTTACTAAGTAGATGCAATATAAGTACTGACCTAAATTGGTATGCCTGGTTTTGTATATTTCTGAGTCTAACCCTACCACCATTGTTTCATCAAACTGATTTCAAAATATGCCTTTCGGATCAGTTCCGTATTTAATGAGCTTACCTTGACAGTTGCGGGTAAATAAACTCTGGTCATGTGCAGTTGTAATGAATCTTTCGATTCCATACCATTTGATCTGATCTCCATTATTATTATTATTATTATTATTATTATTATTATTATCATCATCATCATCATCAATAATAATATTAATATTAATATTAATATTAATATTAACAATAATAATAATTTTTTTTTTCTTGGGTTTCTGTTGTATACACATTTCCTTTCGGGTCCCAACCAGAAACCTAAGGTCAGAAATGGTTTCATGACATCTCCTGCTGTACATTTTTTCGTATATAAGGTTAAAAAATAGTTTTAAACATAAATAACAAATTCTTGATTATTGCACTGCTTGCCTTCCGTATTTCTTTGTTTCCTTTTTACTTTTACCCGCATTTTTTCGGACAGTTTTAGAATGACCGTATTTCTACTTTGTCCTTTAACCTCACAGGCTAGCGTGCGTAAATAAAACGTTGTTTTTATTCTGTTTTATGTAAAAGGTAAAAATAACTCTTCGAAAATCCAGTTAATTACTTGAATTAACTACGTTTATCGGACTGATATCCTCATCTTCATCGCCATTTTCACAACGTTTCGGCTGTTGTACGCTCCGGCATTCTTCAGGTGAGTATAATTTTGAACTGAACACTTTATTTTGTTCACTGAGGTAGATTGTTCTAGTTCCACGTGCCATGCCACTTCCGAAAACTTGGAGATTTGCGTTAAAGATTTGCGTTAGATAACTGAGACATCTGGAAGAGGCATGGTATGTGGAACTAGGACAATCTACCTCAGTGGACGAAATAAAGGGTTCGGTTCTGTTTTATTTGGGGTAGATTGTAGATTGTTCATAAAAACGTTGGTTAGATTCAGTGACTAGACCCAAAAGAATTGCGAGTTCAATACCAGGCTACAGTAGTGTTGAGCCGAAACTTGGAGAATTGAGTTAAAGGGAAATAACTGAGACGTCCCGAAGAGGCATGGAACTAGAACAATCTACCCCGGTGGACGACATACAGGGTACGTTTCGAAATTCTAGTCAACTGAAGACGGCCGGAGCGTACAACGGCCGAAACGTTGTGAATATGGGAATGAAGATGAGGATAACATACCGATAAATGTATATATAAATAATACAAATAATCATAATGCCTCACCTCAGAGATGTAAACAGATATCCAGTTAATAAATTTACTAACAGACCTTGAAACACATTTCTCGGACAAATACTGGATTTTAAAGAGAATTTTAAATTTATTGTTTACATTTTGGTTTAAAATCGCGAGGCGATGAATCCTGATACTAAAATACTAAATGCGTTAAAAATGTCTCAGCAGTTTATTTATATACGGAAATCAATTTTTTCTTCTCATACCTTTAAACCGTTTATAAAAAAATGAAATTGTACAAAGACCAAATTCGTTATTTTTGTGCAAAATACAAAAATTTGAACTCGCTCTACCAAATCTAAATTCTTGTACGAAACACAAAAACCTAGTTAGCAGGAATAGACAGTTGCATAAGGCGCAATCGTGACTCGAACCACTGCGTAAAATTTTGAACAGCGAACAGTTATACTATCAGTCAATCGAAAAACAGCGTTTCTCTTGTTAATTATATATATATATATATATATATATATATATATATATATATATATATATATATATATATATATATATATATATATATATATATATATATATATATAAACAAATGAGAAAAAACAGATGGATTAAAGATCCACAGTTGGCAGCATCTATTTTTTTTAAAAAAGTGCTCAATAGAAAGTAGAGCAAAATATTATAATGATATTTTTATTATAATAAATTACAATAAAAATATTTTACATCGCTACACAAAAACTTTTATGTTTTACTACTAAGATGATACCTCTTCAGGCGATGGTAGATAACATGATATCATTTTTGTATTCTTATATTCGAGTTTTTGGGAGATGGAAGACACATGCCAAGTACTTTCGACAATTGATAGTAAGTTAATGTCTCATTAAGTTCTGTTAGCGAAGTGATTTCGTCATTAATGACATTAACATTGGTATTTAATTCTTTGTATAAATGGTTTCTTTATTATATCAAATATAAGCTGAACACTCTAATATATATATATATATATATATATATATATATATATATATATATATATACATATATATATATATATATATATTGGGTCACTCGACGTCGTGTAATCGTTAGCAATCTTGTCTCGCTAGAACAATGACGACTGAGTGGGGAAAATCGATCCTCACTGGTTGCCCCATACTTTCATTATTGTGCCACATCAAAGCTACGCTCAGAAAAGCATTTGGGTCACTCGATGTCGTGTAATTGTTAGCAATCTTGTCTCGCCTGGACAATTACGACTGAGTAGGAAATTCGATCCTGATTGGGTTTCCCATACTTTCGGTGTTGTGCTACATCTAAGCTACGCTTAGAATATCACTATCCTTAAAGTCCAAGACCATCTGTGTTGGTGATTAGTATAAGTTCCTGAAGTTGTACGTTTTCTTCTCTAGTTTTCTTTGTAGAAGTCTGAATGGTGTTCTAACAACATGGCTTCCTGAGTAAATTGAAGTTCACGTAATAAACACAGAGGTTTACAGTTTTAATACTTATAGTTCATAATTTGGGCTGCATTCACTCTTTTAGGCAATTTTTGTTAAAATCGACTGACAAATTACCACTGTTTTTTTTATTTCATTTTTCTTGTGTTTTTATAATTTTGTTCTTTTTTTGACATAAATTATGTAGAAATTGTTCCAATGTTCTGCATGTCCAAGGGCTTTCGGCTATACTTTTAGACATTATCAAGGATGATTTTATTTTTAATTTTGACTGTATGTATGGATTGTTTTTGTATCTGTATCTAGAGTTATATTGTTTTCTTTCCTAAACACGGTCAGCACATTGTGACCATGTTCACAGCTAATGGTATTATGTGTTGGCTTTTCTTTTTTTTATTAACAATGCAGGTAAGATGGCACATCAGAACAGTTGTCATGGAAATATTAAAAAAAAAACACAGAGGGAAGCCACATCACGTTTACGAGAGAGTGGCTGAAGCCGAGATGTCAAGTCAGGACCGATTATATTGCAGACCCTTCTTTGGATTTTGTCGAGAACCTCGAGCTGAACAGCAGAGGCAACAGACCAGATACGGCATCAGCATTCAATGTATCTATGAATGGTAGATTTGTAATTGTGTAAGATGGACTGTGGCGAGAAAAACCTATGTAAAGAGGAGATAAATTATTAAGGAATCTATCATATGTTTGGACAGAGGTGATATATTTTGGGGGTAATTGTAGAAGTGCCATCTATGTTATAGTTATGTCGGCCTTACGAACATATGGATTGATTTAGAGTTTGTTTTTATCTTTTCAGGTTTCATGACGTGAATTCAACATCAAATAAGATGAGACTGATTGGACGTGACGCTCAAGTAAAGATCCTCAAAGATACACTTCTCCAGGATAAAGTGCACTTGTTGCAAGTTTATGGGCAGCCATGTGTTGGCAAATCGAAATTGGTCTGGGATGTAAGCTCAATCCTTTTAAATCTATGACATTCTTGTTGCTTGATGAACATTTGAATTTTTTTAAGTTAATTTCGAAAAACGAAATTTTAGCTTCATGACCAGCTTAACTGAGATTAAAATTATGCTATTTTCCTTGATTATAAATTTAAAAGACATTTGGCGCTTTAAGTTCTTTTGGAATGTTCATACTGTTGTATTTGAAAAATCGGCCAGTGCCTTTTTTTTAAGCAGTTCACCCCAATCAAGTTGGGAGTGTCACTATTGCACAAGCGGCTACAGAGAGTGTAAGTAAGGGAAAAGACTGGGTATATGGGGTGTTGAGGAAAAGATAAGATGAACGGAGGAGGATAAAAAGAAGAACGGGGATCAGGGCAACAAAAGATGTTAATTGACATTACATTTAAATTTTTGAAGATTATAGCTATCAGAGAAGCAAGTAAGAGGAAGGGAGTCCAACTGTCGGGAAGTGCGAGAGAAGAAGCTGTTGAAGTAGTAACAGTAAAAGGGTGGGAACGAAATACCAACCTAGTATCACACTTAAATTCATTCAGTTGGGTCACCAGTGGGAATACCTCGTCAGAGCAGATGGCCATAAAAATATTTATAGAAAAGACAGAGGGAAGGCACATTACGTCGGTGAGAAAGTGACTGGAGTCGAGACCCCAAGTCAGGACCGATCACATTGCATATCTGTCTTTGGATTTTGTCGACAACCTCGAGATAAACAGCGGGGGTACCAGACCATATATGGCAACAGTATTCCATACATGGACGAATGGTAGATCTGTAGATGTGAAGGATGGTCTCAGACGAGAAAAACCTTCTGTCGTGACACGGAGAACCAACTTTCCTTGCAGTAGATGCAGCAATTGATTCAATGTAGTTGATCCACCACAGGTCAGTGTAGAATGTGACACCAAGAAAATGCAGTGAGGCGCTCTCGTAGAATTGAGCATTAGAGCTCGATTTCTCAAGAAGGTGTCTTTAATAATATCTGTCTGGGGAGACGTCCCCAGCTTGTCGCGCCGTTAGAAAGTGACTGAAAATCATTCCACTAATTGAACCAAGTCATTTGGAGAAAATTAGGTAGACGAAACTGCTCCAAACGCGTCGATAGTGATGGTTGCACAAAATTACAAGTGTTGGTGACCAAGGCTTTGAGCGTACTGGCTTTGTTCAACTACTGATCACGCCAGATTAAGCGCTCTATCCCAGGAACTGTAACTAAGGTCCAGTCAGCAAAGACTTCCTCTCTGCGTTTTGAAGGAACATATAATGTGCCTGAGCAAGCGTCTCTACAACTGATTAGTTAGCTACTCTAACAAATGGGTTTTACTAGATAATAAGCAGTCAGTCATTCAGTCAGTCAGTTATTATTATTATTAAAATTATTATTATCATTATTTCTATATGTAGTTGAGAAAAAAGTGGGAGGGTTTTTGGTTGTCATCTCCATCGTTAAGAATTCAGATTTTTCCTGGTTGCCAACCAGGGTTAAAGAGCGCAGTCTACCCTGCTATTTAATCTGCATGGAGAATAGATGGATGCAAGCCTTTCCCAAGCGTAATGTTGCGAAAGTGAACGTAACAGACGAGGCCGGAATTTGAACTCAGCTTGCCGATGCTATTTTCTGTACTGATAGCCTTTACACTCGCTGCACCTCCACGCGATTAGCTCTTCAAAAAATGCTGATTGGATTGGATATCAAAAGTTTCTTGAAACAAACCGAAGGGCTGTTTAAGCTTTAAATGTTTTGAAGTTCACTTCCATTGGCTATTTTATGTCCTTAATATTTAATAGGGTCTTCTTTTATTTGGCATATACCTTTAGGATGCTTAGGAAACATGTCTCGTCACAACTTCCTATCTTTTGTAGCCTTTATCAATATTTGCATTGCTATAAATTTTTTTCAGACTGATAGTGGAATAGTTTTCTGTTGTCTTCTTCACAGTGATTTTATTGAGACACAACCACTAGATAATCGCCTGTTGAATCATCAACGGGTAGCTGATGATAGTGGGTTTTTAATGCATGTGCAACTGGTCAGAGTGTAGCAGTTGTTACAGGGATGACTAGTGTTTCTCACACGGATTTCTTAAACTAATGTTGAATATCTAGTGATAATACTCGTATGCTCTGATAAATATTGCCAAATGAATTCACTTCAAATTTAACTCTTTATATTTTTTGTTCTTCATAGGTTCTACGAAGTATAAAACAAGAACAGAATGATGCATTTTTCTGCGTCAAAAACATTCTTGTCCGGGAAAATGTCAACTGGTTCGATCTAGAATCGAAGATGATTAATTTTAGAAATGAGACGCCATTATCCTCCAGGGTTTTAATCGTCCTGAAAGATTTTCATTTAATTTCATTTGATGTTCTTCAAAGTTTTCAGGAATTCTGTTGCCGGATGTCTTTGGAAAACGAAATGAGTATAATTATTATCCATCAGAGACTGCTAGAATTTGATATCAAAGGGGTGGTGTCAGAAAAAATAATTGTGCCACCCTTGGATGAAGCCCATGCCAAAATTTTATTTTGTGAATATGCTTTCAATTCAGGTTCACAATGCAGAGCAAAAAGTGATGATGAATATCTTGATTACTTAGTGAGTCGGTGCAGCGGTCTTCCTGGATTAATCGTTAGCCTGGCTCATAAATGGACAGAATGGTCATCACTTGCTTCCTTGGCTGAGTTCTGCGATTATTTTCGAAAGAATGATAACGTGTTCAATTTCATGGAAAGTGTAATATGTCCACATATGAACATGAAGAAATCTTTCAGTCAATTGCTGAACTATTTACCGGAGACTTTGCAGAAAGCTTTGGCTGAATTGTCTATTTTTCCTGGTCCCCTTAGTCTTAATGACATAACCTTCATGATAGATGAATGTAGTGAACTGAAAACAAAGTTCGAAGTAGCTTTGCCTTTGACTTTCAATGGTTTTCTGAAGAAGAACAAAGACCGATTCCAGGTGCAACCTTTGATTCGTGACATGGCAAACCGACACCTTTACCATATGTACGATGCAGATGTGAATCGGCTCAAGTTTGTACAGCTCATTGGAAATGTGCTTCTAAAAGCCGAAGAAATTTACCGAAATAATAAGGCAATGCAGACTGTTGGAATCGTGAAAGACAATTGGGATAATATTGAGTTTCTGCTTCGGCAGGGCATAAACTTAAAATCGGACGGTAACGAAATTACTGTTCTGTTTCAGGTAAGTTACTTTAGTTCATTGTTTATTTGTGTATGTACGCATGCGCACGGGTGTATATATATATATGCGTGCAAGAATGAGTGTAAGTATGCATGTGGGTGTGCACACGTGACATTGTGTGTGTATACGTATGAGAGGTAGGGTGTGCGTGAGAATGATAGAGAAAGAGAAATACAGTGTGTATGTGTGTGTGAAAAAAGGTATGTAAGTATGAGATTGGGTCTGCACATGTGAGAGTGTGCGTGTACGCGAAAGAGAGGAAGTGTGTACGTAAGCGAGAGAAATAAAGCGTGTGAGAAAAAAACACTTTGTGTATGAAAGAAGGTGTGTGGTGTGCACACATAAGATAGTGCGTGTGTACGTGTGTGTACATGCGTGTGAGAAGGACTATGTGCACGAAAGAGATAAATAGTGTGTATGCGTGTGAAAGTAAAAGTGTGGGTATACATGTGAGTGTGTCCACATGAAAGGTGGGGTCTTGTGTGTCCATGTGTCTGAGGATGACTGTGGGTGCGCGAGTGAGATTTACTGTGGGCGTGATTGTGTGATATAAAGAGTGTAAGTATGCATGTGGGTGTATACACCAGTGTGTGCGCGGGTGTGTGTACGTGTCTGAAAGTGGGAGTGCGAGTCCATTTGAGAGAAAAAGAGTGTGTGTTAAAGAAAAAGTGTAAGTATGCATGTGGGTGGACACACGTGAGAGAGTGTGTACATGTATGAGAGAGGGAGAGTGTACGTGTCAGAGAGAGATAGAGAGAGAGAGAGAGAGAGAGCGCACGCGCGTGTGTGTGGGTGCAAGAAAGAGTGTAAGTATGCACATGGGTATGCACGCATTAGAAATTGTGTGTGGGTGTACATTTTATTTTTGTAATCATTTCACCCCACGCAAAGCAAAAACGCCGCTAAGACGTATAGGGTTATTGAGTGTGAAAGAATAAAAGAATAAGAAAAACATTATTAAGAGGGGGGAACATCAATAGAACAGGACAAAAGATGACGATTGATATTGCATTTAAAGAGAGTGTTTGCGCATGCGCACGCGCGTGAGAGAGAGAGAGGTAGAGAATATGTGTGTGATAGAAAATGTGTAATTAATATGCATTTGGGGCGTGCACATGTGAGAGAAAGTGTGTGGGTGCATGTGTGAGCGATGGAGTGTGTGCGTGAGAGAGCGAAATAAAGAGTGTGTGTGTATGACACCTCATGTGTGTGGGTAGATACGCGTGTGAGAGACAGAGAGAGTGTGTATGCACATGTGCGAGAGAATGTGTATGCACATGTGCGAGAGAGGCGCTGTGGGTACTTTTTGTGCGCGTGTGTAAGAATGCGAGTATGTGTGCGTGTGTGTGAAAGAATGCTTGTGTATGTGCACATAGGTGCATGTGTGAGAAATATGTGTGAAAGAGTGTATTTATGCATGTGTGTGCACATATGTGTAAGAGAGACAGTATGTATGTGTGTGTGTGTGTGTGTGTGTGTGAGAGATAATCTCTGTGAAAATATAAGTATGCATGTGTGCGTGGAATTATGTGTGCGTGAGAGAGAGTATGCGTGTGTGTAAAACAGTATGCGTGTGTATGCACATATGCGAGAGAATTTGTGTGTGCATATGTGTGAGAGTGTCTGTGTGCAAAGGTTTGTGTTTGTATTTGTAATAGAGAGAATTAGAGAGTGTGTATGTGAAGGTTCTCGTGTGTTTGTACATGTGTATAAGGGAAAGTGCATAGGCGCATGCAAATGTTTGCGTGAGATTATGTGTGTGTGTGTGTATCAGTGAGAACTAGAGTAAGGATGCGTGTGCACACATGTACGAGGTCTAATCAAAAGTATCGGGACTGCTGCTGTAAACAGAAAACCGCTTTCGAAATAATCCCTTTGTGAAGCCACACAGTTTATCCAATATCGTTAGATGGCTGACTGTTCGGAATATCGGGTTCTGTCAGCTTGGATGGGCGGGTGGTACAATGGATAATGACTCGGAATTGGAAATCGGCTGAGCCGAGTTCTAATTCCAGTCAGGTTCGTTATATTCATTTACGCGCAAATACCATCAAGAAAGGTATATATCTACCTATTCTCTTTCCAAAATGTATCGGTGAATCATTATTATCTCCCTAGAAATTCTTCCAGTCTGAAAATATTTTCTGGCTTTAAAAATCATGTAAAATAGTTGGTAAGCCGTAAAAAACAAAAACAAAACAAAGACAAAACAAAAAAAATCAACAACAAAAAACAAAAAACCCCACAAAAAACAAAACAAAAACAAATCAATTAATCCATTGATTTTGTAAGTTATTGTATTTCTTCATCTGAAACAGATTGCATGGCATCTAGAATAGCGTTCCAAAGTTTGTCATTGCTGTCAAATTGTCGTCCGTTAATATATACTTTCTTCTTGAGAATGCTTTCATTTGAAGGCAATTTTATCAAGTTACTCATTAGCTACCTCTGCTGAATACAACAGACCCTTGAAAATAAACAGAAAAATAAATTACTTTTCTGAATGTGTTTGGTTTCATTTGACGCATAGCTCCACGTGTGCCTACAAAAACATTTGCGTCAAAAAAATAAATAAATAAAACTAATATCATAATCAAAAATATTAACTCAGCCCACTACTAATATGATTTATGAATTCATTTACCCAATTAAGGAGTTCATTTCAGCAAATAAAATAATCTCTATGTATGTCACACAACGATAACTCTATCACATAGACTCATATGTTATTTATCTAAAGTGATATTAGATAACACACTAACAATTACACAAAATTATATTGACATTAGGCAGATTAATACAAAAATACTTTATAAATCTAATTGTAAAAACTAGTGATTAAAAATTAAAGGAAACATTTATGTTCAACTTCAATAATTCACACACAAAGATAACTATTGTCTAAATATATATAAAAAAAAGATTATGACAAGCTAATACATAGTGTCAAGAGACACGGTGGAGTAATGGATAGCGGCTCCGATTGAGGAATCAGAGAGCCGAGTTCGAATTTCAGTCGAATCCATTACATTCACTTACGTGCTAATATCCTTATGATTACTGCAATGGGTAAATGGCAACTGGTCTACCGCAGAAAAAAATGGCAACCTACTGCGAGAAAAAATCTGCCTCGTCAGTCATGTTTCTAAAGATACATAATCGCGTAAGCGTGTATCACGCATGGCACATAACTGACTGAATAGTGTCACATGGCATCCTACGTTTAGACGCACTCGATATATACTCCGGCACTCACGTTTTCCACTGATATGAAGTGGAAAGTTTATATTGTTAGATCTACTGCTAGGAAAGTTGGTTCATTGTGTCGTTCCAAACAGTTTTTCTCGTCAGAATCTATTTTACACGATTTATAAATCAACCAATTTGTCTGTACATTGAATATTTTTGCCACATATGGTTTGTTGATTCTGCTATTTATTTAGAAATTCATATCAAACTCCAAAGAAGATTCTGCAAAGATATAGGTCCTGACCTGGCATCTCCGTTTTAAACACTTTCCAACCGCCATAAATCAGCTTCCAAGAGCCTTTTCTATAAATAATTTTGACAGGCTTTTTTTTTTTTTTTACACATTTGTACCTCGAATTCATAAATTTAATCATAGTACTTGATTGGCTGCTAGGTCTTATTATTTTACTGTTGAAATTACTAGATGCAACATTTCTCAACCTCCCATCCGGCTTTTTGCATTCCTGACAACTACGCTCTTCTAAATTTTAAATGCAATATCAATCGTCGTCATCTGTCTTTTTTTTTTAAACCTTGTTCTTTTATTTTTAATTATTTAAAAAAATAGAGGCAATAAACCTTTAGATTCCTTTAAGATCAAATAGTATAAAATTTACTTATTTAAAATTAATATAAAAATAGTATAAAAAATATAAAATTATTATAAAATATAAATATAAAACATAAAGTAAAAATATAAAATATATATAAATATATAAAAATAAATATCCAAGTATAGGATTGGTATAGACAGAATAATATTCCAATAACCAAAAACTCTATTCTTAAAAGAGTGCTCAATACAGAGTCGAGCAAATATTACTTATTCAAAAATTATAACATAAACATGTTACAACTTCACTACACAAATAACCATTTTGTTTCAACATTTCTAGTGTCTTCTCAAGTGTTGAAACAAAATGGCTATTTTTGTATAGATGTTGTAACATGTTTATATTATAATTTTTGAATAAATAAAAATAAATGTATATAAAAATAATATATATATATCATAGAATATATAATTAATATTTATATAAAATATATATACATTTATATAAAATATATATAAAATTTATAAATATAAATAAATTTATAAATATATAAATATAAATAATATATTTATATAAAATATATGATTAATATTATATAAAATATATACAAATTTATGTAAAATATGTATAAAATTTATAAATGTTAAAAATAAATGTATATATATAAATATAAATATAAAAAATGTATGAATATAAAATAGATATAAAATATTATTATAAAATATTATAAAACATAAAATTATTATCAAATTATAAAATTACGACTTACATTATTTACATTATTCGAACTGTTATCCTCATCTTCATTGACATATTCACAACGTTTTGGCCGTTGTACGCTCCGGCCTTCCTCAGGTGATTTGGATTTCGATCCGAACCCTTTATCTGCAATAATAATATCAGAAAAATTGCAATATAATCACTGGTAAAAATGACTGCTGAGGCGTTAGGTTTATAAGTCCAAAAATTAATGCATTAGTTGTCCCCAAGAACACATGACCCAGTGGACAAAGACGTTGTTTAGATCCAGTGACTAGACCCAAAGAGTTGTGAGTTCAATACCAGGCCACAGCAGTGGTGAACCAAACTTGAGTTAAAGGGAAATAACTGATACGCACGGAAGAAGCATGGCACGTGGAACTAGAACAATCTACTCCGGTGGACGAAATAAAAGATTCCGTTCGAAATTCCAATCACTAGAGCATACAACGGCCGAAACGAATGAAGATGAGGATATTAGTCCGAATAATGTAACTAATGTAAGTAATCACACTACCTCAGTTCAGAGGTATTTATTTACTATAAATATAAAATTAGTGTAAAAGTTACTTATTTCAATAATGTTTTATCAGTTTATGGCGTCTTGGTGGCTGTATCGTAATATCAAATATTAAAACTGATCCACAAAAAGAGCTCAATGTATTTATTATTACAGAGCAAATATATACCAGTACACAATAAAATCCTAAATTACCTCATATGGGAATAGACTAAACTGAGGAAGTTTTCGTCGGTTGAAATAGGTCTATTCCTCATATGAGGTAATTTGGTATTTTATTGTGTGCTACTACTACTACTTCTACTACTACTACACGCACACACACACACATATATATATATAAATGTAAAAGTGAACATTGAAGTCAACACTCAGAGGCACGATTGCGTTTAGCATGAAACAGCCTGAAACGTCTCTGAGTGTTGATTTCAATGTTCACTTTTATATTTAAATACGCTCTATCTCTGATATTGAGCACTTTATCCCATAAATATAGCACCTCTTAAAAGTATATTTCTTTATATATATATATATATATATATATATATATATATATATATATGCATGTATGATAAAAATATAGTTTTATGGTGTGCTATGGGTAAAAGTGCTCAATATCAGGGATAGAGCGTATGTAAGTTTTTTCAAATACCTTTTAACGTTCATAAGAAATAGGAGAAGTACCCCTACGATGTTCCGTACCGTATGATTTGGATTATTTTTAATGAAAGTTTCGATTCGGTCATCATTAGTAACTACAGGCCTACCGGAACATTCTCGGATTTTCAGATGAAAATTTCCCCTTTTGAACGTAGCTAACCATTTAGCAACATTACTCATAGCTACGGAACCATCGCCATAAACGGCACATCATTTTTTTTTGCTGTTTTTACAATGTTTTTTACCTTTCAGAAGGACAAGGGCACTAACTGGCCTAATGCAACAGACGCCTAAATTTAACAGAGGAGAAATGATTAAAAAAAAGAGGCAATAAACCTTTAGATTCCTTTAAGTTCTTATTTTGTATCTACCGTTGAAACATGACGGTAGAAATTAATCATGCAGGGATAATATCATATTGACACCTTGTTTAATCTTCAATATCTGTCTATATTTCTGAGATAAGATATTATTTACATTATTCGGACTATTGTCCTCATCTTTGCCGCCATGTTTATCACAACGTTTCGGCCGTTGTACGCTCCGGCCTTCTTCAGATGGTTGGAATGTCCTTATTACTGGTTCCCATATTGTATTCATTTCTATGTTTGGTGGGCTCAGGAGATTTTTGTGGCCTAGCGTATGTGCTGATTCCTTAAGTTTACGAATTTTCCAATGATGTTCTTTGTCTATGATCTCAACTTGATCCCACAGAGGGCGGTGATCTCCCTTTTCTTATCATATGTGATCAGCCATGCCTGATTTTTACACTTCCCACGTGTTACAGCTTTCTGGTATTCTTGAAGCCTTACCTTAAGGGGGCGGCCCGTCTCCCCTTTATATTTCTTTCCGAAGCTGCACGGGATAAGGAGTGCCAGAGAAAAGCGATAATAACAACAAAAATTGCAATATGAGCTCTGGTAAAAAAATGTAATGATAACAGCAAAAATTGCAATATGAGCACTGGTAGAAGACATTAGGTTTATAATATCCAGAAATTCCTACACAGATGTCCTCAAGGACACATAGCACAGGGGATAAAGGCGTTACTTAGATCCAGTGACAGGACCCAAAGAGTGTGAGTTCAATACCTGGTTAAGGTAGTGGAGAACTTTCAGAGGGGAATTAACAGGAGATAACTGACATCCATTAGACATAGCACATGGAACTAGAACAATCTACCCAGTGAGCGAAATAAACCTGAAACGTTGTGATAAACATGGCGACAAAGATGAGGACAACAGTCCGAATAATGCAAATGTTGTTTAGTCTCCCATTTGAAAATGATGTCGGTAAAGCAATCTAATTCTTGTGTAATGCAAAGAAAAACAAAAGAAAACAATACAACAAAGAACTTTTTTTTGGGTTGCAGGTTGCAGTAGAAGCTGGTGATGTGATCTCAGCATGTTGCCCACAAGAAGCAAAAGAATTCTTTAGGGATTGCCTAGATGCATCCGAAAATTATGGTACAAATGAACAAAAGGCAATGATGCAAGTGCGCTACGGACAATCTTTAACCAATGAAGGAGGTAAGAAGTAAATCAATGTCCTGAGTATGACGATAAACTACATCCGGTAGCAAGGCCTCTGGTCAGCAGGGTTTGACAAATGTGCAACCACCTCTTAATTTCTACTGCTCCCAGGCTCTTTGGACATCTTGAGAGCGTTCAACATACATGTCTTTTTCACAAATTGAAAAGTTATGGTGCCTCCGGACGAATTTTTGCACTGATTCAGTTTTATCAAATCACGAAATAAAAGTTATCCCGAACGGCGACTCTTCTAGATCCTTTCGTAATAAAGATAGTGTCCCCTAGGTTTCTATACTTAGTTCTTTGTTTTAAATTTTCATTAACGCCATTCCTGATAGCTTCAGCTCTCAACTTGGTATATATATGTTGATGGCAACCATTTACTCCTGTCTCGATAAAAAGTTTGATCAGTTCGATAAGGTCAAATTGGTGGCTGATCTAAAAAACAACCTACATTCTGTTGTTAACTGGGGCAAGGAATGACTTGTTAATTTTAACCCTCCATCTTTCTGCCTTCCATCGGTATCGCTGATGGTTACCTCCAAGAAAGTGACTCGCTACGCATCCTCAGGCTAACATTCTATGCTGACACGAAGTGGAAAGACTATAATGAATCCATTGCTTGGTCAGATGCCAAGAAAGTTGACTGTGTCGTGCTAGACAAATTTTCTCTTCAGAATCTATCCTGCATATCTATAAGTTTATCATTCGTCCATGCTTAGAATTTGACTGCCACATATGGTACAGTGCTTCTGCTCTCTATTTAGCGCTCCTTGGGCACCTTGGCGTGGTGTAATGGTTAGCAAGCTTGTCTCGCTAGATCAGTTACGACTGAAAAGTGAGTTCGATCCTCACTAGGTGTCCCATACTTTCGACCTTGTGCCACGTCTAAGCTACACTTAGAAAATAACTATTTAGAGCTCCTTGATAAAATCTAAAGAAGAATCAGCAATATTATTGGTCCTGATCTGGTGGCTCGTCTTAAGTCACTTTCACACCGCCGTAAAGTTGCTTCCTGGTGACCTTTTCGATAAATACCTTTATGATAATTGTTCGAATCAGCTCTTCGCTATGTAAATATTCACTGGGGCTAGATTTTGAATTGTTGTTTTATAGAGATAATGAAATTATATATATGGGGACTAGTTTTCATGGAGATTCTGGGTTGGATGCAGTAAGAATGGTAAGTATGAATGCGTTGTTTTGGTGTTAGGAACATTGTATATTTAGGTAAGTGTTTGTGGCTAGCTAAGTTTAACGTTAGGACAGAAGAAGAGTTCCTCTTCCGCATTCCCTTTTTTGGTCTTGTACCACATTTTGTAAATATTACAAATAAAAAAATCTCTTCGCTATAGTGGTTAGAATTTTCGAATTTAAGCGCCGTACTAGATTGATAACAAGTTCTCATCAATTTATAGTTGAATTACAATACCAATCGTTATCTACTGTGTCCCTGATTACTCATCTATTGTACGCGTTCCTTAGAAAGGTTTCTGTTTTCTAATTCTTTCACACCCAGTAACCCCGTGTGTCTTAGTGGCTTTACTACCTGGTTTGGGTTAAATCCGATTTAAAAATTGTATCGCATTTACATCGATTTTTACTTTCAACGCGAAAAGAATCCACAGTCCACGCATGGATCTTATAGAAGGACACATTGAGATGTCCCCTTTCAGAATATGTACATATATTCAAAATTTCAGTCACCTGTGAAATGAAATCTTGCGTGCTAATACCGTCCATTGGAAAACACTGCAAATAACACAAAAAGTAATTTTATCTCAAAAATTATTACGGATATATTTATTTAAGGGCCATTATATATCTATCTCAGTTGGTTCCTCCTCCTCTCTCTAACTCAGTTCGTTCATATCTATCTATCTATCTATCTATCTATCTATCTATCTATCTATCTATCTATCTATCTATCTATCTATCTCCATCTTTTCATCAATCTATCTGTTTTTCCCCGTCTCTCTGTTTTAGTCCTTTCATATCTATCTATCTATCTTAGTTTTGCCCCCTTCTCTCACTATCTATCAATATATCTTACTTTTTTCCCATCTATCTATCTATCTATCTATCTATTTTAGTTTTTACCCCTCTCTCTTACTATCTCTCTTACTATCTATCTATCTATCTATCTATCTATCTATCTATCTATCTATCTTTATTTTTCATTTCAATCAGATAATATTTGTCAATAAAGTATGAATTTGATCAAATATATCAATAGCCATATATTAAGAATATTTTTCTCGCGTGAAACAATATATCTTGAAGCTTATTTGTATCCTAATTAAATGACAATATTTCTCTGTCCTTATCACTAGGTGCTGGTGGTGAAAAAGGGGGCATGACGCACTACCAAGAAGCCCTTGCCGCCTTAAAAGAAGAAGGCAAAGACTACAGAACACTGTGTCTTTTGAACAGTATGGCTTACAACTATTATCGGCAAGGAGAACTCAAAAATGCCTGCAAGTAAGTAGGCAGATCATTTCTCGAATTATGGAAAACCAGAAATCTTTACGTTCAGCCATATTTTACGTATCATAACTATTGAAAGCTTCTGAGAAAATGTTTGATATGGAACCGAAGTAGCTGTAAATGTATTCATGAAAACGAAGTTCACCTTTTCTAATCTTTCGCTTTCTGTTCAGTACAATGTCTTATTGGACCATAGGATGAGGGAGGGGTGGGAAAGTTATATAGCGAACCTGTGAACACTATTATTGCTTATTACTCCTTATATGTACAGATGGGTAGATAGATAAATAGATAGATATGAACACACTGGGATAGATAGCTAGATAATGAACAGACCGAGTTAGATATGAACGCAATGAGATAGATAGATAGATAATGAACAGACCGAGTTAAATATGAACGCAATGAGATAGATAGATAGAGAGATAGATAAATAGATAGATAGATAGATATGAACAGACTGAGATAGATATGAACACAGTGGGATAGATAGATAATGAACAGACCGAGTTAGATATGAACGCAATGAGATAGATAGATAGATAGATAGAGAGATATGAACAGACTGAGATAGATATGAACGCACTGAGATAGATAGATAGATAGATAGATAATGAACATAGATAGTTAGAACGCACTGAGATAGATAGATAGATAACGAACATAGATAGATTTGAACATACTGAAATAGATATGAACAGACTAAGGTAGATAGATAGATATATATGAACAGACTGAGATAGATATGAACGCACTGAGATAGATAACGAACATAGATAGTTAGAACGCATTGAGATAGATAGATAGATAACGAACATAGATTTAAAAATAGATTGATAGATAGTTATGAACACACTGTGATAGATAGATATGAACAGACTGAAATAGATATGAACGCACTGAGATAGATAGATTACGAACATAGATAGATAGAACACACTGGGATAGATAGATAACGAATATAGATAGATAGATAGATATGAACGCACTGAGATAGATATGAACAGATTGAGATAGGAACACACTGAGATAGATAGATGGATAGATAGATAGACAACGAACATAGATAACGAATATAGATATATTGATAGATAGATAGATATGAACGCACTGAGATAGATAGATAGATAGATAGATAGATAGATAGATAATGAACATAGATAGTTAGAACGCACTGAGATAGATAGATAACGAACATAGATAGATTTGAACATACTGAAATAGATATGAACAGACTAAGGTAGATAGATAGATATATATGAACAGACTGAGATAGATATGAACGCACTGAGATAGATAACGAACATAGATAGTTAGAACGCATTGAGATAGATAGATAACGAACATAGATTTAAAAATAGATTGATAGATAGTTATGAACACACTGTGATAGATAGATATGAACAGACTGAAATAGATATGAACGCACTGAGATAGATAGATTACGAACATAGATAGATAGAACACACTGGGATAGATAGATAACGAATATAGATAGATAGATAGATATGAACGCACTGAGATAGATATGAACAGATTGAGATAGGAACACACTGAGATAGATAGATGGATAGATAGATAGACAACGAATATAGATAACGAATATAGATATATTGATAGATAGATAGATATGAACGCACTGAGATAGATAGATAGATAGATAGATAGAATCATTTGCTCATAATTGTTTGCTACTTTTAATTCGTACACTTTGTATTTGAATCCACAAGTAGCTGAATATTAAATGCAAATCTGTTATTGATAAGAAATACAATTACATTTTGAGAAAAGCACTTACATCCTCAGTTTCATAACACCAAATGTGTATTGGATTGTAGCGGAATGTATGTGTATCCAACATTTTTTCTTCATGATATCTTGAGCTTCATTCAAATATTTCATGGCCAACTCTAAGACAAATAGGAAAAGGGAATCAAAAGTCATTTTACTTTGTTAAGCCAACAAAAAAATCATCATTGTGCAATCTTATGATCATGGATCTTGTGCGGATCTGTAAATATCCACTGGGTTCACCCTTAGTTATTGTTATATACTCTACCTGTGAAAAATAATGGGTATATCCCAATCCTCATAACTACGTTGGGCACTTTTGTAAATGGGGGTAATGTGCTGTCTAAGTAGTCCACCACTAGCAGTGGTTTACCTACTTCACGGCGCTGGCGAGTATTGTATTTTGTTGATGTTATAAGGATTACCATTTTCATTTCCAATCTCCGTTTTGGTTATTCCTTATTCAGTAACCCTTCCTAGGTTACAACAATTATTCATCAACTGGACATATCATCCCACGTTATGTGTTCCAAAATGTAGAGGCTAAACAAAAATAAAGAGAAGCCCTACCGTCATGTCTAGTACTTTAACAACCAGACCACCAAGGTTACAATAGAAAGGAATCCATTTTATGTGCACAAATTCTGATTATTAAGAGATAAAATGTTCAGTAAATGTTCATGTAAAATTTTCAGTTTTTATTTATATTGACAATACCCTCCTGATTAGATGAAAACTTCCACAGTTTATTGTTATCTAATAATAATAATGATAATAATAATTGTGTTTGTTCCTTCCTTAGTTCAAATGACTGTAACGCCCGCCCAATACCTAATAAATACAGAGCTATTCCGATTTGATCGTGTGGAAAGACAAAAGGCATATCAGATACGCTATTTGGTTTCAGTGAAAAAAGAAAAAGAGATAAAGGCAGAAGTGTTTAACTTCTACTATATATACCATATCGTATCAGGTCGAGAATTCTTCTCGGATACCTCTGACTCGTTCCTTCCAACCATCTCTGTCAGACATCGCCGTCGACAAGTCCTCCAAATGGCATCCAGAGTCATCTACAAATTGGTCAATGTAGGTGTGATGAGGTCTTCCAACCGATCTTTTGCCGCGCAATAGGTTCCATAGGAGGGTGTCACTCACAAGTTCTGACATTTCTCCAGGAGTGACCAGCTAGCCGAAGCATTCTCTCTCTCAGCGAAACTGATATAGGAATAGGTGTCCATACAGACATTTCTTCGTTGGACATTTCTTCCAGTTGATGTCCAATGCGACTCGTAACATCCTTGTGTATGTTCCGTCAAGAGATACTACCTGGTGTTTCGTAAGTATGTGTGTGTGTGTGTGTAAGTACCTCATAAATAATGGTGTAATCGGTTTTGATCAGGTGAGAAGATAAAAGACACATCAAAGGCTCTCGGAAGATTTTTGTTTAGCGTCATATCAACATCTCTCTGAGTTATTTAATGTCGAAATCTAAAATTTTTTAACACAATTTTATGGCTTTAACTATTGTTGGTCGTTTTTATTTGAATATGTATTCTTGGTTGGTTGATTTTGTGTAGCGGCATATCAACACCTCTATGAGTTATTTAATACCGAAATTTAAATATTTTGTTCATAATTTTATACTCTCAAGGTAAAGGGTGATTTTAGATATATAGTTTGTGGATCATAAAATGCATTGTTGGTAATTTTAGTCTAAAAAGGTATTTTTATATTTTTTTAGTGTTGCATTGATTGTCATTTTGCTATAAAATATATTGTTGGTCAATTTATTACGAAAATGTACTGTTGATTTTTGTTTGGGATTTCACTATTTGCCCATAGGTGGGGCCCTAATAAGTGCTACCAGTCTGGGATAGGGTGGACCTGGGAATAACAGCAATTAAGAGGTTGTTCCACGCTCCTCAAAACTCCCAATCTCCTGATCAGATGCCTTGCTACCGGATATAGTTTATCGTTATACCCAGAATAAATATATCAAAGCCGCTACTTGGTTTCAGTCAGAAAATAAAAGAACGAAGGGAAGATAGAAGTGTTTAATACTCCATTTATTAGAGAATATATTTATTTTAAATACAAAAGGAGTGAAATGCAAAACAGTTGTCAATTTCAAATCTTTTCATTTGTATCCCCTTACTTCTTAAAATAACAACCAGCATTCATATTGATGATTGTTATTGCTTATGCTGTTAAGATCAAATATTTAACGATGCGATAGGGGAATGCCTACGGATATTTCATTGCTTTAGGATTCAACATGAGCTTACTCAATCATTAACGAAAGAATTAAGACTTGAATTTGAAAAGAGGAAATCCGTAAAATTTTCATGGGTTGAAACTAATTATTATTATTATTATTTTTATTTTCTTTGCTATCTGGCGTTTACACATTTCTTTCCGGGTCCTGCCCAGGGACCTAAGGTTAGAAATGGCATCATGACATTTTTCACTGAAAAAAAAAAAAAAAAAAAAAAAATATATATATATATATATATATATATATATATATATATATATATATATATATATATATATATATATATATATATATATATATATATATATATAGGCAAAGCCCCAACACAGAGTAAAATGCGATGGAAAAAAAGAAAAGAAAAAAATTTGATTATAAAATGGTGTTCTGAACTCAAAGAGAGATGGCGCATTTTTTCGAATTATAAAAGATTAACGGATTTTAGGTTTTAGGCCGCATCAAGATCACCGAAGTTAAGCAACACCGAACCTGGTCAGTACTTCGGTTGGGTGACCGCTTGGGAATACCATGTGCTCTAAAGCATGTATATGTGCATGGGATGCGATGAATAATACCGCGGAATTATTAATCGAAGAGCCCAGTTCCAATTCCAGTTGAGTTCGTTATATTTACATACGTTCCCTTAGAGAAGGTATTCATTCACCTCTACTCCTCCCAGCTATGGGTTAATTAGTAAGCGTTGTATCACTAAAACATTATTATCTCCCAAAAATAATCTTTTACAATCTAAAAATATTTTCGGTTTTTAAATAAAATGCAAGGAGTTGATAAGGCGTAGAAAACAAACGAAATAAACCAACGAAATAACTTTTTTGTTTGAAGTCGTGTGGATCATCAACATCTACCTTGATTATGTATTGCTTTTCTCTTTGATGTACCATCCATTTTAGTTGTTGCGGCTGTTGAAAGTCCTCGGGTGATGTGGTTTCTGTTATCTAGTACAGTCCTTTGTCATTATCTGATGCGATTCCACGAATGGTCGAAAAAGGATGGTCTGCGTTGAAACCTACATACTCTATTCGCTCGAAGCGATTTTTAATTATTGATCTAAGAAGGCGGTTGTATTTAGCTGATTTGAAGCAAATTTAAATTATTTTCTATAATGATGCGATTGAAGCAAAAATCAAGCATTTAGTCGCTTAACATAAGTCGCGTTATCTCTCGCTAATGTACGTTTTGCTTTTTGGAAATTTTTTCTCTCTCTCGCCCCCCTCTCTTTTTCCCTCAATATATATATATATATATATATATATATATATATATATATATATATATATATATATATATATATTATCAATTAACTGATTTAAAATATGTTTTTTCGCTACACAGAAATAACCATGTTTCAAAAATGGAAGCTAAAAGCTTCGAATTTAATTTTTTCTTTATATATATATATATATATATATATATATATATATATATATATTATAAAATACACAAAGTCCGACAATTATTTTAAGACATTTTTATATTTATTTCTCGGACATTCAGGCCGGTAAATGTCGTTAATACTGTTTATTATAAACAGAGCATTTACTTAAATATTTCTATTTATATGTCTTATATATATATATATATATATATATATATATATATATATATATATATATATATTTCTATTTATATGTCTTATATATATATATATATATATATATATATATATTGTTTTTTGTAAAATTCATTATATTTTTTCGTCTCGGAAGCTACCTGAATTTTACCAAAAATAAAATAATTTCCATGCCTGAAGAGGACTGAATGTACAGTCGAAAGTACTCGCGTATTTAAGGAAGACCATATACCATATACAGCTTATAATTTTAAAAACAATGATCATAACATTTATCGTGTGATATATATATATATATATATATATATATATATATATATATATATATATATATATAATTTTAATATTCCTAAAACTATTTCCGATTAATTATATTTTTCAGGTGTGCTCATGAAGCACTGGAGATGGAAGTGAGAGATGTAGATCCGGAGGTTGCAAATCACGTGAAGGTCAATTCTGCATCGATTTATGCCTATACACTTATCTATTTAGGTAAGTATTTAGTCTTTTGTTTGCACCAAGATCTTTTGAACGTTGGATTTCTTTTAAAAGCAGTTCATAGTGCAAGATGATAAAATACCAATATTATCAATTTTATTATTAACTCGACTATCAGTGACACGTTGGCTCACTGAAAATTCAAGCTATGAAACATTTGAAGAAAACTAAAATAAATATACTGTATAAACAACTCATATTTTTAAATCTTCACTTGAAATCTTTTTAAACCAGAAAATTTGGAGCAATAGCTTCAAACAGGTATGGTCCGTTTCAAAATAATAAGTATATTTTTTATTATACATATTCCTCACATTTATTTAAAAATATCTAACGGCAGCAAACCAGCGTGCATTTATTTATTTAACATCAAGTCATGTGACACATATAGCCTCTTCACCATTCAAGTAGTTTTTATAAAAAAATCTCATGCATTGTAGTGAATTATATAACTATATGTTGTGGTATTCATATTTAAATTTGTTTAATAATGTCGTTATAATGTATTATAAATGTTAAAACAGAAAACAGCCCTAGCTCAAGAACCCCATCTATAATTTTAATGAAATTTGAAACTGCACTCAGCAGGGGCTCAAGGTACAATATGCTCTTAAATTGGTTGGAGTATGATGTCTGTTTTTATAGTATTAATTGACTATTTTTGCTTTTCATTATATTACAGCTTCTCCTCAATTAGCTGGTGCAACCTCGTATTCCGTTTTTTAAATAATAAATCTATATTATGAAAGAAGGGCTGATCCTATCCTTATCTGATATCTGATAATTTACATTTGCTTGTTTGCCAGCAACCCTTGGGTCACAGGAAAAGAGTATAAACTGAAACGTGCTGCTTTTTAAAGTCTTTTTTATGATTCCCAGCAACCCTTGGGTCACAGGAAAAGAGTATAAACTGAAACGTGCTGCTTTTTAAAGTCTTTTTTATGATTCCCAGCAACCCTTGGGTCACAGGAAAAGAGTATAAACTGAAACGTGCTGCTTTTTAAAGTCTTTTTTATGATTCCCAGCAACCCTTGGCTAACAGGAAAAGAGTATAAACTGAAA
Source organism: Acanthosepion esculentum (assembly GCA_964036315.1). Taxonomy (NCBI): domain Eukaryota; kingdom Metazoa; phylum Mollusca; class Cephalopoda; order Sepiida; family Sepiidae; genus Acanthosepion; species Acanthosepion esculentum. The sequence continues at coordinate 1,402,155 of OZ038492.1, read as the reverse complement.
CGTGCTGCTTTTTAAAGTCTTTTTTATGATTCCCAGCAACCCTTGGCTAACAGGAAAAGAGTATAAACTGAAACGTGCTGCTTTTTAGTCTTTTTTTTTACTCTGTTTGCATTTAAACTAAATATATTTTCTAATAAATGGAGTATTTTAAAGTGGCAAAAAATTTAGATTTTAAAGACGATATTTTTGACGCCAGTGAAGCGGCAGGTATCGAAGTAGTTTGTATAATATTAACTGATATTGTCTTTTTATTTTTCTAAAATGTTCCCATTGATTAAAGAATTCTGATGACAATTTCCTATAGTTTCGTAAACGTTTTATCTTTATTCTGTGCGACAGAAACTCTCTGCATGTTTATTGTCGAGAGAAGCGTAAGAATATTTGTGTATTTTCTGTTAGATTTTTGGCCGAATAACTAACATAAAATAGACAGTGTTTGAAAAAAAAGTCCCTCTCTACTCAATTTGTATTGTTTTTATTTTAATGACTTTTTCAGAATCTTAAACATGTTCACATGAGGAAATAGATTAAGCCGTTTTAATTAAAAGATGTTATGAAATATACAAGTTAAATTCTCATTAAAAAAATTGAATAAAAATGATGCTACACACACGCTCGCAAACGCGCGCGCGTACGCACACATGTACATTGATTGATTCGTTTTCTACGGCTTATCAACCCTTCGAAGGTTATTTAATGCCAGAAAATATTTTTAGATTGTAAGAATTTTTTCTTTTTGAGATCATGGTTTATTGATAGAAGTTTTTTACAAATTAACTCATAGCTGGAAGCTGAAGAGGCGAATTGATAAACAAACACGGTGTAATAATGTGGATATAAAGTCGGGGATCAAATCTATATTAAAATCAATATTTAAAATTATCTCTCACTTTGTAGCCACGGTATTTTCTATACATTTTATTCCAGAGAATGTAAGTAAATCTAAAGACGTGTATGTGTAGCTAATTTGTATTTCAGTAATTGATTCGTTTTCTACGGTTTATAAACCCTTTGAAGGTTATATATTTTTGGATTGAAAGATATTTTGTGATAATAATGATTTAGTGATACAAATAATACTAATTAACCCATAGCTGGAGGAGATACGGTGGATTCATACCTTTTGTAGCGGAGGCTTACCTCGGCGACCCAAAGGGCCAGAGTAGCGTGTATGTTTTGCAATAGAGTGTGTAGACGGCGAATTGGTGAGCTTCGGACTGAAAGTGAATCTGGCAGCAGTTAGTGTGGACGGAAGTGGTGGTGTCGCTTGTAGTCATTTTCATTGGCTGGTTCTGGGGGCTCATTGGCTGAGCAATGGCTAGGTCAGGTGCATAAAAGTAACGTACTCTCATTCAAAAGGTGTCTTGTTTCTGAGGAGGAGGAGGAGGAGTTGCGTACTTGAGATTTAGAATAGTGAAATAGATTTGCCTATTGGACTTGTATTCAGTTTTTTTAGCCGGGGAGGGAGGAGTCCGACCAATTCTCACATTAAATGAATATAACGAACCCAACCGGAATTGGAACTCGGCTCTCGGAGGAACAATTTCGAGCCTTTATCTCTTACATCACCAGCTCACCCAAGCTATCCGGTCGCCCATCGAGGTACCGACTAGTCTCGACGTTGCTTAACTTCGGTGATCGTACGGGAACTATTGTTTCAATGGGATGTGACCGTAAGCTTATACATCTACACACAAGTAAGGTAACACAACAACACGAATCAGATCCATTTTTCTTTACATTACAACCCACATAATTTTCTGGAAGTCGTGATTATTGTATTTTCAGAGGCAGTTCTTAATAATGTATTGATGTCTTCTTCTTTATGTGCCGTTTCCGCTCAGGGAATAGGCTATCATGGCTCTCCACAACTTCCTGTTCCTTTTAGCTCTTAATAAATTTTGTCTTTCTGTTATTTCTCCTAAACGCTGTTTCGCCCCTCTATTCAAGCTCAAGCTCACTAAGTATGCTATGCATTGTTTTCCCCTGTCATGTGAGTATCCAAGTCCCTCTTCAACATTATGTGTCCTACAAAGCTGTCTCTTCATAAGGTTAATTATAAGTTTCCTTTTTGCTTCCCTTTTCTCAAAAATTTCGTCGTTGTTCACGTTCGGTCCGTGATATCCTCAGCAGCTTTCAATAGAACGACATTTCTATTGCTTCAAGTCTCTTCTTCCTCTTTGAGGAGATTGTCCACCACTCAGTCCTATACAGGAGGACAGATATCACATAACAGTTTAGTACCCTTTCCATTTTTCTAGCAAATTGGTCACTGAGCAAGAAAGAGTAATTTACTTGACTTAGCCCTCGGGTTGACCTTTGATCAATATCAGTGTTGACTTATTAGTTTAAGTAACAAATATTTTCCGTTTTTCTATATCAACTTTATACTTAAGAAAGTATAATTACATTTTACTCAATTATATATTCAGCATTATTTGCAATGACTTATTGCTATTTTTGTGTGTCAAGTTCTTGACGTGAAAGCGTTTGACGAACATTTGAATTTGGTTTTCATTAGAGAAAAGCCAGTGCAAGGTCAGATATATAGTAGGTGTGGTAGAACAGACCAAGCGAGCTCCTAAATATTTGATTGTGTTATTCTTGCTCAAGATGGCCTGAGAACAACCATTATCTTTTAATCTGTGGTGTACGCTGCTAGTGCCAAGAAAAAACTAAAAATGTTAGGGAAAACCAGGTATTGTAAGATTGGGGGTGCTGCTGGCGTAATGGCTTGGAATTGTTAATCGGAGAGCCAAGTTCTAATTCCAGCTAGATTCGTTATACAGGGTGTCCATAAAGTTCATGTGCACTTTAAAAAAATTATAACTTTATTTGTATTTTGCGATAGAAATAATTTGTAAAAAGATTAGAAATCTATATTTTTTTAAGGTTTTATTGAAATTTTCTTTAAGTTTCCACATGTCCTCCATCATTAGCAATGCAAAGGGTAATACGATTTTGCAGTTCACGGAAAATATTTGCCAACTGATTTACAGTAATGCCTAAAATCACATTAGTTATTTTAGCTATACTTAAAACGAGGTACATTAAATTTTATAACATTGTTTACAGATTATTTCTATCGCAAATACAAATAAAGTTATAAATTTTTTAAAGTGCACACGAACTTTATGGACACCCAGTATTTACATACGCACAAATACCCTTTGGAAAGGTATGAAGCCACCTCTTCTTTCTTTAGCTATGGGTGAATTAATAAGATTTGTATCACAAAATCATTATTATATAATAAAAAGAAATCTTAGAATCTGAAAATATTTTCTGGCTTTAAATAACCATCAAAAAGTTGATAAGGCGTAGAAAAGGAATCAATCAATCAAGCAAGCAAACAAAAACTAAAGTATATTAATTTACATTAAATCGATTCTAAACTGCCTCGTATGATTAGTATTTAGGATGTTCGCCATTACAATTAGCTCCCCCAAACGGAAATTACTTGTAATTCACCCTAATATATAAAATATACCATTTAACCAAAAGAGATTACAAGGATTAGTGAAACTGTGAAAGAAAAATGTTCAAGGCAGAATGTCTATTTTTTTTTTCATGTAGGCCATCACAAAAAAGCCAAACAAGTTATACATGATACGCTGGAAAATATTGGAGACTCTGAACATGCGTCTATCGCAGTTATGTTGAATTCCCTGGGATTGGCAGAAGAAGGACGTGAGTAAAAATTTTACCTATATCTGATTATAAACCAAACTATATACTTTAGTTTTGCACATATACATACTAATGAAAAAATATATTTAAAAAAAAAATTCGGACGAATCAAACAATTATTTCATCATCATCATCATCATATATATATATATATATATATATATATATATATATATATATATATAAAAGTGAACATTGAAGTCAACACTTAGAGGCGACAGGTTGTTTCATGCGAGACGCAATCGTCAGGCCAGAGTATATTTTTTCATATATATATATATATATATATATATATATATATATATATATATATATGTATGATAAAATAAAATAAAGAACAAGTACGAAACGTGCCTAAATCTAATATGTTTCGCCTTTATAAAGGCTTCGTCAGAGATTGGGAATAGAAATGGAAAAGTTTGATCTACATCTGATCTTCAACTCATATATATATATATATATATATATATATATATAAACTCTTTCACTCGCCAGTCGTTTAACATCGCCGGAAGAGACACATTTATGGTGTTGAAAGATAATTTTAATTGTGTAGCGATTTTAACATGATTTAATATCCGAAAATAATATATATATATATATATGAGATGGTGCAGTATATGTGTTATATAATAAAGAAGTGATAATGCAAAGAATTAATAATTAATGTTAATGTAATTAATAGCTAAATCACTTCACTAACAAGACTTAATAAGATATTACTATTAATTCCTTAAATAACGCGATCCTTATAGTTGATTGGTTGTTAGATGGAAATGATACTGGTCCTAGTCTTTTCGACAATTTCAAATTGTCATCTTCAGAGCGTAATATTTCCATTTACAGGTAAAGTCTAAGACGAAATAAATGTAATGTAGACCGAAAGATATTTTAAAAATATGCTATTTATTGAGAGCTATTTCGCACGTTCTGAATCAACATTAATTATATACTTTAGAGCTGCACATATACATATATAAAAAAGTATAAAAAATTCGTGCCAGACAAATAATCATTCCATTATATATATATATATATATATATATATATATATATATATATATATAAATTAAGTAATGGAAATCTTGGTAATCCGTATGGATAATCACAAGGAGGATGAAATCCGGAGAGCTCAATGTTAAATCCGAGTTATTAATTCAATGAAAACAGACAACTTTAAGGGTCCATTGGTTATAATTTATTTCATCAGCCCACACCTGCAATATATATATATATATATATATATATATATATATATATATATATATATATATATATATATATATATATATATATTTATGTATGTTTATGATAAAATAAATTAAAATAGGAAACGTGTCTCAATCTAACATGTTTCACGTTTATTAAGGCTTCGTCAGAGATTGAGAATAAAAATGAAAAAGTCTGATCTCCGTATAATCTTCAACTCATATATATATATATATATATATATATATATATATATATATATATATAATCTTTAATTCGCCAGTAGTTTAACATCGATGTTGAAACATAATTTTAATTGTGTAGCGATTTTTATCCTAATATTTCCTAAAATTATATATATATATATATATGCACACACACACACACACACACGCACATATATATATATATATGTATATATATATACGCTCGTAGATCTTTATAAATACGAACAAAATAATATTAAAAAACTACCTTTTATTTATATAATAATATATAAATATTTATACAGGGATTCTCGACTTACGACAGAGTTCCGTTCCTACGATGCATCCTAACGTGATTTTTCGTGTAAGTCGGGGCGTATCGCAATTTTCTCCGAATAAACACTCACGCCACTCACCTGTGCTAATGCAATAGTAAAGTAATAATCTAGAACATAAAGGCACATTTCTGTGAGAGATATTTTAACATAATTCGGACTAAAAAACACATGAAAGACATAAGCTCTAGCGCCGTGGTATGCTTACACCGCAGCGCATTGTATTCTTTCGCTAAAACGTTTGCGTCGTACGCCGCAAACGGTATTTGTCGAAATAATATTAATGCAGATTGCATCGTAACCCCAAATCGTCGTAGGTTGGAGAACTGTCGTAATACGAAGACTTACTGTATTTACTATATGTACCTTCATTAATTCGCAATACTTAAGGTTTAAATGAATTTTTAAAAAAAATCTTTCTTGGAGAATTTATTTTAACTTCAAGCAAATAATGCAAAACACTTTCATCTATTTCAAAAGCAATTTAAATTGACTGATAGGAGTTTTGTTTTACTAAAAAAAATTTGATTTTAGCGCCATTTTTAAGCCCATGTTTATTGCAATGTAATTCTCTTTATAAAAAAATGTATCAAAAATAAAATATACTTTTCTCAAACTTTATTTGAGGAATATTAACTGATTTAAAGTACAATTAATTCGATTTGAAAGAAATATTATTTATTTTAAGTTTAAAATATCACATAAATGCATTTTTTTAACCTGACAGTAGCTGTTTATTTAAGGTGTTGACATGCTGATAGCGTAATGAAAGATCTAATATTGTTCTACGGGGAATTCATCTGTAAAACATAAATGAAGTGAATGACGTGGGCGCCTTTTATATATAACTTTTAAGTACTCAGTAATCATAAAAAAGTTTGGAAAATATTCTCCTTAATTTAATGTTTTATTGAATTTTAGAAATTTTGGTTTGAAATTTACTTATTATATCGCTCTTATGTTCTGATAATGTCATTTTGGGCGTCCGTATCTACAAAATCGGCACGTTTATACACATACAAAAAAAAAAAAATCAAAATTCTTTTAAAAATATTGGTGCTTGATGATTTGTACAAAGCTTTTCCATTTATGATTAGTAAATATAGTTTTTACTTATATCATCTAAAAGGGGTGGAATTAATACAGAATTTTAAAAGATTTAAAACTTAAATTATTCTAATTAAAATTGAAAAAAATGAAAACATTCCTTGTAAAAAATCTTTCTTAAGACAATAGTGTCCTTATTATATATCTTATTTAAAAAATCAGTTAAAAGCATTTTTAATTAAATAATATCATAGTTTTATTATTTCATTTTTACTTTTATGATTCAGAGCAGATTTTCTGTTTGACAAGAACAAATTGATGATTGAAATTCTCCAAGGATTCCTGCTTTTAACTAACATAAATATGAAACTAGTGGAATATAAACGGGTGGAATTTTAATTTCTCGAAATTCCATAAAATTAAGTAATTGGGGTTAGCAAATATAAAAAAAATATCAAGATTTAAAAAAAAATATAAAAAATAATCTAAATAAAAAAATAATTAAAATCTGACGATTACTTAATTTTTATAAGAATTTAAAAAACAATGTATTTTTTAACGCCAAAAAAGAAATAAAATTTTCAATACTAAACTTTTGACCCACCCGCTAACGCAAGAAAAACAAAATTTTGGCCAAAATTTCGAACGTGCTAGAAAGAATTAAAATTTTTAATAAAACAATCAAAATATTTTTGTCTTTCCGCTTAATAATAACATAAACATTTTGATAATAAAACTTCGTTTTTATAGAATTTGGGTCCTTTTTTCATTATGTATGCTCTTTTTTGGTGAATTTTTGGACAGACTTTATTAAACATTTTATCTAAATTAAATTATTATATATTATTGATTTTTAACCTATACATTTTTAATCAAGTTTATTAAAAGTTTTTTTTTATTATTTTATAGTTAATATATATATATATAATATATTTTTTAAATATTTTTATAGATACAATTTATTTAAGTAAATACACTGTTTTTTTTTAATTAAATAGTATTAATTACATTACGGTCTGAATGATCAAGAAATTTCGGAGAAAATATGCGTTCCCCGACAGGAATCGAACCTGTATTCCTATACGGAAACCGTCATTTGATCTGACGTGCTATAACATTTAGCTACAGAGAAGCATCTAGTTAACAAAGTCCAAATTCCTATCTTCAAATTAAGAACCCCCCCGCAACCCCCCGAGAATTTACTTAAATAAATTGTATCTATAAAAATAACATATGAGCACAAAATATATTAAATTATTGTCGGAGGTAATCCATTTAATTATATACATATATATGTATATATAAATGTTATGATATACAATGTATATCATAAAATTATATATACATGTATAACATTATATACATTATATATACATGTAAATTCATCTATTGTCAACATGTATAATACTTATTGACAATAGATGAATTTACTATTAAGCAAAAGGGAACTTGTTTAATATTAGGTTGGTGCAAAAATAATGTCGTTTTTTGACGTTCAAGATCATGTCAAAAAACGACATTATTTTTGCACCAACCTAATAATTATATCATAATGCATCAAAGTACAATAACATAAGAGCACGAGAAATATTTTTGTATGCTGTTTTCTTTCGGACTTCCGGTTCCTTGTTTTCCAGTCAACTATGCTCAACGTTGCCTCTTAGTCGCTTTACGGACTTGCTTCCGGTGAAATGATAAAAAAACAAAACAAAACAAACACTCGAATCTTGTTGGTCATTGGAAATTGACGGCGTCATATCATATTGAAATTATTATCTCAATGTCAAATTGTGCTCAGGTATTGCACTAATGGTGGGAAACAAAACCATTATACATTTTTCAGATTTACCTGTGGCACCTGAAAAATGTCTTTCTATGAATAGAAATTATATTTAAAAAAATAAGTTTTTGCTTCAAGATAATCATCATTTTTCGGCATTTTCACCTGCAGCAGATTGCGAAGTAACGTGACTTATTTGGTGCCATTAGAATCTTGAGTAAGCTTATTTCGTGTATACCATTCATTAGTCGATGACTATGGAATTATGTTATCACTCCATCACTGTTTTGATTTTCTTCTACATCTCTTTTTAGGCACCATACTCTCAAGAAAAAAAAAACATAATTTAACGAGCTCAACACTAGATTTTTTTTCTAATAATTTCAAGGATTTCCCACATATGGTATGGAAGTGCAAATCCAAATAGATTACTTCTCTAAGATCACATTATTCTCACTTTTTCATGTTTCTGATGATTTTCAACAAATGGCTCATTCCATTATATATATATATATATATATATATATATATATATATATATATATATATATATATATATATATATATGTAATGGTCTTCTGTCGTTTTCGACTTATAAGGGTCCTATAATTTAGCTCCTGAAACTGAACAGTCAGACTAACCGCATAATAATTTGGTTATAGTGTTGAAGACTTGTGTGGAAATATCCACACTGTTCGGAAAAACTGTATACAGATAATTGGTGGCATAATGTTCACAAACAGCTCCCCTGTGATTCTGAATTTAGCGTTGCCTTTCCCCAAGAATGGTTGACAAGAATGACTAAAGAGCCTAGTTTGTCGTACTATTTGACCCATAGCTGGGCTTATTTAAACAATACCAGGGTTATATATATATATATATATATATATATATATATATATATATATATATATTGTTATTTTCCAAGCGTAGCTTAGATGTGACACAAAGCCGAAAGTATGGGGCACCCAGTAAGGATCTAACTCACTACTCAGTCGTGATTGTATCAAGTATGTGGTGCAGTTCAATTTACATTACATGAATCATTCATACAAAAAGCAGATAGTGATTCTTGCCATTTATATAATTAACTTCACTATCTGCTTTTTGTATGAATGATTCTTATAATATATATATATATATACATATATATATATATATATATATATATATATATATATATATATATATCAGAATTGACTCACTGTCAGTCACTGTGTGTTTATCTAAATCTAAAAATAAACACGCTAAAATTCACCTTCATCCCTGCCGTGCGCCGACGGCTTAGGGGTAGAAGTTCCGACTGACGCCAATTCAGTCGGGTTTCGATCCTAGCAATATATATATATATATATATATTAATATGAATATATATATATATATTAATATGAATAATTGGTTAAAGAACATGTACCCTTTTAGGTCTTAAAGCAAAAGCAAGACAAATCTTTTATCAAACCTTTTGAATTGCCTCTACAATATCGAAAACTAAGAGCTTTAACAAAAGACCACGTCATTTGAACAACACAAACAACAAATATTGGTATCATATGTAGCTAGAAGAGGAAATAATCAGAAATTGAAGATTTCACTCTCCACACAACCCAAAACAAAAGAGTTGGAAGGAAACTACCCTCAATACTAGGAAGAGCGGTAACGTTTAGTGGACACTTGAGATGTCCATTTTCTTGAAAATTGTTTTAAGCAAAAAGTTTCTATGAATTTCAGGTCATAATAAACGCTGTTTGGTCAATGAATATCGAATGTTTGCTGTATGGAATCGGTTAAAACGCTAAATCAAGTTATAATGAAATTGACCTTTTATTAATCATTTTTCTTGTAGCAAATGGAAGTGAAATTGATGCTCTGAAATGGTATTCAAGATCTCTGTCAAGGCGTCGCCAAACGTCTGTGATAAAGCCAGAAAATTTGGTCATCCCCTTGTGTCACATAGCAGATTTGGCATCCAAGAAACCCCAGAAATACGGTAAGTTTATTCCTCAACCGTAACAATAAGGCTATTAAACGTATAATGTAGACATACTGTGAAACTATTTGAATAGATTATTAACTTTTGGTAATTCAGCTATCCTTTGATAGTTCTTGTTGAAATGAAAAAAAAATGATTTCTCGAGGAAATGCAAATACATATATGACACAACTGGTCTCCAATGGATTGAAGGGATTTATGAATGATTTTAGATAAGCCAGAAGCACAGCAGTTTTTATGGCTGGGCAGACAGCAAAGTATAGGTGGGAAAACTTCAAAGATACTCGCTATATACAACTGAAAAGAAAGGTTTTATATCTAAAAGATTTCAGGATCAAGTGTCACTAAGCAGGAAGTTAGGAATTCTAGTCGTAAGCTTATATCATCATCATCATCATCATCATCATCATCATCATCATCATCATCATCATCATCCTTCAACCTCGCTATGGTTGGTCGAGACTCCATTGACAATCGCTTTCCAAACTGTTAAGTCCTGTATTGTGGTCTCCTAATCCCCAATGTCCAACGCTGAGTCCCAAGCTATGGTGTCTGGCAAAGTCAGTTTTCGTGAGAAGACAATTCCAGAAGGATGACGTAAGAGTAAGGACGAGATGGCTTCTCTGTCCGCTCGGTAGCAGTGACCGGCAAACTGTAGTCGTTTTTGTTTGGGCTTAAGAGAGATTCGTCTCATTTCTCTGTAGATTGTGTTAAGTGCTGCAAGGAATCTCCAAGTAATGTTTTTTTTTTTCTTAGTAGATTTGTATATGCTCCATCCAGTCGTCTTTCAAGACGAACGGATAATATCCAGTTTCTGATCCATAGAGTAGGACTGGTTCAGTCAGTGTTCGAAAAGTTTGGGCTTTTAAGGAGGATGAAAGATTCGAGCGCTAAAGCGTGTCAAGTTTGTTACACGCATCCCATGCAAGAGCTTTGCGGATGTTGAAGTCTTTTTTGGGACCTATGATGTGACATCCAAGATATTTGAAGTGCCCAACTCTTTTGATGTATGTATTATTGAGTGATTTCAACTCGGATGGTTCAGAGGAGGTTGTGATGTATTCTCGTTGCAATAGAGACTGACATGATTTGCTCCTTGCCCGAGTGATAGCGGCAAGGATTTGCGTCCTTGATACATTGAGAAATTAATGCAAGGGCACCAGCAAAGTCAAGGCCAGTCCGGTATTGTGGAGGGTACCAACGGCTCTGGCGAGGTTTCAAAAGGAGTCCTTTTCCTGCATGTTGTCGAGAGAAATAAGCAGAACATAGTGCAGAACAACTACAAACAAAAAAGGAGCAAGTGTGTCGCCTTGTAGAAATCCTGCTTTATCTTCAAAGAAATCCTTCTGATACAAATGATTGCAGTGGTGTTTCTCTACAGAGCTCTAATTGCCTCAACAATTCTGGAGGGCATACCGTAGAGTTGGATGATTTTGAACATGAGATCTCTGCTGATGGAATCAAACGCCCTGCGAAAGTCAACGAAACAGATTGTGATCTCTTTGCTAATTTTTTTTCCCTCTCTTCCAACATACGGCGAATGGAAAAGATTTGAGCAGTTACGACGCCGGCCTCTTCTATATTCATTCTGGAGGTTGCTGAGGAGCGGATTGATCGTAGGGACAATTCTATTTCGCAGAAGCTTAATGTAAACTTTTGCTGCAATTGGCATGAGAGTTATACCTCGATAGTTTGCTGCACTTGTTAGGTTGCCCCCTTTTGGAACAGGGACTATTCCGCCCTTCAGTAAAGCCGAAGGCAGCGAATGGTGTATGAATGTGTGGTTGCAAAACTCAAGGAGTTCATGAATTGTTGGATCTTTCCACAATAATGTTGGTAGGATGTCTAGACCTGGAGATTTGTTGATGGCTTGTATGAGCAATTTTATAGTTAGAATGGTCGGCTTACGAGCGATGGAGCATAAGGCCGTTGGTAGGGATGTAAATACGCAGAGTGGGAAAGCTGCTTCTCGTGATGTAGAGATGGACATAGTGGCAGTAGATGAGAGTCGGTAGCCAGAGTGACGACAGAGAGACGGTTAAAGAAAGAGTGAGATAGAATCAGGGTTCTTGCTGGCGGAAGGGACGATCTGGTTCCTTACACTGTCGTGAAAGTATACAGAAACAGCAGCGATGATGTGCCAACTATCAAATACCTCCCCTCCCCACATCGTGTCAGGTGAACCTGGGGATAAATAAATAGATATATTGAAAACGGCATTCGTGTTTTATTTTTTCGCCGATATTTTTTTTTTACCTTCTCTTCCCTTGTGGAAAGCAAAACAGCCTTTTCATAGTTTTTATTTACAGCAATACAAACTGGAATGGAAAGACGTTCCGTCTGGATTCTAGTAATTTATCGGCAATTTCTCAGTGGAGACCCCAAAGCTGCATCAACGACAATTTTCTTCAGGTTTCTTTTTATCCGCTTTATTTTAGTGGGGGACCTAATAGTAGACATCGTTTCTTAGAGCAAGTAAGAGGGAGACGGCGGTAGAACAGATATAAACCGGTCAGACAGATATTGATTATTGATTCCACGAAAGTAAAGCGAACTGAAAGTTTAGGTGTGTGTTTTTCGGTCTTATATTAAAACGCACCTCTGCTTCATACGCATTTTAATGTTTATTATAATATTGTTCACCCAATATAAGGCCCCAAAGCCACTCAGTTCATTAGTGAATGAGGTATAGATGTAAGGGGAGGAAATAAGTGGCGATTATGAGGATATGCAAGGTAGATAACAGCTGACCCTAGAATTGAGATTAAGATTGTATTGATAGGGGAAGCATCGTCTCGGGAGTTTGTTTCACACAGTAGCAGTTATGGGGTGCCATAAGGGATGCAGACCAAACGAGAAACTCCGTCTTTTAACTGTTTGGTGTGCTCATTTGTGTAACCCTTTCCTGCTGTTTAAGGGTTAATTATGTTTGTTAAATAAGGCCCAAGAACCACTCAACGCAAAGCGTTACTAAATAAGTTTGTATATGGATATAAGAGGAGTAAGTAAGCACAGATTATGAGGATATATAGGATAGATAACGATTGACTCTAGACCGAAAGGGGTTAAGATTGTAATGGTCAAGTACATTACGAAGCTATGTATAAGAACTAACTGGACCAGTTTATGAGATTATATGGATAATTGGGAGAGGCAACGGTTGACGCTATACTTACAGAATGCGTAGTGATCGGGTGGGGATAAATTTAATCGTCTTTCATTTGTTTGGAGTGCACATTTGTGTAAAAATTTTCCAGCCGTTTAAAGGATAATTATTTGTTATAAATGTTAACATAATACAAAGCCCAAGAGCCACACAATGTAGAGACTTACTGAATGAGTTTGTTGCATGGAAGGGAGAGCAAGAAGTAAGTGTATATTACAATATTTAGGATAGATAACGGATGACACCAGATTTGAAGAGGTTAAGATTGTAATGATCAGCTAAGCATCCTCTCGGAACTCTCTTCCAACAAGAAGCTATGAAAGGAAGATGAAGAGATAAGAAACATGTCGCTTGACTCTAAATTTGAAGAGGTTAAGATTGTAATGAATGGGGGATGAATTTTCTCGTCTTTTAATTGTTTGGTGTACACGCTTGTGTAACCTTTTACAGACATTTATAGGTTAATTATTTTTGAAAATGTTAAGGCCCAAGAACAACTCAATGTAGAAGGTTACTGAATGAGGTTGTTTTATGGATGTAAGTGGAGGATGTAACCACAGATTATGAGGATATGTAGGATAGATAAAAACAGACCATAAACTTGAGACGATTGTAGTGATCGGGGAAGCATCTTTTCGGGAATCTGTTCCAAAATCCAGTTGGTCTTGGGGATAATGTGCCCGAATGGAGCTTCCTTCTTGACAAAAGGAATAAGAAGGGGATGAGGATAATTCGACCCTGTGTATGTGGCATGCCATTTCTTAGTTCTTAGGCTTAGGGAATATAATTTGGCAGTAGCGAGAGTTATGTAATGTTACATATATGGGGAAGAGGATACACGGGGTGGAAAGTGATCCATCGCTTATAAGGCGATGGATTACTTTCCATCGTCATATCACTTTAAATATATCTGCCACATCTGGTCTGGTGCTCTTATTATATATTTAGAGAATCTTGATAAAATCCGAAGAAGTATCTGTAGTGTTATTGGTCCTGACCTGGCATCTCAGCTACAGTCACATTCCAACTGCCGTAAAGTAGCTTCCCTGTGCCTTTTCTATGAATTGTTTCATGGAAATAGTTTTATATAATAATTAATCTGATGAACTTTCTTCTATGGTACCTAGACTTTATGAATTTAAGCGCAGTACTAGATTGGCGGCAAGGTTTCATCACTTTACAGTTGAAATAGCTAGATGTAACCGCAAGTTCTATGCTAACAGTTTCTTCTATTGCACTTATCGCCTGTGAAGCTTTCATTCGGATTCTCGCTTCACTGTAAAATTGGATCTTCAAAAATTTAAATTCAATGTCAATCGTTATTTTCCATCTTCTTAATTCTTGTTCTTTTATTGTCTTCTTTACTTAATAATACTTTTTCACATATTCCCTAACACCCAGCAACCCCTGGAGTCTTAGTGGCTTTATTGCTTTTCTTGGGAGTCAAATTGAGTTGCTCCCATCCAGATATGGCAAAGACGCTCCATTTCTGATTCTGCTCTGACTTTTGCAAAGATAGAGCACGAGTCAAGTCCTTTGTGGAGCGATAGAAAAACGTAAACATTTTCGAAGCGTCTTTAGCAAGTTATCGTATGCATGAGTTCGACTTGGTGGTCTGGTTGTTAAAGTACTAGACATGACGGTAGGGCTTCTCTTTATTTTTGTTTAGCCTCTACATTTTGGAACACATAACGTGGGATGATATGTCCAGTGATGAATAACTGTTGTAACCTAGGAAGGGTTACTGAATAAGGAATAACCAAAACGGAGATTGGAAATGAAAATGGTAATCCTTATAACATCAACAAAATACAATACTCGCCAGCGGCGTGAAGTAGGTAAACCACTGCTAGTGGTGGACTACTTAGACAGCACATTACCCCCATTTACAATAGTGCCCAACGTAGTTATGAGGATTGGGATATACCCATTATTTTTCACAGGTAGAGTATATAACAATAACTAAGGGTGAATCCATTGGATATTTACAGATCCGCACAAGATCCATGATCATAAGATTGCACAATAATGATTTTTTGTTGGCTTAACAAAGTAAAATGACTTTTGATTCCCTTTTCTATTTGTCTCAGAGTTGGCCATGAAATATTTGAATGAAGCTCAAGATATCATGAAGAAAAAATGTTGGATACACATACATTCCGCTACAATCCAATACACATTTGGTGTTGTGAAACTGAGGATGTAAGTGCTTTTCTCAAACTGTAATTCTATTTCTTATCAATAACAGATTTGCATTTAATATTCAGCTACTTGTGGATTTAAATACAAAGTGTACGAATTAAAAGTAGCAAACAATTATGAGCAAATGATTCTAACTATCTATCTATCTATCTATCTATCTATCTATCTATCTATCTATCTATCTATCTCAGTGGGTTCACATCTATCTATTTATCTATCTCAGTGGGTTCACATCTATCTATTTATCTATCTACCTATCTATACAGATAAGTAATAAGTAATAATGTCACATTAAAAATAAAATCCCTCATAATTATATATATATATATATATATATATATATATATATATATGAGTGTGTGTGCGTGTTCTTATCTATCTATCTATCTATCTATCTATCTATCTATCTATCTATCTATCTCAATGCGTTCATATCTATCTATTTATCTATCTATAGCTATACAGATAAGAAGTAATAAGTAATAATGTCACATTAAAAATAAAATTCCTTATATGAGTGTGTGTGCGTGTTCTTATCTATCTATCTATCTATCTATCTATCTATCTAACCAACTAAAGCTGTTCGTTATATGTCTAGGTATGCTTATATATATACTGGTCTATTTACAACAAGTTATACTCTCTGAGTATAGAGTCTCATTTCTCTGTATAGGGGGGGGGAAGGTGGGGGCTCATTAGCCTCCAGTCCCTGGGACTTATGCTTGAACCTCGTTAACAGCCACCATTGCAACTTGGGCCTTCCTTAATGTACAGCTAACATCCATAAGAATGAAACTTGATTATTTTCTTAACCCTCAGCCCTTCATACTTCATTTTCTAATTCATTCTCTCCATTTATTTTCATCTTTTAGGAACCGCATAGATGAGGCCCTGATTTATTTTGACGACGCTTTGAATATACACCAACAGCTGCACCGTAATCATTATTTCAATGCAACGCTCCTGAACTGGATATCTCACTGTTATTTGTTAAATGATAGTGTAGCGCTGGCTGCCAGAAAGTTTGAAGAGACGAGAACAATGATGGCAGGTTTGATAGAAATGCGACCAAATGCTTGTTATTTGGCCCAACCTTTAGAGCACCTTGTTAGAATGAATCATCATGATAAACAGGTATGAATAAAACGAAGCCAGATTGAAAATTGTATTTGCTTGCACATATGCTTATACATATATATATATATATATATATATATATATATATATATATATATATATATATATATATATAGTTTTAAGGTCTATTACAATTTAGGAATTTAGGGGATAAAGTGCTCAATATCAGATATAGAGCGTATGTAAATATAAAAATGAACATTGAAGTCAACATTGCCTGTTGCCTCTGAGTGTTGACGTAAATGTTCATTTATATCTATCTATCTATTTAACTTATATATATATATATATATATATATATATATATATATATATATATATATATATATATATACGTTAAAAATCATGAAGTCATTCCACTGATTACCTTAGTTTTAACCTTACGGTATCCTAAGGCGATTTTATCAAATGACTTCTTAACCCTTTATTTTTTTTAAAGTAATGAAGAAGAAGAAGAAGAAGAAATTTGCGGATAAGCTTTTTTGTGTGGTTATTAAAAGACGAGAGGAAAACACCGTGTTGGCTCATATTGTATTTATTTCCGAGTACTTTCGACATGACATAATGTCATCATCAGAGTATTGTTAATTATAATTAACAAAACCCTGATGATACTCTGATGATGACACCTAAATAATTTAACGAAACTTCTCTTAATGAAAATATGCTGCTGAAATATAAGCATTACACACACACACGCACACACACACACACACACATACATATATATATTTATATATTACTCAGATACAGGTACCATTTAAAATATGCTTTGGAGTAATAAAAATATGTCTAATTAAAAAAATAAAATCCATCAATTTTTAGAAATTACTTTTTTTATGTTTCAGATTCGAAACTAATCGATACGAGCAATCATGAACAATTCTTTGCAGAATGTTTTATGTAGATGTTTGGTCTCATAGCATTGATTGAAGATTATTAATAATTGACATTATTGACAAAGTATTATTTTTATTATTATTATTTCTAATCGTGGATTTTATAAAACATTTTAAACATTTGAATCTTCCAAGACATTTTTATTACTATTCATCTCCTGACTAAACACTAACTTATTTTAAAATTGTTTTTAAAATTGTGGGAGTATTTTTTATGTTAAATAATAAAAATTTTCACCGAAAAGGGAATGCTAATATATTGAAGTAAGCAAAGCACTCTAGTAAAAACAACTGTATTTTGTACCCCTTTATCTGTTTACACTTTTCTCCAAAATTTGGTTTCGATCGGTCAATGTATGACTATTTTTGAGGGTGTGGTGGAAGGACTAAAGGAAGCCACAAATTTTATATATATATTAATAACTTGGCCCGGCGTTGCAAGTGCTTGATTAAAAAATCGTACGACTCATACAGCAATCGCTATCGCTTGACTTAAAATATTTTGCCCTCCTTTAAAGGAGTGCCATTTGCCGTGCTAATGTTGCTACATGCCTTACTTTTTGTCTATCTCACACTGCGAATCTTTTCTAAGCTCTATACTAAACATTAAATCTGTTACGAAACAAGAACTAAACAAAATGAACACAAAACGATCAGCTTTAAAAAAGGACTCGTAACTGGAAAAACCGAATGAAAAAACAATGTTAGCAACCCAGTTCTGCGGAATCAGAATCAACGTTGAGTTTAAGCAAGCGAATGAGTCAACTGGTGTAAAGTGCCATGCAGATTTAAATTTTTCCCACTTGTGACGAATGCAGGTATCGATTTTTTTTTGCATGCTATCATGCTAGTTAACATTCGTGTCAGTCAGCTGTTGGCTCTCACGCTGGCCAATAGAATCTTCCTGCCTATTCGTGGCAGCCAGCTATAGGTTCTCGTTCTGGCCAGTAGAAAATGGCAGCAAACTACATGAAAACTGCCGCATAAGCATGAAAAAATCGATTATTTCCACTATCGATGGGAGTTGGGAAATGCAAAGTCGGTGTTGGTCTTTCCACTAACTTGGCGCATGTGCATGTATATTTTGGTGCAAATCCGTCGAAAATTGCGGCCGTAGGTTCGTTACACCCCCCCCACACACAAACGCATCCTACCTTTTATAGATAGAGATGTCACATTAAAAAATCCGTCATTCTCTCTCTTTCTCTCTCTCTCTCTCTCTCTCTCTCTCTATATATATATATATATATATATATATATATATATATATATACACACCTATAGACATACACGCACTCATATATATATATATATATATATATATATATATATATATGTGAGTGCGTGTATGTCTATAGGTGTGTATTTTAGTCTCTTTCTTTCTTTCTATGTACTAGCTAGCTATCGCAGGTCGTTCATATCTATCTATCTATCTATCTATCTATCTTTCAATCTATCCTTGTCTGTTCATATATATCACTGATTGAATTATTATTTTTTGTTTTTACAGATAATGGTTTCATATCAGGGTCAATTGATCAATGAACTACGACGACTTGTAAATTTTACTGGTTTGGATAAGTCACTGGTCACTATTTATGAAGATACCCTTAAGGTCTATGAAGATTGTAAGAATGAAAATAAAAAATTTCTTGAAGAAATTCCAATGACTTGCACCGTCTGTAAAGAAATTAAAGAAAGTAACATCTGCGCTCTGGGAAAATATAAAGAAAAAGTTAACAGTGTCAGTTATTCCAAACCCCGGGTAGAGTCCAATTCAAGTCAAAAGAAAAAATATCGTCCTCGAGAAGTCGTATTTTTTACTAAAGTGCCACGCCCTCCAGATCCACGTCCAGTATCTTCTTCCAAAGCTTATAAATTTTCTCTGGAGGATGAGGATTTTAGTTGTGATTCAAGTAAATATATAAGCTCTTCAATCAAATCTTCATCTAATAAGGATTGTGATTCCAAGAATTCTTTAACCGGAATCTCATTAGACGATAAGTCATTACTGACCAATGAAACAAAACTAAATAGCAAGGAATTTTTGAAAAGAGAACCACTTTCGCTTGTAGAACATTCTGAGGAACGGTCTTTGCTTTTGAACGGCAATTCCAGAATGAGCGAATCATATGGAAGTGGTAAAACTTTTACTGCTGAGGCTAGTGAAGGAAACAAAAGAAAAACTACAGGAATTACAGACATGATATTTGAAGACCAATCTCGGCAATATAAAAATTCCTCTTTACAGAATAATTTAAATTCTAAACAGGGAAATTTTTCTCCTCTAAATTCTCCGGATGAAAAACAATATTTAGATTCCTCCCAATGTGTCGTCAAAATGAAGAATTCTTCCGGAGCCACATATCTCAAAGGAAATATTCAGACACTAGAAAGTAACCTATCAAGTAGGCGTAGGACATCAAACGTCGAACAATTTCAAAACGCAGATATTAAAAAAAATATGCATTCAAAACAGATCGATATTTTCTTTGATGTAAATGATGCTAAAACTCTCCAAAATAGGAATCTTATGGAAGGGACCAGAATTTCCAAATTTTCTATGCCGTATCGAGGAACTGATCCAAGTTTAAAAGAAAAGAAAAAAGATTCAGACCAACATTTTACAGAAAAGTTATTCCTTGTCCACCAAAATGATATTAGACTTACTGAAACTTTTGAGCAAAATTCGGCGGCACAGACTTTAAATTTACCAGATTTTCAGATTCTTTTTCCTGAGACACAAAAAAGGAATTTCGTTAATGAGCAAAATCTTGATAAAATTTGAAATCTTTATTTTTCTGATTTTTTAAATCCAGTTCCAAACATTCAAAATCATTCCTATTTGGGTATATATTCTAATAGTTCTCATGAATTAGAAATATTTCTACTTCTTATGTGACGTGTCCACTGATGAGGTAGGCGAACATGGCTCTCCACAATTTCCTATCCACTGTAGCTCTTAATAATTTTTTTCTTCGTGTTATTTCTCCTAAACCCTGTTCCGTGCTCCATTTACTCAATCCCACTCAGTACAAAAACTTCGAGAGATCTATGACGGGAGAGATTTCTCTTGAAAGCATGAAAATTGGCGTGGCTTGATCGATCACTCTTCGTGGCCAAGTCGTTAAGGTGCGTCGGGCTAAATGGTGGCGCCCGCTATCCTGAGGGACGCAGGTTCGATTACTGTCGGAAAGTGGAAATTTTTCTTTAAATTAGATTTCTCGAACTTTCAGGCCGGTGGATGAAAGTAAATTAATATACTGTTTAATAAATAAACGGAGCGTGTACTCAAACACGGGTATCCTATAATAATAACGTTTAAAGTGATAAAAATTGTGTCACATTAATAAAAATCCATTCTAAAAATTCTCACTAAGTATGTTATGCATTGTTTTCCTCTGTCCATCTTGCCTGTGAGTATCAGATTTTCCAAGCCCTCTTTTCTCATTATCGGATCATGCAATTATCATCATCCTTCTGTAGAATAATATTTCTGTTGCTTCAAGTATCTTTGAGAAGATTGTTCAGTACTCACTTGCTTTACAGGAGGATAGATATCACGTAACAGTTTAGTACTCTATTCTTCTTCTTCTTCTTCTTCTTCTTCTTCTTCTTCTTCTTCTGTTGCTGTTGATCATATCTCTCCACAATTTTCTATCCTTTGTAGCTCATAATAAATTTTTGTCTTTTTGTCATCTCTCTTGAACATTATTCTGCCACCAATTTGCACAAGCTCGCTTATGCGTTGTTTTCCGCTGTCCCCCCGGCCTTCAGCCAGTCCCGTGGGTATCAAATATTCACACTTCTCATGTTCCATAGAAATCTCAATCGTTTCTTTCTGATTTTAAGTATAAGTGTCCTTTTCGCTTCCATTTTTTTATAAAGCTTCGTCGTTGCCCACATGTTCAGTCCATGGTATTCTCAGCATTTTTCTGTGGAACCACATTTCTGTTGCTTGAAATCTCTTCTTCATCTGTGAGGAGATGGTCCAGCATTCACTGCCATATAGGAGGACTGATATTACGTATCAGTTCAGTACTCTTTTCTTTGTATCTAAAGGCGCACTTCCGTAAATCTGACTAAATAATCAAACGTCAGAATTTTTGGGGGTGTCTTGGTCAGACTTAGAAGTTTACAATATACTCATATATATAGTAATGCCTGGGCATCCCGAGGCGGTGTAATGGTTAGCAAGCTTGTCTCGCTAAAACAATTGCGAATGAGTAGTGAGTTCGATCCTCACTGGGTGCCCCATACTTTCGGCATTGTGCCACATCTAAGCTACACTTGTAAAATCTCTATAGTAATGGCTGGACAAGAGCGGTTTAATACTGAATAAAAACGACCCCGCTTTTATGTCCAGCATAATCATGGAAATACTCTATGGGGTGTTGAATAGCTGCCGGGTGGATCGACTTCCCCAAATTTCAGTGCCCATTTTACTAGTAAATGATTTGTGACTTACAATACAACACATAATAAATTAATATTAACTTTCTAAAAAATGACTTATTATTTCAGTCATGATTTGTCCACCAATTTATTCATACTCTCTGTAAAATACGACGCTTGAAAAGTTTTTGGTTTTTGATTTTGAGTCTTGTTTCTATTTCACGAAAATGCATTTTAAATAAACTGAAATCGGCTTTGTTTTAAATTTCACACGATTCCGACCATGACACCAGATTTCACTTACGCAAACATATTTTAAACAATTGTTAAAATGATTCATAAAATAAACAATGAACGCAGTGTTAAAAGAATTTATGAGAGAATCCTTGAAAGTCATCGGTTATGCAAATAAGATCCTTTATGAAGGAGATATTAAAGATTTAACTTATTACATTATTTTTATTTTTTTATTTTTTATTTTTGTAAATATCACTTTTGTTCGAATCAATTATTTTCCTTAAAATAAAAATAACGGGGCTAAGGAGATATACAATTTGAAAGCTAATGAAAATAAACAGAAAAATATGAAGTTTAATGCTTTGTTTGTTAATAAAATATTATTTTAATACAACTGTTTTGAAATGTTTTTCATTATATGTCTGTTCATATCTATCTATCTATCTATCTCAGTCTGTTCATATCTATCTATCTATTTATAGTTATTGTAAATAAATATTTCTATGCAATCTTGGATATCTATGTAAATATGGATGTACATACTGCCTATATTTGGATTCATTAATCATGCATCCAGTGCTACTTTCTGTTGATATTTATAAAATATTTCTCTGTAAAGTATGTTTCTCGCATCTATCGTTGTCGCTGTTTTCAGCGTTGATGAAGTTTCCTTCCCGACCTTTTGTTTGAAGTAGTGGCGAACGTCAATATCTTGATTATGTCATTTTCTCCTCGATTTGGATGTAATTTGCATTTTAGTTGTGGCTGCTATTGAAAGACCTCAGGTGATGTGATTTCTTTTATTTGGTTTTGGTACTGCTTTTTGAGATTCCAGATTACGAGGTTCGAAGAATGATGGTCCTCTCTAAGACCTACACTCGAAGTCATTTTTAACTATTGATCTGAGAAAGTGGTTGTATTCAGCTGGTATTTCCGAATATTTTGGCGCCTTGAATGGCATCCATATGAAAATCTCGATCTGATGAGACTATTTAAGATCATAAGTCGAGTTTATAAATTAATGTATTGGTTTTGTAGCAACTGGTAGTGTTGTGCAAAACTAACTTCAGTGCAGCCTATTCTATATTCAACTGCCTTATCTCCTATACTAGATTTATTATATCTGATTAAGATATGAATACACTTAGATATTAAATAAACTAAGGTAGATAGATATGAAGGGAGATAAAAGCGGACTATGATAGATAGGAACAGATTGAGATAGATAGACACACACGGACACACAGAAAGAGAGAGAGAGAGAGAGAGAGAGAGAGAGAGACAGGCAGAGAGATAGAGAGTATTGGGAGTTGAGAGAGAGAGAGAGGGAGAGAGGCGATAAAACCGCAACAACGCAGTTGGGAGGTACAGGAAGTGAAAGTGAAAGTGAAAGAGAGTGAGAAGAGATTGAAAATAGGGAGTATTGAGAAAAGTACAAAAAGGAACGGGGTTCAAAAGGACGGAAGTTTCTTTTGACGTTGCGTTTAACTTTCTGAAGATTGTAGTTATCAGGGAAGCAAGAATTCGGAATGGAGTTCCACAGGTGGGAAGTGCGAGAAAAGAAACTGTTAGAGTAGAAGTAGCGGTAGAATCTTCCTAGTTCAACAGTAAAACGGTGAGACCTAGTTGCCAATCTAGTAGCTTAAATTCTTGTAGTCAGGGCAACAGGGAGAAAAGCTACAAAAACGTGTTGATTCGTTCAATTTCCCGCTTTTAGTCTGTGATCGTTATTCGAATGAATAGAGACATTTCCTGAAAAAAAAACCCGGATAGAATAAAAGAAGAAGTTTTTGTATTCAGTGGTACAACTTGACAATTTATATTCAAAAAATATAAAACATATATAGTAACAAATGAGAAAGCAGTAGAAATATTTGAAAACAGTTGATAAAAACCTATCGAACCATGTCTACTATTGTTCCACAAAAGAACTTAGCAAACTTGCATTTTGCTGAATTTTAAATGAAGCTGGCACCATAGTTCCCGTTTAATGTTTTGTCCAATTTTCAGTCTCTGGTTTAACAAAAATCGAAAGTGTAAGGATTCTGTATATGTATAGTTACGATAGGATAGCAGACAGGAAACGTTTATCAATCTAACATGTTTCATTTTTATCAAAGCTTCACCGGAATATGAGATATGGAGACAAAAAAAGAAAATTCTGTTTTTTTTTTGTTTTTTTTTAAAGCATTTCCCCCCAAGCAAAGCGGAAGTGTCACTAACACGCAAGAGGTTACGGAGAGTGCGAGTAAGAGTAAAGAGGCGTGATAGAGGAAAGGATGAAGAGAAGGGCGGGGAATAGATCAAGGCATCTGAAGAAGTCGATTGACATTGCATTTGAATAATTGAGAATTATGGCTATCAGGGAAGCAAGTAAGAGGAATGGTGTTCCACAGACGGGAAGTGCGAGACATGAAGCTATTGGAGTAGAAGAGACGACTACATTTAACCGTTTCGACAGTGAAAGGGTGGGACTAGGATGCCAACCTAGTGACACGTTTAAATTCATGCAGTTTGGGAACCAGCGAAAGTAGCTCGTCGGAGCAGTTACCGTGAAAATATTTGTAGAAAAGACAGAGGGAAGCGACGGCACGTCTGTGAGAGAGCGACTGTAGACGAGATGCCAGATCAGGGCCAATCACATTGCATATCCGTCTCTGGATTTATTTCTTTTTTTCTCTACATGTCATTTTCTGATGAAGCTTTAATTAAAGTGAAATACGTTTCCAGTTTGTTCTTTATCCTATCATTCTGTAGGATTCTGATACATATTTGATCTGTATTTCATAGCAATTCATCATGTGTACGTTTGAGAGTCGAGAACAACACTCGTAATATTTTGATAAACATAGTAATTCTTGACATACCTTTCGATTCATTTATATCTTAAATAGTATTCTGACTTTTCTATTAAAGAAAACATTATTGTATCAATCGATATTATATTCCTTGGATATGTTATCTTTTTTCTCCTCACCTATCTATATAAAACGTTGATTTCCAGGATTTTCTGCATTTACTGAAATCTATATAAAAAAGAACAGGTTTATTTATCAATGGGCATGTATAATGTTTGTTAAGCATGTAGCTAAAATATACAATGGATTTACTGAAAAGTTTATATAAATGTAAAAGTACTTATAATTCATGAATATATTAAATTGATAAGTATGATGTTTACATGGAGCTATGTTCATAAATAAGTTTCAAATTTGTATGTTTAAAGAAATGACGGATACTTTTCGGACATCTTGTATATGTGTTTATAGAGGAATTAAGGAATTTAAGAGATATCAATTATTAGATTGTAACGAAGGGGAAAGGAAAAGGCCAAGTATGTGTGCGAACTTATTGTGAGTATATATATATATATATATATATATAAATATATATATATATATGTGTGTGTGTGTGTGTGTGTGTGTGCGTGCGTATGTAATTTGTATATTCCTTTTCTCATGTATATAATCGGGCTGTATTTTAGATTCTTTTAAAAGAGCTTTTAAATACACACAAATATAACATTTTTGCTTTATTTACCCATTAACAGCGCTGTTTCACGCTAAACGATTTTTCAAAATGGGTGGTTGTTTATTTATGGTGTAACCGAAATATATAGATTGCTGTTAATGTGTAAATACAAGCAGAATGTTATGATATATATATATATATATATATATATATATATATATATATATATATATATATATTTAGTGATGTATTTGTTCCAAGAAGGAACTTCTTCAGATTAATAATAATAACAACGGTTTTGTTAATGGAATCGATCTTGTACTAAAGCAGAAATACAGCAAACGTCGGTTATACTTTGCATAGAAACGTCAAACATAGAAAGATGTTCGGCATTAAATTTAAATGATCTCGTTCAATGTATGGAGAAGTTATACAGTAGTTTATTGCTTTTATGTAAAAAAAAATATCGCTATTGATTTAATTATTCCACATTGTATCAGTAGTTTGTGAGGAAAGATTTATCCTGATCCATAAAAAAACAAAAGGGAAAATAATACTGGTCATTTTGATAAAGGTTTATGCTACCACATTCCAACCCATTAACAACGAGAACAGAAAAATACTTATCAAAACTTAGTATGAAATTCGTTACAACTACATCGAACAACTAAAAGAGATTTAATTGTCATAAAACAAAATAACAACAATATTAAATATGTAGCTGGATTTTATAAAAAAGATTGTGAAAAACATCCCCCAAATACATAGGTGATGCGTCTAGAAATTTAAATAAAACTTTATAGCAATAAAAAAAGTTTTTTTTTTACAAAACAATACAATCAATGCATAAGATGTTCATCGTGATAAATCTGACCCTAATTTCGAATTAGAAAATACCGTTTGGATCAAAAGAGATTGCAACTTATTAAAGAGAAAATATAGTGAAAGTGGACGAATGTCAGAAACAGCTACATTAAGCTTACGTCATACAACTTATCTCTTTTGTTATCTTCACAAAACTGTTGATACAATGTGTGAAATTTAAAAACCAAATCGATAAACAGCTGAATGAGATCAGCTAATATAAACATCGGAATCCGCCTGAGATCAGAATTCAAATTTATACCTGAGCGTTCCCGTATCTTTAATGTTGCCATATAAACGATAACCGGCGTTTGTTGTATTTTCTCCGCCATAACCATATAACTCCTAAGTAAAACAGTTATTAGTCTGAAGAACTTCTCGAAACAAAGTTTATCACTAACAATTTTTTCCAATTTTGTTATGTGTATATGTATATATATATATATATATATATATATGTATGTGTGTGTGTGTTAAAATTTCAGATATAGTATAACTGTGAATGGACAATATCAATAAATGCAAAAGGAAAACTTATCTTAGCCGACGCGTATATATATATATATATATTTATATATATGTATATATATATATATATTTATATATATGTATATATATATATTTATATATATGTATATATATATATATATATATGTATATATATATATTTATATATATGTATATATATATGTATATATATATATATGTATATATGTATATGTATATGTATATATGTATATGTATATATATATGTATATATATATATATATGTATATATGTATATATATATATTTATA
The DNA here is from genome assembly GCA_964036315.1 of Acanthosepion esculentum. Taxonomy (NCBI): domain Eukaryota; kingdom Metazoa; phylum Mollusca; class Cephalopoda; order Sepiida; family Sepiidae; genus Acanthosepion; species Acanthosepion esculentum. Next base: position 1,374,730 of record OZ038492.1, on the reverse strand, counting down.
TATATATATATATATAGAGAGAGAGAGAGAGAGAGAGGGAGATAGATAGATATAGATATGTATGTATGCTGTGTTTATGTGTATCAATATATATTAACAGGAACTGGACGCATGTACATATGTCGGAAGGTATTAGCGTTTTCTGGTGAAAAATGTCTTTACATTTAAAAAACATTCAGATAAATCTCGATTTTTCAGGGTAAAAAATGTTTGAAATACCCCCCCACTGGCCCCTCTCATGTTAAAGTTGATCTTCAAATTAAACACAAAGACGACATGAAAAACCCAAAACGACAAGGTTTTCTTAAAATTAAGTTTTTGAGGAATTAAAAGAATCCTCACCAGTAGAAGGATTATAGAAATTTAGAAAGGTGTTAGCAGCGTGCTTGCTGACTGCGTATTTGTGCTTGTATTTTTGTTTGTTTGTGTATTATGTCTTTGCTATTTCGTTTGTGTGCGTGCTTTTTTTCTGCTATAAGTGTTATGTCTTTTTATCAACCTGCGTGTATATCTTTGTTATATTTGTGTGTATGTCTTGTGATTTTTGTGTATGTCGCCGTGTGTGAAAAAAGATTACCTGAATTTTGTTACATTTGCTTTCGGCTTTTAAAATACTGTTTTTTTTTTAAATTTTGTTTTTATAAATCAATATTTTCATTATTATTGTCGCCTATCTTCTCTATAGTGTCCATTCTTGATGAAAAAAAAAGATAGAAAGAATGCTCTTTCACTTTGAAAATGTTCGTAATTGCATGCAAAACGTCTGTAAAAAGACAATTTCTTGAATCAGGTTTCTAAAACTCCAAGACTGTTGCATTATCAAAAAACAAACGAATGACCAAGAATGTACATTATTCAATAAGCCAACAAGATGTAGGCAAAAAATCAGTTCTTCCATCAGAAACAATAATAACATCGACAACAGCAACAAGAAAAAAATGAATTAATATTTCAGAGACAGTCAAAGAAAAATTTCAAGGTGTTGTCATCATTATATATATATATATATATATATGTATATGTATGTATGTATATATATGTATGCATATATGTGTGTAGCATATATATATGTATATATATGCATGTATATATATATATATGTATGTATATATTTATATATGTAATAAATTTAATAAAGTTTATTAATGTTTTTATTCTGCTGCAAAACAGATCCTGATTTCTTATTCGTAATTGTAAAAATCCCTCTCTTTTTTTTTATTACCGCCATTTATGTATCTTAAAGAATGCTTCCAAGTCATGGACGCCGCGAGCCGAATATCACCGACTGATAAATTGTAATTCTTTATTTTACCTGACTTTTGAGAAAGGAATGAGCAGGGATCTAAATAAATAAAAAATTGGGATCTTATATTTCTCCTCGACAAGTCAATAAACTCTTCCCCATATCTGTTGCCTTGTGCAATCTTCTCGATTGTTTTCAAATCCTTTTGTTGAATCGTCGGCTTCTTTTAGTTACTCGTATATCGGTAATCATACAGAGCATTGTACTCGAATGTATTATCCGGGCGTTGTCTGGCCACCCGCAAGGATCTGGAAATCAAGCCGCGGTAAACAACGGGAAGTAGCGAATTTAAACAGTTGGTTTTCTTTGTGCTAACAATTTCAGATCTGCCTCTTTCAGATCACGTGATCATGCAAGCCATTGGGGAACAGGTCTTTTGACCGTGAAGAGTTACTTTACGTCGAATTTGCTCTGTAAGATAAAAGAAAAAAAGTATATAAGTATATACTGTTCAAATTGTTGAAATCAGATAGCGTTTTGTATAACAATAGAATCCAAAGCAATTGGTTGGGATTCATATTAGAGTTACGGGGCCGTTGAGAGAAAAAACAACAACAAAAAAAAACTCTCCAAAAAAACGGGGATACTATTATGAAAATAAAAACTGATGTTACAATTTTTTTAAAATTGTGCACACACAAACACGGACACGCAAACTCGCACACGCACACACACACACACACACACACACACACACACACACACACACATATATATACACGCTTATATATATATATATATATATATATATATATATATATATATATATATTTATAATATACACGCTTACACACATCATACTCACTCTCTCCCTAAGAACCAAATAACACACACAAACACACTTAACAGAGACACATCCCCTTTCCAGTAACCAATAAAACTGTCAAAATGACAAGGGAATTCAGACCAGCATGAATCCATCCAGCTCTTATCTCAAATAACAACTTAAAAGAGACTGTTTGACCAACACAAAGGCTGACCAACATTCATGTAAAAAAAATAAAAAAAATAAATGAAAACTACAGACAAAAGTTCATTTTCTCCATCAAGACATTCATTTCTGTAGTTCACTGCTACCAGCAAGCAGAAAATTATTTTTCTCCTGATCATGGCCGAAACTAATCGCGGAATCTAAATGAAATTATAATGAAAACGAACTAATATTAATAATCAACTCAGTGTGAAGATTTTAATTTTTTAAATTTTTTATTGTTCAATATATATATATATATATATATATATATATATATATATATATATATATATATATATATATATATATATATATATATATATATATATTCAAACATATACTATTAAATATAATATATACAACGAATGTCTATAATGCTTGATCATGAGTCGTTCTAAGCTTCGTATAGTGGCTTTAGTTTCGGAAAAAAAATAAAGAAAAAATTGTCCAATCTTTTGATATTTTTTATTATGCTGTTCCTCGATCTAAGCTTTCAGCTCACATGAGCCATCATCAGAGTGTTTATATGGACATTACAACAGAGATGACATCCTGTTATATTTACATAAGAGTTTGCTGTGCAACGATAACGGTCACGGAATAACAGACGCAGGTCGTAAATTCGTAATGCTGTTCTATGACGTCGTAGATGACCGTGTGAGAGAAAGAAATGTTATCAACAAAACCATGTGTTTAAATGCAGTGGAATATATTTTGACTGGTTTGAAATGTAATATTGTTGAGTGCGGGTTGCTTTGTTTTAACGTAGATGGGTTTCACTATGCGAAACTTAGAACGGCTCATAATCAAACATAATAGACATTCGTGGTCTGTTGTATTTAACAATATATGTTTGAATAATGATATGCTGCCCCAATATATATATATATATTTAACAGATTTCAAGTGTCAATGTCTAGATTTCAGCGAAAATTTAAATTTGAAACAATAGAAATGTTACATCTAACTCAATGCTGTCTCTCTACCCCCCTACACTGCCCCCACTTCGTGAGTTTCCTTATTATTGCCCGTCATAAATGTGTAAATTTATTTTCATTTTTTCATTTCAACATTTGGAAATACATCTGATGATCCACTGTCCTTTAAAAGGGCTGTGGTGAAATAATTTATTATATGGAACCTTAAAGCAATCTGTTTTTATTTAATATATATATATATATATATATATATATATATATATATATATATATATATATATATATATATGGGATAATGATATATACATTTTTATATATCAAGAATAATTTTTTGGGAAAATGTATGACGAAGCAGTGTGACGAGTTACGACTTTTTAGAACTTAGTCAGACTAAGTTTGTTTAACGCTGATGCGACTACTCATGCGCACGATCGATAGACGCTGGGAATTTTAAATTTAAAAATAATTTCATTTATCTATTTTTTATATACAGGGTGCGATGGGAAAATTGTTACAATTTTTGTATACTCTATATACTAGTGAGCAAACCAAAATGAACTGACTCATTTTATAGTCCACCCATAGAAGGTTAACCAATCAAAAGACGTGGAATATTCAATCCGACGTGTATAAAGGTGGAATATTTTCTCGGAATATCCACTGCTAACCTTTGAGATGAAAGACCTGAATAACTACGCTTTCCTACTCTGTCCGAATATCCACTGCCAACCTCTGAAATGGAAGACCTTGAGATTTCCTGAATAGCTGCTACTAGATATTGGTGCTGTTTCATTGAACAAATTACTTTCTACGTTTGATTTCTACATTCAGACTACGTTAAACATGTATAACAAAAATTGTCGCCATTTTATATTTTTAATTTCGTGCATGCGCGTTGTTTGTTTTTGATTTTCTCAACTGCAACGTATAGTAGGGTCAGTTGGGCATCGTTTGTGAGATCATCATTTTCAAGTCCCTCGACCAGAAATTTTTAAATGACATTCTATACTGTTTGGGATTCGCGCCGGAAGCTCCAATACGAACATTTCAGGATGTTTGGGTATCATCAATCTGAGGACAGTGCAGAGGATTCAGAAAGAGTTGGATGAGTCTAATAGTGATTACGAAGGTATCTCAGCTCGAAAATCTCACTCTGATCGTCCTGATAAGAAAGGAACTTTCGAACTTGTTGGTGAGGACCTCGGACTCAACACGGAGGTCTACATCGTGCCTTGAAGGGGTTGTACTGCCCAGATCAAAGAGAGTTGCCGCTGGAAGTTCCTATGTCTGGCAACTGGATTTTGCACCCTGCCACACAAACAGGAGAACTAAATAATAAATGTCAGACAACTCCCCAGACTGTAATTCCCTTGATTATTATGTGTAAGGCGCAGTTGAGTGAGACACCAACAAAACTCTTTGTAACACCAAAGATGAACTGAAAGCAAGGATTATGGTAGCATTTACCAACTTAAACAAGGTGACCGTCCAGAAGTATTCCAAAATAGTTTTGTGTAATTTTGTTAAATATATCTGTTAAAATGATAGGAGAGTTATTTTTTATTTTTGCGTAATTTTGACGACAATTTATCCATCTCACTTGTACATGTTTTGGTTATATAATCTAGCCGATTTCATCTAGATTCTTTTTCTTTTTGTTTTCATCATTTTTGTTATTAAATATACCACATTATGACAATAGATGATCCGTAAAGAATGGCGAAACGTTATAAGAACCTGGACGCAAATTTACTGTGAATGAACTATCAATTAAAGCACTTTAGTCTTCGTGAATAGTTTTTGTTTTTGATAAGAGTAGCATTTTTATAACAAAATTGGGGCCAGTTTCGTTACGGTGAGCAATTTATGTGTTTAAGGTGTTATTCTTTAAAATGTCCCTATATGTACACAACTACAATTGAACAGAATTTGTCTAAACTCAATATAAAATTTGTTACACCCACATCTAAAACAATAAAACACTCAATACAAAACAAACAAGCTAAGACTTGAAGGAGAAATTTACTCGATTGCGTGTAATGGTTGCAACAAAAATACATCGGAGAAACCACAAGAAAATTAAATAAAAGATTATATTAACACAAAAGAGATAATTTACAAAATACATGAGTAGTCGCATCAACGTTAAACAGACTTAATCTGATGAAGTCCTAAAGGACGAAACGCGTCTCAATTTTTTCTTACTTTGCTATATATATATATATATATATATATATATATATATATATATATATATATATATATATATATATATATATATCACAATTCTTGAATACAAATTATTATTTTGTAGTTTAGACATTTCACTCTTTGTGATTGCAACTGTGGGTGAATTAATTGAAGTTTGCTGCAGAGCCTAATTTTGTTTTGCACAATATCTTTTAATATCTAAAAGCTGTCAAAATTCTAAGAAAAGTATATTTTTTAATATGAAGCATGAATTTTAAAAATGACGAATTTGAGAAAATGGTTGTAGTTTTTATAGTTTTAAAACTAACCACTGACTCAATACAAAACAAAACAATAAGCTAAAACTTGAAGGAGGAATTTACTCGATTACGTGTAATGACTGCCACAAGAAATGCATCGGAAAAACCTCAAGGAATTTAAATAAAAGATTATATGAACATAAGAGAGATATTTTACAAAATCCAAGAGCAGTCGCATCAACATTAAACAAACTTAGACCAATGAACTTCTAAAAGAAAACTTTTCCATTTTGCCATATATATATATATATATATATATATATATATATATATATATATATATATATCAATTATGTGGTGCAGGTTCAATTTATATTACGCGAATCATTCATAACTTCATTATCTGCTTTTCGTATGAATGATTCGCGTAATATATATATATATATATATATATATATATATATATATATATATATATATATATAAATTTTTGAATACAAATTATTATTAACACCTTAGAACTAGAAAATAGTTGTAAATGATAAGGTATCACTGAAAGTATCAAAATTTCTGGCATACTTCAGTTTTCAACGTGTATTTAAGCGAAATCCTTCTCGTATTAAATTCTTCGAACCTTTTTAATATCTGGTCAGCTTCATATTCAAATGTAAACAAAGTAATATTCTAAAGTAATGAATTTATTTATCATTCCGACAGATTTGTATTAATTTAAACGTTATTTTTAGTGGATACTCATGCGTTTACGTTTGGATGCGAAACTGAGTAGGTAGGAAAAAAGTTCGATAATTTAATACGCGAAGGATTTTGCTTAAAGGCACGTTCCAAATTTTGCTTGATCGACGAGGCTGATCCGTGGCCAAGACGTTTAAGATCCTTAAGTCTGTTCGAGTCTAATGATGAATCGGCTGGAAATCAATCGCAGTATCATTTTTTACTCACTTATGACAATGCTGTTTTGGAGGACTAACGTAGTGTGATATGCGCGTGATATATTTACACGCGGCGTTAACTTTTCTTTTCTTTTATTAACATAAGAGGTTTCGTGATTTATTTATTATTAAAATAGGATAAAACTAAATGAAGAAACACTGAAATTAAGTTTTTGACCTGAGGGATTTGATCGTCCTCAAACTAACACTTATGTGCACTTCTTGTCTTCCATAGATTCTTTGAGTTGATCGATGAATGTTCTCGCTGGACTACTTCTTGTTCTTTCCCTATAATTGGGTCCCTATACGGTAAACTTATGAACAACTTCTTTATTTATCCAGCAATGGCCTAAACCGCTCATGTCTCTCATACACCGTGTCTTTAATCTTTGATAGCTTTTTATATTGTTTTTCATTGGGTGTGCCTTGTTACTAGGTTATATTTGGGATTACGACCGTATTCCGTTAAAACATAGGTTCTCGTACGATTACCGAAGCAACGTCAAGCCTGGTGACTACGTGGATGGGTGGCCGCTTGGGAATACCAGGTGCTATAAGCGTGGATGTGCGGGTGGTGTAACAGATAACGGCTCGGAATTGGACATAGGAGAGCCGAGTTCCAGCTGGAAAAGGTATGAATCCATCTCTTCTACCCCACCTATGGGTTAATTAGTAAGACTTGTGCCGGTATATCATAAATATCTCCAAAGAATTCTTACAATCTAATAATACTTTCTGGCTTTCAATCACCTGCAAAGGCTTGATAAACCTTTAGAAAAATTAAATCAGAATCATAAACATTTATTTATATCTAATAATAATTTTTTATATGGAATATTTCAGTTTTATCATAGTGGCACTATACGCATCCATAGCAGTAATGGCGAATCTCGAAGCCTATCTCTCTTTAGGATGGTTTTGAAAACAAACTAATCCTTCTTGTAGACTGGTTGCATCTTCAAGGCAAGTGACCCCGTTCAGTCATGCTCTTAATGGAATTAGGAGAAGAAATTGATTCCTACCTTTCTCAAGGCTGTTAGTGCGAAAAACGAACATGCTCGAAATTCGAAGACGGTTCGTCGGTTCTCTTCTTCCAAGCTACTATACGACATTTAACATGAAATTTAATTTTGCTATTATTTTACACGTCACTGTCAAATATCTACAGAGTGTCCCTGAATTCTGGACACATAGGAAATCTCATTAACTATATTTTTTTACCTTCATATTGTTTTGTCGAAAGAATTTACTTCTTTTTCTGGCGTATGCCAAAGGAGAAGGTGTACTCAATGGAAATAAAAGATGCAACACGCTTGGTTTTATACATAAACAGTACTAATGTACTAAAATTGACGGCAATGTGGAGTTAATGTATCGAGTTCACGTGAATCTTGCAAAGCACTTCAACCTTTGCACCGCGAAATGTGGAAATCATATTGAAGATGTTATTTATTAATAAAATATAGCTGAAAGTTTCATTTTTTGAAAATATACATTCTTGCCTAGGGTGTCCAAGCTTTAGGGACACACCCTGTAGAAAAGCGCACCAAACAAATTCTATCAAATGGAAAATAAGAAACGATTTACTATACGATTATTATATTCCATTCTTAAGCCAGCGTTTATCTCGTTGCGTATGTATAACTAACGTTAGTTTTATTTCGTTACCTCACTTCTATATGATTCCATCAGTAAAAATAATATTTAGTCTGAAGAAGCCGTCTTGAATAATGAAACACGTAATATGGGACTTTTTCATTTTGTCATTCAATTACTCACCATTAATCTGATATATATATATATATATATATATATATATATATATATATATATATATATATATATATATATATAGTCTATCTATCATATTCCCTCATTCCTAGACCTACATCCACACCTTGAGTAAGATACGAATTTTCTTATTGGTTTTATGAAATTTTAATGGAATTTTTACGAGAATTTTCTGGAATTTTAACGATAAACATTATTGAACTGTGAAGAAGTCTGAAGAGGTCCTTTTGAATAATGAAACACGTCATATGGGACTTTTACATTTTTTCGTTCAATTACCGACCATTAAACTGATATATATATATATCAGTTTATATCAGTATATATATATCAGTTTAATTTAATATATATATATATATATATATATATATATATATATATATATATATATATATATATATAGTGTAACCCGGATATATGAGAGTTGCCGGGACCGGAGAAGAAGTATCTTATATCCGGGTTTCTCTTATATCCGGGTCTCTTATATCCGGGTTACACTGTATATATATATATATATATATATATATATATATATATATATATATATAATTTTTTCATATAGACAAAAACATTTACTCACTACAAAGAAGAAACATTTCAATTGCACCTCGACTGGTCGAGGTGCAATTGAAATGCACCGAAACGAAGTTGCATCTTTGTAGTGTGTAAATGTTTTTGTCTATATGAAAAAAATATAATAAATAATTATTGATCTACTATCAGTATCGAACCCTCTTTTGAATTAATGCTGTGAACGTTAGAATTTATATATTATTTTATATGCTATACTATGTATGTATGTCATCGGAAGTTCAACTCAGGCAGTTTCTTCATCAAAATTCGAGAAGAGACTACCGAGAAGAGAGAACAACGAATGAATAAGAAGACAGAAGAGAAGATTATTCGCCGATCCCTACGATGGTAACCGCTTCAAGTTAATCGTTATCTATCCTACATATCTTCATAAAATGCATTTCTCATTTCCTCCCTTTAACGCTTTTATAAGTTCTTCTGTCTTAATTCTTATTCATTCATTGTTCTCTCTTTTTAATGGTAGTTCTTCTCATATTCTATAACACTCAGTAACCGCTTGCATATTAGTGGCTTTATCGCCTTGCTTGGTCAGAAATAATATCCCCCACAACTCCATTTAATAACATTTTGGTTCTTCTGTCTATATTTCTGAGATGAGCTATTGTAACTATTTACACTATTTACATTGTTCGGACTGTTGTTTTCATATTCACGACGTTTCGGCCATTGTACGCCCCGATATGAACCAGTAATGTTGTATACCCACCTAGTTCTGGGGGTGGTTTTGGCTGAATGAGTCGATTCCATAGCGTTTTATCTTCTCTGACGCTGATCGCCAGTTGTTTTGTTCGGAGAAAAAAGACATCAACAATAGGGATTTTAAACTTGTTTATTTCATTAAACACGTCGACGTGTACATTTTTAACTAGCCAGTGGGGTCGCTCTATCACCCCCACTGGCGAGCAAATTCCCCGAGACACGAAATAACTACGTCTACATTCTTCGACGGGTAAAAAGTTAACGCCCTGAAATCATTTTCTATCTCTCTAACGTTCCACTATATTTTTAACCACTTAAAAACAACTTCCTTTGTTTTGTCTACCTTAAAGGTTAGCATCAGAAGGTTTGCGCAAAAATACGTTGCCAATCAAAAATAATAGTTTTTAACTATTATTTAACAGTAACACAGAGAGCGAGAGAAAACCAACACTAACGAAAATTGTTATATGAGCATTTTCTTATATTTTTTTAATGATGATTTGTAAAACTTTATAGATAAAGTTAGGTAAAGGTGGAGTAATGGATAGCGGCTCAGATTGAGGAATCGGAGAGCAGAGTTCGAATTCCAGCCGAAGCCATTACATTCACTTACGTGAAAGGTATGAATCCTTTTTCTCCCCCCAGCTAGTAAATAGCAGGTCAGACTGGTTCTGTAGCCTTGGATTGCAACTGGTCTACCGCAGGAAACATCTGCCTCATCAGTCATGTATGTGCCTAAGCGTGTATCACGCATGGCACATAACTGATAAATAAAGTTAAAGTTCTTATTGTAATTTATCCAAACTGTCAAGCTCAAAAATTGTTTTTATTTTCTTAAAAAGACATTAAACAGACCTCATATTCTTCCATGTACTTAAGGGACGTTAGCAATCATGGCTCTCTACAATTCAAGTCATGGCACGTGGAACAAGAACAATCTACCCCGTGGAATAAATAAAGGCTTCGGTTCGAAATTCCTATTTATATCACCTGAAGAAGGCCGGAATGTACAATGGTCGAAACGTCGTGAATATTACAATAAAGATTAGGACAACAGTACGAACGTTGTAAATATTTTGGTTCTTGCGCATTATATGGGGTGAACAATATCTTTAAAAAAAATGAGTGACTCTTCTATTGGTTGTTTCTCTCTGCAAATTCAGGACCTACGTTTTGTTTGAATCTAGAACAGAAACTACATTATGATTTCCCGTAAGAGAAGGTTCCGGGATTGTTAACAGAAAGTCTTCAGTTTTATTTATCAGACCAATTGATCTCTATTTGGATTCTGGTAATAACAAAAGAAACTCAGGAAGAAAAGAGAAAACGGTCAAAATTCCTACCAGCGAGGTTTCGTCGATCGATCGCTACTAAAGCTTCAAAGAGCAACTTCATAATATTTTCATCTTTTCTAATTCCGTGCAACCAGATTATCAGCAATCGATACCCGTGTTCTTTGTAACTGTTGGGACCTGAAAAGACGAAAAAGAAAATCGAAATTTAATTCTTCCAATTAATTCCTCAGATCAATAATCTTATTACCAAAACTGAGTGTTAATAGAATTAAAGATCTCTGCCGAATGTTATCAATCAACATTTTAAAAAATAGAAGCGTTTAGCAAGTAAATAGTTTTAATTAGAACTTTTGCTGAATTTAGAGGAACTTATTGCAATAACTTTTGCGATCAGAATTGAAGAAAAGCAGATTTTAACCGCATACAATTGATAGAATTCAAAACGTAATCAAAATACTTTTGTAGGCTTACGAATTGTTGGGTCACCAAATAAATGTTGGACGGACTTACTTTTACCTGGCCGTCGAAACAAGTAACTACTCAAACATTTATAAAAAAACTATCGCCATGAAGTCGATTTATCTATTGAACACTTTCTTGAGAAAATTACGTTTGCTTTGAAATAAGTTAGATTCTAGTAATTTCAAGTATTTCAACAGGTTTGTATTATTATTGACACACACATGCACACATATATTTCAGAAATATGGAATTCTTGGGATAGGAAGTGCTTCAGTTTTCAGATTTTTTCGGAATTTTAAATACGGGCTATTTAATATGTATATAGCTTCTAGCATCTCTAAAATGGGTCAGTTTGAGAATGAAAACCAAGCATAAATATGGTATCCATTTACATTTCATAACACAACTTATACAGGGTGTCCATGAAGTTCGTTTTATTTATTTTATAGTTCAGAGAAGACTTTTTGTAAGATGGGGTCGGATTTTGCAAAATAAATAAATAAAATGAAATTGATGATTTAAATTCTACAAGGAGTTCTGATTTTAATTAATATTGTCATTAGAAATTATCTCGTTGAATTTCTCGAGTTTTCATAAAATTAAATAAGTGGGGTGCAACACGTGTAAAAAAATATTTTTACCAAGCTTTTCTAAAAAAAAAACCTCCACTGCCTTAAATAGGCTTGAACTCACAAGTCTTTGGGTCCTATCACTGGATTTAACCAACACCTTTATCCACCGCGCACTGTGTCCTTAAGGATATCTGCGTATGAATTTCTGGGACTAATAAACTTCAGGAATGTCTTCAGGAATCATTTGGAGAATTTGGAGAGTGTGAATTAACAGGAGATAACTGACATCCATTATTCATGGTACGTGGAACTAGAACAGTCTACCCCAGCGAGAGAAATTAAGGGTTCAGTTCGACATTCCAATCACCTGAAGAAGGCCGGAGCATATTGTAGTGTTCATTATTGTCGAAGACACACATGTATTTTAAAAAGAATTTTACACTGTTTCTTAAAAAAAACATTTTTTCCAAATATAAGGATGGACGTACAGGACACAATGTCGAATGTTTTAAGAGTTGTTTCCCCTGACAGTAAGAAACTGACATCAGAAAATTTTGCGTTCACCTGAAAGTTAAATTTCTGACTTGTGGAGTGAAGAACCCTGAATCAGTGCGTGATCGCTGACACCGTTTAAGGGGAGGTAACTATGTATGGTTGTGGAGAGTTTTTTTTACAAAATAAGTAGTAAAAATAACAAAATATTAGTGTAAACCTTGACATTTCAAACTATCTATTGTACACATTTTAATACATTTGTGAAGTATTCATAATTAATTTTTATTAAGGTTTGGTTTCAATGTTTTTAATATAGATATCTGCGGGAATTTTTAGTTTATGTTTATTCTTTTCGTGAAAAAGTATAGAAGTATTTTGGACAAGAATTTTTCTGAATTGCGAATGTGGACAGGTATGTTGTAAATGTTTAGACATTTTGGACATGTTATTCAAGTGAAAACTTAGCCTCACATACATCACATTCAATAGGACATACGGAAGGAGAATTTCTATGTCTACATCTGTATGAAATGATGTTCAATGGCTCCAATATAAGGAGAACATACGAAATGAAAAGGCGGGAAGAAGCATTTGCAACTCTACACTCGTATGAAATAGTGATCAAGGCCTTCAATGCGTCCAGATCATGCAGCAGGACACACGGAAATCGCTTTTGCACAACTACATTTGTATTAAATTGTGTTCAATTGCCCTAATCCCTTCAAGAACCAAATTATGCAATAGAACTGACAGAACAAGTATTGGCTTCCCTACACCAGAATGTAAGTTTGTTCAATGGCTTGAACACATTTATGAACTTGAAAAGGCAATCGTATTGCAAAATTATTTGCAATACATGCAAATAATAATTGAATCCATCCTCACCTATGTACTGGTGTTCAATGGCTTGAATATGTTCCGGTTTAAATTTCCAGTAGAGCGCTAATTTTTTCCACTCGTTACTTTTCAGCTGCTTTGTAGAGAGACGCCAGAGAATTTCTTTCATTTGCTCGGCTGACGGATGGGCAGGCCGCCTCAGGTAGGCGTGAGGCTCCACATATCCTAAATCATTATTGTGATATTCCTGAAAACAAAGAGGAAACGTTACATAAGCTGACAGTTAAACCAATAAATGCTTTACATTTTCTGAGTGGTCAGAAAATTCCAGACAGTTTTAAAGTCTCGTAGAAAATATTTGTTAGCAAAAGTTTTAGGTGCAATTCATATAGTCAACTGAATTGATTATTTTGCTAATAGAAAATGATGGTATTTAACTAATTGGATAAGTTTCAGATGTATTGCGCAATTTCAAGATGGATTTTAGATCTTCAAGATTAGCATACTGTAAATGAATAGGATTTAGAAATAATCTTTTTAACGTAGAATCAATGAAAAAGTAATATTTCCAGTTGATTGCGTGTCTATGAGTTTAGTCAGTGATAACCTACGCCTTTGGTTGTCTATAAAAAAAGCTAAGCTAAAGTTTGTCACAGATTTAGCAAAACAAAGTTAAATTTAAACAAAGGTATTTATCCACAGTTTTCTGGCATCAGTTCGAACGGGCACTTACTAATCTCTGTTTAAACTATAATTATAAACTACAATTTTGGAAAGGAGAAATTTCACAGAAATATGTTATAAAATGTCCAAGTATAAAGAAAATACAAACATTAAGCAAAATAGTCGCAATGTATGTAAAAAAAGGTGTCAGTTTAAACTAACGCCAAGAGGATACGGACTTTAATATCGAAGTCTGTTTTAGTTTTGTAGTTTAGACATTTCACTCTTCATGATTGCAACTGTGGGTGAATTAATTGAAGTTTGCTGCAGAGCCTAGTTTTGTTTTGCACAATATCTTTTAATATCTAAAAGCTGTCAAAATTCTAAGAAAAGTATATTTTTTAATATGAAGCATGAATTTTAAAAATGACGAATTTGAGAAAATAGTTGTAGTTTTTATAGTTTTAAAACTAACCACTTACTCAATACAAAACAAAACAATAAGCTAAAACTTGAAGGAGGAATTTACTCGATTACGTGTAATGACTGCCACAAGAAATGCATCGGAAAAACCTCAAGAAATTTAAATAAAAGATTATATGAACATAAGAGAGATATTTTACAAAATCCAAGAGCATCAACATTAAACAAACTTAGACCGATGAACTCCTAGAAGAAAACTTTTCCACTTTGCCATATCTATCTATCTATCTATCTATCTATCTATCTATCTACCTATCTATATAAATATTGCAGACTGAAGTATGCCAGAATTTTTGATGCCTTTAGTGATGGCTTATTATTCACAGCTATTTTCCATTTCTAAGTTTTTAATAATAATTTGTATTCAAAAATGGTGATACACACACACACACACACACACACACACACACACACACACACATATATATATATATATATATATATCACCATTTTTTAATACAATAATAATTTGTATTAAAAAATTATGATATATATATATATATATATATATATATATATATATATATATATATATATATCATAATTTTTTCATATGTCACAATATGTCACAATTTTTGAATACAAATTATTATTAAAAACTTAGAAATGGAAAATAGTTGTAAATAAGGTATCACTGAAGGTATCAAAATTTCTGGCATACTTCAGTTTGCAACATGTATTTAAGCGAAATCCTCGTATTATATTCTTCGAAGCTTTTTATATCTGCTCAGCTTCGTATTCAAATGTAAACAAAGTAATATTCTAAAGTAATGAATTTATTTATCATTCCGACAGATTTGTATTAATTTAAACGTTATTTTTAGTGGATACTCATGCGTCTACGTTTGGATGCGAAACTGAGCAGGTAGGAAAAAAGTTCGAGGAATTTAATACGCGAAGAATTTTACTTAGTCACGTTCCAAATTTTGCTTGATCGGCGAGGCTGATCCGTGGCTGAGATATTTAAGATCCTTAAGTCCGTTCGCGTCTAATGATGAATCGTCTGGAGCCTGACTCAATCGCAGTATCATTTCTTACTCACTTCTGAAAATGCTGTTTTGGAGGATGAACGTTGTGTAATATACGTGTGATATCTACGCGGCGTTACCTTTCATTTTCTCATATTAGCATAAGATTATTGAAGATAATTGTATCCCTGGCTACTTGAGAGGGATAGTGCATAGTATCATTTGTGAAAAAAAAGTTTTATTTATTAAATTAAGTTACAGCGTATTATATCAGTTATTATTTACTTTTGCCCGTGTAAATACTTTTTTTTTTACATACGTTGGACAATAAAATTAGAACACGTGAAGAAATTGTTTAATTTTAATCCTTTTACAGTGAACTTTTCAAGAGGTGAACTATTCTCGCAGTGAAAATTTCTCATGGTGAACTTTCCTCGCTGTGAACTTTCAACGCCGTGAACTTTTCTCACGGTAAACCTTCCATTCGGTGAACTTTTCTCGGTGTGGACTTTACTCGCGGTGAACTTTTCTCACAGTGTATTTTCCTTGCAGTGAACTTTCATCGCAGTGAACATTCCTCACGGTGAACTTTCCTCGCTGTGAATTTTCAACGCCGTGAGCTTTTCTCACGGTAAACCTTACATTCGGTGAACTTTTCTCGGTGTGGACTTTACTCGCGGTGAACCTTTCTCGCAGTGTATTTTCCTTGCAGTGAACTTTCCTCGCAGTGAACATTCCTCACGGTGAACTTATCTCGCAGTGAACTTTTCTCGCAATGAACATTTCTCGCGGTGAACATTTCTCGCGGTGAACTTTCCTCGCTGTGAACTTTTCTCGCAGTGAACTTTTCTCGCAATGAACATTTCTCGCGGTGAACATTCATCACGGTGAACTTTTCTCGCAGTGAACATTCATCACGGTGAACTTTTCTCGCAGTGAACTTTTCTCGCAATGAACATTTCTCGCGGTGAACATTCCTCACGGTGAACTTTTCTCGCAGTGAACTTTTCTCGCGGTGAACTTTCTTCGTAGTGAACATTCCTCAAGGTGAACTTCCCTTGCTGTCAGAGAGAGTAGATAAATAGAAAGAGAGAATAGGCAATAAGGGTCTTGTACTCGTTATTATCGCCACGGACTTCATTTGACGCTCATTTTTCAGCTCTAGATAACAATTTCTTCCCAGATGATGCCAGCACCCTGTCCGTCCATGAGAACGTCAATATGTCTGCCATTGAACTTCTCACATCGGATCGATTGTCGATTCATTCAATTAATTCTTCGCTTCATGTTTTTAATACAGGCGCTAAGTACTGGCTTACGAAGCTAAAAGTCGCTAAAACTGCTGCTAATTAATAATCTCTGGCTGATACAAGACATTTACTTTGCTCAGAAACACTTGCCAACATTTACACGATGTCAAAATGGTGTATTTGAGCAGCAACCTTTTTCTTGTACGTGTTGCATTTAAAATGCCTGACAAGCAGTAAAAAAGAAAAAAGCAAACTTAAATCTAAATTCGAAAAATAACCTCGTTTTGAAATTTACATATGTTCATTGATTTGGATTTTTATGTTTTATCAAGCCTTTGTGGGTTAATTAAAGCCGGTATATCTTTTTTGATTGTAACAGTAATTCTTTATTTGCGAGAAGATGTTTCAATAATGACGACTGTTCCAGATACAAGTCCTACAATTTAATATATGGATGAGTGGGGGGGGGTGAGCAGATAGAATCATGCCAAACATTTACGAGGTTTGCAAGAGCATTTGTTGTTGGGATTCAAAAAGAAATTCATTTCCAAAATCTATCTCAGTTTTTTCTTTATTCATCTATCTCACTTTTTCATTATCTATCTATCTATCTATCTATCTATCTATCTATGCTTTTTCATTATCTATCTTAGTTTTTTTCATAATGTATCTATCTATCTATCTATCTCCGACCGTTCATATTCTATCTCAGTTTTTCATTATTTATTTGTCTCATATTTTTCATTATTTATCTATGTTTTTTCTATCTATCTATCTATCTATCTATCTATCTATCTATCTATCTATCTATCTGTCTAAGTCTGTTCTTATATCTCTACGTAGTTTGTGATACTCAGCCAACTTGCGCTTTGTTTATATATTTTCTACATTTTCTGCTTAATTTGAAGAAGCGAATCATTTCTTAAATTATTTTTAAGTTGCAAATTGGTTAAACAAAATTCCCATTCGTTAAGTGTCCTTTTATAATTGCATGTTACATTCATTGTCTCTCCCAAATTTTAAAAGGTGTTGCTGAAAAATTCTCGGCTCGACAATAAGCCCTTGTAAAACATTCCGCTTTGTCAAAAGGTCAGATTACCATCGAGAACTTTTCTGCAAACTCTCTAATTCACAATCAATGAAACACTGAGTTATTGAGGAGCTGGAGTTATTACGCTTAACATATTAAAGAACTTACTCTTGTCGTCGAGTAATACCTTTCGGCTTTTATGATGGTATCCACCAACGCCACATGAGCCCCTCGGGATGCTAATTGCAAACTTGTTTTGCCGGACTGTAAAAGAAAAGTAGAAGGAAATCAGGTAATGAAAAACTTGGCCTAGTGTTTTTCTTTTTTTTTACCAGCAGAAAAATATCTTTTTAACTTAAATTCTTACATTGATAAATTGGAAACGGTACTATTTGAAACTGGATATATTGTGTCCACTTTATATTCAGTAAAATAAATAGGAATGAAGGGTGAAAAAGAAAAACAACCAGAAAGTTTTAAGGAGAGGAGGTGACACACATGAAGAGAAAGAGGAACTTAGACATTGCTAAGGAGATAAAGACACACAAACAGTGGAAGAAAGAGAAAACGACACAAATAGTGGAAGTAAGAGAAAAAGACACACAAACAGTGGAAGAAAGAGAAAACGACACAAACAGTGGAAGTAAGAGAAAAAGACACACAAACAGTGGAAGAAAGAGAAAAACACACAGTGGAAGAAAAGGAAAAAGACACACAAATCGTGGAAGAAAGAGAAAGAGACACACAAACAGTGGAAGAAAGAGAAAACGACACACAAACAGTGGAAGAAAGAGAAAAACACACAGTGGAAGAAAAGGAAAAAGACACACAAATCGTGGAAGAAAGAGAAAGAGACACACAAACAGTGGAAGAAAGAGAAAACGACACAAATAGTGGAAGAAAGAGAAAAGACACACAAACAGTTGAAGAAAGTGAAAAAAACACATAGTGGAAGAAAAGGAAAAAGACACACAAACTGTGGAAGATAGTGAAAAGACACACAAACAGTGCAATAAATTGAAAAAAAAAGCAAAACAGACAGTGCAATAGCAAGAAGTAGGCTTAAGGAGAGTGTAAAAAAGAGAAAGAGACAAAGTGTGCAATTAAGAAAGGGTGCGGGCGGGCGCACAGTGCAAGGAAGGAAACCCCTAATGATTCAAATAGGTGTTGTTGAATCGAAACAATGACTCCCGAGAGTGGTATGGAGGGAGTGAAAAGAATGGAGAGGGAGGGAAACAGTGGTAGAGGGAGGGAAAAAGGGAGGGGAGTGAGAAAATAAGGAGTGAACAACATATGTAGTCGTCTTTCCTGAGGAAACGACAGGAAGTGAAAACCTTCAGCTCAGCCGTGCCGTTTGCAGTTAAAAGAAAAGTTCCATAAAAAAGAAAAGTTTATTGAAACTTTCCATTTTATAACATTGGTTTCCTTCAAGCAGAAAATACCGTCTGCTCTCGGTTTTTACTTTTTAAAAAATTTTGTTTAAACATTTCACTCCAAGCAAAGCAATAAAGCCACTAAGAAGCAAGGGGTTACTGAGCGTAAAAGAATCTCCATAATCTATCATACATATCTATAAGTTTACCGTTCGCCCATGCTTAGAATATTGCTGCCACATATAGTCCGGTGCTCCTGCCATTTTCCTTGGTTCCTTGATAAAATCCAAAGAAGAATCAGAGATTTTACTGATCCTGGCATCTCGGCTTTAGGCCGTAAAGTTGCCTCCCTGTGTCTTTTCTATAAATACTTTAATCGCAATTGTTTGGATGAGCTCTTCGCTATGGTTTTCATAGACACAATGATGTATTATGGTGGATGTAGTAAGAAAGGTACGTAAGAATGTGTTGTTTTGGTGCAAGGAATATTGTTTGTATGATTGGGCCAGTGTTTGTGGCTAGCTAAGTTATCGTTAAGACAGAAGAAGACCGTCCTTTCCCCAATCCCTTTTTAGGCCTTGTGCCACGGTTTCGGTGTATATATGAGAATAAATATCGCTCTTTGCTATGGTACTTGAATTTAAGCGCAGTGCTAGACTGGCATCGAGATCTCATTAATTTACAGTTGTGCTGGCTAGATGTACGTAAATTCATCGTAACAGTCTCTTTTCTCGCACTTCTTGCTTGTAGAAATTCTTTCTGGCTCAATGTTCTCCAGTTCACCTTCAAATATTTAAATGCATTGTTAATTGCTATCTACTGCCCTCGTGATGACTCTTCCCGGTTATTAGTAATATTTCTGTTTCTTATTCTTCCACACCCAGTAACCCCTTGTGTTGTAGCGGCTTTACTGCCTTGCATGAGGCGAAATAGATAAAAAAAAAACATTATGAAGAAGAACGGGAACTAAAAAGAGACATAAAATAAGGATTGACAGTGCATTTTGTTTTTTAAGAACATAGTTGACTGGAAAGCAGGAAGCCGGAAGAGAGATCCACATTGATTGCGTGATTGATTTGTTTTTTACGGCTTATCAACCTTGTGCAGGTTATTTAAAGCCAGAAAATATTTTAGATTGTAAGAATGTTTTGGAGATATTGATTTAGTGGTACACGCACTACTGATTAACCCATAGCTGGGAGGAGAAGATTCATACATTTCCCCAGAGTATTTGCGCGTAAGTTAATATAACGAACCCGACTGCAATTGGAAATCGGCTCTCCAGTTTCCCATTCCGAGCCGAAAATCCATTACACCGCTCGCACATTCAACCTTACAGCACGTGGTATTCCCAAGCGGCCACTCATCTGACCAGGCTCGACGTTGCTTAACTTCAGTGATCGTATGAGAACCGATATTCAACCGTGATATGCCTGTAAGCCAACGACAGGTGCAAGAGAAGAAACTGTTAACACAGAAAACATGACTGCATCTCATCATTTCAACTGTAAAACGATGAGACAATAATACTACGCTTATACTCGTGAAGTGGGGATACAAAAGATGAAAGCGATATTTATTTTGTTTAAATTACAGAAATGTGGCACAAGGCCGAAGGGGGGATTGGGGAAAGGACGGTCTTCTTCTGTCTTAAATATAACTTAGCTAGCCGCAAACACAGACCCAATCGTACGAACAATATTCCTTACACCAAAACACCACATTCATACGTACCTTTCTTACTACAACCACCATAATACCTCACTGTCTCTATGAAAATACTAGCTAGTCCCCATATTTACAATTCAGTGTCTGTGGGGGGAGGGGAATAAAATAACAATTCTAAAAACTAACCCCAATGAGTATTTACAATATGAATACAAAATATTTACAAGAAACTAAAGAAAAATAATATTAGTAATACCCCCCCCCCAATCACTAAATGTGGCAGAAATACCAGTTCACTGGCCGAAATCAATGCGGGACTATAATATTATAGAACATTCATTCATCCCAAGCACACACACTGATACGCACTCATTCAGACACAACAACAAATACGAAAACACTCACGCGAAACGAAAGGCGCCCCGCATCCTACCTGCGAACTGACATCACTAACCACTTAACGAGGGAGGGGATGGGGAATTAAAAGAGGAAAGCTCACCAGAACCATTGGCATGAAAATATGTATAGAAAAGACACAGGGAGGCTATGTTACGGCGGGGAGAAAATGATTTCAGCTGAGGTGCCATGTTATATATCAGATCATTATCAAAACTGTCCAACTGTACCTTTTGTTTCAAATATTGTCAAGTGTATGATTAGTGAAACTACGACAGGCTTTTATGTACCAAGCTTGAAATACTGAAGTCTCCCTTATGAAAGCCAAACCTATTTTATCATTTCACTCCAAGTAAGGCAATAAAGTCACTAAGATGAAAGGACTTACAGTGTATGAGAGAATATGAGAAGAATTTTTGAGGGAGGGAGAACCATAAAAGACCATGAAATAAGAAGACAAAATATAATGACTGGCATTTCATTTAACTTTTTGACTATCACATTTGCCACTGAGCCGGAAGAGAGTTCCACAAGCGAGAAATATTTCCATAAAAAGCTGCATAGAAGCAACGTTACGGCGGTGGGAAAGTGACTGAAGCTGAGATGCCAGGTCAGTACTGATAACATTGCAGAATCTTCAATGGATTTTATCAAGAATCTGTACATAGTATCAGGCCAGATGTGACAGCGATATTCAATACATTGAGGAATATAACTGTTTTCATCTTTCCCATGGATAGCCGCGTCCTTCACGTGATCACTGATTGCCACAGACGTGACGAGCAAAGAATATTATTTTCGCCCCAGTTAATAACCTGACGATAACGTTCAATAGTTGATTCGCTTAATATTAACGCCAGATATCTATTCAACGTATTGCTCTTCTGCGTAACGTTTTTTATTAGATTATTCGTTGATTTATTCATTTATTTGTTGAAGTGAATCTAAAATTCTCATTAATCAACAAAGAAGACTGAGACAGTTTGCACCGTTCAGTCTTTTTTTTTCTTCTCCTTTCTTTTATTTTTAAAAAAATATGTCCGCATGTGATTAATGATAAAACAGTTCAAGTTTCTGATTTGACATACAAAAGAGTCGGTCGATTATTTTGCTATAAATTAACGGAGGGAGCACTTTTAAATATTAAGAAACTGCGGAGAGTTTTAGAAAGTGAAGAACATTTTTTATTAGCATTATCTATGTTATCACACACACACACACACACACACACACACACACACACACACTTCCTAACACTCTCACACATACTCACACTAACATACAATCACACGTACTCACATACGCACACACACTTGCACTCACAGTCTTACACACTCACACACACTTAAACACGCACACTCACACGCGCATTCGCGCGCGCGTGCGCACACACACACACACACGTATACATTTCTCCGCACTCTCATACATACTCTCACACACACTCACACACACATACTCACACTAACACACAATCAGACGCACTCATAGACGCACACACACAAGCACTCACACTCACACACACTCAAGCACACACACTCCCATTCCCACACCCACACACTCCGACTCACACGCGCACACACTCACACACGCACACACTCACACACGCACAGACACTCACACAAACACACTCACACAAACACACTTATACACACACACACTCACACACTCTCTCTGACACACACACACACACACTCACACAAACACACACCCACACACTTACGCACACACAGGCTCTCACACAAACACTCACTCATTGAAAATACACTTTCTTTATTATTGGCTAAAGCTTAGGGGAAATAGTAAATCAATAATGATCTCAGAACTTTCACTGTCACTTTTTGTTTGCCCAATAGAATGCTCGAGAGCCACTCAAAGTAGAGTGATACTAAATGAGGCGGTGATTATGAAAATAGATAGCGATTGATTCTTGACTTGATGCGGTCAAGATTGTAGTGTTCAGAGAATCACCCATACAGGGGTCTGTTCAAAAAACGTAGCAGTTCTTGGGGAAAAGGGGTCTGAGTAGAACTTCCCCTTAACAACTGGAATATAGAGGAAAGGAGGGTGAGGGACCAATATGTATCGCGGAAGATTGCTTAATAACGCACATAGATCCTTCACCATCACCGAACAGGCGGTGGACTTTCTCCTACAAATGGTTCTTCTCTCAAGGTGGCTTGGGGGCAGATTATGATTAACTTTACACCAGTAGAACTCATATATATGAACCATCGCTGAAGATGGGGGAAAAATCGATGCTGTCTTCGCCTGCTATACTCTATATTTAAATAAGTAAAAGAAAAAATCAGTCATATACACAGACACGGTAAAAAAAGTGATCAGCTCAACACGGTAAAAAGATGCCAACCCTACATAAAGTAATTCAGGGAACATATACATAAATACCGTAAAAAAATTCAGCACAATAAAAAGTAAACAATCACCAAGAAACTCAACACCACTTAAGAAACAGCAAAAAACCTAAAGATAAAAACAGAAAATACAACACCCGTTAAGTGACAAAGTCACACACTCTTCAAAAGATATTAAATTACACAAAACTATACATAGATACTAAAAGTTTGAGAAGTAGCAACAGAGAAACCAATAGCCCTGAAGAGTGAAAGCTCGCGAAACATCGAAGTCAGTACGACTGAAATTAGTTTCACTCAGTTAAGTGTCAAGTTTCTCCACATAATTTCTCTCTCTCTCTCTCTCTCTCTCTCTATATATATATATATATATGTATATATATATATATATATATATATATATATATATATATATATGATAAAATATACTTTTAAGGTATGCTATATTTATGGGTTAAAGTGCTCAATATCAAGGTTAGAGCATATGTAAATATAAAAGTGAACAATGAAGTCAACACCCAGAGGCGATAGTCCGTTTTATGCTAAATATATATATATATATATATATATATATATATATATATATATATATATGAATGAATTGGGATCAAATACAGATCGAATATGGATCAGAGTCCGACAGAATCATAGGATAAAGAACAAATAGAAAATCTTTATGAATTTAACTTGTTTCGCTTTTATTAAAGAAAAGAAAAAGTAGAAAAGAGAAAAGATTCTGTTATTTTAAATTTTAGTGTTGGTTGTTTTTCATTGGTTCGGCAGATTTCACGTGATTTCTTTCTTGTGTGTATAACAATTCATGTGTGTCTGTGTATCATAATTACAGTTTGTCTATGCGGGATTCGGATGTTAATGTATTTTCGCGCGTTCGTGCGCTTGTGAGTATGTATGCGTTTGTCTGGTAGGCATTTTTTTATTTATTTATGTTTGGTTGTTCTCCGCATGTTGATTTGGGGATCTTTTGTGTCAGCGTCGAACATTTATGCAACATCCTATGAATTTTATAAATGTT
>OZ038492.1:1322632-1347632 GCA_964036315.1 Acanthosepion esculentum | reverse complement strand
TTTTATTTCAGTTAAATTCCTGCATTTTATCATAAATTACATTTCGATAATCATAAGTTTTTGAGTATACTGTAAAAAGTTAAAATTTAATTTTATTGAGATCTATTTTTTCACTATTATTAATTTTATTGAACTATTGTATTACTCAGTGTTTACATTTTTTCTTGGATTGAAATTTACTAGAATATAGCAAATAATTTTTTACAAACTTTTTTCTTCACAATAACAGCAATATCTATTTAAAAAATATTGTTTGAAAGTTTACAAAATTACACTAAACATCCGTCGTATTTAAAATTCTCTCAATCTTGTTCAAACTCTATTAACAACTATTTTAATTTCAATTTCTCCCATCTGCTGTTCTGTTTGATATATTCAGATAAACTTTGATATAATAATTTTGTATGAATATTTTTCTTTACAATAAAACGTGTCTGTTAACCAAGAAGTCAAAGTTTTAAAAATTCTTCGTCTTGAGTTGCATTCTTACGATTTTGAAAAAATACTGACTGTTTAAACACCTAGTGGTTTAAAATCTGAAAATTTAATTTCTGTTTTATATATTCCGAGAAACTTTAATCTAATAATCTTTAAGGTTTCTATTCATGTTAACAGCAGGGTTGATTCAAGAAATACTATTTTTTCTTGTTAAAAATAATACGTATTTGTTGAAGTAACTGAAGAGAATTTGAAAATTACAGTGTTTAATACGCTAAACTATTGCTATCTATTATAAATTTGCAATTTTTGTTGGATTGAAATTTATTAGAATACAGCAAATAACCTTTTTTACAAATGTTTTTCTTTATAATAACAGTAGCATATATTTCAGAAATATTGTTTGAAAGTTTAAAAAATTACGCTTTTTCAACTAACCATCCGCCGTATTTTAAATTCCGTCAATCTTCTTCCAGCTTTATTAACAACTGTTTTAATTTCTCACATCTGCTATTCTGTTTGATATATTCAAAAAACCTTTGATATAATAATTCTGTATGAAAATTTCTCTGTACAATAACAACGTGTCCGTTGAACAAAAATTGTTTTAATAAAATATTTTTGAACTTTTTCCAAAAATATCTTTTTGTATTTCAGCTGCATTCAAAAAATGTCATTTTTTTATAATCTCAGATGATATAAAATCTTCACGAGTATTGGAATATATATTGAAGTTACACGCGTAGTGTACACTGAAAATTAAAAAAAAAGAAGCTTTTTAATCACTCTTTTTATTTATAAAGCATAAATTCTTTAAAATTCGGGGAAACTTTAAGTGCTACTGTTGAATATAATCTCAAAATGGAACAAAAGTTGTGTGACACCAGAGAAAGATGGTTAAACGTAATACCAAGAGATAACACCTCTAACCACTCAGCCACTGTTGTTTGTGAAAGGCATTTTCCAGCTGTGGTTATGAAACTGTGTTTGTTCTGGATAAAGCACGGCACAAAAATCCCCCATCAATAATTTGCCATCAAGTGTGATACTGAGTCCTTTACCAAAACCAAGGACAGCAAAAAAGTTCCGCTTCTGAGCGCCGTTTGCAAAATGATGAATTTTACAAATTTCTGTACTGATATTGATCATCATAATTTTGCACCAGCAGTTGCCTGCTGCAAATCAAGCGATCAACATTGGAGGTATTCCGATTATTTTTATTCTAATTTTAGAAAACTTGACGTTTAGATGTTACTATGCAGGTACACACACACACACACACGCACGCATGCACGCACGCAGGCACACACACATATTTCATCCCCATTGAAAAACAGAATGAATATGTTTCAACATTAGTCCCAATTCATTACCTTGGTAACTTGAAAATTGAACGAAAGAAACAGGTTTTAACAGAATATCTTACCATGAATAGTTGGCAAAATAGTTTACGAGTCGGAAATTCTTGTCTGGGTATTCGAATATTTTACCCTATGATTACAAATTACGCACGTGAAAATACTAGTGGATCAAAAGTTTCGAAAGTAGATGAACTGAATTTTCCTGCTGATGTATTTAACAAAATGACAGATGAACAGAAAAAAATGTATCATCCTAGTTGAAGTTTATCTAAAAGTGAACTTACAATACCAAGAAGGAAACGTATTTGGCCATGCCAAAGATTCTGAAGAGGCATTAGCAAAAATTGTATTAAGTATTATGATCAAATGTTTACATGGTGGACTAATTTTTTTGATTAAGATGATCCCAGTTGCCAAACTAAATTCGGAATTTTTATTTCAGAATGTTAGAAATGTTGTTGATTTAGTCAATCATTTGAAAGGTCATGCAATTACAGTTATTTGTGACAATAATCAAACTAATCAAGCTTTATTCAAGAAATTTGATACTGTTGTAAATAAGCCTTTGGTTACTAAAAATGGTTTATAGTTGCTTTTCGATTATGTGCATATATTTAAACAAGACCAGTACACCCAAACCCTCAGTCACGATGACTTGGGACTTCGTGCTAACGCAACCATCGACATCTTCCAAAATCGTTCCATACTTGAACTGTAAGGTCCTCTCGGTATAGTTGCAGTCTAAACCACATTTTGGCTCTGTGGATGATAAAGAAATACAAATGGGTATGAATCAATCGCTTCTCATTCAGTTATGGGTTAAATAGTAGGGCAGAAGGAAAACTTTGAATTCAGGCCCGTATGTGGCCGTTGTGGGGTACATACTTGAACTGTAACGGTGGTTTGTTCAGTATAGTTGCAATATAAAGCACTGGTTGGCTCTGTGGGTATTGAAGAAATACAAATGCGATTTACAGACCAGTATGCACGGAAACAAGCAAACATACTGAAGATGAGATATCGTGTTGATTTTCAATGTGTTTTGAAGTGGAAATATTTCGCAGGATAAAGCATGTTATATACAAGAGGCTCAGGAACATTTGTGTTCGTTCAACACTCACTGAGCCGACCTGTAGTTTTTACTGCAACTATGCAGAACAGACCTTAGTTACAGTTTCTAGGAAACAAACCCAGTATGCTCAAACTATATCTATATTTCTGAGATGAGGTATTATGTACACTATTTACATTATCTGTGTGTGTTCAACACTCATAGAGGCAATCTGTGGTTTATACCGCAACTGAGCAGACCTTCGAGTTTCTGGGAGAGAGCGTATAATCTGGCGTGATCAACAGTTTTGAGCAAGACCAGTACACTCAAACACTCAGTCACGATGACTTGGGACTTCATGCTAACGTAACCTTCGACATCTTCTGAAATCGTTCCATACTTGAACTGTAAGGTCCTCTCAACATAGTTGCAGTCTAAACCACAGATTGGCTCTGTGGCTGATAAAGAAATACAAATGGCACTTTGCAGTCAGGTAGGCTCAGAAATCAGCAGTCCTGTCGGGGTTGAGAAACCGCACTGATTTGCAAAATTCCTTCAAGTCGGAACACCTCTGATGATGATGAAATGTTTATTTGTTACTAGGATAACTATAATATAGTTTCAGTGGCTTATCCAGGTATTGAACTCATGCCCACTAGATGATAACAGCACTTGATTATCCGCTATCAGACCAGTGATAATCTAAAGTGGTACGTAGATAGCAAACAGGAAGGAGAGCTCTGAATTCGAGTACTAGATTGGCTACTAGGTCTCATCATTTTACTATTGAATTTGCTAAATATAACTGTCAAATGTATTCTAATAATTTCTTCTCTCGCACTTCTCGTTGTGGAACTCTCTTCCAGTTTCTTGCTTTCTTATCCACTATGATGTTCAAGAATTTAAATGCATTGTCAGTCGTTATCTTCTGTCTTCTTAATTCCTGTTCGTTTATTGTCCTCTCTCCTTAATAGTATTTTTCTCATATTCTCTAACACTCAGTAACCCCTTGCATCTTAGCGGCTTTATTCCCTTACTTCGGATGAAATGAAAAAAAAATCGTCTTTTTGAAACTTGTTCTTTTGTTGTCCTTTCTCCGTGTGTTTTCAAAAACACTTTCATTTTCAGTAACTTTTCGCATCTTAGCGGCTGTACCGACTTACCTGAAATAAAATGATTAAAAAAGAAAAAGAAAAAATCCCCCCCCCCGTCAAACAACCAAGGAACAGACAACAAATACTTACATAATTTGGTAAATCCAATTCACACCCGGCTTGGACAAGACTTTTTGCTGTGTCTGCATGGTTTCCCATCGCTGCTAAATGAAGTGCCGTATTACCTTGCTAAAAATATTAAAAGAATCTCTAAAATACAAGGAAGTTTTATTATTCGCAAACTAAAAATATACATAAAAAAGTAAATGAGTATGACAAAATATCTTTTTTAAATGTT
The DNA here is from genome assembly GCA_964036315.1 of Acanthosepion esculentum. Lineage (NCBI taxonomy): Eukaryota > Metazoa > Mollusca > Cephalopoda > Sepiida > Sepiidae > Acanthosepion > Acanthosepion esculentum. The sequence goes on along the minus strand of OZ038492.1, from coordinate 1,343,330 downwards.
TATCTGAATTGCATTTTGGGTAAGCAAAAGAGTTTTATAGATATTTCCTAAACATCGTTTCGTCTAGCACTAGGCGATAAATATTCACCATTTTGTGTAGGAAGCTCATTGATAATATTGGGAACAAAAAAGTTCGTAGCGTTTTTTAAATTAATTACAAAGACAATATTTAAATATTGACAATAGACATGCCCGTAATAGGAAAGTTAACACAGAAGATGAGCCTTTTCGCGAATTAAAGCAATGCTGGAGAAACCTGGCAAAGGACATTGACTTACTAAAGAATTTAGTCTATAGCATGTCACGAAGAATTACGGCGGTTAGTAAGGCAAAAGGTTACCCAACAAAATACTAAATCATTTTTCGACTTATGTATAATGTACATAAGTAGACATGTATTAATACTTTCTACTAATAAACGAATTCTGTTACTCACTTGTCTTGGTAAAAATACAAAACGTGACTTTCTATGGGTGCCGCCATTTTTGTCTCGTACTATATGTCCGAAATTGCTGATGTCACTGCAAACTTTGTTTTGCACTGTTAGATAGCATTTACTCATTAAATTATAAAAATGGCTTTTTCAAATGCGAATGTCAAATAAGCAGCCTCTCAAAACAGTCAAGATGGATAGATGATGAAAAGATAGAGAAAGCTACTTAGAACAGGTGGAAGATAAAAAGATAAAAATTAGCAGCAGCAGCTGAATACCTGTGAGATTCAGCTATTTACTCATCAAATTATATAAACTACTTTTTCAAATGTGAATGTCAAATATTCAAACTCTCAAAAGAGTCATTAGTCGCTACTTGAGCCAGTTTATAAAGGACCATGCTTTTAAAGATCATTCAGAATTTAAAAGTTGTAAAGTGATAGTAGACTAAAGAAAAGAAACATTGTTGAAGGGGTAGGGACATTACTGCTTAGGAAATAGACAAAAATTGCTGATTATAGAAATGAGTACAGAACTGACGTGGAAGCTATGAGTCAGAAAAATTTTTCTTTGCTTCTATTAGTTTGGATTTCTTTTTACATTTGTAATTATAGCCTTATTTTTGTTCTCCATTAGAAGGTCAGTTAAGAATCAAGGCAGTCTCAAGACAAGAAAAAATTAAAAATCTAAAGTCAGTTGAATTAAAAAATATTACATTTAAAAAATAAAAGTTCTAAGATTCTTGATAAATCTTCAGAAACTCCTATGCAATATTGGCAGTTGAAACTTAGTTTGCTAATTTTTTTTTTTTTTTAAATTTGAAATTGCGTCGGGGTATTAATGTTCTTTTACTGTTATTCAACATTCACTAGTATCTTTAGAATATGGATGAAATCTTGGTACATTAAGCAGGGAATATTTATCAGTCATGACACAGTTACTTAAATTCCACAGAGTCATCACAGCCAACAATAAAGTTTACTGTATCAGATGTATAATGAAACTTGATCCTCTATTGTTGCTATTGCAAAAGAAACTATAAATCTTGAAAAGAACAAATTAACTTTTGTCAAATGAAACAAACTTATAAAACACGACAAGAAAATAATGGAAAAAAAAAGACACATGAGATTGTTACAATTTTTATCATGGCTGATGTTCACAAATATCAAGAAAATTTAAAGTCTTGGAGAATTTGACAGGTTGTAAATAACAACAGTTAAAATCCAACAGCTTAAGTGTTGTAGAGTAACTTTCCGCAGTGGAAACTGTATTTGGACTGAATTTGGTCCTAAATAGGTTCAACGTCCAAAAACGTTAGGAACTTGTTATAATAAGTATTACGCAGAGTAATCTAGTTGTGGTAGCTGACTACTTTCGTATTCGACTCCCAGTCGATCCTCACTGACTCCTACTTATATTAGGTGGGAGAGTCTATTATCTATAGACTAGATGTGTTCCACCATAACATTAAGAGAAGTAATTTTAATAAGACTTCACATTGTTTTCTTTTCATTAATAACTAATTAAAAATATAAAATATTAATTCAAAGAGGACAAATATTATCTATAAAAGTTTTATAGTAATTTCTTCACTGCATCAAGCAGTTTTCGCTAGAAAGAAAATATTTCAGAATGTTGATATGATCTGATAGTAGATGCAATATTGTCATAATATTAAACCATTTAGTAATAAGTTACACACTAGATATGTCCGTCTATATTCAGAATGAAAATAAGGGTCGCAAAATTTTATTAAAGCAAACAGAAAAGTTATCATGACCTCTCAAGTGAACAAAGTCTTGAGAAGAATCATTTTGTTGGATTATAATCATGCCTGGCCTTAAAGATACATTACTTCTAGTAATTCTTATGTATTTTGATAAATGACATTCTGTTGTAATATTATTAATCACTCGGTTTAAAAAAAGCCATTAAAAAATTAAAAAATAGTTCTTTCCTTTAGAAAAAGAATCAATCCAACTAAATTACACACACATACAATTTCTTGACTTCTTTTAGATATCTCCTATGATAAATATATGTTGACCCCTGATAATAAATGACCCTGAGTTAAGTGAGAATTAGGAAATTGTAATTAACACATTCCTAATTCTCATTTAAATCAGGGTCATTTGTCTGTAAGTAACAGATTTGGAGGCAAGTTAGCGGCACGGGTTGAGGAATCAGAGAGCCGACTTCGAAATCCAGTCGAGTTCAATACATTCACTTAGAGTATTTGTGCCTAAGTGAATATAACTTACCCGACTGGAATTGGAACTCGGTTCTCCGATTTGCATTTGCAGGCTGTTATCCATTACAACACGCTCACATCCAATCTTACAGCGCCTGTCATTCCCAAGCGGACAGCCATTTACGTACACACCACATACGACGTGGCCTAACTTCGGTGATCGTACGAGAACCGGTGTTTCAACATGATATGGCTGTTAGCCAGTGATGGTTACTGAAGGAGGTTGTTGTATGAGTGTTAAGAATAGGAGGTAACAAGTGAAGTTTCTGGGGATATCTTGGAAAGATAACAGGTTGAGATTGTAGTGGTTGAGAAAGCATCCTCTCGGGAGTCTGATTTACAAAGTAGCAGTTCGTGAGAAGAATCAGTCCGAGTGCAATTTGCTTCTTATTAATACGAAGGTTATGGGGGATAGTTCGTTCCAGTGTACGTGGTATGGCTGGTCTTTAAAAGACAGAACCGGTGAAACTAATGAATGTAACGCGTCAGAATATTTTCCATGGAAATAGCAATAGAGCACCAAGAGAATTGCGTCGTTTCGACTCTGAGAAAAAAGGTTGTAGGATAGAACACAATTCATCATCTACTTTTGAACTCTATCAAGTCTGTAAAGTGAGGACCGGGCGGCTCCAGCCCAGCTTCATAGAATTAAGTTGACAGACAAGAGCCTCGATGGAGTTTATTGTCTCTGTCATGAGGGATAAACCTATTGCACTAAAATGATTTTGTTTGTATTGCGTTCAACTTAAAACCCGGCAAAGATCAATGAGAGTAAAATCAGTTACTTGATTTAATTCCTTTTCTTTGTATGTGTGTTCTTGTGTCGATTCTTGAGCATAGTTTGAACACAGAAGCAATTAATTTTAACACCATTGATTTTTATAGCGGTCTGCGTAATATATGTGCATGAAAGAACAGCAGAAGTGTATTTGTACTTGTATACGGAGGAAGACAAATGGTATAAAAGAATTCTTGCAAGAAAAAGTAACGTTTCAATACTTGAAGGAATAAATATGATAGAAAAGACATGACTTGGTTGTGTGCGTATGTGTGTGTGGCTAGGGAGATGAAAGGAGACGAGGGAGACGATTAGAAGAGAGAGAGAGAGAGAGAGGGAGACGATTAGAAGAGAGAGAGAGAGAGAGAGACGTGTAGGAATACAGAAGACAGAAAATATATGGGAGAAAGGACGTGGAAGTCGAGAACAATAAAAATGGACTCGGGAATATGATTTATAACAAAGATGGCGGAAGCGTTCAATGAAAAAGTGAGCGATAAATAAGCGGAGAAAAAGTCGGAAGAAAATTCATAAAGAAAGAAAAAAAAGAAAGAATGAGTATGAGAGGGAGAGATAGAGAGGACATTAGCATCTAAGAAAGAGAGAAAGAAAAAAACAAAGCAAGAAAGAAAGAAACAAACAAAAACGAGTGTGTGTGAGATATAGATAGGGATAAAGAAAGAAAGAAAGAAAGAAGGAAAGAAAGAAAGAAAGAAAGAAAGAAAGAAGGAAAGAAAGAAAGAAAGAAAGAAGGAAATGAATGAATGCGAGTGAAAGAGAAAGGGGGAACATTAGCAATTAAGAAAGAAAGAATGTATATAAGTCAGAGCGTGAGATGGATGAGGAGGACATTAAATAAAGAAAAGAAAGAATAAATACTTGTAAGAGATAAATAAAGAGGACATTAACATTTAAGAAAGAAAGAGTGTGTGAGGGAGAGAGGGAAAGAGAGAGTGAGAGGAGACATTAGCATCAAACAGAGAAAGAAAGAATAAATATGTCTGAGCGAGAGAAAGCGAGAGAGTGAGAGAGCGAGAGAGAGAAGAGCATTAGCACGTAAGAGAGAAATATTCAGAACAGAAAATATTGAAAAACATAAATGAAACTAAACCTGTAAAGAAGACACGACCGTGTGACACCAGTCAATATCATCCTCCTCCTCCTCATCATGGCTGCGCGTGGTCGTAGGGTTGGTGTGCAGCTGTGTACCTAACCTGTTCTCCTCACATATCGGGGTAGAAAATCTGAGCGGTATTCATTCATGCATAGAGTGTCTTGGACAAGTAGACCTGCCGGAGCCCATCCCTTTCAGATCAAACTATAGCCAATGCCCTCCAAACCCGAAGATTAATATTGGTCATGGACGTGTAGCCGTTGACGCCTCGGCCTTGAAGAAGACCTACGCCCAATGAGACCGTGCCATCACTACACTGGCTGCGTATGGAGTCCTGTCAAACGCATTGTGTTAGATGGCTTTTGACATTACAATAATATTTACCTTTCTTTTGAAAAGTCTTGTTTTTAATTCTGCTGGGTGTCTAGCTATCTTCCTCACTAGTAGGGCAACCGGTTTAGTCGCCGATGATCTGATCATACGGTGGATAGTACAGGGACACACGGCATCAGTAGCACGGGTAGATTGATCTGACATAAAAGACTATTACTGCCTGACACATGTCAGGCAGTAATAACACTACTAACATAGGATCTATCATTAACACGAAAGTAAAGGTACTTCTGTGTGATGTAATGGTTAACAGGCTTGATCTCACTACATTAATTACGACTGGGTAGTGAGTTCAATACTTTTTGGGTGTTCCATGCTTTTGGTCTTGTGCCTCATCTAGGCTATGTTTAATAAATCGCTATTTAGGGACTTCAACGTTGTGTAATGATTAGCAGGTTTGTTTCGCTAAATCAATTACGACTGAGCAGCGAGTTCGATCCCCACTGGATGCTCCATGCTTTCGGCCTTGTGCCACATCTAGGCTATGTTTAGTAAATTAATATTGACCGACTTAAGAATGATAAATTTGGTGGGCAAGGCTTCAGTTCACACTCTCACGATCGTGAATCTGCAATGAAGCTGTTAGTTTATGAGAGGAATATACTTAACAATGTTCGTGTAGTAGAGAACATGTTAAGGTTGATGATTAGAGCAAAGGAAAGATGTCCGAACTCATAAAAAACCAAACACGTTGTTGGAATTAGTTGGGGTTAATTGACGGTCACAAGTGCCGAGGAACTGACCCCTGCCGTTGCAAAAAGGAAAGAGGAAAGAAGTGGCGTGATGAGTACTTTTTCATTCGCTCGTGAATCTTTAATTAGGGAGAAAGCGTAGAGAGTTCCTTGTAAAAAAAAAGTTGTTTCTCCACCTTCCTCAGTTTTTGCCTGTTAGCAAACACGTGACTCAAAACTGCTATATAGTAATAATACAAAGGATGATAAGTCTCTCCCCTTCACTGACAAGTAGTCGGTAAAATCTCTCTACAAAGGGCAATAAAAGTAATCAATACAGGCCATACACATTTTGTATACTTAACACTATGAAAAAAAAACCCTCAAGAACTTTCTCCTGTTGAAATGAGGGTTAAGGTTATTTTCATTAAGAGGCGGAAACAGCCAATACTTGTTATATTGGTCTTAAAAAGGTTCTGGAAACTAATGTTTGGACGTAATCAGCCCACTACATAACAGAGACCCATCCCCAACCACTTATAATGTCGTGGCAATGGTGCATGTATATATTTAGTTTCAGTTCAACGCATCAGTTTTATTTATCCTTTATTTTTTCATTTACATGAGATGACCATTAATTATTCTGACCAAATAAGGGAGACGATGTTTGCCCATGCATTGTGGGGTTTTGAAGACCAGCCACTGTCAGATAGCAACAATGCCAACGAAATAAATTCTTTAAAACGGGAAATTGAGTAATAAAATGGCTTTGACCACCGAATGAATTTATTGAACAATGTTTGAACTATTTCAGATATCGTAGCATCAATGGAAGAAGACGGTAATTTAAGGCAATTAACTTCCGGACGAATTTCTTTTTCTTCTCATTTGTCAATGATTATGTATTCCTCACTTTTTCATCATTAGAATAATACAGGAATTTATGAGTCGTTTTCTGAAGAATTCCAATGAACGTATTTACACACACACACACACACACACACACACACACACACACACACACACACACACACACACACACACACACACACATATATATATATATGCATCGAAGACATTTTCTGCTTCAACTATGCGCCGATAGCTTAGCTTTGATGCCAGATCGGTCGAGTTTCACTACCGGCTTGAAGCAATCGGTCGTCTAGCCACACTGATGAGCTGTGATACAGCAAAACAGGCTGGTATGTGGATGACTATTTAATTTCTCTTTCCCGGGAAAGGATAATTAAAAAAAACGAAAACAATGGCGGCTGCTGCTATTAACGCATCGATCTTCAGTTACGAATGAATCCCTCTTCGCTGCTGGTGTTTGTATACATCTCGTATATAATGCCTTAAAATTTTATTTTCTCTGCTTCGGGGTAGGATCTCTGACTGATACCAAATCGGTTGAGTTTCGATCGGTCGTCTAGTCACATTGATGAGCTGTGATTCAGCGAAACAGGCTTGTATGTGGATGACAATATATATATATATATATATATATATATATATATATATATATATATATATATATATATATATATATATTGTCATCCACAGACAGACTGTTTCGCTGTATCACAGCTCATCAGTGTGGCTAGACGTCCGGTTGCCTCTGGCTAGAATCGAAAACCGGCTGAATTCGCGTCAGTCGGAAATTTTACACTGAAGCCGTTGGCTCACGGCAGAGAAGAAGGTGAATTTAAGCGTATTTATTTTTCGATAAACACACAGTGACTGAGAGAACTCGATTCGATTTACCGAAGAGTCTTGCACGAGGGTCATTCAATAAATAAGATGCATTTTTCAGTATAAGGACTTCTAATACAGATAGAAACTTACTCTTTTTTATTTTTTTTGTTTTACTTCTTTTTCACATGGATTTAATTTCTTTTGCAGATTAAAAAAAAACTTTGAGAGTTTTGGCGATTAACAAAGATGGCCGACCAAGAAGCATGCTCCAGGATTGAACAGCGGTCAGTTATCAAGTTTTTGGTTGCTGAAGGGTGCAAACCAGTTGAAATTCATAGGAGAATGTCAACTGTGTATGGTGCCACATGTTTCAGCCAAAAAAATGTCTACGAGTGGGCTAAATTGTTTAAAGAAGGACGGAGCAGTGTTGAGGATGAAGACAGGCCTGGGAGGCCTACAGAAGTGAGGTCTCCTGAGGTGATCGAATCAGTCAATGACCTCATTCAGTCTGACAGAAGGGTGACAGTGGATGACATTGCAAGGACTTTAAGCTTATCTGTTGGGACAAACGCAGGGGTCATCAGTCAGAAGGAGTCATCTTGCATCATGATAACGCATGGCCTCACACAGCAGCCCAAACGATGCAGACCATCAACGAGCTGGGCTGGGAACTGCTCGCTCACCCCCCTTACAGCCCAGAACTTGCCCCTTCAGACTTTCACGTGTTTGGTCCCTTGAAAGCGTTCACGAGAGGCATGAAGTTTAAAAGTGAGGATGAAGTCAAAAGTGTTGTGAGCGACTGGCTGAGACATCAGTCCAAAGATTTTTACGCTGAGGGAATACGGAAGCTTGTGCACAGATGGGAAAAGTGTGTGACAGTGCTGGGAGACTACGTTGAAAAAAAAGTAAGCTTCTATCTGTATTAGAAGTCCTTATACCGAAAGATTTACCTTATTTATTGAATGACCCTCGTATATATGAAAATAGATATTGAGGTAACGCCTGGCGGCGACAGTCTGTTTCATGCTTAAACGCAACCTTCAGCCCATGTGTATTGTTTTTTGACTCGACTATTTACATATGCTGGCCAATGGTGCATTATGGGTAGAAGGTCTGTTTTATTATTCTAATGGTTATTGGCTGGGTGATTGTTGTTATGCTTCAAATTATTCTAAAGACTATTGAGTAAAAATAATTGTGGATCCGATTGTTGTTATCTGTAGCTATTTATAGCGTTGTTCGTGGGCACCTCGGGGCGGTGTAATGGTTAGCAAGCTTGTCTCGGTAATTACGACTGTGTAGTGAGTTCGATGCTCACTGGGTGCTTCATACTTTCGGCCTTGTGCCACATGTAAGCTATGCTTGGAAAATCGATATAGCGTTGTTTGTTAATTTTTTTTAACTTAATATTCATTATTGACTACTTAATTATTTGTTGTTGATTGTTATTATTACGTTTACTTGTGTTCATATGTGTATTCATAGTTTGTTATATATATATATATATATATATATATATATATATATAATGTTGCGTTATTTTTTTACTGAAACATATTAGAGTTGGATTGATTCTTAAATACACAACACACACACACACACACACACACACACACACACATATATATATATATATATATATATATATATATATATATATATATATATATATTATTATTATTACTGCAAAAGTTATTTTTAGTCGATACACGCATTTCAGTTGAGATATAGGAAGAAAGAGAGAGAAGGAAACAGATATAAAGGTTAGAAAAACAGGAAGAGAAGGCGTGAGAGGGAAAAAGAGGAAGAAAGAAATAAAGTTATAGAAATAGAAAGAACGCAAGATAAATAAAGAAAGAAAAAGAAAGAAAGAATAAAGCGAGTAAAAGGAAGCTCGCGTGAGGAAGAGAGAGGGTGAGAGTATGCAAAAAAGGAAGCGTGCGAAAAAGATAATACAACGAGAGTGAAATGGAGAGAACGACATAGAGATTAGGGAAGAGAGTATGAGAGAGAGAGAGAGAGAGAGAGAGAGAGAGAAAGAGTAAGAGTTTGCAAGGAAGAAAGAAAGTTACACTCTCTTTTGACTGAGTGAAAATTGATGGAATTGAATTGAGAATAATGGTCGACTATAGTGAAATAAATTCATTTGACTTACGAAGTTCTGGGCGTTGACACTGCAGCCATAATTAAGAAGTTTTCTGACGACATCTGCGTGTCCATGATTTGCTGACAAATGAAGCGGTGTCATTTCCTTCTAGAAAAACAAAAATAAAAAAGACATAAAAGGAAGTCATTATTAAAACCAGATCTATAATACTGATACATATTACAGTGTTACTACCACAAATAACAATAACTCATTTGTTCCTCTTAAAAGGTACAAATGCGCGCTTGAAATTCAGCCTCAAATCCACTTCCTAAACTTAGGATTTCTATGAACAATCTTCAGAAATTCTTTGGCAAACGATGTGCAACGTGAGTCGAACAGTAGGTTGATATTAGGAATAATATGAATACTTCGTTACTCTTAGTCTTCTGATTGAGGTGAACGTCTTCAGCACACCTCATAACAAAGTAATTACTGTCAAAAATTATTTGGAGGAGAAAATAACATCGACAAATAAGTCTTCCTTGGCATTGTAATAGCAATTAACCAACCAGCTTACTATCACGCAAGCAAGACGAATGACTAAAAATGAAATTTAGCCCATCAGCCATCAATAAACCAATTAACCAGCCAGGCAGGTATTCATCTACACAACCAGCGAGCCAACCAACTATGAAGTCAATCAGCTATTCAGCAAGAAAGGCAGCTAATCAATCAGCAATGCATGTTGCAAGGTACCCAGCCAACGAACCAATCAATCCTAAATCCAGCCAGACAATCTGTAAGTTAAACAAATAACCAATCAGCTACTAAGCCAGCAAGGCAGCCAACCAATCAACCAACAAAGCATGTTCAAGTCAAACAAACCAACCAACCGATCAACAATTCAACCAACCAGCAAGCCAACCACGATGCCATTCAACCAATTAGCTACTCAGCAAGAACAATCAATCAAATAATAAGGTAATTTGAAAACACGCAGCTAATAAACTAACCAATGAACAATTCAGCTAGCTAACCTTCTAGTCAGCCAACCAGCCAGACAGCCAGACAGCCAGACAAACAGGACAACCAATCACTTACTCGCAAAACAAATAGCCAACGAAACAGAAAGGTGCAAGACAGGTTGACGTCAAATTTCTCGTTCCTACCGCGGAACCGGCGGAGAAATCTCCCTTCGGGACAATTACCACAGGAAAACTACACGTAAACATTGCTATAAAAGATGAGGCTTGTCCTAGCAGTTTCACACGCGGATTTATCGTTCCTCTCGTGGGAACGAGCTGGAGAAATCTTACCCAACAGTATCCCAGGAATTAAGAATAATATGTGTTTTTTTTTAAAACTAGCGCAGGAGCATTTAACCAGGAATTTCATATTAAAATAAATATTCTGTAAGGGCGAGAAATGTTGTCCCCTTATTTCTTATTAAAATATCGACTAATATATTACAAAGTTCTATAATCATATGATATACTCATATAATATGATCTGTCTATATTTCTGAGATGAGGTATTATGATTACTTGCATTATTTACATTATTCGGACTGTTATCCTCATCTTCATTGCCATATTCACAGCGTGAATATTTGGGTATAGTCACTGGATCTAACAAGATGCTGGTTAAATCTAGTTACTAGACCCAAAGAGTTGAGTTCAATACCAAGCAACGGCGGTGGTGAACCTAATCTTGGAGAGTTGAGTTAAAGGCAAATAACTGAGACATCCGGAAGAGGCATGACACGTGGAACTAGAACAATCTACCCCGGTGGATGAAATAAAGGGTTCGGTTCAAAATTCCAATCACCTGAAGAAGATCGGAGTGTACAACGGCTGAAACGTTGTGAATATAGCAATGAAGATGAGGATAACAGTCCGAATAATGTAAATATCTTTTTATGTATTTCACTCCAAACAAGGCGGGGTTACAGAGAGAGAGAGAGAGAGAGACAGAGACAGAGACAGAGACAGAGACAGAGACAGAGAGAGGAAAGGATGAAGAGAAGGACAGGGAATAGATCAAGGCATCTGGAGATGTCGATTGACATTACATTGGAATAGTTGGAGATTATAGCTATCACGGAAACAATAGGAAGGGAATTCCACAGACGGGATGACATGAAGCTATTGGAGTAGAAGAGACGGCCACATTTAACCGATTCGACAGTGAAAGGGTGGGGCTGAGATGCCAACCTAGTAGCACGTTTAAATTCATGCAGACTGGGAACTAGCGAAAGTAGTTCGTCGGAGCAGTTACCGTGAAAGTATTTGTAGAAAAGACAGCGGAAGGCGACGGCACGTCTGTGAGAGAGCGACTGTAGACGAGATGCCAAGTCAAGGCCAATCACATTGCATATCCGTCTCTGGATTTTGTCGATTTTGCATATAATATGATATTAAATGCTTGTTGTGTTTAGGTAGAAATCACGTGTCTTCTGGTATTATTTTTTCAGAATTATTATTAAAGAGTCAAACATGAGTTATAGTAATGAATGAGTAACACAAAATATAAAACAAACGACAATGTATGAATTAGGAAAAGAGTTACAATTACAATAAAAGAAGAAAGACTAAAGAATGAGGTTGTGGTGTGTGTGAAATACGTGTGTGAAAAGGAGCAAAAAATCACGAGATAAAAGTAAGGCATTGACTATGAACGTGACCCAGTAGGGAACACTTTTTCTTCACGTGCGACTACATCGGACAGCCAGAGTTGTAAAAGAGAAAAGACGAATGAGAATATCATTACCTATTCATAGACTTAAGGAGCGTCACCTAGTGACGGTTTCTCTTAGGAAAGTCAAGCGGGATAACCTAAAATATCACATAATGATATACTCATGTTAATAGCATTATAATATTTAATATTAGAAAATCGCATAACAAAGTAGAAGAGTAACGTGTTTCGTCCTCAAGATGAAGTTCTTTTAAAGGATGGAACGAGTTGCACAGAAACGTTTCCACTTTATCATTCACTTGTTTAATAATGTTCTGATAGAAGTATTTATATTGTAGCGGGTATAAACACATTTGACGAGGTTTTAATAAGCCCTTGGTACATTTGACTCGCTAATAATTTTTTGGTGGACTCGCCAAAGGAGAAATAAGACATAGAGTTTGGACAAGGAAATATTAACAAATATATAGTCAGGACATTTTACAAGAAGAAAAAAGAAAAATTAACTTAAGTGTGAAAAACTACCAGCCATTTTCAGTGACTATAGTTAAGTACAAACATTTTGCGAGAGTGAATAGATTACGTTTTTTCGCTATGAAAAGTCACCGCGAAAGAGATCGATTCTTTCAACTCTTGCGCCGCTTGTAATTATCGTTAGGGGTCGGTAATTCCAAAATCTTATATAATATATTATAATCAGGGGGCGATAATCTAACTATAATATATTCTCCTGTGTCTAATATCTAAATAAAACATCAACTCGCCACATGTATTTCAATTAAAAGATATATTTACTTACCAAAGTTTCTGCATTGGAACTAGCTCCATATTCCAAAAGCAGATCACAGACCTCTGTAAAACCGTTTTCACTTGCGATATGCAAGGCAGTTCTTCCATCCTGAAAGCAAATCAATTAAAAGTATTTACAAGAGAACAGTAATAAAGGAAGATAAAATTTGGTACCAGTTTAACAAAAGTCATTAACAATTTTATCCCTGGAATAGGAGGTCAATATTCAATTTCAAATTACGGTTAGTTTTCACTGAATCATTGGATTAGAATGTAGACACCAACCGGACTCCGCGAAATTATAGCATAAGAAATTACTTGAGAATCATAGCTTCGGCTCCAATTTTTTTTAATCATTTCATTTTAAGCAAGGTAATAAAGCCACTAAGACGCAAGGAGTTACCGAGAGGGAAAACGATGAGAAAACGTTACTGAAGAGAAAAGATAAAAAAGGATCAGAATTCCAGGAGACAAAAGATGCATTAACTCTTTGCCGACTGTAGTTGACAATAAAGCAAGAAGCAACAAGTGTAATAAAAAAGAAGCTATTAGAATAAAAATTACGGTTATTTCTAGTAATTTCAACAGTAAAAGGATGAGACCTATCTGCTAATTAGTACTATACTTCATCAGAACACTTGCCATGAAAATATTTCTAGAAAAGGCAGAGGGAAGTTATATTACAACAACAATAATAACAAGCATAATAACAACAACAACAACAATAATAATAATAATAATAATAATAATAATAATAATAACAGTAAATATACCCTTTGTTTAAAAAGAGATGAGATAACCATTTAATCATTGAAGGTAGTAAACTGAACTGGCATGGATACAATAACAAGCATGGCTGAGCGGGAAAAGGTTATCCATGTGGAACTGTGTAAGATTTTGACGAAACAGGCGAAGGAAATTTCCACAAATTAGAATTTGTTATAGATAAACGCACACCCCTCGATCTTTGAGGTTCAAACAGATCCCCAAATCTAGGCCATTATACCTAATCTGGTACTTCTTCTATGTGTTGTGTCCCTTTGAGACTTTGGTGATCATGGCTCTTCACAATTTCCTGTTCTTTGTAGCTATTAGTAAATGTTGTCCTTTTGTTATCTATCCTAAACCCTATTCTGCCATCCACTTACACAAACTCATTAGGAAGGTTAGACACTGTTTTTCCTCTATGCATCTTGCCTTACTTATGTCTTGTGAGTGCCATATTTTCTAAGTCCTCTTTCCTTATGATGTGTCTTAGACATTTCAACTTGTCTTTATGATGTTAATATAAGTGTCTGTTGTGGTCTTGTTAGGGCCAGAAATAAAGACACAAGAGAGGAATTGAGTTAAATATATCAACAGAAACAGTAATAGAAACATATACAAACGAGAGTGTTACAGCATGAATGTTCGGTCCCACTGTCAGAGCTGACCGCTGGAAACTTCACCCTGCAAAAGCCAGTACCTGTTCCTATTTATAGCTGGGAGAGTCCATGCGTGCGTGGGTAAATTATCATAACAGTGTCATTTTTGTTTCCATTTTCGCTAAAACTTCGTCATTGTTCACATGTATGGTCCATGGCATTCTCAGGATTCTTCTGTAGAACCACATTTCTCTAGCTTCATGTTTCCTCTACATATCTGATGAGATGATCCAGCATTCACTGCCATATAGGAGTACCGATATTATTCAGTACTCTCTTCTTTGTGACCAAAGAAATATTCCAGTTTCTTAATACCTTGCTTAGCTTTTGAATGGCATCTTTCGCTCTGCCAATGAACTTTCGAATTTCGACGTCCCAAATCCCGTCCTCTGTTTAAAACAATTCTCGAATATTAAAATTGTTGTACTTGCTTGAGTTTGGTATCTTTAATTTGTAATTTGCATGTCAGTCTGTTCCTTTTGTTGACAACCATGCATTCTGCCTTCATGCAATTGGTGTTTAATCGTTTCTTTCCTTCACTATGTTCATAGCTGTTCAGATAAGAGTTGGATTAATAATTCTTTTCGCTCAAATGAATATAACGAACCTGACTGGAATTGGAACACGTTTCTCCGATTAACAATTCCCTTATCCATTACATTACCCGCACATCCAAGCTTACAAAACCTGGAATTCACAAGCGGTCACCCATATAGGTACTGGCCAGGCTCGACGTTGCTTAACTTGATCGTACGGGAACCGATGTGTCAACGTGATATGGCCGTAGGCAAGAAGAAGAAGAAGAAGAAGAAGAAGAAGAAGAAGAAGAAGAAGAAGAAGAAGAAGAAGACCGTTCTATTTAATACAGGAAAGTTAAGAATAGCAGTAGTACCAATAATATTAATACCACCATGCAGTAACTCTGACTACCTTAAACTTTTGATTATAACGAAAACGGACCGTAATGATTTTTTTGTAACTTTTTTTTGTTGACTCAGTGTGGCTAACCCCAAAACGACATGTCATTTTCTTTCTAAAGACGTTGTAAAAATTAATGTTTTAAAAAGTGGAACTTTTTCGTACGGGAACCGGTGTTTGAATGTGATATGGCCGTAAGTTGAATGAGAGCGAGATAGAGAAGGAGTGAGAGAGACAGAGAGTGGATATAGAAATCGGCAATGTACGGTAATTGTTAGTTTCTCTGTTCTAAGCTGTCATCAGAGAAAATGCTTTTACACCTTAGCGGACTATATATAAAATGCCTTTGGTGTGGTCGGAAAGAGGTTCAGCGAAAGAGAGTAAAACCGGCCCCCCCTCTATTTTTGGGGGGCTAGCCTTGTTGCGTACTTCATGAACTTGTTTGTGCTGATTGGGTGGGTGAAGAGAAATGGTCCATGAAGAAGCCATGTCTATTTACGGTCAGTGTGTCCGGGCTGTTCATTTATGTCTGGGTTTCCTACTTTTCTTCCGAAGAGACATCCTTGAAAGATTACTTTGTCAAATCCTGTGGCACGACCGGATCACAAACAACGAATGTCTCTTCCGCGCAAAGATAAAGAGCCTAGAAACTATTATGACTAGCAACCGACTTCGATGGGCCGGATACTCTGCCCGAATACCTGACATTCGTCTACACAAACAAATCCTCTTCTCGCAGTTCGCATCTGTCAAGAGACCACGTGTAGCCCCACTTGTTCGATTCAGTTATCATCTCAAAGACAACTTGCTGAGGATAGAAATAGGTCAGTTCAATTGGGAGACGACAGCTGCAGAAAGAACCCATTGGAGAAGAAAAAAATCCTTTGAAAACATCCGTAGACAAATAGAAGAGAGGAAAACAGACTAAAGAAAAGACAGAGTTCTTCATTCCCTGAGCCCTCCCTACTCCACCATGCGATGACTGTGGGCGTCTCTTCAGATCCAACATAGGATTCAGTTCAGAGAAAAGAAAATGTCGATGAGCATCCCAATACTCAGAAACGAGTTAAGCTTGCAATTATACCATTTGAAAATTTGTAATATTATTTTAATTACATTTTTTCCTGTTGTGTAACGTTTTTTTAAAAAGCTTTGTTATACAATTTTATATCGTGAAGTTGCTTAGGTCGTTAGTTTATCATTGTGGGTCAAGCAATTATATTCGCTGATGATATGGTTGTTTTTTGTGCTTTTTCCTGGATAAGACTATTTTTCATTACATTCTTTTTATGGGGTTTTAAAATTTTACTGCGAAACTTAGCTCGTGCAGGGGTCGTTATGGACATATCTTTTTATAGGCTAGTTTTGATTTCTTCATTAAAGAAGCGTGTCTTCATCACACACACACACACATGTTTAGTGTATTGGTGGAGCAGATCATTATTCAAACATATATTGTTAAATATAACAGACAACGAATGTTTGTTATGTTTGATCATGAGCCGTTCTAAGCTTCGTATAGTGTCTTTAATTTCAGGAGAAAATAAAGACAAAAGCTGTCCAACATTTGGATATTTTTTATGCTGTTCCTTGATCGAAGCTTTCGGCTCACATGCGACATCTTCAACATAGTAGAATATCATCTTTGAAGTTGAATATCTTTGTTTAAATGTCCATATAACCACTCTGAAGATGGCTCATGTAAGCCGAAAGCTTAAATCGAGGAACATCATAATAAAAGATATACGAATGTTAGACAGATTTTGTCTTCATTCTTTCCTGAAATTAAGGCAACTATACGATGTTTAGAACGGTTCAGGATCAAACATAATCGGCATTTGCTGTCTATTATATTTAACAATATAGGCATGAATAATATATATATATATATATATATATATATATATATATATATATATATATATATATATATGCATTCTCGACCTGGCATTCCAAAGTTTGGCGAAGAGAACAAGCATCAGGCATTTATTCGTTTAACTTGGAGGTTTGGAAAGCTGCCCAAATATGCACGAAGACTAAGTTATCTTCTAATAAAACTGGCATAGAGACGGTTCGGCCATAAAGTATGTCTTTTTTTCTATTCTGATCTGTCTCGTCCGATGTTAATGCTGGTGATATAGCTGGAGTGGCTGAAAGTTCCTGTCCTTAACTTATAATTTACTTTGCCTTGATGCAGATAACAGTTTGGTAAAAGGGCGTCTGGAATTCACCGAAGCTAAATGACCGGAAATCAAGATGTTCAAGGAGATCAAAGAGTGAATGTGAGCACAGTCGAGCGTTGGGTAATGCGCTTTAACATAACCGACAAAAACATCTATAACAAGAGGCATTCGTTGTCGAAAATGCATTGCGAAGGGTTGTATATAAAAACTTACTTAATCCATTGGTATTATTGCCTTTTCTTTAAGCATTCCGTGCAGGTAAAAGGCGTTGATTTTGGAGCATGCTTTGCACACACACACACACACACACACACACACACACACACACACACACACACACACACACACACACACACCTATCTATCTATCTATCTATCTATCTATCTATATATCTATCTATCTAGCTGCGAGATGCATGAATTACTTCAAGAAATAAATATGACCAAATAACCAAACAGGAGAAAAATTTTCAAAGAGTCGATTCTCGACTTTCATTTTGTCCGATTTGAAAAATGTGGCTACGGTCTGAATCCGGTGTGAGTAATGGTCAGAAAGCTTGTCTCGCGAGAACAATTACGACTGAATAGTGAGTTCAATCCACACTGGGTGCCCTATAGATTCGGCCTTGTGCCATAACTAAGCTACGATTATAAAATACTCATTACCTGATACTGAAGACGTTCGGCTTTCACTTTGAAACACTGGTTCCCGTACGAGCACCGAAGTTAAGCAACGTCGAGCCTGATCAGTACCGAGATGGGCGACCGCTTGGGAATACGAAGTTCTGTTGCCTCGATGCGCAGGTGGCGTAATGGATAACAGTTCAGGATTGGAAATCGGAGAGCAGAGTTCCTATTCCAGTCAGGTTTGTTACATACACATTCGTGCAAATACCCTTCGGAAACGTATAATTACACTTCTTCTACCGCAGCTATGGAATAATTAGTAGGACTTCCATCCATAAATCATTATAATCTCCAAAATATTCTTATAATCTGAAAAATATTTGCCGGCTTTAAATAAACGGCAAATAGTTAATAAGCCGTAAAAACACCCCAATCAATCCATCAAACCTAAGGTACTTCATATAAAGGGGAAAGTGCCAATGCGAATGAACTATTTCTGGATTCTGGTCCCAAGTGCGTGGGGGTGCCTCACCTTAAAAATACTTGTGTTGTATTCGAGATCAGCTAAACCCCAATTGTTTCGCGAATTAGTCGAGAACTTTTCAGCACCCTGTCGTCTCAGCTAAGTTGATGTTACTAGAAATCCGAGCGAATGACTCGACTAAGAATCCTAGCGATATTGTTAGTGATGTAAAAAATGCTGATAATTCTGATAAAAATTAAAAACTATCCTAGTACAAAATTGTCTTTTTAACAAACATACGTGACAGTAATAACATGAGCACTCGAACTGACATTGACATCGCCTGTTTAATCAGTTGATCGATCGAAGTTGACATAACTGCTCTTTCTTTAGGACTCCCATCAAAAAAGATTTCTCAGTGTCTTTCTATCTACATCGGAAGTTGGCTCACTTAGATTGAATCCTGGGTGACACAATATATCTTTGATCTTTACTTGATATCATTGATCAAGAGATGACATTCTTTCCTTTAGGGATTAGAACGATCACTCTTAATTAGAATACACAGACTGCGACGTACCAATGAAGATATCCATAAACAAACTTTTGTGCGATTTCCTTTTATTAAAAAATATGAGACTGCAGCTGTCAGGTCGTCATCAAAACAATTACTTATAATAAACTCTTTATGTAATACCGGGGTAAAAATCATAAAGCTATTACAACAATGTTTTATATTTATTTCCTTGGGGTACGGAATTTTATTTTTTGCTATAAATGATGGACATATTAAAAATAGAATAGGGATATATGAACGGCAAGGATAAATAAAAATAAAGTGAAAATTCTGTTTCTCCGTTATTAGTAACTTAGCGCGTTCGTTATGCTGTGGCATTACCTCAGATGATTAATGAACCATTCCATTTTGACTGCGTGGCAATCACTATTCTAATCACTAAAGGAAAGAATGTCATCTCTTGATCAATGATATCAAGTAAAGATCAAAGATATATTATGTCACCCAGGATTCAATCTAAGTGAGCCAACTTCCGATGTAGATAGAAAGACACTGAGAATTATTTTTTGATGGGAGTCCTAAAGAAAGAGCAGTTATGTTAACTTCAATCGATCAACTGATTAAACAGGCGATGCCAATGTCAGTTCGAGTGCTCATGTTATTACTGTCACGTATGTTTGTTAAAAAGACAATTTTGTACTAGGATAGTTTTTAATTTTTATCAGAATTATCAGCATTTTTTACATCACTAACAATATCGCTAGGATTCTTAGTCGAGTCATTCGCTCGGATTTCTAGTAACATCAACCTAGCTGAAACGACAGGGTGCTGAACAGTTCTCGACTAATTCAAGAAACGATTAGGGTTTAGCTGATCTCGAATACAACACAAGTATTTTTAAGGTTAGGGACACCCACGCACTTGGGACCAGAATCCAGAAATAGTTAATTCACATCGATACTTTCCCCTTTATATGAAGTACCTTAGGTTTGATGGATTGATTGGGGTGTTTTTACGGCTTATTAACCATTTGCTGTTTATTTAAAGCCGGCAAATATATTTCAGATTATAAGAATATTTTGGAGATAATAATGATTTATGGGTGGAAGTCCTACTAATTATTCCATAGCTGCGGTAGAAGAAGTGTAATTATACGTTTCCGAAGGGTATTTGCACGAATGTGTATATAACAAACCCGACTGGAATAGGAACTCTGCTCTCCGATTTCCAATCCTGAACTGTTATCTATTACGCCACCTGCACATCTAGGCCTACAGAACCTTGTATTCCCAAGCGGTCGCCCATCTCGGTACTGATTAGGCTCGACGTTGCTTAATGGGAACCAGTGTGAAAGCCGAACGCATTCGGTATCAGGTAATGAGTATTTTCTAAGCGGAGCTTAGTTGTAGCACAAGGCCGAAAGTATAGGGCCCCCAGTAAGGGCCCCCACGCACTTGGGACCAGAATCCAGAAATAGTTAATTCCCATCGGCACTTTCCCCTTTATGTGAAGTGCCTTAGATTTGATTGATTGATTGTTTTTTTACGGCTTAATAACCGCTTACATCGGTTTATTAATGGTGGACAAAAATGATAATCGTGGATGCTTATACATATGATTAATGCAACTATTCCAGTGGTGTAATCGATGACGA
>OZ038492.1:1257632-1320132 GCA_964036315.1 Acanthosepion esculentum | reverse complement strand
GAAAAAAGTAAAACATGTTGAAATCGCCATTGAAATATATATATATATATGTATATATAAGAAAAAATAAAATGCGAAATTCTGGAGTCGGGATGCTGAATGTAACACCAATCATTTCAGTGACAGACATTATAGTTGCATTTGTTCTTTCTCCCTCTCTTTGAGCTCACCCCTGGTATTTTTTTAAATTGGCCTCCAAAGAAATTATTTTGTATTTAAATGAGAGAAAATTATATATACATGGTTAAAAAAAATTGTGAGATATGATTTTTATTAGAAGTTTTTTTAGGGCAAAAAGAAAAAAAAATTGTGATTACATTTTTCTCTCGTCAAAATATCCTACTTTAGCCTTGATGACTTAAGCACACATTTTTGGCATTCGTTGCCGAAGTTTCTCAATGTATAAGTTTGATAATTGTTTCAATGATTCTAAGATCCCGTTTTCATTTTTCTTTTCACTCTTCTGTCTTCTGTCCATCCCATGCTAATTCTGGTGGTGGCTCCAAATTTTTGAACTGTAGTATATATATATATATATATATATATATATATATATATATATATTAAAGTTAAGAAAGATTTGGTAATACGTATAGGTAGTCCCAAGGAGGATGAAATCCTGAGAGCTCAATGTAAATTCAGAGCTAATAATTTAAAGAAAAACAGACCACTTTAAGGCTCCATGTAATAATTTATTTCACCATAGCCCTTTTAAAGGACGCTGGATCATCAGACTTCACTTCCAAAAGGTGAAACGAAAAATGAAAAATGAAATGAACATTTACACTTTTATATACATATATATATATATATATATATATATATATATATATATATATATATATATAACATAGTGTAGGCATTATGCAGTATTTAGGCCTCCAACCTTCAGCAGTTCATAAAACAACGCGACTGAAATTCTACAGAAGCAGAATGACACAGATTGTACTCATACATAGTTTCATTGTAATCATTTTCATTGAGCTTAAGAGTAACAATATATTGAAAGAAAAATTATCTTGAAAAAAAGACTCAGAAATAAGTCAAGATTTTTTTATATACTAATAGGTTACTTCGTTAGACAACCGGACCAACAACCAACCAAAGAGTGTGTCATTTCATGTCTGACAATCTAATACTAAGGGGTGACTTCGTTAGGCGACCGGTTCAACAACCAATCAAAAATGTGTCATTTCAAGTGTGACAACCTAATACTAAGGGGTTTACTTTGTTAGACGACCTGACCAACAACCAACAAAAAAATGTGTCATTTCATGCGTGACAACCGAATATTAAGGAGGTTACTTCTTTAGGTGACCGGTCAAACAACCAACTGAAAAATATGTCATTTCATGTGTGACAACCGAATACTGAGAGGGTTACTCCGTTAGACGACCGGACCAACAACCAACAAAAAATGTATCATTTCAAGTGTGACAATCCAATACTAAGGAAGTTACTTCGTTAGACGATCGGACGAACAACCAACCAAAAAATGTATCATTACATGTGTGACAACCTAATATTTTTTCTTTTCCAGAAATTCGGAAGGGAACGGAAATCTTTTGAAATATAACCTTGCAGAGTGAATCTTCCTGAACATTTTTTTCATTTGGTATCTCTTGAATCCATAGGAAGAACGCGTAAGCAACGAACACGTTTTAATATATACGGGAACAAAAAAAAGTGCACTTAAACACAAAATCAGAAAGAGTCAGCTGAAATGTCTTGAGCACATAATGAGGAAGGAAGGCTTGAAGACTATAACAGTCACAGGAAATATCGCACAGAAAATGTACAAGAGGACGCAGCGGATCATTTTCTTGACGAACTTGAGTGAATTGATGTCTGAACGGGGAGCTTTGAGTCCTGTCAAAAGATCAAACTTATCTAAGGAACAGATGATTGTGGAGAGACATGATCGCCCACTTCCTGAAGGCCTACGTAAATTTAAAACCATTTTTTCACCCTTGGAAATATGATCTGATGAACTATGTAAAAACTACCTACCTGGGGAAATAAAATATAATCAATGGACCCTTAAGGTTGTCTGTTTTCTAATTAAATTGAATTTATATATATATATATATATATATATATATATATATATATATATATATATATATATATATATATGAAGAAATATAGTCTTAAAGTGTGCTATATTTATGGGATAAAGTGCTCAATATCAGAGATAGAGCATGTGTAAATATAAAAGTGAACATTGAAGTCAACACTTAGAGGCGACAGTCTGTTTCATGCTAGATGGCCTGACGATTGCATCTAGCATGAAACAGACTGTCGCCTCTAAGTGTTGACTTCAATGTTCACTTTTATATTTACACACGCTCTATCTCTGATATTGAGCACTTTATCCCATAAATATAGCACACCTTAAGAGTATATTTCTTCATATATATATATATATATATATATATATATATATATATATATGAGATAATGATATATAATTTTTATATATCAAGAAAAATATTGTTGCAAAAATGTCTGATGAATTGCTAAAGAACAAAACGTGTTACACGCAAAGAATTTTCCACTTTGTCATAGATTTCCCCCCAATATATACTGGATGTGATGGGTCACCATTTTATATAATACCCCTTTCGCGCAAGCTCATTGTTTTATTTTGTCGACTGCACACTAGAGTCGGATCGTTTGTGGGGAAAAAAGAGCAACATAACGCAATTCACTCCGCCAGAAATTTAGAAACAACATGCTGTACTGCTTGGCATTCGCGCCGGAAGCTCTAATATGAACATTTCAGAGTGGTTGGATGTCAATCCGAGAAAGGGGGAAGGATTCGGAAAGAGATGGATGAGACTAATCTTGATTACGAAGGTACAGCAGCTCGGAAAAATCTCTCTGATCGTTCCGATAAGAAAAGAACTCCCTAATATGTTGGTGAGATCCAGGCCATGATTGACAAGAATCCCTCAAAGTCAATCAAGTCCACTGATTTTTTATATTTGAATTTATAATGATTTAGTTCAGAGATAGATAAATATTGTGGTGTGTATTTACTTGATAGAAGACTTCCTCAAAAAGGGTTTTTTTTATGAACTCTTCTTCTTCTGCTGCGAATGTAGTTGGCGTTCTCTAGGCCTCACCGGCAGGGCTTCGTAATTATTTATTTTTAAAAATGTCTATAGAAATATTTCGTTTAGTTCTGGTGTTGAATAATTATTACAAGTTACAGATTTAAAATTCTCACTGTCGTAATGATTAATAGACATCATGGAATATACACGACTACATTTTCACAAAATAAGCTAGTCTGGGTCATTTTAGTGTCATGTTGTTGAATATTTGACGAAACTAAATATTGTAAATAACAATAATAAATAACAAAACGTGATTTGAATGCAAAGAAATCCTTTTGTTATAAAGGAAATATTCAATGTTCTTCGGATTCATAACTCTGTTTCTTATTACCTACACATGCAAAGGGGCACGAGGTCACATGACTTGCAAAATAAAAAAAAATCTATAAGATCATAATCCGGGGTATTCAGAAATAAAATGTATAACTTAAAATGTCTGATCTTAACAGCTTTGAATAGCCTTTTCCTCTGAAATATTCTCCTTGATTTATAATGACCCAAACTAATTTATTCACATTTTTATTTTGGAAAAAGAACGCAAGTATTTCACCTACACGGAGGCACGGTGGAGTAATGGATAGCGGATCGAATTAAGATCGGATTGAGAAATTCCAGTCAGATCCATTACATTCACTTACGTGCTAATACCAAGGTATTAGCACGTAAGTGAATGTAAGGCATGAATCCTCTTCTTCCCCCACAGCTATAGGTAAATAAGCGGACAGACTGGGTTCTATAGACTTGGATGGCAACTGGTCTACCGCAGAAAGAAATGGCAACCTACTATGGGAAAAAATCGTCAGTTATGTATCGAAAGGTACATGATCGCTTAAGCCTGTATCACGCATGGCACATAACTGACTGCCGTCCTGGGTATGCCGATAAACTACGTTCATCAGGAGGCTTTGAGGAACGCGAAACCACCTCTTAATTGCTGGTGTTCCCAGGTCCATCCTGACCCAGGGTGGTAGCACCTGTTAGAGTCCCGGCTATGGGCAAATAGTTAACCCTGAAACTGAGGCAAAAAGCATTATGAAAGTGTAAAATAGGTTTTAA
Organism: Acanthosepion esculentum; assembly: GCA_964036315.1. Taxonomy (NCBI): domain Eukaryota; kingdom Metazoa; phylum Mollusca; class Cephalopoda; order Sepiida; family Sepiidae; genus Acanthosepion; species Acanthosepion esculentum. Next base: position 1,315,954 of record OZ038492.1, on the reverse strand, counting down.
TACCAGAAATACTTTGTAAAAACATTATTACCAGAAATAAATTTTTGAAGAAAAAACAAATATTACCAGCAATATATTTTTGAAAAAAAAATTACCAGCAATATATTTTTTTAAATAATATTACCAGCTATACATTTTTGAGGAAAAAAATATTATCAGAAATAGATTTTTGACAAAACAAAAATAATACCAGGGAAAAAAATTGTCGGCATTAAATGACCCATTGAAGTTGATATGTAGTAAAACAAAACAAAACAAACCAAACCAAATTGAAGAAAAAAAATCTCACCAGAAATACTTAAAAAAAAACAAAAAAAATATTACGAGCAATAAAAATCTTGTCGGCATTAAATAACCCATTGAGGTTGATATGCCGTAAAACAAACAAAACCTTGGTAAACTAAACTAAACTGATTGATTTCACCTTCATTTTAAATTATTTTGGCGAAAGGCCATAATAATGGAACACCTTCTTCTTTATGTGACGTGTCCCTTTAGGGCGTAGGCAAGCATGGCTCTCCACAACTTCCTGTCCTTTGTAGCTCATAATAATCTTTGTCTTTTTGGGATTACTTCGTCATTCATTTACTCAAGCTCATTAACTATGTTATGCATTGTTTTCCTCTGTCCTGCTTGTGAGCATCAGATTTTCCAAGCCATCATTATGTGCCCCAGGGATCTCAACTGCCTCTTCCTGATGCTAAGTATAAGCTTCCTTTTCGTTTCCACTTACTCTAAATCTTCGTCGTGTTCGGTTCATAGTCTCCTTTCTTTAGAACCACTTTTTCTCTTGCCTCAAGTTTTTTCGTCATCTGTGCGGAGATGATACAGTATTCATTGTTTTGTTTCTAACGGAATTCTTCTGTTTCATAATACTTTGCTTAGCTTTTGAAAGGCATCTTTCGCTAACCCACTGAGTTTTGAATTTCGAGATCGCAATTTCCGTCCTCTTCCAGATTATTTAAATTGTTGTACTTGCTTAATTTTGGTGCATCCAATTTGGAATTTCTGTTCTTTTTTGCTGACAAGCATACGCTCTGTCTTTTTGTAGTTCGTGTTTAATCCTTTCTTCTTGCTTGCTTTCACTACCTCCTGTAGGAGTTCTTGTAGATTCCTTTCTGTGTCTGCTATCAACACTGTGTTATACGTGATTCGTCGTAATTAAGAAACTGTTTTTACGATAGAGAAATGCTTTCAACGATGAGACATATTTCTGTTATTTCACTTACTATTCTTTTGATATAAAAACGTTGTTATGATCGTCATTGGTTCTTTTGGGAAAAAATCGCCATTTTATCCTCGGTATTTTTCTAATGGCCAAGAAGACATTATTTAAACAGATCGCGATATCTATCAAAGAGATGAAATTTAAATTTTTATTATTGCATTATTCCAAGATTTTAATACATCAGCAGATAGCTATTAATGTCAACAACTGAGCACAAATAGTTATTAATTTAAAAAATAGTAATTAATGTATAATTTTAAATTTGTTAATAGAAAATAAAAGCATTTCATATTACTAAAATCATAGAAACAAATTAAAAATCAGAAGAGTCAGATCGGTAGTAGTAGAGAAATCTGAATCAGATAAGATATCTTCAGATACATCTTCGTTTTTTATGTCCTCATAATATAAATTAACCATTTGATAGCTTTTTTTTGCATAAAATGGTTAATTGTTACACTAAGTGCTCTTTTATCTCTAGCAAACACATCACTGAACTTAATACATGAATTGCATATTCAAGTAATTTTTTCTACAATATAACTATTTTTGTTATGTTATAAAGCTAATTATCTAAACAATAATAATACTGAATAATATTTTTAAAACATTAAATTATATTTAATGACATCTTCCTAATATCTGTCGCGATCTGTAAATGCAATGTCAAACGTTATCTGCTGTCTTGATTACTTTTCTATTCCTCTCGCTCTCAAATGTTTCTCTTTTTTGACTTGTTCTTCCACACCCTGTAACTCCTTTCATCTTAGTGGCTTTATAGCCTTGCATGCGGCGATATGATTAAAAAAGTCTTATTTTGTTGTTTGAGATAATGATTTACTGATACAAATCTTACTAATTAATCCATACCTGGGGGAGAAGAGATGGATTCATATCTTCCCAAGGGCATGTGCGAGTAAGTGAATATAAAGAACCCGCCTGAAATTCGAACACGGCTCTCAGGTTTCTCACTCCCATTACACAACATTCAGAGAAAATATTATTTTACCAGATCGCGACATCTATCAGAGAGATAAAATTTAAATTTTTATTATTGCATTATTCCAAAATTTTAATAAATCAGCGGATAGCTGTTAATGTCAACAACTGAGCACAAATAGTTATTAATTAAAAAAAAAATTAGTAATTAATGTATAATATTATCCATAACTATATGTACAAGAATGTCGTTTTTGATAAAAGTTAAAAAATAACCATAAATGCGTAAAAAATACGTATATTGTCGAAAATTCCTTTTTATACAATATAGCTATTTGTGCTATGTTATAATGCTTATTACCTAAACAATAATAATATTGAATATTTTTTAAAACATTAAAGTATATTTAATCACATCTCCTTAATAGCTATCACTATCTGTCAAAATTTGAATGTTATTATTAAGGCGAAAGACCAAAGGATTTATTATTATCATTTTATTATTATTTATTATTATATAGAGACCCACTGATAAAAGTCTGGAGAAATGTCAATTGTTGAATGGATTTTTATCTGCCATTATTTTTTTTATAGTTATGAACGTTATTTTTAGTGATGACAGATCGCAACATCTAGCAGCGAGATGAAATTCCTTTTCCACAATATAGCTATTTTTGCTATGTTATAAAGCTTATTATCTAAACAATAATAATACTGAATAATATTTTTAAAACATTAAAGTATATTTAATCATATCTCCCTAAAAGCTGTCAAATATTGACGAAAAATATATGGTAATGAATAGTTTCTATCATGGATTTATACATTCTTCTTCTTCTATGTGCCGTGTCACCTCGGGTGTTGTTGTCATTGGTTCTTTCGGGGAAAAAGCGCCATTTTATCATCGGACTTTAGTTATGGGCAAGGAGAAATTATTTAAACAGATCGCGGCATCTATCAGAGAGAGATAAAGTTTAAATTTTTATCATTGCATTATTCCAAAATATTAACACATCAGCAGATAGTTATTGACGTCAACAACTGAGCACAAATAGTTATTAATTAAAAAATTAATAATTAATGCACAGTATTATCCGTAACTACATGTACAAGAATGAGGTTTTTGATAAAAGTTAAAAAAATAAGCATAAATATGTAAAAAATGCATATAGCGTTGAAAATTCCTTTTTCCACAACATAACTATTTGCGCCATGTTATAATGTTTATTACCTAAACAATAATAATACTAATGTTTTTTTAAATATTAAAGTATATTTAATCACATCTCACTAATAGCTGTCGGGATCTGCTAATAAAATCGTCAAAGTCTGTATGGTATTATTAAGAGTAAATACCAAAGTTTTTTTTATTATTAGTTATTTTATTATTATTTATTATTATATACAGACCTAATGATAAAAGTCTACAGAAATGTTACTTTTTGAATCGATATTTTACATGCCATTATTTTTTATTGTTATGAACGTTATTTTTAGTGTTTACCTGTATTTACAGATCGCAACATCCAGCAGCGAGATGAAATTTAAATTTTTATTATTGTATTATTCCAAGATATAAACACACTAGCAGATAGCTATTAATGTCAAAAACTGAGTACAAATAGTTATTAATTTAAAAAACAATCAGTAATTAATGTATGATATTATCCTAACTAAATGTACAAAAATGTCGTTTTTGATAAAAGTTAAAAAATATTCATAAATACGTAAAAAAAATTCTTTTTATACAATATAGCTATTTGCGCTATGTTATAATACTTATTACATTACCTAAACAATAATAAAACTGAATAATTTATTTTTAAACAATAAAGTATATTTAAACACATCTCACTAATAGCTGTCGGGATCTGCTAATAAAATCGTCAAAATATGTATGGTATTATTAAGAGGAAATACCAAAGGTTTTTTTATTATTAGTTATTTTATTATTATTTATTATTATATAGAGATCCAATGATAAAAGTCTGTAGAAAAGTTAATTTTTGAATCGATATTTTACCTGCCATTATTTTTTATTGTTATGAACTTTATTTTTAGTGATCGCAACATCTAGCAGAGAGATGAAATTTAAATTTTTATTATTGTATTATTCCAAAATTTTAACACATAACCAGAGCTCAAATAGTTATTAATTTAAAAAACAATTAGTAATTAACGTATAATATTACCCTAACTACATGTACAAGAATGTCGTTTTGATAAAAGTTAACAAATAACCATAAATACATAAAAAATGCGTATATTGTCGAAAATTCCTTTTTCCACAATATAGCTATTTGTGCTAAGTTATAATGCTTATTACCTAAACAATAATAATACTGAACAATTTTTTTAAACAATAATGTATATTTAATCTCATCTCTCTTATAACTGTCACGATCTGTAAACCCATTTTTCAGCTTTTTTGACGGAGAATTTCTTTTACTCATTTCACCCCAAGCAAGGCGATGATGTCACCAAGACGTAAGGGAATGAAAGAGAATGGGAAGACTTTAATGCGGAGAAGGGACAATAAAAAGACAGGTTTCAAGACGATATAAGATGGCGACTGGCGTAGCATTTAAATATTTGAAGATGGTGGTTGCAGAGAAGCAAGAAACCGGTTAATAGTTCCAGAGGAGAGAAAAGATTGTGGCTGTCAATAATTTACCCTGAGAGGACCTCTAATTCTCTTAGAATTCCCTCACAGTATGGGTTGAATAAGTTCAGTACGATGACACATATTTGTATTACAACTCTTTCTATTTTTGTGTATTTACGGAATCCATTTTCTATTTTTGTTTATTTACTGAATTCATTTTCTATTTTTGTGTATTTACAGAATTCATTTTCTATTTTTGTGTATTTACTGAATTTATTTTCTATTTTTGTGTATTTACTGAATTCATTTTCTATTTTTGTGTATTTACTGAATTTATTTCCTATTTTTGTGTATTGACTGAATTTATTTTTATTTTTGTGTATTTACTGAATCCATTTTCTATTTTTGTTTATTTACTGAATTCATTTTCTATTTTTGTGTATTTACTGAATTTATTTTTATTTTTGTGTATTTACTGAATCCATTTTCTATTTTTGTTTATTTACAGAATTCATTTTCTATTTTTGTGTATTTACTGAATTCATTTTCTATTTTTGTGTATTTATTGAATTTATTTTCTATTTTTGTGTATTTACTGAATCCATTTTCTATTTTTGTGTATTTACTGAATTTATTTCCTATTTTTGTGTATTTACTGAATTCATTTTCTATTTTTGTGTATTTACTGAATTTATTTTCTATTTTTGTGTATTTATTGAATTTATTTTCTATTTTTGTGTATTTACTGAATCCATTTTCTATTTTTGTGTATTTACTGAATTTATTTCCTATTTTTGTGTATTTACTGAATTTATTTTCTATTTTTGTGTATTTATTGAATTCATTTTCTATTTTTGTGTATTTATTGAATTCATTTTCTATTTTTGTGTATTTACTGAATCCATTTTCTATTTTTGTGTATTTACTGAATTCATTTTCTATTTTTTTTGTATTTAAAGAATTCATTTTCTATTTTTGTGTATTTACTGAATCCATTTTCTATTTTTGTGTATTTACTGATTTTCCTTTTCTATTTTGTGTATTTCCTTTTCTGTAGAACCCTATTTCTGTTACTTCAAGTCTCTTCATCTTTGTCGTACACGCCTTTCTATTCTTGTCTATCTGCTGAATTCACTTTCTATCTGTATGCATGGTGGTTTGCTGTCAGTATAGGTTCTGGATTATTCTAATATCCTAGGCACTTGACATATTTGTCAAGTGTTTCCAACAGACCTCTCTGCGGTACTTTATCAAACAATTTGATAAACCATAGGTATAGATCCTTTTGCATTTATATTGCTCCTTCTGATATCATTCTGATATCATAAATATTACATCGTTTGTGACTAGAATAGTACATTACGATTTTTAGCGAAATTTTTATCTAATTATAAGTTTAAATATCTGGGAAGTGTTTTCACGGAGGACGGCAAGTGCGACACTGAGATCCGTGACGTATTGAAAATAATAATTGCGCGCAAAATAAATGTCTACAAACGATGGAGATCAGTTGCGTATATGAAGAAAGATTGTGTTGAATTAAGGTGTCAAATAAATATGAAAATAAATACAAGGGAAGGAGAGTGATAGAGACAGAGAGTCAAATCTTCTATATAAATAAAGTGTAGTGTACGTGTGTCCGTCCGTTCGTCTCTCCGATTTTCGATTTTGGCGAATCTTAAACAACCTGCAGTAGCAGGTAGTAACTATTGTTGTTACACGCGATTAAAAATTAAACAAATAACTCATTTAAAGTTAAATTTAAATATCGAACGGAGTGAAATGTTTTAAAACCATTTATTTGTTAAAGGGTTCACTGTAATTTCATTTTTCATCGCACTTGCAATTGATATCGTCTAATTAAATCGCAATTAAAACTTAAGCGGGGCACAGTACGTTGCTCATTTGTTTTTTTTCTAGCACTCGTACGGTGACGTATTCGAAATATAACATAGTTCGGGTTCCCTAATGTCTTTTCAGCGTGACTTTATGTGAAGGGTTCATAAAGAATGGTGATTTTAAAAGAAAATCAAATCGCGCGCAAAATAGATGTAAACAAACTACGGAGATCGGTTGCGTATCGGAAGAAAGATTACGCCGAATTAAGGTGTCGAATAAAGATAAAATAATTTTATTATTTCTAAATTCTTATAACTTTTGCGTACATAGGACGCTGAAGGTAAAAGTCCGGAGGCCCCAAAACCTTCCGCAGGAGCGAGCCGAAAGGCGGCTTTTAGGCTAGTATATAATATAAAAAGAAGAGAATGATATAAACATACATAAGGGAGAGATAGAGAGTGAGAGAGAGAGAGAGGAAGAGAGAGAAAGGAAAGGGAGGTTAATCATTTGGTAAATAGAGAAGATAAAAATGTCATATAAGCAAGTATTTTTTTATTTTATTTAAAAGCATATTTTCATTTAAAGATATTTATTTTAAGGGTGGTATTAAACTCGATGATGAGTGATTTTATGTTTATAGAGTCAACATTAGACGTATTGGGATGGCCAAGGACGCGAGACAGGGAGAAGTCTTTGGTAACAAAGAAAAGATTACCGAGATGTTACCTGACATCTATCCTCCTTTACGGCAGCGAATGTTGGACGGTCTCCTCAAAGATGAAAAAGAGACTCGAGGTGACGGAGATGTGGTTCTACAGAAGATGTAAATATAACAGCGGACACTGAGTTCAACAATGAGTTTGCGACAGCCTGTTTGATACTTGAACGCAATCTTCAAGCCATGTGTGTTGGCTCGACTTTTCTCGGTTTCAGCGTTTTCATCATTGTTATCCCAACGAAACTTTCTGAAGAAGTTTTTATATATATATATATATATATATATATATATATATATATATATATATATATATGTGTGTGTGTGTGTGTGTGTGTGTGTGTGTGTGTGTATTTACGCAGCAAATTCTCTTTTAGGCATGCCTGATTGAATAAATTACAGACATTATGTCTGTTAATTTTTAACAAAATCCATTCATACTCACGAATAACCTTCCGTGTATTGATGTTAAAAGATGAGAGAAATGGGCTATTGGTCTTTAAATTTCCTTTATTTTCATTTACCAAGTACTTTCGATCTTCTTCCAAAATCATCTTCAGGGGTTCAATGAATATAAATCTAAATATATGTTGTTCATTAATATAAGTATTTATACAAAGTTGTGGATTGTTATCCATTACCGTAATCCATTAGCACAATATATATATATATATATATATATATATATATATATATATATATATATATAATAAAATGACTTAAACACTAATATTCCATGGTCATAATTTATTCCATTGGAATCGTAAAAACGATCCAATTCATCAGGCCTACAGATTCAAAAAGAAAACAGAAAAAACAACTCCGGGAAAATATTAGTACGAGTATATGTGTGAGAGTGTGGGAGGACATGGGATCTATATAGAGGGGTAACAGACGAGAGAGGCAGGGAGGTCCAAAGGTGGAGGGGGCATTAACCTTTAACAGAGAGAAGATTTAAAGAAGGGTTTCAGTGAGAAAAGTGTGCGTATTTTCAAACGTCCGTAGATATACCGGAAGAGTGTACATTTCTTGGCGACATACACACCCCATAGGCGACAAAATCTTATACTCCCGCCCAGACACCTACAACACATACATACACACACATACACACACACCTATATATATATATATATATATATATATATATATATATATATGCATATACATACACACGCCTAGAAAAACCGATTTCAAAACCCATGCTAAATTCGCTATAATTGAGAGAATGGAAAAGTTTAGAGAAGATAGCATTAGAAAGATTTTAGGATTCCATGAAACTAAGTGGAGACGACGCTCGGAAACACATTGTCCAGCCGGGCCAACCCATAAACTTAACAATATAGATAGTTTTAATATATAACACTGCAAATCACAACCTACTCATTCACACACACACACACGGATCTATCCACGTACACACATCACCTCATACTCACTCTTTAATGAGTCAAATGATAACACACACCCACCGCAGTATACACGCTCACACATACCCTACTCACTTCCTAACTAAGAACCAAATAACACACACACGCCCACACCTACCAGAGGCCCCCATATAACTATCAGACTGGCCAAAGGATTCTCGAGCGGCATGTTTCCATCCAGCCCTCATCCCAAATAACAACTCAAAAGAGACCGTTTGACCAACACAAGGAATGTTGAAAAATTCATGCTAAAAAGATAACAGACAAATGAAAACTACAGACTTCCGTCTAACTATACATACATGCGTACATCTACACCCATATACAGATATATATGTCTACATACATATCTAAATATGCACACACACATATAAACACATTTACATATACATCCCCCTACATAGCCATACGTTCATATATGCAGATGTACACACACACACATATCTATATACTTATCCACATACATATATATATACATGTATATATATGCGTATACTCATATATACACATATACACATACGCGCATACACCCATATGAACGCACATATACATGTCTATATTTAAATCAAAATCAAAGGCTAATTTAAAAAAAAATAAAAATAAATAATATTTTAAAAACCCGCTGGGTGAGTAGCGTGTATCTATCTCTAATGTTAGCATATATACCTAGGTGTATAACTATTATAATGCTATCTGATTTTTCAAATCAGTTATTAGGGGAAATGTTTACCTACATAACCACTCACACATCTATCACCACCTGAATAAAGAATGACAAAAATTACAAAAATTAGAAATACATGGCGCATCACATAAACATACACAATCATACATACAAGTAATCGTCATTACATGAATAAAGAATAACAAAAATTTGAAATACTGTTATAGTGAAAGACACCTTGTCTAGATAATAGACTCTCCCACCTATTATAAGTAGGAGTCAGTAGTAGTCGAGAGGAGTAGTGTTCAGCGACCACAACTCGATTACTCTGCGTAACACTTTATTACAAGTTCCTAACGTTTCTGTACGGTTAACCTATTTAGGACGCATTTAGTCCGACTACAAGTTCTATTGTGGAAATAACTCTACAACAAATACATAGCGCCTCACATAAACATACACAAAGATACATACAAGTAATAGTCATTCTCTCTCTCTCTCTCTCTCTATATATATATATATATACATACCCATACATACACACAGACACACACACACACACATATATATGTATATATATATATATATATATATATATATATATATATATATATATATATATACATCTATATATACACATATATATATATATCCATCTCTTTCTCTCTCACTTTGTAAATATATATATACATATACAAAATACATATATATATATAATACATGCATATATATATATATATATATATATATATATATATATATATATATATATATATATATATATATTATGCATGTTTCATTAAAGACGACAGACAAGGTACTGCGTTGAAGCTTTTTTATTTAATTTTGTATTGTGTTCGAACAAGTGTTTTCATTTTTGGCACAGAATGTGTAGAACTGTCCAAATGTTCTACAATCCCGAGCGCTTTCGGCTATACTTTTAGCCATTATCAAGGATGATTTTATTTTTCTCAATTTAATTGGGTGTGTGCGTTGTGTGTCTGTTTTAGTGTTATACAGATGTTTTATTTTCCGAACACAGCACACTGTCCCCAACAGTGTTCTTGATATGTAAATAATATATATCCTTATCGCTCTCTCTCTCTCTCTCACACACACATACACACACGCAAGCACAAACTAATATATATATATATATATATATATATATATATATGGCACCTCGAGGTGGTGTAATGGTTAGCAAGCTTGTCTCGCTAGATCCTCACTGGGTGTCCCTTACATTCGGCCTTGTGCCACATCTAAGCTACGCTTGGGAAAATCAATATATATATATATATATATATATATATATATATATATATATATATATATATATATGTGTGTGTGTGTGTGTGTGTATGGAGAGAGAGAAAGGGAGAGAAAGACAGATAAATCAGTGGATCAAATAAAACATTAGTTAAATTATAACTCAATAGAACTGTAGACAAACTGTTAGAAATATGCAAATACATACAGTCCTGCGACTAGTGATGGAGTGTAAACACTGGTGTGTCTTTTGAACAGAGGGGTAAAGCAAAAAGGCGTCGTCGTTGTCGGCAAAAAAATAAATAAATAAAGAAAATGTTGAAATGTGAAGTAAATGCTAAAAATATTTCAAATTAGTTCACTCATACAAGATCGATTAGTGATCAATATCTCGGTTACACGAAATCGGTGAAGGTGACAGAAGTTCATTTTTACGACGTCTTCAAATTACTGCCGAAAAGAAATTATCAATATTCAATTTTTATTCTAAATTTTATTCAATACAACGCTCCAGACATGACCGTCCTCTTCTTGACTGTACGAGCAATATAAGCTTTCTTTCCATATTATTCTTAAAGTTTTAAAAGTCAGAATGCGTGTCCCAATTATATCTTCGAACCCGATTGGTTGTTTGAAGAATCTTACCTCCAAGAATAATAACCATTAGAGCCTGTAGAAGCAAGTTGATGAGTTATAGTTTATTGGAATAATTGTCCCCAGCTATAGATTAATTAGTAAGACTTATATCACTAAAACTCTTGTAGCATACCTATGGACGATAATGGGTATGTCCCCATTCACATAAATATAGTAGTAAATACTGTATTTGGTTTGCATTTGGAGATTCCGGGCAGAGAGGATCCCCAAACGAAGCTATGTCAAAGGGCAGTGTTTCCTCTCGGGAAACAGCTACCCGACCCCGTTTGATACGGGGTCTACGGGCTCGGATACCCCACATTAAATTGAGCCTTGTGCCACATCTGACCGCATAGGGCAGTTGCTAGATATCCTGCAGTTGGAGCTTCATTGTAGAATTCACTTGACTCACTTCTATCAGTTGACTACTACTTCTACGTGCCGCTGGTGAATCTTATATGTGTTGTTCTTGTCCTAAGTATTATCGTTCATTACCAACTTTCGTTTGATTATTCTATTTAGTAACCTTCCCTAAGTTACAACAAAAACCATTATTATCTAAAAAATTAAAAATAAGAATAAAATTGAATACAAAATATTTATATTTCGGCATTAAATAATCCATAGAGATTGATATGTCGGTAAATAAAAACATTCAACAAACGGAGATAGTGTATTTCTATCGTGGATCAATTTATTACTTGATAACAACAGAAAATCGATCCCCCACTTTATGTCTCGTAGAAACTTATATTACTAATTAATATAAATACATCTTTAAAATTTTCCCATCAATGGTTGGCTAATACCAATTTTATTGGGAAAATATTTACTTGCATAATAAAATCTGACAGGATGTATCAATCTATTACATAATATTAATAGACAATCGATCCCCCACTTTATGTCTAGTAGAAACTTATATTAATAAACAATATAAATATATCTTTAAAATTTTCCCATCAATGGTTGGCTAATACCAATTTTATTGGGAAAATATTTACTTGCATAATAAAATCTGACAGGAGGGATCAATATATTACATAATAATAATAGAAAACCGATACTCCACTTTATGTTCAGTAGATACTTATCTTAATATTGAAAACCATTGACTTGCCCCCGGATCATTAGAGTCTGTAGAAGCAAGTTGATGTCAGTTTATTGGAAGAAAGCATAGACGCTTCATTCGAGTAAGGAAGCCAAGAAAAGGATTTTGGGGAGTAAATTTCGAAGATGTTGGGGAGTCCAAGAAAGGAACAGAGAAGCGAATTGGATATTAGTGGTACCCCTAACAAATCAGTTTCTGTTCCGCGTTTTGCAAATGGAAGAAAATTAATTTCTCTTGGAATTTCTGGTTTGAGGATTTATCATGATTTTTACTACATTTGAAGTATTGCCTTCGTCATTGTTGTTATCATAACGTTTCGGCCATTGTACCATTCGAACTTCATCAGGTTTATATCGATTCGGGTGACCTACAGGGAATTCATAACTGAACCATTTATTTAATCTACGGGGGTAGACTGTTCTCGTTCCACTGTCCATATCTAGGTATATCTCGTTTAGTTTTTATGTTTAGTACTGCTCAGTTATTGCTCGCCCTGTCTCTAATGAGTGTGTACACACTGCCTGACACAGGTATTGAACACACAATTAGTATTTCACCGAATGCACAAATCAAAGCTACTGTCCCGTAGTTCGGAATTCACTGTGGGTTACCCGGATCAATATACACCTGATGAAGGCCGGAGAGCACAACGGTAGAAACGATATGATAACAATAAAGTGGACAACGAGTATTAACTCTTTGACAAGTAACCTATTAATCTACGGCTTGACATTTCCTGATGATGCATCAATAACTAAAATTCTATGTCCAACCATATCATCATTGACTACAATTCAAATACACTCTCAATGTCAGATTTCCGTCCTGGGTATGAGAATAAACTACATCCGCGTCCAGGGTAAGACGATAAACTACATCCGCGTCCAGGGTAAGACGATAAACTACATCCGCGTCCAGAGTAAGACGATAAACTACGTCCAACAGCAAGGCCTCTCATCAGGAGGCTTTGAGGAGCGTGGCACCGCCTCTTAATTGCTGGTGTTCACAGGTCCACCCTGACCCGGGGTGGTAGCACCTGTGAGGGTCCCAGCTATGGGCAAATAGTTAACCCCGAAACTGAGGTAAAAAGCATTTTGAAAGTGTAAAAATAGGTTTTAATACCAGAAATACTTTGTAAAAATTTATTACCAGAAATAAATTTTTGATAAAACAAAAATATTACCAGCCAAAAAGTTGTCGGCATTAAATGACTCATTGTGGTTGTTGATATGCCGTAAAACAAACCAAACCAAATCAATGTCAGATTTCTCATTCAGACTGTTTAGTGCTTCTATTTCCTCTGGTTCAGATAGTTCTTGTTTCCGAGCGAAATATAAAACATATCCAGAAGCAAGCAACCTGACAACTACTCTTGAGTAGGACCTCCAATCAGTGGTTAACTGGCGCAAAGAATGGCTTGTAAATTTTAACGCCGACAAAACAAAACAACTTTCATTTAATCATCACAGAGAATATTTTCTGCCTACCATCAGGATGGCTGATGCCGAACTTTAGGAAAGCAACACTCTACACCTTCTTGAACTCAGGTCTTCTACTGATATGATTGGAGCGACTCTATCGAGTCAACTGTTGCAATGAAGGTTTGTTCATTGAGTCGTGCCATCAGAATTTTTATCGTCAGAATCCCTCTTGCACATTTATAAATCTCCCATTCATCAGCGTATTGAATACTGTTGCCAAATCTGGCGTGGTGCCCCTACTGAGCATCCCTAGATTCTTGACAAAATCTAGTCTGCAATACAATAGATCCTGACCAGGCATTTCGTCTCCAGTCATTTTCCCCTCTGCCTATTCTACAAATATTTTCATGGCACCTTCTCGGATGAGCTATTTTTTTCCTGGTGTGCCGACTACATGAATCTAAGCGTGCTACCAGACTGGCAACTAGGTCTCACCATTTTACTGTTGAACTAGCTAAATGAAACTTCTACTCTAATAGTTTTTTCTCGCACTTCTCACCTGTGGAACTCCCTTCCGATTTCTTGCTTCCCAGTTAACTACAATCTTCAAAGTGTTAAATGCAACATCAATCGCTATCTTCTGTCTTCTTGAGCCATGTTCCTTTTTTGTTCTTTCCTCAATCTTTCCTATTTTCAATCTTTCACTCCTTGTAACCCACCCCTTGCGTCTTAGTGGCATTATCGCCTTGCTTGGAGTGAAACGATTAAAGAAAAACGAAGAAAACAATTCTCACATTGCAGAACACTTTAACGCATAGATTAATAACTTATTTTCAAATTGATTTGATCAATATAATTATTTCTCAATCACAGTTCAACATTTATTTCATCTCCTCTGTAAAGATTCTCCTGTATTGATATAAACTTCTATCACCTTTTTCCACACCATCTATAAATCTTTAAAGGACTTTGATATTCATTCAAATATATTAAAGCAAATCAATGTTATGCGATATATGAAATTTGATCAAATGAAGCCCTTGTCAGGAGCTTAATCCATTCATTATCTTTACAGATCAAATTTCTAATTTATATGCTTTCATGAAATTTCCTGTAGACAATTCCATCAACTGCAAAACAAACTCTTAAAAGCATTGTTTCTATAATAACGTAACAGTAATATGCCGATACGATAACGTTCGTATTCTTTGGGGCTGACTGTACATTCCAATGAATCCCAATTACATATATTTGAAAGAGAGCATCAGATTTTATAAGCATTTCCTTTAAATCAATTCGGAACAGATATCAGATGTTCCTTATCGAAGGACGTGTTTTCGTGTTCCTGTCATATCTATCATCGCTGCAGCAATATGCGTCCCCTTGAGGATGATCGTCGACAATATGTGCCTATTTGCGTTGTCGATTCGAAAATGGACACAGATATTAGGTTGCAAAGTTACAATAATAGCAGATGCATTCTTCACATTATTGCAGCTTTAGATCATTGCATAAAATCAACAAAGAGCGGAGCGTATGCCTCCTTCTCGTGTTGCTAACATGGTCTTCCAGAGAGAAACAACGATCGATGACCGAACAGCTATCAAAGCAGTAGCTATAATATACAGATACAGTGATGACAAAAACCGTTTGAAAGGGACTGTTGTGTTTGTTCGTTAAATGTATATCTTGATCTAGTGGCATACACAATATTTCATCCCGATGACAACAATTGATGTGCATTAAAACTGAACTAACAGGAATATACGCACCGGTTTTAAATTTCTACAATATCCAGTTGCACAAATTAGAATCATAAATGTATTCAGATCTTTTGCATGGGGTGAAATTTCTTTAGGACCTGCCATCTTGTCTTCTATTAGTTTCCCATCGCCGTGACGTAGACACCGTGCCGTTTTCTATAAATATTTTATGGTAATTGTTCTGCTGAGCTTTCCTCTTCGGTATAATGAATTGTACATATGGAAACTAGTTAGGACTTTCATAGAGACATTGAGGTATTATGGTGAATGTAGTAAGAATGGTAAGTAAGAATGCGTTGTTTTGGTGTAAGGAATATTGTTGTATATTTGGGTCAGCGTTTGTGACTAGTTAAGTTTAACGTTTAGACAGAAGAAGACTGTCCTTTTCCCCATTCCCCATTTTGGCCTTGTATCATATTTTGTATCATTGTACAATATCGCTCTTCGCTATGTTATTTTATTCCCCTCCCCCCCAGACAAGAATTGTACATATGGGGACTAGTTAGGATTTTCATAGAGACATTGGGGTGGATGTTGTAAGAATGGTAAGTAAGAATGCGTTGTTTTGGCCTAAGGAATATCGTGGTAGGTTTGGGTCAGTGATCGTGGCTAGCTAAGTTTAATGTCAAGACAGAAGACCATCCTTCCCCCCACCATCCCCCATTTTCGCCTTGTGCCACATTTTGTATCATTGTACAAATAAATATCACTTTCCTCTTCGGTACCTGGACTTGAATTTAAGTGCAGTACTAGATTGGTGGCAAGGTCTCATCATTTTACAGTTAAAATTTGCTAGATGTAACTGTAAGTTCTATGCTAACAGTTTCTTCTATGGCACTTCTCGCATGTGGAACTTCCGGGTTCTTGCTTCCTAATCAAAAATCAATTGCTTAATGCAATATCAATCGTCATCTTCTTTTTTCCTAATTTCTGTTCTTTCATAGTTTTTTCTCCTTATTAATGTTTCTTTTTTGTTATAACCTTGAAAAGGTTACTGAATGAGGAATAACCAAAACGGAGGTTGGAAATGAAATGGTAATCTTTATAATATCAACAAAATACAATACTCGCCAGCGGTGTGAAGCAGGTAAAACACTGCTAGTGATGGACTACTTAGCATATTATCCCCAATTACAATAGTGTCCAACGGAACATAACCATTTTGTTCATAAGTACGGCATATAGCACTTTTTTTAAAATCATATTTCTCATATCTCTGACACTCATTAATCCTTAGAGTCTTAGTAGCTTTATTGCTTTGATTGGGGTGAATTGATTAAAAACAAATGGGTTGTTGATTCTTACTTTCAAGTTTAAACTATTTCAGATTTAAAATAGTATGTCTAAAAATTTAACAGTATGAAGTATTTTCTGATTACTTAGCAAATGCTTCAGGGGATTCAGAAACTCGCATTAGGAGGACAGTTATTTGGCAATCATCATTACAAGGACTGCCTTGGAAAAATGAGGGAGATGTCTTATATTGACATTAGTAAACTAAAGATTTATTTAACACTATGATGGGAAATCTATAATCCCGTAAAACAAAAGATATTGTCTCCTTAGGCGAAAAGCCTTCAAATAAAACAGATATTATAGACCGTTAGAGTATTTGACAGTAAACCGCGTGTTTCCATGTATTTGGTAATGGCGACTGGAATATTAGGCGTTTCCTTATAAGGAAATATTCAGTGTTCATTTACTGACCAGTCACAACTACTTTAAAAATTCAAAAAACAAACAAACAAAAAAAATGGGTATTAGCACGTAAGTGAATGTAATGGATTCGACTGGAACTCGACTCTCAGATTCCTCAAACCGAGCCGCTATCCATTACTCCTTCGTCGAATCCATCACATTCACTTACGAGCTAATACCAGCTATGGGTAAATAGCAGGACAGACCAGATTCTATAGCTTTGGATGGCAACTTGTCTACCGCAGAAAGAAATGGCAACCTACTGCAGGAAAAATCTGCCTCGTCGGTCATATATCGAAAAAATACATGATCGCCTAAGGGTGTATCCCGCATGGCACATAACAGACTGAAATTCACTTACGTGCTAATACTTTTGGGAAAGGTATGAATCCTCTTCTCTTCCCAGCTATGGCTAAATAGCAGGACGGACCGGGTTCTATAGCCTTGGATGTCAACTGGTTTACCGCAGAAAGAAGTGTCAACCTACCGCGGGGAAAAAAATCTGCCTCGTCAGTCATGTATCGAAAAGATACATGATCGCCTAAGCGTGTATCCCGCATGGCACATAACCGACTGTTTAGATATTACTGAACGAATTTCGCATCATACATAACATCCAATCGAAAGTCTCAATCTAACTGTGATATTTAAAAATAATGGGAGCATTTGTGAATATTGTTGTTATAATAAATTCCAGAAACGAGGCTTCATAAATGCATAATTTGACAGTTTAAAATAAAGACGATCCGTGGAAATGTAGAAATCGTGGGCTGAGAAAATATTGAAGAATAGCCAGAGTCATTTCAAAGAATTTGGCCGCTATTATCTCGGCATATTATTGATGCTTCTGAGATTCTGTGGAATTGTCTACAAAATATTTTAAAGAAGCCTTAGAAAAGAGATATTTGATGAATAATGACGAGGAATAGACTGCCAATATTGCTGCTACATCTGGTCTGGTGCTTCTGATATGTATTTAGAGAAGAATCTGCAGCTTTATCGGTCCGGATCCGGCATCTCGGCTTTAGTCACTTTCCGGCTGCCGTAATGGAGCTGCCATGTGTCTTTCCTATAGACGCAATGGTTCTGAAGAGCTTTCGTCTTTGATACCGAGACTTTACGAATTTTAAGCGCAGTACTACGTCTCATGATTTTACAGTTGAAATGGCTAGATGCAGCCGTAAGTTCTATACTAACAGTTTCTTCTCTCACACTTCTCGCTTGTGGAATTCTTTTCGTACCTCTTGCTTTCAAGTCAACTTTGATCTTCAAAGATTTAACTGCAATGTCAATCATTATCTCCTGTCTACTGAAATCCAGTTCTTTTATTGTTTTCTCTCATTAATTTTTTAAATTTTTCTTATATTGTTTCACACGTCGTAACCACTAGTATCTTAGTGGCTTTCTTGCCTTGCTTGTAGTGAAATGATTAAAAAAAAACGCTTATGACCGAGGTTTCAGTTTAGCATCTTTCGTATCACATTTGTTTGCCGTAATATTATATTTAAATGATTTTCTTAATCCACTAAAGATCTATAACCAGATGAAAAAAAAAACGAAAATGAAAATAATTTAAACGAGAGAGAGAGAGAGAGAGAGAGAGAGAGAGAGAGAGAGAGAGAGAGAGAGAGATAGAGAGAGAGAGTAATTAATGTTTTAATGAGTTTGAAAATACACTTAATGATACACGGCTTGAAGCATTCTACAATGCCATTGCTTGATTCAGAATTTTTTATGCTTTTCGCTTGTAAGTAACTTGAGCCGCTGAGTAAAGGTCTGAATGTTCGACATGGAGAAATATCTCATTGTATTTTAACCGCCGTTAATGATGAAGATTGATGCTAGATTCATTATTAATGAACCAGAAAGAAATGACAAGTCAAATTTATAGTAAATATTTACAGGTTACTTGGCACAAAGAGGTAACAACATTTCTTACAATATCTGTCTATATCTCTGAGATGAGGTATTGTGATTATTTACATTGTTTGGGTGTTGTCCTCATCGTCATTGCCATATTCACGACATTTCGACTGTTGTACGCTCCAGACTTCTTCAGTTCAGTGGAATTTCGAACTGCACCCTTTATTTCGTCCATCGGGGGGGGGGTAAATTGTTCAAGTTCCACGTGCCATGCCTCTTCCGGAAACTTGGAGAGTTCAGTTAAAAGGCGATAACTGTGACATACGGTACCTACGGTGTATGTTTGTAGGTTGTTTGCTGTATAACCCATATAAAAAGATAAGTGTTTCAATATACAGGCAAATGGTGTGATCTTATGCAGTTTTGGTAAAGGTTCTGCCACTGAATTGAATATCATCTGTATTCAGGAACACCGCTTTTTTCATCCTGATGTCAAACTCAGACACCAACGTTTCAGGAAAGGCGGGGTCTTCATCTCAGACTCGGTTTGGAAAAATTCCACAGTTACTACTATTGGTAGTAATTGTTACTAATTACTACATTAATTAGGATAATTATTACTAATTACTACATTAAACTTGCGTGAGCATATATGACATATGAACAAAGACATTAATATAAAATAATAAAATAGTAACACAAATTCAGTATTCTATTAAGGCTACAACACACATCGCGTCCAACTGCTGATACACTAAGTGTAAACACTGACCGAGGCATCTTTTAACTCAGAAGGCCATACAGGCAAATAGGTAGGATATACCTGTCGATAGAGTAATGGGCGCACGGTTTTATAGTTCACCGCATGAGGTTGATGGCATCACTTGTTGTTTGTTTATATCACTGATGTAAATGGCGGATGAGTGATTGTATTTTGCAATAACATACGATACGTAGCAGTATTATCAAAAACTGCCTGGTGTGATGTGTAATCTACGGCATTAATATTTTATAGCAGTTGATGTTGACTTTAATGTGTTTATCAGTAGACCTGACAAATTGTAACCGTTCGCTCAGTTATATCAACACAATATAGGGTACCTACCGATGTGTGTTGTAGGTTGTTTGCTATTCAACACATAGAGAAAGATATCAAGGCTAGTATCTCAATATACAGGGAAGTGATGTGACCTTATGTTTTTTGGTACAGATTATTGTATACTATAACCTAACTTCATTTACCGGTAGGCGTAGGTTTTGGGCCACTGTATGTTTAGGCTACCGTATGTTTGGGAGTCGACCTATACGGTGGATATAGGCCTAAATCAAACTTTTGAGAATAAATCCCTGGCTAAACATTGTGTTATATCCACTGGCAAAAGTTTCGTCCTGCTGTGACGTGTGAACTTTATGAAAAATTTTAAAGCGTTAGTTATGCAGCTGTTTAAAAAATTTTGCAAGGAAACACCAACTTCCAGTGTGTACAAAAGCTTCTGCTTGAAGGTGACCATAGCTTAGCCTAAACAAATTTACGAAAGGCATTACTTAAATAAGATTTAATATTTAATAGGAGTTAATATTGACTTTAATGTGTTTATCAGTAGACCTGACGAATTTTAAATGTTCGCTAAGTTCTACCCACAAAATATAGGGTACCTACCGATGTGAGTTGTAGGTTGTTTGCCATTCAACACATAGAGAAAGATATTAAGGTTAGTATCTCAATATACAGGTAATGATGTGACCTTATGTATTTTTGGTACAGATTATTGTATACTGTAGCCTAACTTCATTTACCGGTCGGCCTAGGTTTTCGGCCACTGGTAGCCTACCGTATGTTTGGGAGTCGACCTATACGATGGTTATAGGCTTAAATCAGACATTTGAGGATAAATCCCCGGCTAGGCGTTGTGTTATATATCCACCGGCAAAAGATTCATTCTGCTGTGACGTGTGAACTTTATGAGAAGTTTTAAAGCGTTAGTTATGCAGCTGTTTAGAAAGTTTTGCCAGTTTCTGAAGGGAATATCAACTTCCAATGCGGACAAAAGCTACTGTTTGTAAGTGGCCACAGCTCAGCCTAGACAAATTTACTAAAGGCATTACGTAGATAAGATTTAAACTTGACCGATTAATTGGAACGGACAGCTGGACTTTTTGGCGTGTTTCAAACTCGTTTAATTCACGTTTACAAGCTGTGGATACATGTGGATAAATATTAAGAAAACAGGCGCAAATATAGCGAACAAATTCACCTACTCGGAAATTACCATTACAAGTTTCCAACCAGCTGAAACTTTACATATATTTCCTGTCCGGTCACTTTAACAGGATATGCTTCAATGACTTTAAAACACGTTATCCTTATAAGATATAGACGATTATTATGTAAACGTTGCTTTACTAATGAGGTCGGCATGTACAAGCATCTGTTTATATTTCCTATACATTATCGAGATTATCCAGATCTATAGAATTGTCCCTCCTTGAATGAGCACATCCTTGATTGAGTATGTTTTCAGTAGTTGTACTCACCGAGGTAGGCCAATTGCGGATTGGTTATTTAACCCATAGTTGGAGGTTGTTGAATTCGGAGTTGTCCTTCTCATGGACCTGTTGTTACTTGAAACTATAAGACTTAATACGTCCTTTTAGTTACTCTCAAACGGACTGTTGAACCTGTTAGTATGTTCCAAACACGTTTAGTCAACAGTTATAAGTTGTGGATACTTGTAATATATAAAGGAAGCTTGCGGAAATGTACCGATCAAATTCACGGTCTAGGAGAAACTTAACAAAAAACTCAACATCTATTTCCTGTTCGGCCTCTTTAACAGGGTATGCTTCAATGACTGTAAAACACGTTATCCTTATAAGATATATACGGTTTGGTTTGGTTTATTTTACGGCGTATCAACCTCAGTGGGTTATTTAATGCCGAGAATTATGTTTTGCTGGTAATATTTTTTTTCAAATAAATGTATTGATGATAATAATTTTTCCTTCAAACATTTATTGCTGTTAATATTTTTTTACAAAGTATTTCTGGTATTAAAACCTATTTTTATACTTTCATAGTATTTTGACCCCAGTTTGAGGGTTAACTATTTGCCCATAGCTGGGACCCTAAGAGGTACTGCCATCCCGTGCCAGGATGGACCTGAGAACACCAGCAATTAAGAAGTGGTTCCACGCTTCTCAAAACCTCCTGATCAGAGGCCTTGCTGCTGGATATAGTTTATCATCTTACCCTGGACGCGGATGTAGTTTAGCGTCATATCAAGGACGGATTCTTATATATACGATTATTATGTAAACGTTGCTTTAGTGATGAGGTCGGCATGCACAAGGATCTGGATATATTTCCTATACATTATCGAGATTATCCAAATCTATAGAATTGACCCTCCTTGAATGAACCCCTCCCAAGATGGAGCATGTCTTCAGTAGCCATAATCACCAAGCTTCTTCAACTGCGGATTAACTATTTAACCCATAGTTTGAGATTTTCTTTTTTAATTCAGAGTCGTCCTTCTAGCCCGGTTGGTACCTTAGACTATAGGACCTAGACTGTCCTGCTATTTACTCTCAAACGGAGAGCTGTACATTTTGGTATGCTCTAAACTCGTTTAATCTACAATTACAAGCTGTGGATGCTTGTAAAATATAAAGAAAGCTTGCAGAAATGTACCGATCATATTCATGGTCTAGGAGAAAGTTAACAAAAAACTCAACATATATTTCCTGCCCGGCCTCTTTAACAGTGTATGATTCAATGACTGTACCTTAATTACGTTGTCCTTATAAGATGTATACAATTTATAGTGTAAACGTTTCTTTACTGGTGAGGTCGTTATCCCTAAAAGGCTGGCTATATTCCTTATAGATTATCATGAGGTACTGCGTATTTCCTATTTCCGGTAACAATATCCAATTATTCCTGCAGTGACAATGACCCTAAATAAATCTCAGAGACAATATTCTTGAGGAAGTAAGTTTGTTCCTCCCACGGCCTATATTTAACCACGGCCATTTATATATTACTTTGCGTAGAAAAAAGGAATTGGATTGATTTAAAATACAAATTGAAGATTAAAAAAGTCTGGTTAAACTTAGGGATTTACATGACTTCAACGAAGATAACAGCATTAATGACAAGCCTCGTCATCAGTCACATGACCGGATGTAGTTGTAGGCTTGTTTCGCACCTAAACAGTTCACTACATATCTGGTTTGAAAGTCAAAAATCTATGCCACAGCCAATATTCTCCAGCATGTAGGTTGGCCTTGCTCACGCAACTGTGGCCACTGATTCAGTCAGGGAAAGCCTTCATCCTAGCTATTTTTAGTCTAGTAACTCCTTCGTCTAACAAAACAACAGTATCACCACACTGACTGGATACATAGTTATAGAACGCAGACTACTAAGATTGAAAGAAGCAGTTCGTTTTATACATAAATCAGGCCAATAAAGAGATTTCAACGCGGTCTTTCTCAAAACGTAAACTGAAGAGCATTTCTATATAAATTAGAATCACCTATATTGCACGAATGGCTGACCGTTGGCCCTACAAAAGGTTTCATCAGCTCATTAACAGTTCCTGCTCTTAATCTTGATTGGTGTCTAGACACTCTCCTCACCAGAAAAGTCTGGTAGAGGAACTGGTTTAGTCTCCGAGGACCTGATCATGCGACAGGTAGTAATGAGTTATATAGTACCAGTAGCAATTTTAGAGCAACTTGACAAAACAATAATATAATTCTGTGAGTACAAAATATATTGTTCTCAAGGAATTATAGTAAGTAAAAATTTAAAGTCTGATCTCAGGTATAACTCCTGAGAAGCAGCATTATGACGGGACTATATTTAAAAAAATTAAAAATATTTATCTATATATTATTTAGTTTATAATCTGAAAAAAAAACCTCCTCTCGTAGAAATTCGAAAATATCCGTGAATTCTTTTCAATGATAATAGCTATTTTGTTAAAAATATAGATTCATGAAATATTTGCAGACAGATTCGCGTGTTATTTTCAAACCAAGGAAGAAGACAGTAAAAGAAAATTGCGTACAGAATAATCTGTATTTTCTGAAAGTCACGCTTTTCTGCGACTGTTATCATTGGACAAAAGAAGAACGTAAATAAAAGAAAAAAATAAACGTTGCATTGAATGTCATCATGTTCTACAGGCATTAATTTATCGTTTCGGTATTTTGAGCTTGAATATTTGCTTCATCTACCAAAATTCACACCTTTAAAAAAAGTAAGGATGGCAGTAAGAACATCTTTATTCGTTCTCTATCGTCAGGAGTTCAGGAACATGATCTTTCCAACGCATGCAGTACGTGATGAAACATCATTTGATGTCATGCTGGAAGTCACGAGCCTGTATTTATTAAAATAATTGCTGCCGGTGGTGGCGCTGTTGTTAAACAGATCGCGCGTGTCTTAGCCTTCACAGTTCACTTAGTTTCACACAGGTCCCTATAAAGCGTCTTTATATGTTAACTTTCAAGTTACCTTTGCCTCATCAGTGAAAAGGGTTCATTAATTTTTGCCAGGTAAACTCTATACCGCCATGTCACTTTGATGTCAGGTTCTGTTATCCGCTGGTAAGAACAGATTCCATAGTAGCTCAGGATCCAATTATAAGACATCTTTATATCTCATCCGTGGCGACCCTTTGATTCATTTACCACTTTTGTCTACCAAAGACGGGGTTGTCGAAGAGGAAAGTTTAAAAAAAATAATATTGTCTTCCATCCTCGCCACATATCCTTCACTGAAGTCAACCGAAGCAGTACAATTCCTTAATTAATTTAAATGGCATTTTTAGACGACACCCCTCTTCAAAACCTAGGCGATCATGGCTTTCCTTTTCTTTTATTAAATAATGTGGAGTGGTTTCCTGTTGCCTTCTCTGCGGTTTTGAGTTAAGAGATTTATATTACATCCTAGGTATGACGATAAACTACATCCGGCAGAGAGGCCTCTGATTGGGAGGTTTTGAAGAGCGTAGAACCACTTCTTAATTACTGTTGTTCCCAAATCCACACTGACTCAGGGTGGTAGCACCTGTCAGGATCCCAACTATTGGGCAAATAGTTATCCCCCCCCCACAAAAAAACTCATGTCAAAATACAGTGAAAGTATAAAAATACATTTTTATAGTAAAAATACCAGGCACATATTTTCATAGCGAAAAGATTACCAGCAATACATTTGCGTAAGAAGAAACAAAAATAAAATAAAATATTGCCAGCAATACATTTTTTTGTAAAAGAAATTACTAATGCCGCCAAGAAAATTAAATTTCGGCATTAAATGACCCAAAAGTAGTTGATATGCCGCTAAACAAACAGATTTCCATTTTCAAAACTGTCACTCAAGACTAGACAATTCATTCTACATTTCTAATAAATTTCCATAAATGCCTCCTTAAACTACACCCGTGTGAAGTAAACGTAACTGATTCGTACAATATTTGAACTCGGCACACCAACTCCAATTTCTACGCCAATAACCGTTACTCATAAAAAATGTCTACTTAATGTGGCGTTGCGTGTTTACTTTAGCTTCTAGTAGTCAACCGGTAATTTCTCCGGTCTCAACGCTGCATCACAGACCAAATGAACGAAAGACAATATTTTATGTCAGGGGGGGGGGGAATGACTGATTTATTTGTTTTACTGCTTATCAACCTTTTTTAAAAAGCCGAAATATATTTTTGGATTGCAAGAATATGTTTTGTAGCAAGTGCATATTGTCTTATCAGTTTCTTTTGGAGAAAAATAATTTTTAACGTACAACTACTACTATTTATCCCATAGCAGTGGGGAGAAGAGGTAGAGTCATACCTTTCCCAAGTGATTGTAACGAACCCGACTGGAATTCGAACTCGGCTCTCCGATTTTTCACTCCAGTATGTTATCAATTGCACCACACGCAAGATGTGTTCTCTCCCAGAAACTCTACCTAAGGTTCACTCAGTATCGTTACAGTATAAACCAGAAGTGGGGTCTGTGGATGTTGCAATAGGGACTGACGAGTCGTCCTACCAGACAGGCATACCTGGATTCAGGTACGAAATCCGTAATGAAAGAAAAGGGTCTCGCTATTTTGTAGAACTATATAATAATGACTGGACACTTGTATCCAGGTATGCCTGTCTGGTAGGACGACTCGTCAGTCCTTATTGCAACATCCACAGACCCCACTTCTGGTTTATACTGTAACGATACTGAGTGAACCTTAGGTAGAGTTTCTGGGAGAGAACACATCGTGCGTGCGCTGACACTCACGGTGACCCTGTGCTAGCACAGCCATCGACGATTCCCAAATAGTTCTGCCCAAGTAATGGCTTTTAGAGCTATTTCCAAACGTGCCACACGCTGTTATCTTCCTGACAAATTAACCATAGTGAGATTCGAACCCGGGTTTTAAGGTGATTTTCTAATCGTAGCTTAGATGTGGCACAAGACCGAAAGTATGGGGCACCCAGTAAGAATCGAACTCACTATTCATTCATAATCGAATATGGTCGAAAAGCAAACGTTCTAACCACTCGGCCCCGTAGACTGTGTAAACCCCTTCCTCGAGTGGTATACAGATTCTGATACTTGCCGGGCGCAGGGATCCGTTCCTGCCCTGGTAGTATAAGTTATGATTAGCTTGGACTGGCTCTGACCAGCTTGGAGCAGCTTTGACTAGCTTAGACTGACCAGCTTGGACAAGCTGTGACCAGCTAATATCAGTGGCCTGAGTGAAGACACTCGGGGCCCCACGTTAAAAACCGACCTTATGTCACAACCTGACTCAGTGGAAAGTCAAGTAAATACAAATCACTCGGTCACGTACCCACGGAACTATTTGATATATACTCTGTAAAAACACATCTATCAGTTTTTTTTTTCTAAGACAGAACAATAGGAGAATGGACTTGAAAATGATCATTTATGCAACTACAGCAAGCCTAGCACATGGATGAGATCCAATAGAATAGATTCAAGATATGTGATGGACATTAGAAGAGAACCAATCATTGTAACCTCCTATTTAATTTAACTTCTTTCAAAAGAAGATTTTGGCAAAAGTTAGCATTCATTACACTTCCTTCTAATTTTCTGGAGATAGTGGTTTCTTAAAGAATTAACTAGATTTGTTTTATTTTCTTTGTAGATTGGTATTTTCCTTTCCATTATGCCTTCCAGTTTCCCTTTCATTTTCCTTTCTTCTGTAGGGTTCTTTCGTGTAACAGTTTTTACAACTTAGGATTGTCGTCTCAGGGATCTTTTTCATCCACGGAAAAAGAGAAATTCTACACAGTAAAATTGGTATATTAGAAAAAAAAAACAACAGAAAACTGTGCATTAATACTTACTTCAAATTATAGACCTCCATTTTATCACTGTAAAAACTTCTTAGCATGATTAAAAAGGGCCCAACCTTAACAAAAATAAAGTTTTATTGTCAAAATGTTTATGTTACTATTAAAAGGAAAAAAGAATTTTTTGCTTATTTTATTAAATTTTTTGATCATTTTTAGCACGTTCGAAATTTTGATTAAAAATCTTTTTTTTTTTACGTCAACAGTCGACGTAATATTTACTTGTGTTTTAGCGCCTCCTTTTCAAGTGAAAACAATTTGATTTAGAAATTCTTGCAAAAATCAAATGATTGTCGGATTTTAATAAAACTTTCAGGAGTTATTCACAAATGAATGAAATTATTTTTAAAATTTTTGTTTTTAGAAAATCTTAGTAAAAAATAGTTTTTAAATATGTTACCCCCCCACTTACTTATTTTCATGAAATTTCGAGTAATTAAATTTATCCTAGAAAATTTTTTTATTAGTTAAAAGTAAGACTCCTTGGAGAATGTAAATAATCATTTTTTTTCAAACTACTACTCATTTCCCGAAAACCTGCTCCGAATAATAAAATAAAAAAATGAAATAAAACTATGACATTATTTAATTAGAAAAGCTTTTAATTGCTTCTATAAATAAGATCTATTAAAGACCATATTGTATTAAGAAAAATTTCGATGAATAATGAATTTTAACAAGAATTGTTTTCATTTATTTTTAAATTTTAATTATTATAATTTATAATATATAAATCAATTAAAATTCTTCGTTACTTATCCTAAGTTAGATGATATCGTTATTAAGAGAAAACTATATTTACTTAAACTTAATAATGGTCGTTTTGCATCAAGATTTTAAGAATAATTTTAAATTTTTTTATGTATACTTTAAAAGTATGTTTTGAAAGTATGGTCGACCATACACGACACAATCCAAAAATAAGAGCGATGGCTATAGTAAATTGTGATTCAACATTTCTAAAATTAGATAACTGAGAATATTTTCCAACATTTTTAAGATGACTGAGTACATAAAAATTATATAAAAAAGGCGCTCATCCGTCATTTTCTTAAATTATGTTTTAACAGATAAAGTCGCCATGGAACAACAATAAACATGTCAACACTTTATCAATGCCCGTTAAGTGATCTACGAGTGAAAAGCGACGGGGACAAGTGCGTAATTACCGCTACAGTTTGTTTTAAAAATCTATTTCTCTGTCATTTTAAACTTAAAGTAAATAATATTTTTCTTTTAAATCAGATTAATTATACTTTAAATTACCTAATATTCTTCAAATAATGTTTCATAAAAGTATATTTTATTTTTGGAAAATTTTTAACAAGTGAGAATTAACTTTAGTTTACAAATGTGTTTAACAAATGTGGCCAATTTTAAACTTTTTTGTGAAAGCGACCAAAAAGTTAATATTCCAAACAATATAATTTCTATTTGAAATATAGCAGAGTATCTATCTATCTATCTATCTATCTATCTATCTATCTATCTATCTCGGTCTATTCATATCTATCTATCTATCTCGGTCTATTCATATCTATCTATCTATCTATCTATCTATCTATCTATCTATCTATCTATCTATCTATCTATCTATCTATCTATCTATGACGCTGAATATTACTTTTCCTACTTAGTCAACGTTGGTTACTTTTACACGCTACCCAAAGTTTTCAATCTCGATATATTACGTATATGTCTGTCTGTCTCTCCGGATTTTTAAGACTTGGCTTTATTCAATAGCGTTTCCCAAGTTGCATGCCGTCTTATCTTTGTAATGATTGGCATGTTATACTAGAACAACAAATTTCAATTATGTAGTCTACCATTTCTGGTCGAATTATGCCGAGGATTTCTTATTTTGAGAAGCAAATCGATTATATAAGAAAAATAGTGAATAATGAAATATAGTTCTTCACAGGAATCAATGAACAACAGGAAAATTGGTTTCGAATATCAAGAAGAGTTGAAGATAGAACGAACGGCTGTCGATGTCTCTCTCGTTTAGAGACATTCTCAGATCAATCTTCAAGTTATTCAAGTGCAGTTTAAGACAAGAGATATGAACCGTGCTGTTTAACCGGTAACTTAATCGATATGAATACACCTAAGTCTTTAAAGTGATTGGTTATGTCTCATCGAAGGCAGAGAGACTCGCGGTAAATGGACCGAGAAAATGATTTGCTTGGTGGAAATATCGAGACAAATCAGTTACGGATGCCTATCAATTGATTCCAAAATGCGGATGATCTCAACTGTCATCCGATTATTTGTTAATCTTCAGTTGAAAGATTATCGAGCAATATTTCTTTTTAAATGAATACTTATGGCTTACAGATCGCATGAAGTTAAGAAACGTCGAGCCTGTTCAGTGTCTACACGAGTGACCGCTTGCGAATACCAGGTTCTGTGAGCATGGATGTGCGGGTGGTGTAATAGATAATGGCTGGGAATTGTTAATCGCAGAGTCGAGTTCCAATGGCCGTTGGGTTCGTTATATTCACTTACGCGTAAATACCCTTGGGAAAGAAATGAATCCACCTCTTCTCCTCCAGCTATGGGTTAATTAGTAAGACATGTATCATTAAAAGCATTATTATCTAAACAAATGAAATAGAATTGCTTACAAAATATTCAGATTTCGGCATTAAATAATCCATAGAGACTAATATGCTGCCAAGTAAAAACAACCAACAATCTGTATTTCTATGGTGGATCAATTTATTATTTAATAACAACGCTAGAAACTTATATTAATAATCAATATAAATATATTTTAAAATCTTCCCATTATTGGTTGGCTACTACCAATTTTATTGGGAAAATATTTACTTGCATAATAAAATATGACAGGAGGGATCAATGTATTACATAATAATAATAGAAAATATATCCCCCACTTTATGTCTAGTAGAAATTTATATTAATAATTAATATAAATATATATTTAAAATGTTCCTATAATTGGTTGGCTAATACCAATTTAATTGGGAAAATATTTACTTGCATAATAAAATCTGACAGGAGGGATCAATATATTACATAATAATAATAGAAAATCGATACTCCACTTTATGTTCAGTAGATACTTATCTTAATATTGAAAACCATTGACTTGCCCCCGGATCATTAGAGTCTGTAGAAGCCAGTTGATGTCATAGTTTATTGGAAGAAAGCATAGACGCTTCATTCATTATGAGTAAGGAAGCCAAGAAAAGGATTTTGGGGAGTAAATTTCGAAGATGTTGGGGAGTCCAAGAAAGGAACAGAGAAGCGAATTGGATATTAGTGGTGCCCCTAACAAATCAGTTTCTGTTCCGCGTTTTGCAAATGGAAGAAAATTAATTTCTCTTGGAATTTCTGGTTTGAGGATTTATCAGGATTTTTACTACATTTGAAGTATTGCCTTCGTCATTGTTGTTATCATAACGTTTCGGACATTGTACCATTCGGCCTTCATCAGGTTTATATCGATTCAGGTGACCTACAGGGAATTCCGAACTGAACCATTTATTTAATCTACGGGGGTAGACTATTCTCGTTCCACTGTCCATATCTAGGTATATCTCGTTTAGTTTTTTTTTAATGTTTAATTCTCAGTTATTGCTCGCTCTGTCTTCACTGGGATTGAACTCACAATTACTATTTCAACGCTACTGTCCCGTAGTTCGTATTCACTGTGGGTTACCCGGATCAATATACACCTGATGAAGGCTGAAAGGCACAAGGGCAGAGCTCTACTTTATGTCCAGCCTAAACTCATATATATTAACATTTAACGTAAACATGCCTTGAAAAATTTCTCATATCTGATTGGTTAATCCGATTTCTTTTGCGAAAAGATTGACGTGCAACATATCATAATCACATGACATCATTAAATATGGCATCCTGTATAATATTGATAGCTTTAAATACTTATTCAAGAAAATGTCTTGACGTCTTCTGAGCCGAAACCTTGCATGAAAACATGGAATGAAAATGATAAGGATTACAACAACAATGATAATAATAAAACAACAAGAAGAATAACTAGAAGACCTGTGAAATTTCGAGATTTCGCTATTCAAATTTTCTGATCAATCTTAATTCTTAACTCTTTACACCTAGAACACTAACCATCAATTAAAGTTACACCACTACTATATCGTACCCGATTTTGAAAATATCAAAAAAATATTAAATATAAATCTTTATTTGAAATATTTTACATGCAGACACTTCAAACTTTGTACTTTGAGTTATCATTAATAGGAACTGAAAAACATATTATTGGGTTAAGAAAATCAGGTACTGAAGATTGTAATTAAAAATATGAAAATTTGCGCTGGGTACCCATGGTTAGTATTCTAGGGTTAAGTTAATGTTTGAATAAGCTCATGGCGAGTTATACGACAATAAAATATTCGTAACTATTCCCCTATTGCATCGTTAAATATTTGAGCTTAACAACTTTAACAATATATTGAAATAACAATAATAAAGATGAGGATGATCGATATTTTAAGAAGTAAGGGGGTACAAATGAAAAGATTTGAAATTGACAACTTTTTCAGTTTCTTTGAAGCAGACGTTAAACACTTCTACATTCCCTTCTTTCTTTGCGATCCAAAAAGGGATAGTTCATTATTTATGAGGTATTGGCAGGAGACGTTAAACACTTTCATTTTCCCCTATTTCCTTCTGTCTAGCCAAATCCCCGTCTTACGAAAATTTCTCCTAATAATCATTTAAAATAATTCAGCAGACGATGTTATTTTATTTAATTTATGGTAATTGGAATTTTGGTGACTACCTAACACGGTTTCCTTTGTTCGATACTGTACGTCTGAAAAATGTTACGTTAAAAGCCATCCCAACCTCTTCATGGTATATTGACTGAGATCAAAGTGTTCTCATCAGTTTACTCTGATTCTCTCTCTCTCTCTCTTCTTGACTTATTTCATTCTAATTTCTTTCATTTTCTCACCGAAACAAAGAAATGTCTTTTCCCCTTTGTTCACGCGATGAAAACACGGAATAATCGATTATTTATGAGGTATTACCAGGACGTAACGGTAAGCTAAAGAAGCTAGGGACAAGTAAAATTATTTTGGTTTGATTTGGTTTGTTTTACGGCATATCAACCTCAATGGGTTATTTAATGCCGACAATTTTTTTTATTGTTGGTAATATTTTCCCCAAAATATATTGCTGGTAATATTTTTTCTCTTCAAAATGTATTGCTGGAAATATCTTTTTTCCCAAGAATGTATTGCTGGTAACAATGTATTGCTGGTAATAATTAATTACAAAATGTATTGCTGGTAATATTTTACCCTCAAAAATGTATTGCTGGTAATATTTATTTTCTTCAAAAACGTATTGCTGGTAATAATGTATTGCTGGTAATAAATTTTCCTCAAAAAATGTATTGCTGGTATTAAAACCTATTTTTACACTTTCATATTGCTTTGACCCTATTTTGAGGATTAACTATTTGCCCATAGTTGGGACCCTAAGAGGTGCTACCACCTTGGGTCAGGATAGACCTGAGAACACCAGCAATTAAGAGGTGGTTCCACGCTCCTCAAAACCTCCTGATCAGAGGCCTTGCTGTTGGATGTAGCTTATCGTCTTACCCAGGACGCGGATGTAGTTTATCGTCTTACCCAGGACGCGCAAAATTATAATAGGGTAATAATAATAATAATAATAATAATAATAATAATAATAATAATAATAATAAGAGAATGGTAGTGGCGTCAATAACAATGACTAATCTTATTTTATAGTAACTGAAATGAAAAAGTGATGAGACGTATAACAACCAAGATGAGTAGTTTGATCAAAGTGTATAAAAATGTACCACACCTAAAAAAA
The DNA here is from genome assembly GCA_964036315.1 of Acanthosepion esculentum. Taxonomy (NCBI): domain Eukaryota; kingdom Metazoa; phylum Mollusca; class Cephalopoda; order Sepiida; family Sepiidae; genus Acanthosepion; species Acanthosepion esculentum. The sequence continues at coordinate 1,282,521 of OZ038492.1, read as the reverse complement.
TCAAACAGAAAAAAAGGAAATTAATAAAGTTACTATGCTATTTGTTAAGACAGTTTTCTGTTAAATCCCTTTTCTACGGACGTTTGATTAATGAGAATCTAATTTCTTCTTTGGTTTCACCCGGAAATAAGTAGACAATTGTGAGTGAAGAAGAGCAGACTGATTTGCTAAAGTCGACCATTATAGCCACCAGTAAATAAAAGAGAGAAAAAAATCCGCTTTTAATTCTCACAATTTACCCAGTAACGCGGCAACAGAGAAACTTTAGAAAAAGTTTTAAAAAATAAAGCCAAACTAAAGCCATGCCAGAAAATATAATGAGATAAAGAGTAAAGTCTTGTTCTTCGTTTTCGCTTTTGGTTAAGAATTTACCAAAATGATATCAATCTAAAGATTATGTGAAGACGCCTATCTATAAGCATTAGAACTGTGGAATTAAGCAACAATGACATGCACCTAATATATGATTCTAGCAGTTGTTCGCAATATGACGTTTCACAGAGTTAGATGCCCACTCAGTATCTCGGCAGAGAAAGACATAGATCCCCTCATATTCGCAAACCAAAACTTGATAGCTCACTGAAATGAAATTCAAGACGGTCCATAGCCCCAAATACGGAAGAAGAAACGCACATAAGGCGCGCACTTTCACTTTCACTTTCATTATTTCAGCCACAATGCTAAGAGAAGAGCATACAACTACAAAAAAAAGAGAACATTAACACTAATAACAAGGGAAATAAACTAAATAAAAACAGATATATAATATAATACTATCTAATAACTTCCTATCAACTACTATCCAAATTAATTTATACATACTCGACAATATCAAAATAATGACACCTATATTAGACGTATGAGTTGAAAATTGGACTCGTTGCAAGCTCAGACAGGGTATGAAGAAAGAATCTATCTGGACGTCTAAACACGTTCTCTCTTATGAACCTTACGTCCTAGCCTTATATCCGCGGACATCATTGCATGTCGTGGCGGATATAAGGCTAGGACCGTCGGGCAGTCAGAAGCACGCGAGCAAACAATGCAGCCCCAACGAGCGTAGACCCCACTGCCGGGGAAACCATTATTGGCCACCGCCACCCAGGCGGGAGAGATAAGTAGAAACTCGACAAAGAAGGCCAGAAGATACACTCAAGGGAGAATGGCTGCTCACAATGAGCGGCGCATTAAGGAAGCACGGACACCCCAAATTTAACGTCTGCGGATAACTTCCTAGACTCTTAGCCAGTCCAAAGACTGTTACAGGCGGGAACCTATGGGAGGGTGCCCAGCACTACTATCTCTAAGGGGGACAGAAAGTCCCCACAAGGCAGTTATTAGTTACTCCTCCTTAAGTGAGTCATAGTTACTCCCGTTTCATCCGTGTCTGAAAAACATACTTTCAGTAAAAACGTATTTATGCGTCTACGCCGGGGAAGGAATTAAATAACCTCGTGACAGCCAGTCTCTTATATAGTTACCAGACACAGCGTCCAACTCATTCAAAAATGTTTAAACTATCAACTATACACAAACCTTTTTTCAGATCAATGATTCAAAATGGCTTCCGGCGAATGAATTCTTCAGGTTTTAAAGAAGACAATTAATCATCATATCCTATTGACTGCCGTTACAGAATCAATGTCAAAAATCTTTACTAAATATCAAAAATACATTATTTGAAGACTTCTAACAGTAACAACAAAAATAGGTAACACATATAAGTAAAAGGGGAAAAATTATATCAAAATTCTGTCTTTTCACACTGCTAAAAAAAAGGACCACACTCTCAAAACTAGAAAGAGCGATAAAAGTGGACTAAAATTTTCCTGAAAAAAATTGGTTCGTTAGTTGTTTTTATTTAGCGGCATATGAACACATCTATGGGTTATTTAATGCCGAAATCTAAATATTTTGTACGCAGTTTTATTTTGGTTTGGAGATAATATTTGCTTTAGCGATACAAGTCTTACTAATTGTTGTGGCCTGTTTAGGGGCCAGAAATAAAGACACGGAATACGAAGGTAAGTGTATTGAAATAGCAGATATATACAAAGTAAGAGTATTAGTAATAAACAGATAGAAGTGTCTTTCCGAACGGTCAGGTTACACTGCGTCTCGACTGCCCACACGCACACAGGAAGTCTCGCAGGTTAGTATTTATGAGAGGAGGAAGAGTTCATTCTACTGTAGGTGGGTTACCGCAACACGAATTAACTCATATCTGTATGAGTTGAAAATTGGACTCGTTTTAAGCCGAGAAGGACATAAACAGAATCAAGATGAACGTATAAACACGTCTGTGGCTGGTTTTTGAACGTTATGTTTTAGACCTATTCGTCTGTGTCTGAAAAAAAGGCACTTTCGGTAAAAACGTATATACGCGTCTACTCCGGGAAAGGGGCTAAGGGAAAGATTTGAAAGATTTATCGACTGCTCGGTCAATGAATACAGAATGTTTCCAGATAAGGAAACGGTAAATATAATTATTATCATTATGCTTCAAGTATTCCGTTATCGATAATTAGCCATTGTGTATTAGTAAAGAGGAGGTACGATGGATAGTGGCTCGGATTGAGAAATCGGAGAGCCGAGTTCGAATTCCAGTCAGATCCATCAAATTCACTTACGTGCTAATATCCTTGGGAAAGATAGTAATCCTCTTCTTCTCCCCCCAGCTATGGGCAAATAGCAGGACAGACCGGGTTCTATAGGCTTGGATGGCAACCTACTGCGGTATAAAATCTGCCTTGTCAGTCATATATCGAAAGATACACGATTGCCTAAGCGTATATCACGCATGGCACATAACTGACTGTATTAGTAAAAAATTGACAAGGCCATTCAAATTCTGCAAATATATAGTCTCTTAATAGCGGTATTTGGAGTCGTAAAGCAGAAAGATATTATTTAAAGAAGTTCTGATGCGTCACAAGGAAAAACATATTTTAAAATAGTGTGGACAATAAAACAGACATAGACAATGAAATCGGCAAGTCGAGTTCAAATACCATACTCGTCTGTAGTGTTCTCTTTTGTAATGTTATCCTTGGGAAAGGAGGTGCGGCTGGTGTAATAGATGGCGGCCCGGAATGCGAAATCAGAGAACAGGGTTCGAATAGTCTTGGATGGTGGTGTAGTAGAAGGACTAGTGACATTTCATTATTGCCGATCAGATCCTGAACTATGACTAATCATGAAGAACGGATGTTCCCTCAAAGAGTCCCATTTCCTTGAGCGCCTATTGGGACTTAAACTCAACCCAGACCTCAAGTGGAACTCATACATACGACCCATCGCTGAAGATGCTGGAAAATGATTGACTCACTCCAGTAAGCACTTGACTCCTTCTGCTGCCGTCTACCATTACAATAGCCAGATTAGGCTTAAAATTGAGTACTATTACCATATATACACAGGAGCTGTACAGTATTCACTTTCCAGTCTTGATAGAGTTCAAAAACTTCTCTATGTCCTTTAGGGTTACAAATTATCTGAGAAATATTAACTTTAAAATTTAAAGGTTAATTAATTTGAATGGAAACAAATATCACTTACTTTTAGTTTAAAACATATAATATCCATGACATGAAATATTCATGCAAAAAATTCAACTCAAAGCTCTTTACTCCTTATTCAACAGCTTCTCTCTGATAGTCAAATAATATACCGTTTGAATATTAATGTCGAGTAGAAATAGACCGACCTTTGCTACACTAAAGTGTTGAACATGTTTTCTTCCATTGACCATGAAAGTAGTTGTAAGTTGGGTACAGGTGTTGCAAAGTGTGTCGCACAAAGTATTGCCCCTTTGATACCTCCCCCGAGTCATGTTCTGTCATCCACTTGTTTAAACCCGCTAGTTATGTCATGCGTTGCTTTCCCTTGTCCCTCTTTCCTTCTATTCGACCTGTGTGTATCAGATTCTCCAAGCCCTCCTTTCTCATTACGTATCACAGAAATTTCAGCTGCCTCTTCCTGATGTCAAGTATAATCTTGCATCCTCACCAAAACCTCATCGTTGGTCACCTGCTCGGTCCATGATGTCCTTATGTAGAACTATACTTCCGTTGCCTTGAGTCTCTTCTTCATCTTTGAGGAGACCGTCCAACATTCGCTGCCGTATAAGAGGACAGATGTGACGTAACAGCTCAGTATTCTTTTCTTTGTTACCAATGTACGCATTAGCCGTACTAATTGAGGGATTACTGTATTATTAATTCATGTGATTAAACAGTTCTTTCCCTAATTTTGTGTTCCAGTGTTTTCCTTTGGAATATTAATGACGCGAATTGCGATTTGATACGAGCTATATAACAATTAATTAGAAATCGTTTTTTTTATACTCACACGTTCCGTTTGGTTCACATCGAAATTATCCAGAGATTCAGCAATAAAGTTCAAGATGTTTATATGATTGTTTTGTGCTGCGCAATGAAGAATGTTCATTCCTTGCTGAAAAACACAAAGCCAAAAAAAAAAAAATTGGTTTAATTATTATTAAACATTTAGAGCATTTTTAGAAATGTCAGTTTAGTTTTTAATTAATAGTCATACAAGCGTTTATTGTGCTACAACACAAAAAAGATCTGTCTATATTTCTGAGATGAGGTATTGCAACGATTTACACTATGTACATTGTTCGGACTATTGTTCTCATCTTCATTTTCATATCCACAAACTTTCGGGCGTTGTACGCTCCGGCCTTATTCAGGATCTGTCTATATTTCTGAGATGAGGTATTGTAGCGATTTACAATGTCTACATTATTCGAACAACTGTTCTCATCTTCATTTTCATATCCACAAAAACTTTAGCCCGTTGTACGCTCTGGCCTTATTCAGGATCTGTCTATATTTCTGAGATGAGGTATTGCAACTATTTACACAATTTTCATTGTAATATTCGCGAAGTTTCGACCGTTGTACGCTGCAACCTTATTCAGAATCTGTCTATATTTCTGAGATAAGGTATTGTAACTATTTACACTATTTACATTGTTCGTACTGTTGTCCTCACCTCATTGTCATATTGACTGCGTTTCGTCCGTTGTACGCTTCTACCTTCTTCAGGTGATATACGTTGAAATTTCGAGTCGAACCCTTTATTTCGTCCCCTGGGGTAGATTGTTCTAGGTCCACGTACCATGTCTTTTATTTTGATACCTCGGTTTCAGTTATTATAATTCACCTGGAGAAGGCTGGAGCCTACAGCAGCCGAAACGCCGTGAATATGACAATACAGATGTGGATAACAGTTCGAGCAATGTAAATAGTGTAGATAGAAAGCAAGACGTCCGTTTATCTAGTTTTCTTTTCGTATTTTTAAAATACGAAAAGAAAATTAAATAAATTCAATATTATCAAATTATTATCCAACATTATCAACTTATTATTCACTTCTTATTTTACCAATTTTCTTTATACATTCTACATAAAGTAAGGCAATTCCGTACATTATTGCAAGATCATGTGCACTGAACCAATAAGAAATACTTGTGACACAATGAGTAGGACACCGACATACAGGGTGCGATGCGTAAATTGTCGCCATTTCATACTTTTAATTTCGCGCAGGCGCATTGTTTCTTTTTGAATGTGACGGCTACTCAGTAGAGTCAGATGGTCACCGTCGGTGGGAAAAAGATGCAAGTCACTGCGCCAGAAACTTGGAAAGTCATACTGTACTGCAGAGTCTACATTTCAGAGTGTTTGGGTGTCAATTTGAGTAGTGTGCAAAGGATTCGGAAAGATTTGGATGAGTTTAATGGTGATTACGAAGGTACGGCCACTCAGAAAACTCACTCTGATTGTTGTGATAAGAAAAGAACTCCCTAATTTGTTAGTGAGGACCTCCGACTCAACACGGAGGCCTACATCAAGTGTCTTGAGGAGGTAGTACTGTCCTGGGTCAAGAGGGTAGCGGCTGGAAGACAGACCCTATGTATCTCAACAGGACGCTGCACCATGCCACACAAGCAGGAGAACACAGTCATAGTTGTCAGACAAATCTGCGACCACATCACTTCTTACGACTAGCCACGTTAATTCCCCAGACTGCAACCCGCTTGATTATTATGTGTGGGGCACAGTTGAGCGAGAGACCAACAAAACTCCTTGTGACACCAAAGATGAACTGAAGGCAAGGATTATGGTAGCATTCGCCAACTTAAACATGGAGACCGTTCAGAAGAGTTGCAGGAGATTTCGAAGTTGTCTGGAGGAAGGTAGTCGAAGCCAATATTGATTTTATTGAATACATCCTCTCTTGAGTATTTCAAGACATTTTTGTGTAATTTTGAAATACATGTGTTAAAATGAGATGACAGTACCATTTTCATTTTTGCATAATTCATACGACAATTCATCCATCGCACCATGTAGAAGAGAAAGGTTTGATTTTCTCTCGATCTCAAATGTTTCTGATTTATGGCCGGCAGATGGAATCTTTGAAGTTTGGTCTTCTAAGTTGCACCAATGTGATCAAAGGAGGACCAAAGGATAAAAAAAACAAATAGGTATATATATATATATATATATATATATATATATATATATATATATATTTGGGGTCAAGCGACACCAAAACCGGACATTGATTATTTTTGGTTGCTGGTTTATATTAAAAGTCACAGTTGGAATCGAGGAAGTGAGTTCTAGTCTGATCTCGGCGGGAGGCAGATTGTTCATCGATTAGTTCCTCTGCCGCCCGTTCGTATTTCCAGCCACCAGTCGTGATGTGTAAGGAGGCAGAGAGTTGGTAATGGGGTAAGTGCTGAGCTGTTAATCCAACATGGTATAAGTCCCAAGTGTCACCCATCTACCCACCTTGACTGAGCAAGCGAAGTCCTGAAGAAAAGCACGTAAATATATTAGAAAACTGGGTCCGTGTTCTTGTTTCTTGGCGTAGCATTTGTTTTCATCTTTCGTGATTTTGTGAAAGTGTAGCCGGTCTCACCCAGTTCTCGTTGCAAACCGAGGTGAACGAGACGTAACGTGGGGTAGTCATTGGCTCATCGATGGATAGTTGGGTGAGGGTGTATGTTTATCTAGTAAGCTAATGGATTTTTGTAGTAGATTTATTGTGAAAGCAAATCAATGCCAGAAAGTCAATCCAGTATAAATATGTCAAACTTCATTATGAAAGCCAATGTTTGCATAGTAAAATCCTGTATTGTTAACTTACTGAGTAATGGAACACAATGTTGTAAAGTGCGAAACAGTTGGACAAAGATAATAAAAGAACCTGAAAAAAAGAAACTGAACACTTTGTTAGAATAAGAACAAGAACAAAATGGGTTTTAAGAATGTGACTAAAAGAGATATGAGAGAAATTAAAAGGTTAATGTTCTAGAGAAGTTATTTGACGAGCAAGAACATAATTAAAAAAGCTGGCGAATATAAGTGATGCAGAATATTACAACATTAGGAAAAGGCATGACGTAAACAAACTAACATGTTTCAGTAAACATCGCAAATAATCCGGCTGATCTTACAAAGTAAAACTGGCCACTGCTCTCGAAAAGGACCTCCGATCAGTGGTCAATTGGAGCAAAGATGGCTTATAAATGTCAACAATTCCAAAACAAAACGGCTTTCATTCAATCACAAGAGAAAACCTTTTTTGCTTCCAATCAGTGTGACTGATACTAACCTTCGGAAGAGCAGTACTTTGCGCCTTCTTTGGCTTACGTTTTTTTTTCACTGACAAACGAGTATATTGAATTAATTGTTGTTTACTGCTAGGAAAGTTGGTTCACTGTGTTGTGCCAGAAACTCTTTCTCATCAGAATCCATCTTTCACATTTATAAATCTACCATTCGTCCGTACATTGAATATTGTATGTCTTATCTGGTCTGGTGTTCTTACAATATATATTGAGATTCTTAAGAAACACCAAAGAATTTAAGTGTATTACTAGATTGGCAATTAGGTTTTATTTTACTGATAAAATAGTTAGATGTAGGCCTAAGTTCTATTCTAATAGTTTCTTTTCTTGGACTTCTCGTCTGTGTAACTCTCTTCTAGAAGGCAGTGTGATAAGCGTCAAAATAAGTCATGGTGAAAGTGCAGATATTTTTGAGTTAGCCTCGTATATAGAATCAAATGTTTCGTCTACTACAAGGAAAGATGGCTCACTGTGTTGTACCAGAAACTCTTTCTCATCAGAATCCATCTTTCACATTTATAAATCGTGCATTGAATATTTCTGCAATATCTGATCTGGTGCTTCTACTATAAATCAGAATCTTGACAAAATCCAAAGAAGGGACTGTAATATAATTGACCTGCCATCTCGACGTCAGTCACTTTCTCGTCGTGTAACGTGGCTTCCATCTCTCTTTTCTATAAATATTTTCATGGCAACTATTCTGATGAGCTTTTTTCATTGACCTAACTACATGAATTTAAACGTGCTACTAGATTGGCAATTTGGTCTCAACGTTTTACTGTTGAACTAGCTAGATGCAACCGCATGGTCCATTCTAATAGTTTATTTTCCCATACTTCTCGCCTGTATAACTCCTTTCCGATTTCTTGTTTCCTCACCACCTTCAAAAATTTAACTGTAACGCCAATCGTCATCTTCTTTTTTCCTGAAACCTGTTCTTTTATTGTCCTTTCTCCCCACTGCTCCTCAATACACTCACCTCATTGTCCTTTTCTTCCAGTAATCCCTTGCATCCTAGTGGCATTAGCATTGTCGCCTTGCTTTGGGTGAAATGATAAAAAAGCCCCCAGTAAGGACCTGGCACCTTCTGCTATCCTCTCCCTTTACAAGGGTCAGATCAGCCAAATATAGAATACTGCTGACATATTTTAGAGGGAGCTGCCCAAACCTCACTATCCAGCCTTGATAGAGCCCAAGAACTTGTGGGTAATGAATTATTCTCTCCACTCTAACCTCTCTCCCACAGATGGGATGTGGCAAGTATCTCACTGCTCTATCGCTACTTCAACGGAAAGTGCTCAGACGAACTACATTCCCGCCAAGTCAAAGCTTCATGGCAAGAACACGCCATGCCATTTCCATAGTAGCAAACCGCCTACGTATTCCCTCCGTATTCCATCGGTGAGATGTCAGTTCCACGCTAGCAGCTTAATCTCGCGAACCATTGCACTGTGAAACTGACCCCCAATAGGATGTTTCCCCGATTACTGCAATCTTAACCTGCTCAAGGCTAGGTTAACCGTTATCTTCCAGTCCTTTACACACAATTGGCTTCCTAACGTAACACTCAACCTCGAGTGGCCGCGCGCCTTGTAAAAGTTACTGAAAAAAAAGACAGATGAAAAATGAAATTATAACATCCTGAATAGGTGTTTACTCAAAGATTAAATCTATAGTTAATATAAAAGACAGTAATATACAGATCGAAATTGACACAGTATCAAAATTACCCATATCTTCATCGGGAGTCAATGATGAATACCACCCAATGGTGTCTGATTCTACGCATCTTGCCTCTTTAAATGCATTGCAGCAAGGATTCTTGTTGGGCATAACGAACGAGTGTCATCTCATCGGATCCTATATATGTACAGTAGGGACAGGTTCAGTGATCGTGTAGGCTAGGGAAGTTGTTGAATATCTTGTACAAAATGTTGAGTAGCATAGGCACCATGTGGGCGGCATTATCCTACTGGAAGAGCACATCGCCCTCCTGTTACTCGAATCACAGCAGAACGAGATGCAGAATATTCTGATATATATATATATATATATATATATATATATATATATATATATATATATATATATATATATCAGGTCATCCCATAAGTTCTGTCCGAATTTTGAATAAAGAAAACAAGTGACCAAATGTTACATTTAATTACAGATTCAATCAACAATGTATTTTCCCTGATTATCTATGACTTCCTTCCATCTATTAACAAGCTTGCTAATTTCATTACTGTAAAATTCTTTTGGCTTTGATTCGAAGAACTCACAAATGTCAGTTTTAACCTCTTCCTGTGTTACAAAAGCTGTTTCTTCCAAATGATTCTGTAAGCTACGAAACAAATGGTAGTCTGAAGGAGCAAGGTCGGGAGAATAAGGTGGATAAGGAATTTTCTCCCAACCAAGTTCTTCGATCTTTTGTGACGTGATTCTCGCTGTGTGTGGCCGCGCATTGTCCCTGATGAAACATCACCTGTTTTTGATTCACTAGAGCAGGTCTTTTTTTCCTCAAAGCTTGGTTCAAACGCTCTAATTGCTGACTGTATATTTGAGCATTAATTGTTGCAATAGGTGGTAAGAATATAAAGTGGATTATTTCTTGGCAATCTCACCAGATTGAAAGAAGTACCTTTTGCCATGAAGTCCCCTTCTCGGCTGTGGATAGGGTCCTTCCCCTTTACCAAGCAACTGTCTACAACGCATAACATTTCGATAAAAGATCCATTTTTCGTCGCCAGTCACAAGTCTATCCAAAAAATGTGAAACAAGTTGGCGAGAATGGAGAGAAGAGCAGATGTCAACTCGGGATTTGAGGTTGTTTTCAGACAATTCATGAGGCACCCATTTTCCAAGTTTAGGAACTTTTCCAAGTTGTTGAAGATGACGATGGACAGTTGTATGGTTTGAACTGAGAACCACTGCCAATTCCTCAACTGATAAAGCAGGATTTTCTTCAAGGGCCGCTTCAAGAAGCTTTTCATCAAACTCAACTGGAGGTCCGGTTCGATCTTCATCTTCAAGGGTGAAATCTCCACCTCTGAATTTTGCAAACAATCTTCTGCAAGTTCTTTCATTCACACATTCCTCTCCATATACTGAGTGAATGTTTCTAGCCGCTTCGGCTGCTGAGTTTCCTTTCTTGAACTCATAAATCATTATGTGCCTCAAATGATTCTTGGGTACTTCCAGGTTATTTATTGTTCTCTGAAATAAAATTTGATCAGTTTAAATGCGTCTAAACATAAAAATAATGTTCAGCTCCATTAGACATTATAAAATACTCTTTAAATTTCATTCATTTTAAGAAAAAGTTAAAATTCGGACAGAACTTATGGGATGACCTAATATATATATATATATATATATATATATATATATATATATATATATATATATGTATATTGCTAAATATAACAGACAACGAATGTCTATTATTTTTGATCATGAGCTGTTCTAAACTTCATGTATTTGCTTTGATTTCGGGAGAAAATGAAGAGAAAAATATCCAACAATTGGATATTTTTTATTATGCTTTTTCTTGGTCCAAGTTTTCAACTCACATGAGCGATCTTCAGAGTGGTTATATGGACATGGAATCTTAAATCAAGGAACAGCATAATAAAAAATATCCAAATGCCGCACAATCATTGTCTTTATTTTCTCTCGAAACTAAAGTCACTATACGATGTTTCGAACGACTCATGATCAAACATAATAGACATTTGTTGTCTGTTATATTTAATAATATATATATTTGAATAAATATTTGCTGCTACAATACACTATATATATATATGTATAATATATATATATATATATGCAATTTTTATATATATTTTTTATATATTATATATGCGCGGTACTTATTGAAAGAGCTCAATATCAATGATAGAGGTAACGTATTTAGTTGGATTGATGTATGAACCTGGGTTTCACGCCGTTGCGGTCGTCAGACAAACCCGTCAGAATTTGTCTGACGATCGCAAGTGCGTGAAACCCAGGGTCACACACTCACATCAATCCAACTATATATATATATATATATATATATATATATATATATATATGTATGTGTGTGTGTGTGTGTGTGTGTGTGTGTGTGTGTGTGTGTGTGTGTGTCGAGTCTGAGAAAACACTTTTTGCTTTCCATGAACATGGCTGATGTTAACCTTCAGGAGAGTGACTCATTTCGATTTCCTGGACTAATGTTTTCCGATGACATGAAGAGGAAATATTATATTGAATGAATTGCTGGGTCTACTTCTAGGAAAGATTGTTTATTGTGTCGTGGTAAACAATTTTTCTCGACAGAATCTTTCTTGCATATAAAGTGGACCATTTGTCCTTGCTTTGTACATTGCTACCAGATATGGTCTGGTACTCCTGCTATATACTTAGAGATTCTTGATAAAATCCAAAGAAGAATCTGCAAGGTTATTGATCCTGACCTGGCATCTCGTCTTCAGTCAATTTGCCGCGCTTGTAACGTAGCTTCCTCGTATGTTTTCTATAAATACTTTCATGATAATTTCTCTGGCGGTCTTTCCTTTGTGGTACCTAGACTTTATAAATTTAGGCGCAGTGCTAGATTGTCGGTGAGGTCTCATCATATTATACTTGTAATGTCTGCATGTAACCGTACGTTTTATGTAAACAGTTTCTTCTCTCGCAAGCTTGTAGAAAACTCATCTTTCTAGCTTGATTTTTGATCTTCAAAAATTTAAATGCAGTGCCAGTCATTATCTTCTGTATTACTTTTTCTTCTCAATAATGTTTTATTTTTCTCGTATTCTTTCACACTCAGCAACCCCTTGAATCTCGGTGGCTTTATTGCTTTGCTTGAAGGGAATTGATAAAAAAAAACTATTCATTTCTTCCATAAGCAACAAAGGCGAATAAAATTTGGAATTTATGACAAACTATGATGGCATGAGTGTTGGGCCCATGTTTCATGGGTCGGTGCACTCTGGATAACACCACTACCCCAAAGTCTACTCGGCACACGCAAGATATTATCTCTTGATTGAGGGCAGAATCTGCATTCATCATTGAACAATAACGTCATTCGATCTCCCATGTGACGTGGACTATGGACTACGATAATGGGGTGTCAGTGGATGTCTGGATCGAGGTTGCGTGCTCATAGTCAAGCTTAAAATAAACGATTCCCAACGTTCCGTGTTGACACTACTGGGGACACGTTTGTTCTGTACTGTAGACGCCGTGCAGTCTGCCATTGTGGCTATGAAAATGCATTGATCTTTTCCGAAAGATGAGTCATTTGAAATTTCGTTCAGCATTTGCAAATGGACATATTGATGAGGCGATTTCATTCTGTAAGTACGGCAGGGGGTTGAAGAAATTACTTTGCAGACGTTAAGGTTAGTTTTTCAATCTTTTACAGAACATCGCCCTTAAACATCGACTACCAACCATGTGATAACTTGGCATATCACTTTGAAATACTGGTTCTGATACGATCACCAAAATTAAGCATCGCCGAGACGGGTCAGTACCTAGATGGGTGACCGCTTGGTAATAACAGGTGCTGTAAACTTGGATGTGCGGGTGGTATAATGCGCTTACGGCCATATCACATTGAAACCCCCATTTCTGATACGACCACCGATGTTAAGCATCGCCGAGACTGGTCAGTATCTAGATGGGTGACCGCTTGGGAATACCAGGTGCTGTAAACTTGGATGTGCGGATGGTATAATGTGCTTACGGCTATATCATTTTTAAACACTGGTTCTGATACGATCACCGAAGTTAAGCAACGCTTAGACTAGTCAGTACCTAGATGGCTGACTGCTTTGTAATACCAGTTAATATAAGCTTGGATGTGCGGGTGGTTTAATGGATAACGGCACGGAATTGGAAATCGAAGAACTGAGTTCCAATTCCAGTCGGGTTCGTTATATTCTCTTACGGGCAAATACTCTTGGGAAAGGTATGAATCCAATTCTCCCATCGCTATGAGTTGATTAGTAGAAATTGCATCAGTAAATAATTCTTATCTTAAAATAATAATTATAATTCTTACAATATCTCCCGGCTTTAAATAACCTGCAAAATTTTGATAAAACGTAAAAAACAATAAGGACATAAGTAGTGGTTGGCTTTTTTTTATTATGACGCTGATTATGAGTTATCTTTTGCTTGGCATTTTCTGATACACTTTTATCTGCGTGCACCAACAACCAGTTTATTTGCAATGATACTTTTAGTTTTAAAACAATGTTAAGACTGGAGTTGAAGTTATAAACCAACTAATAATATGGTACATTACTCGTCGTTTTCCCCCTCTGTCTCTTTTACCTTGAAAGTGTTAAATTCTCCAATCCACCTTTTCTCATTATGCGTCTCAGAAAGTTCAACAGTCTCTTTCGAAGTGTCCCATTTTCCTTAAGATATCATTGCTCACATGTCCCGTCTATGGTATTCACAGCATCCTTCTGCAGAACCACATCGGTTACTTTAAGTCTCCCCTTAATCTGTGAAGAAATTGTCTAAACATTCACTGCAGTATAAGAGGACCGATATTTAGATTTGACAAAAAACAGAGTCTACTTGCTTTGGCCAGTTTATCTGAAGAGATAGCTTAAGTGTAGGACAAGTATATCAGACGACTAAGCCTCTAGTGTACAACGCAACTTTACAGACAAGAATCCTTTTTCTTTTGTTTTTTAGGTTAAGCGTTAAGTGAAAATTCTTCAACTGCATGAAGACATAATGCCTAGTTGTTAGTAAAAGGATAAAAGCCCAAAGTGCGAATTTAATAGCTGAGGAACACCTCTAGCATACTAAAATGAGCACAAATGTTCCAGAAATCTAGTCATTTATATAGCCCCCTTCCTTCTGTTATGATACAAGTGTCGGTCAAAATGTCTGTTCGTCTTTAACATATCAATTGCTAACCGTAAGCTGTGGTTCGTAGTCTTTATTATGCTACTGGCTGCATGTTACTTACAACCAGTAATACTTTTAGTGGGAAAACAATGTTAAGACTTCAGTTGAAGTTATAAATCAACTAATAGTAAATTTTTATTGCTTAAGATGGCTATTATAATGTTGGCGTTTGATGTCAGATTTCGTAATTGACCTCTGAAGGTCAACGTATTAAATCTATCTATATTTCTAGACATTTTCTCTTTTCATTAAAACTACTTTGTACTACCTAAGTTCGCCTACTATCTGCCTTACTAGTGTTTCTGTTTGCTTTTCTTTTGTTTTTATGACATGACTGATAAGAATCTTTTGTAGAATGTTTTAAGTGGTCTTTATTGGTAATTTCGTTTCATTATTTAATCTTCTAAATTAATCAACAATCCTCATTGATAAGGGTTCATCAAAAAGCTGGACGATTTTCAACACATTCTCAAATCAGATGTCGTAACTGACTTCGGGCAGTCAACGTGCTAAACGAAATTTGGTAGTGGAAGTATTATACTTTAGAGACGTTTCTCTACGGATATGAAGTTTAGTGAGTGCCAATTGTATAATAAAAAATTAAAAAAAATTTTGAGGAATATCAACGCAGAAATATGAAACTAATGCGAAGTGCGAGCTTTATCTATGACGCTAACCTAAAACATACTTCGAAATTAGTCCAAAAATATCATCAGGAAAAGAATAAATAAATGACCTCGGATTTCACAAACACACAATTTGAATCGAACTCTATCTATTTATCTATCTATCTATCTATCTATCTATCTATCTATCTATCTATCTATCTATCTATCGTGAGTCTGTTGATATCTATCTATCTATCTATCGTGAGTCTGTTGATATCTATCTATCTATCTATCTATCTATCTATCTATCTATCTATCTATCTATCTATCTATCTATCTATCTATCTATCTATCACGAGTCTGTTGATATCTATCTATCTATCTATCTATCTATCTCGAGTCTGTTGGTATCTATCTATCTATCTATCTATCTATCTATCTATCTATCTATCTATCTATCTATCGCGAGTCTGTTGGTATCTATCTATCTATCTATCTATCTATCTATCTATCTATCTCGAGTCTGTTGATATCTATCTATCTATCTATCTATCTATCTATCTATCTATCTATCGCGAGTCTGTTGATATCTATCTATCTATCTATCTATCTATCTATCTATCGCGAGTCTGTTGGTATCTATATCTATCTATCTATCTATCTATCTATCTATCTATCTATCTATCTATCTATCTATCTATCTATCTATCGTGAGTCTGTTAATATCTATCTATCTATCTATCTATCGCGAGTCTGTTGATATCTATCTATCTATCTATCTATCTATCTATCTATCGTGAGTCTGTTAATATCTATCTATCTATCTATCTATCTATCTATCTATCTATCTATCTATCGCGAGTCTGTTGATATCTATCTATCTATCTATCTATCTATCTATCTATCTATCTATCTATCTATCTATCTATCTATCTATCGCGAGTCTGTTGGTATCTATCTATCTATCTATCTATCTATCTATCTATTTATCTATCTCGAGTCTGTTGATATCTATCTATCTATCTATCTATCTATCTATCTATCTATCTATCTATCTATCTATCGCGAGTCTGTTGCTATCTATCTATCTATCTATCTATCTATCTATCTATCTATCTATCGCGAGTCTGTTGGTATCTATCTATCTATCTATCTATCTCGAGTCTGTTGATATCTATCTATCTATCTATCTATCTATCTATCTATCTATCTATCTATCTATCTATCTATCTATCTATCTCGAGTCTGGTGATATCTATCTATCTGTCTATCTACACAAAACAAACCATGATTCATACAGATCGGAAACTTCTAGATACCAGCTCCTAGGCTTTTACCATGAGCTAATTGCTTCAAGAACAAATATTTTTTGTAGAATGTGACATGATATTTGCCGATAGATGTCAACATAAACTTATTTGTATACTGACGAACTGGAAGAAAGAGAGTAGTGCGACGAAAAGAATGGGATAAGTATCCAAGAAATATTGTGAGACATATTAGGGGAAGAGAAGTGTCAAGATGTTATAGAGTGTAAGGGGCGAAGATATTATGGAGTGTAAGGAATAAAGGTGTTAGGGAGAGCAAAGGATCTATCGATTAGTGAGAGTAAGAGTTAATGATGTTAGGAGAGTAAAGGATGAAATAATAAGGGAGAGTAAGTGTTAAAGATGTTAGCAGAGTAAAGAATGAATCGATTAGTGAGAGTAAGGGTTAACGATGTTAGGGAGAGTAAAGGATGAAGTAATATGGGAGAGTAAGGGTTGATGATGTTAGGGAGAGCAAAGGATGAAGCGATTAGGTAGAATAAGGGCTAAATAAGTTAGGGAGAGCAAAGGATGAAGCGATTATGGAGAGTAAGGGTTAAAGATGTTAGGAGAGTAAAGGATGAATTGATTAGGGAGAGTAAGGTTTGATGATGTTAGAGAGACTTAAGGATAAAGAGATTAGGGAGAGTAAGGGTTGGAGTTGTTACGAATAGGCAACTTGGAGCTAGAGAGGAAAGCGCATCGGAAAAAGAAAAAAGTCACATAACGGTGCCAGAGTGAGGCAGATAATCATATCAAATTAAAGAGGTTATTTCGGGGCCATTTTGTATGTTTATTATTCAGTCGGTCCCAGAAAAAATACATTTGCAGCTCAGACTTTATTATCTAGGTCAGCGTTTGGCGTCATTTTAGTGTGACTTTGTCTTCGCTCTACGTCAGTGCGTGCGCGTGCGTAGAAACCTGCACGCGTAGTCAAATGCATTAAGAGAAGGTAGTTAAACGTAGACTTAGAAAGAAGACGAACGAGAGCGTGTGATTGCTTGCGTCATCAATCACCGATAAAAATCGATACTTCCAAGGCTTTTTGCGCACAGATATCTATATATACACATGCAAGGTAATTGAACAGTAACTCCCTATTTTAAAATACTTATAATTTATTTATTAACTATAATTTTTAAAAGAAATGGATATAGGAGGAAAGCGTTTAGCATGAGGTTTTATTTTAAAATTCGATATGGGCACCAGATTTCGCTACCAGATTGTCAAGCCCCCAGAAATCGCGTCAACTGATTCCATCAGGAACTCTTGTGGTATAGGAGACATAACTTATTGCATTCACTCTTCAAGTTCTTCCAGTCTTGGTTTGGTATAGTAGACTTGCTCCTTTAACCAACCCCAAAGAAAAAAGGCAAAGGGTGTTAAGTCAGGACTCCTGGCTGGCCATTCATAAATAGAAATAGGGAGTTACTTTTCAATCACCCTGTATATCTACATACACGTAGATGTGTATATAAAAAGCTAAAAATTGAAAACATTTTTATATACAAGCATCATACGCTTACATTCAAATAAACTCCTATTGTAGCTGATGTAGATATTACATACATCTTCGAATCAACAAGTCATTTTCAAATATACTTGATTATAATTAGACAAAATGAATGATAATAGAGAAGTAAAATTCGTGTAACAACCTTTGCTTTTCTTCAACATTCGCTCGCAATCAGCGAGCGAGAGTGTGGCGCAAGCGTGCTGCTGCACGATCGGCAGACAGTCATCGACAGGTTTCGGAGGCCCGGCTGAGGCGCACAACGTGCGTCCGGCGACGGCGAAGACCGACGTTCGGGCCGGGGCGGCGGCTGACTTTGCCGAACACCAAGTATATATATATATATAGGTAACGATATATAAATTTTTATACAGTATTTACATTAGTCGGACTATTGTCCTCATCTTTGTCGCAACGTTTCAGCCGTTGTACGCTCCGGCCTTCTTCAGGTGGTTGGAATTTCGAACCGAACCCTTTATTTCGATCACTGGGGTAGACTGTTCTAGTTCCACGAGCCATGTTTGATGGATGTCAGTTATCTCCTGGTAATTTTCCCTCTGAAAGTTCTCCACTGCCTGAACCGGGTATTGAACTCACACTCTTTGGGTCTGTCACTGGATCTAACCAACGCCTTTATCCACTGGACCATGTGTCCTCAAGGACAAATTTTTATACATCAAGAAGAATTTGGGGGGAAGAGGAAAATTTTTCGTGTGACGCATTTTGTTCTTTAGGACTTAATCGGACTAAGATTTTATACGTGAATGTGACCATACATGCGCACAAACGATATATATATATACCCAAGTTTAGGATTGGTATATACGGAGTGAATTTCAATAACCAACAATTACTATTCTTTAAAGAGTGCTCAATACAGAGTAGAGCAGATATAATTATTTATTTGAATATTACAACATAAATATGTTATAAAATCACGACAAAAATAGCCATTTTGTTTCAACACTTCTGGTGCCTTGTCAAGTGATGATATAGAATATAGAATAAATGAAGTGTTGAAACAAAATGGGTATTTTTGTCGTGATTTTATAACATATTTATGTTGTAATATTCAAATAAATAATTATATATATATATATATATATATATATATATATGTGAGAAAATCGAAAAAACGTTTTCGTGTGACGCATTTCGTCCTATAGGACTTAATCGGACTAAGATTTTATACGTCTATATCATCATACATGCGCACAAACGATATATATATATATATATATATATATATATATATATATATATATATATATATATATATATATATATGAGAATGAGAAAATGGAAAATAGGTTTGCGTGTCACGCGTTTCGTCCTATAGGACTTAATCGGACAGAATTTGTTACGTTGGTGCAACTACACATTCGCTCGAGCGATGTTTGCTGGCTATTTTTAATTAATTTTGGGGGTGTTGGGGTGTATATAATCTGGCCGAATTAATTTAGATTCTTTCACTTTTTGTTTACATCAATTTTGTTATTAGATAACACACATTGTGATAATAGAAGTTTTGCTAGGAATTGTGAAATGTAAGAAAAAAAAAATGAATCTAAATGAAATTAGCTTGATTATAAACCCGACCCCACAAAAAATTGAAATTGAAAATTCCCAGCATCCCTCGTTCGGTTCATGTATAGTCGCACCAACTTAACAAATTGAATCCGATGAAGTCCTTAAGAAAGGAATATGTCACGCCAAAACTTTTTCCACTTTGCGCATTTTGCCGCTGTGGTCACCACTCCCTGCCATCTCTCAGTTGCTGTTCAGGATGACATTCATGGCAGAATAGTGCAATGAATGTGCGGTTATTCCTGATAATAATTGTGACAATACTATTATTATTGAACAATTTAGTTCATGCCACTTTTCTCCAGTACAAGAACGCACATTTTTCAAATTTAAAAAAATTCAACCTCAGCGTTGTGTCTGCAGCGCTCCAAAATTATTCTTACATTTAACAATATCTCATTACTAAAAAAGCACTCTTTCGGACCACAATATCTTTCGATGTCGCATTACTATTCGGAGTTTAACAAAAACACACTAATATGTCTACCTGAGGATGGTCGTTCGAAACGACTGAAAGCCGGCTCGTACAAAAAAATAAGACCAGATAAACCCGGAATTTATGAACAAGGATCACACCATTCATTAACAGATTCGAAGTTGGTTGTAATTTATTATTAAATATTGTTTGTGAGAGTGATTCTCGCCATATAACTAGCTTCAGTATTTGTTTTTCGTTTGAATGATTTACGTTACATATATATATATATATATATATATATATATATATATATATATATATATAACAGCACTCGTGGCCTGACGATTGCATCTAGCATGAAACAGACTGTCGCCTCTAAGTGTTGACTTCTATGTTCACTTTTATATATATATATATATATATATATATATATATATATACAAACTACGCGTACAAAAAACATACACAAACAATATATATATATATATATATATATATATATATATATATATATATATATATATATATATATATATATATTTACTTAAGTGTATGCGTGGTATATATATATGATAAAACAAAATCTTTAATATTGCTTTCAAATATTACTCCACCTTAATTTAAAATCTAAACTTTAAATAAAAAGATTACCCATTTAAAAATAGTCACAAATTACATTCATGAATTAGATTCAAACTGATAGAGATGTTACCTTAACAATCATTTACAATATTAAAAGATTACTATCAGTAAACTGTTATATTTTAAATAAATTTCTTTTAATGTACTTTCTATGAATGTGTTTTTAAATATACTATTTAACTCATATTAAATCCCTAAATTATTTGTAAAAGAGTTAAATATTTAAATTGCTAGCAAACATCAAATTAATTTCTTCGGTGATTTAAAAAAAATTAAATTACTCTCAAACATTAAAATCTGTTTTTTTTTTTACCTAAATTGCTAAAAATTACCACCCCTCCTCTTCCTTCGTTAAACCTAATGACAGCTTCTTTCTCTTTACTTCCCCCTTCTTTCTTTCTTTTTATTTTTTTCTCTTCTCCCCCTTCCCTTTCAACATATCACTTCCGTTAAGTTAACCGATTAAATAGGTCAATGTCTGGTCCCTCCTCCCCTAATACTAAGTATGATAAATAGAAATATTAAAATAAACTCTCTCTAAACTCAATCATGTCTCTCACACCACTCCTAACTACCCTCTCTGTTAAATTACATAAACTTAATACTACCCGTCAAAAGTGTAAAAGTTCATTTCATTTATCGTTTCACCTTTTGGAAGTGAAGTCTGATGATTCAGCGTCCTTTAAAAGGGCTATGGTGAAATAAATTATTGCATGGAACCTTAAAGTGGTCTGTTTTTGTTTAATACATATACATATATATATATATATATATATATATATATATATATATATATATATATATATATATATAATGTCACCTTGAGCAACTTGAAATTGGTTAATCATCAGACAAATTTGTCTAATGATGGCAAAACGTGAAACCCAGGTTCGCAAACTCATATTCATACAACTGAATATATATTTTTTCACATGTCTTCGTATAATTTTTTCTTTTCCGCACATAAATTATATAAAAATTAGCCGAATGTTTTCCAAGCGCTTTCTGCTATACTTTTAGCAATTATCAAGGATTAATTTTATTTTACTTTTAACTGAATATATGGATTGTTTCATCTATGTATCTAAAGTTATAGGAATGGTTTATTTTCCAAACACGGTCAGCATATTGCGGCCGTGTTCGTAATTGATATTATTCAGTGTTGGATTTTTTTCATTTTCTTAATAATGCTTCCATTATTTTTAGCCTTTTTGTACATGCGGATGATAATATTATATTTGTACTATCAACGAGTTTGATACGGACAGAGTTTAGAGTTTGGTAGGTAGGTTTCTATGCACATTCTAATGGGACCTAATTGGGGTATGGTCTGAGAGATGTAACGTAAGTCTTCTTGTTAAATATGTTGTAGTATATCCAATATAATTATTTACAAATTCGGATTGGTCAGGAACACAGTCCATTAAGTGTCATGTACGGTGGAGTAATGGATATCGGATTGGGGAATCGGAGAGCCGAGTTCGAATTCCAGTCGAATGCATTACATTCACTTACATACTAATACCCTTGGGAAAGGTATGAACCCTATTCTTCCGCACCAGCTATGGGTAAATAGGATGTCAGTCCGGGTCAGAAAGAAATGGCAAACTACTGCGGGGAAAAATCTGCCCCGCCAGTCATGTATCGAAAGATACATGATCGCCTAAGCGTGTATCACACATGGAATATTATTGACTAAAATTCGTAAATAATATTGGTTTTATGTAATGTAGGTCTTGCAGGTGAATTATTATTTTTGACTATGAGGTAAGCAGTATCGGATTTTTTGTAATAAATAATTAATTTTCTTGTTTTTATGTACTGGAGTATTTCTTTATGATGTTTGTAAGTGAAGATCTGCATCAGCTTTTTTTTTCATCAGGGAAAACGGGTGTAGGTTTGATTTGGACCGATTGTTCTTAATTTTACTGTTTAATGAAATAAACAGGGGTAGCAACTCAGACAGTGTGTTGGCTATAAATAAAATTTATAGTAATAAGAATTAATGATGGTTAAAAAATCCTTTCAAAATATTACTGCTCTTTTACATTTCTGGTCTGAAACTGAAGCTAGCAGATATAGATTCACAGTCCCCAATGAGAAATATCCTTTCATTAAATAGGTAATTCTAAACCTGTCCCGTCAGTTTGGCCTCCAGGGCCTAAACTAGCAGAGACGCACTTTGACTCAAAAAGTGATTTCCGTGATGGAAAAATGTACATTCAATTCCTTTCGGAGCATAATTTTATTTAGAAGGTCTTCTCAGTTTAGGCTGTTTTTTTTTTATTATGTCACTGTTTAATAAAATCCTCTGAAACTGAAAATTGACTAATACATGTAACTAGATGAGCTGTAATATTAAAATTAAAAATGGGACCATCAAATAAAAATCATGATAGCAAAACAAACAGGTGTACCCACAAAAAAGTAACATTTATAGTGATAATAAATAATGTGGGATGAAAAATGACAAAAGCCCGATTTGAACCAGTTCCGTAATTCCACTTTTAAACGCCATCTATATGTTTATAGAAGCGTTAACTTGCACATACACAAACACACGCTTCTCTCTCTCTCTCTCTCTCTCTCTCTCTCTCTCTCTCTATATATATATATATATATATATATATATTAAGACATTTTTATGTTTATACGTTCTTTTTATAGATACAAATATTTAAGCAAATGCTCTGTTTTATAATAAACAGTATTAACGACATTTACCGGCTGAATGTCGAGAAATTTTCATAGAAAATATGCGTCCTTCGACAAGAATCGAACCTGTATCCTATACGGAACCGCCATATAGCCTGACGTGCTTTTATCGATTTAGCCACAGAGGATCATTTCGGTTAGCAAGGTCGATTTTACTGTATTTAAACTACAATTCTCCATGATTTTCTCTCATACATTCATATCTGCTCGATGCGTATTCAAATGTAAACAAATGAAGTCACAGTTTATGAAATGGACAAAGTCCGACAATTATGTTAATTTATATAAAAAGAACGTATAAACATAAAAATGTCTTAAAATAATTGTCGGACTTTATTCATTTCATAATATATATATATATATATATATATATATATATATATATATATATATATATATTATGAAATGGACAAAGTCCGACAATTATTTAAAGACATTTTTACGTTTAACATTCTTTTTGTAGATACAAGTATTTAAGTAAATGCTCTGTTTATAAAAAACAGTATTAAATAACATTTACCGTCCTGAATGTTATTTAATAGTGTTTATTATAAACAGAGCATTTACTTAAATACTTGTATCTATAAAAAGAATGTTAAACATAAAAACGTCTTTAAATATATATATATATATATATATATATATATATATATATATATATATATATATATATATATATATATATATAAACCTAGTGAGCCAGAACCTATCTACCAAGGTTTCACTTAATGGATCTTCAGGGTACTACTGGCTCCAGTCAGTAGTACCCTGAAGATCCGTTAGGTAACACCTTGATAGGCAGGTTCTCGTTTACTATATTTTGCTCTACTTAGTGTATTGAGCACTTTTACGTTTTTACTTAATTTAATCGGGCGGTGTTTTTTTTTCTTTTGACGAAACATTGCGGTGCTGAGTGATTATTTTCGACCGACACGGATGTCTTTAGTCTTTTCTTTTTTTACTGAATAGTTTTTTTCTCAGATATAGGTTTTTCCAAATATATTTTTATTTACAAATTGCATCATACGGTGTTTTTTTTTCACATCGCCCGGGTGTAGGTATTAAAATAATATATAATAATAATAATATAATAATAATAATAATAATAATAATAATATGTATATATATATATATATATATATATATATATATATATATATATATATATATATATGTGTGTGTGTGTGTGTGTGTGCAGGTATGCAGAAAAATAGGAAAGAACACGTTAGGTAAATACTCCAGAATTCCTTAGTATTTTTGCTTTTATTTTTAAAAAGACAGTGCTCCATACAGAAGTAGAGCTTATATTATAACATTTTAAAAAAATATGATTCCTTCGTTACATAAGAGTTCTCATGTTTCAAAAGCGAGAGCCAAGACCCCTAATATAATTTTTGAAATTAAGTTGAATTAAGGTGTCTGGTCACGCTTCCTCGTCAAGCGAGAATTTGGTCTGGTCAAGCTTCCTCGTGTCTGGTCACCCTTCCTCGTCAAGCGAGAATT
>OZ038492.1:1252632-1255132 GCA_964036315.1 Acanthosepion esculentum | reverse complement strand
GTCGCAACCGAATCTTCTAGACACGTTCAGTTAACAATCAAATCTACCCAAGCATCAGCTTCCACTCACAGTTGCATCTGTGATGGTCATATGAATAAAGTTTGTGCTATGCGGCACGTTTTTCGAGTGTTTTCAGTGAAAATTCTCTTTGGTTGAATCTGTCGGCGCAACAGGTGTCATTAATATCACCAATTACACGCAAATATCCCCCACACGTATGCATGCATTTACAGGAGCACAGATTCACACATAGACAAAATTTTATAACCATGCACGCATACATACGCACACATGCGCACAGACATATATTTTTAAAAAGATAATCAATTTAAAGTGTTTAGCTTTATGTCATAGGCGACGAGTTTTCTTTTTTTTTTGAATAGCTTTTCGTCTTGTTTATATTTATCGCGGAGTTGCTTTCAGGAGAAATGTTTTAAGTGGTTTGTATCGTCTCATATTTTTTCAAATGTTTTTTTTGTTTCAATTTGTTGTTAGGAGAAAGTATTGATAATTGAAGTTTGTTTTGTATTTTGCATTTAGGATTGGGAAATTGTACTCTGCCAAAAACCAGAAAAAATAAACAAATATAAATTTGGGGATATGCAAGTGTTTCATACGTCATAACCACAAGGTTTCATCAACATTCTCTCTGCCTCTGTCTCTGTCTGTCTGTCTGTCACTCTCTCTCTCTCTCTCTCTATATATATATATATCCATCTATCTCAGTTTGTTCATATCTATCTATCTATCTATCTATCTATCTATCTAGAAATATGGAAATTGAAAGTAAACTCTTTTGTAGAAATCTTATTATTCAAACCAGCTGTTAAAAATGTATTTTATATATATATATATATATATATATATATATATATATATATATATATATATATATATATATATTTATGTTGCATGTAGGGTTGGAAAATTGTTCTCTGTCCAAACCACGTCCCAGAATTAGACAAAATGAACAGATATTAAAAATTTGAGGAGCTGCAAGGGTTTCTCTGTCATAACCAAAATATTTCATCAACACACACTCTCTCTCTCTCTCTCCATCTATTTGAGTCTGTTCATATCTATCTATCTATCTATCTATCTATCTATCTATCTATCTATCTATCTATCTATCTGTTTAGAAAGATGTAAATTGAAAAGCAACCCCTTTTGTAGAAATATTTTTCAAAACAGTTGTTTATTATTTTTATGAATAGATTATATATATATATACATATATATACCCATATTTATGAATTTGTATATATATACCTACATACTTATATATATATATATATATATAAATATATATGCATACATATATATAAATATACATACATATATATATGCATACATATATATATATATATATATATATATATATATATATATATATATATATATATATATATATATATATATATATATCTGAATAAAGTATAACGCATATGATATATAAATATTATAAATATAAATGAATAAATAAATGAGTAGAGATAAGGATAGCGGCTTGGATTGATCGACCGCAGACCAAGTTCGAATTACAGTCGAGTACGTTACAGTCACTTCCGTGCAAAGCTATGAATCCATCTTTTCGCCCTCCAGCTGTGTGTTAATAGCCGGTCAGACTAAGTTCTTTAGCTTTGGCTAGAAACCAGTTTAGAAGGAAAACTCTCTCTATATATGCATTAGTTTTCTATAATTCGCTCTCCCTAATAAGTGTCGTTGGTTCTTCACCATTATAATCAAACCATATGTACAGCCTGATAGTATTGGCTGTTCCGCTCCTAGAACTGAGTTGCTCTACCCTCATACGGGTGAGTCCATTCTTCTTTTCACAGACGCGCGTGCACACAAAAAACACATATAAATATATATTTATATATACATATATATGTATGTCTGTATATATATATATATATATATATATATATATATATATATATATATATATATATATATATATATATATAATATTAGTGGTAAATATACACATACATATTCAATCATATATCTAAAATATATATACATACATACATACATATACATATATATATGTAAAAAAAATAATTCCAAGATCATAGAATCCAGGTAGAACTCACTGTCCAGCACAGAGTAAGGATATAATAAAAAGGCTGAAACACTAATATTCCATGGTCATAATTTATTCCATTGGAATCGTAAATACGATCCAATTCATCAGACCTACAAATTCAAAAAGAAAACAGAAAAAACAACTCCGGGAATAAAAAATAAAATTCAGTGAGTGTATATATATATATATATATATATATATATATATATATATATATATATATATAGGCAACGAAATATCTAAGTATCTGAGAGCATATTTGCAGAGACGTTATTAGAAATAAAGGGTGTTCCAATAACTTGGACCGATTTTAATGTGAATTGAGTTTAAGCGTCTAATGTTTTTCTTTTTCTTTCGGACATTTGGGCGATATTATCTTTCACACATATTTGCCATGACTTACATAAC
>OZ038492.1:1202632-1245132 GCA_964036315.1 Acanthosepion esculentum | reverse complement strand
GTTCGAAATATATGCCCTTAGATCATGAAACAGACTGACACCTCTGGGTGTTCACTACAATGTCCACATTTATCATAAACAGAGCATTTACTTAAATAGTTCTATCTATAAAAAGAACGTATAAACAAAAAATGTCTTAAATAATTGTCGGACTTTGTCCATTTCATAATATATATATATATATATATATATATATATATATATATATATATATATATATATATATATTACATGAATCATTCATACAAAAAGCAGATAGTGAAGTTAATGATATAAATGGCAAGAATCACTCTCGCAAACAATGTTTAATAAAATACATTAACCTCGAACCTGTAGATGAATGTTATGATCCCTGTTTATAAATTCCAGTTGTATAAGGTCTTTTTTACTACAATCTTTCGATTGCGTATACAATCATCCTCAGGTATTGAAATAGATATGTCTTTTTTACATCCAGGTAATAACAGAACAATAAATGTTAAGATGTACTCTGAAATATGTTTTTTAGAAATGTGTTATTGTTAACTGTGAGAAATTTTGGAGCGTGCGGTCGCAACGCTGAGGTTGAATTTTTAAAATTTTAAATTGTGCGTTTTTGTACTAATATAGTAATATGAGAATTCTTTTGTAGATGTAGGTTTTTCTTTTTCAGTCAATGTGGCATGAACTAAATTGTTCAATAAATAGAGGAATGTCGCCGTTATTATCAAAAATTTGCACTTCGGATCAGTTATTTTAATATCAAGTATGTGGTGCAATTCAATTTACATTACACGAATCATTCATACAATATATATATATATATATATATATCATCATTTCACCACAAGCGAGGCACTAAAGCCATTTAGACGCAAGGGATTTCTGAGTTTGAGAGAATATGCGAAAACAAAATTACTATTAAGCAGAGAGAAGAATAAAAAAACAAAAATTAAGAAGGGAGAAGATGGCGATTGACATTGCATTTAAAGTTTTAAACACACACGCATATATATATATATATATATATATATATATATATATATATATATGTATATATAACGCATGCGTTGTATCGTAACGGCCCTTGTTGGATTCTCGGTAGTGTATGCTCACTGCTGATGAGTCTCCAAAATAGGTCGAAACGGCCGTCCAGTACTTTCTGCATTCCCTTGGGGATTCTTCTAGACTCGATCAATTACTATAATGTTGTTCTACTTACCCAAAATTCTATCACTTATATATATATATATATATATATATATATATATATATATATCTCAAATTACATATATATATATAAATATAAATAAATACTTTCATAAAAAACATTATTTTTTTGTTTACAACTTTTTAGTTGTTTTATATATATATATATATATATATATATATATATATATATATATATATATATATATATATATGATAATTCCCATAGGTCAGAGTTGCAGACTTTTGCTAGCATGTTTCTGTAACGTTTCCATTCACACGCGGGTAAATAAATAAAATTAGACATTCGCATGCCAGCCTGGATAGAATAAATAAATTTAAAAGTAAAAAAAAATCATTAATGCGGCGAAAGTGGCAAGTTATTTCCCCTTACAAGTGCATTCACGTGACACCGTAGTAGGCACGTGACACTGCAGTAGAGAATTAGCGCCATATTCCAAAACACACTTTTCCGACAATCACAATGGCGGCAATGACCATGCGCTGTGGAAAGATATTATTTTCAGCAACTTGCGTCACACACACTCACTCACTCACACACACACACACACACACACACACACACACACACACACACACACACACACACACACATATATACCGTTGAGTATGTAGGACGAGCAAGTAACGAAGGATAATAAAACGTGCGCGAAAAAATGAGTAATAAAAAAACGAAGGAGAAATGACTGGACGACAACACAAATGATGGAGAAATTAACGAAGGAGAAATGACTGGACGACAACAAAAATGAAGAAGAAAAGAACGAAGGAGAAATGACTGGACGACAACACAAATGAAGGAGAAAAGAACGAAGGAGAAATGACTGGACGACAACACAAATGAAGGAGAAAAGAACGAAGGAGAAATGACTGGACGACAACACAAATGAAGGAGAAAAGAACGAAGGAGAAATGACTGGACGACAACACAAATGAAGGAGAAAAGAACGAAGGAGAAATGACTGGACGACAACACAAATGAAGGAGAAATGAACGAAGGAGAAATGACTGGACGACAACACAAATGATGGAGAAATGAACGAAGGAGAAATGACTGGACGACAACACAAATGAAGGAGAAAAGAACGAAGGAGAAATGACTGGACGACAACACAAATGAAGAAGAAAAGAACGAAGGAGAAATGACTGGACGACAACACAAATGAAGGAGAAAAGAACGAAGGAGAAATGACTGGACGACAACACAAATGAAGGAGAAATGAACGAAGGAGAAATGACTGGACGACAACACAAATGAAGGAGAAAAGAACGAAGGAGAAATGACTGGACGACAACACAAATGAAGGAGAAAAGAACGAAGGAGAAATGACTGGACGACAACACAAATGAAGGAGAAATGAACGAAGGAGAAATGACTGGACGACAACACAAATGAAGGAGAAAAGAACGAAGGAGAAATGACTGGACGACAACACAAATGAAGGAGAAATGAACGAAGGAGAAATGACTGGACGACAACACAAATGAAGGAGAAATGAACGAAGGAGAAATGACTGGACGACAACACAAATGAAGGAGAAAAGAACGAAGGAGAAATGACTGGACGACAACACAAATGAAGGAGAAAAGAACGAAGGAGAAATGACTGGACGACAACACAAATGAAGGAGAAAAGAACGAAGGAGAAATGACTGGACGACAACACAAATGATGGAGAAATTAACGAAGGAGAAATGACTGGACGACAACAAAAATGAAGAAGAAAAGAACGAAGGAGAAATGACTGGACGACAACACAAATGAAGGAGAAAAGAACGAAGGAGAAATGACTGGACGACAACACAAATGAAGGAGAAATGAACGAAGGAGAAATGACTGGACGACAACACAAATGAAGGAGAAAAGAACGAAGGAGAAATGACTGGACGACAACACAAATGAAGGAGAAAAGAACGAAGGAGAAATGACTGGACGACAACACAAATGAAGGAGAAAAGAACGAAGGAGAAATGACTGGACGACAACACAAATGAAGAAGAAAAGAACGAAGGAGAAATGACTGGACGACAACACAAATGAAGGAGAAATGAACGAAGGAGAAATGACTGGACGACAACACAAATGAAGGAGAAAAGAACGAAGGAGAAATGACTGGACGACAACACAAATGAAGGAGAAAAGAACGAAGGAGAAATGACTGGACGACAACACAAATGAAGGAGAAAAGAACGAAGGAGAAATGACTGGACGACAACACAAATGAAGGAGAAAAGAACGAAGGAGAAATGACTGGACGACAACACAAATGAAGGAGAAATGAACGAAGGAGAAATGACTGGACGACAACACAAATGAAGGAGAAAAGAACGAAGGAGAAATGACTGGACAACAACACAAATGAAGGAGAAATGAACGAAGGAGAAATGACTGGAGGACAACAAAAATGAAGGAGAAATGAACGAAGGAGAAATGACTGGACGACAACACAAATGAAGGAGAAAAGAACGAAGGAGAAATGACTGGACGACAACACAAATGAAGGAGAAATGAACGAAGGAGAAATGACTGGACGACAACACAAATGAAGGAGAAATGAACGAAGGAGAAATGACTGGACGACAACACAAATGAAGGAGAAATGAACGAAGGAGAAATGACTGGACGACAACACAAATGAAGGAGAAATGAACGAAGGAGAAATGACTGGACGACAACACAAATGAAGGAGAAAAGAACGAAGGAGAAATGACTGGACGACAACACAAATGAAGGAGAAATGAACGAAGGAGAAATGACTGGACGACAACACAAATGATGGAGAAATGAACGAAGGAGAAATGACTGGACGACAACACAAATGAAGGAGAAAGAACGAAGGAGAAATGACTGGACGACAACACAAATGAAGGAGAAAAGAACGAAGGAGAAATGACTGGACGACAACACAAATGAAGGAGAAATGAACGAAGGAGAAATGACTGGACGACAACACAAATGATGGAGAAATGAACGAAGGAGAAATGACTGGACGACAACACAAATGAAGGAGAAAGAACGAAGGAGAAATGACTGGACGACAACACAAATGAAGGAGAAAAGAACGAAGGAGAAATGACTGGACGACAACACAAATGAAGGAGAAATGAACGAAGGAGAAATGACTGGACGACAACACAAATGAAGGAGAAAAGAACGAAGGAGAAATGACTGGACGACAACACAAATGAAGGAGAAAAGAACGAAGGAGAAATGACTGGACGACAACACAAATAAAGGAGAAATGAACGAAGGAGAAATGACTGGACGACAACACAAATGAAGGAGAAATGAACGAAGGAGAAATGACTGGACGACAACACAAATGAAGGAGAAAAGAACGAAGGAGAAATGACTGGACGACAACACAAATGAAGGAGAAAAGAACGAAGGAGAAATGACTGGACGACAACACAAATGAAGGAGAAATGAACGAAGGAGAAATGACTGGACGACAACACAAATGAAGGAGAAATGAACGAAGGAGAAATGACTGGACGACAACACAAATGAAGGAGAAATGAACGAAGGAGAAATGACTGGACGACAACACAAATGATGGAGAAATGAACGAAGGAGAAATGACTGGACGACAACACAAATGAAGGAGAAAAGAACGAAGGAGAAATGACTGGACGACAACACAAATGAAGGAGAAAAGAACGAAGGAGAAATGACTGGACGACAACACAAATGAAGGAGAAATGAACGAAGGAGAAATGACTGGACGACAACACAAATGAAGGAGAAAAGAACGAAGGAGAAATGACTGGACGACAACACAAATGAAGAAGAAAAGAACGAAGGAGAAATGACTGGACGACAACACAAATGAAGGAGAAATGAACGAAGGAGAAATGACTGGACGACAACAAAAATGAAGAAGAAAAGAACGAAGGAGAAATGACTGGACGACAACACAAATGAAGAAGAAAAGAACGAAGGAGAAATGACTGGACGACAACACAAATGAAGAAGAAAAGAACGAAGGAGAAATGACTGGACGACAACACAAATGATGGAGAAATGAACGAAGGAGAAATGACTGGACGACAACAAAAATGAAGAAGAAAAGAACGAAGGAGAAATGACTGGACGACAACACAAATGAAGAAGAAAAGAACGAAGGAGAAATGACTGGACGACAACACAAATGAAGAAGAAAAGAACGAAGGAGAAATGACTGGACGACAACACAAATGATGGAGAAATGAACGAAGGAGAAATGACTGGACGACAACAAAAATGAAGAAGAAAAGAACGAAGGAGAAATGACTGGACGACAACACAAATGAAGGAGAAAAGAACGAAGGAGAAATGACTGGACGACAACACAAATGAAGAAGAAAAGAACGAAGGAGAAATGACTGGACGACAACACAAATGAAGAAGAAAAGAACGAAGGAGAAATGACTGGACGACAACACAAATGAAGGAGAAAAGAACGAAGGAGAAATGACTGGACGACAACACAAATGAAGGAGAAAAGAACGAAGGAGAAATGACTGGACGACAACACAAATGAAGGAGAAAAGAACGAAGGAGAAATGACTGGACGACAACACAAATGAAGAAGAAAAGAACGAAGGAGAAATGACTGGACGACAACACAAATGAAGAAGAAAAGAACGAAGGAGAAATGACTGGACGACAACACAAATGAAGAAGAAAAGAACGAAGGAGAAATGACTGGACGACAACACAAATGAAGAAGAAAAGAACGAAGGAGAAATGACTGGACGACAACACAAATGAAGGAGAAAAGAACGAAGGAGAAATGACTGGACGACAACACAAATGAAGAAGAAAAGAACGAAGGAGAAATGACTGGACGACAACACAAATGAAGAAGAAAAGAACGAAGGAGAAATGACTGGACGACAACACAAATGAAGAAGAAAAGAACGAAGGAGAAATGACTGGACGACAACACAAATGATGGAGAAATGAACGAAGGAGAAATGACTGGACGACAACAAAAATGAAGAAGAAAAGAACGAAGGAGAAATGACTGGACGACAACACAAATGAAGAAGAAAAGAACGAAGGAGAAATGACTGGACGACAACACAAATGATGGAGAAATGAACGAAGGAGAAATGACTGGACGACAACAAAAATGAAGAAGAAAAGAACGAAGGAGAAATGACTGGACGACAACACAAATGAAGAAGAAAAGAACGAAGGAGAAATGACTGGACGACAACACAAATGAAGGAGAAAAGAACGAAGGAGAAATGACTGGACGACAACAAAAATGAAGAAGAAAAGAACGAAGGAGAAATGACTGGACGACAACACAAATGAAGAAGAAAAGAACGAAGGAGAAATGACTGGACGACAACACAAATGATGGAGAAATGAACGAAGGAGAAATGACTGGACGACAACAAAAATGAAGAAGAAAAGAACGAAGGAGAAATGACTGGACGACAACACAAATGAAGAAGAAAAGAACGAAGGAGAAATGACTGGACGACAACACAAATGAAGAAGAAAAGAACGAAGGAGAAATGACTGGACGACAACACAAATGAAGAAGAAAAGAACGAAGGAGAAATGACTGGACGACAACACAAATGAAGAAGAAAAGAACGAAGGAGAAATGACTGGACGACAACACAAATGATGGAGAAATGAACGAAGGAGAAATGACTGGACGACAACAAAAATGAAGAAGAAAAGAACGAAGGAGAAATGACTGGACGACAACACAAATGAAGAAGAAAAGAACGAAGGAGAAATGACTGGACGACAACACAAATGAAGAAGAAAAGAACGAAGGAGAAATGACTGGACGACAACACAAATGAAGAAGAAAAGAACGAAGGAGAAATGACTGGACGACAACACAAATGAAGAAGAAAAGAACGAAGGAGAAATGACTGGACGACAACACAAATGATGGAGAAAAGAACGAAGGAGAAATGACTGGACGACAACACAAATGAAGAAGAAAAGAACGAAGGAGAAATGACTGGACGACAACACAAATGAAGAAGAAAAGAACGAAGGAGAAATGACTGGACGACAACACAAATGAAGAAGAAAAGAACGAAGGAGAAATGACTGGACGACAACACAAATGATGGAGAAATGAACGAAGGAGAAATGACTGGACGACAACAAAAATGAAGAAGAAAAGAATGAAGGAGAAATGACTGGACGACAACACAAATGAAGAAGAAAAGAACGAAGGAGAAATGACTGGACGACAACACAAATGATGGAGAAATGAACGAAGGAGAAATGACTGGACGACAACACAAATGAAGAAGAAAAGAACGAAGGAGAAATGACTGGACGACAACACAAATGAAGAAGAAAAGAACGAAGGAGAAATGACTGGACGACAACACAAATGAAGAAGAAAAGAACGAAGGAGAAATGACTGGACGACAACACAAATGAAGGAGAAAAGAACGAAGGAGAAATGACTGGACGACAACACAAATGAAGGAGAAATGAACGAAGGAGAAATGACTGGACGACAACACAAATGAAGGAGAAAAGAACGAAGGAGAAATGACTGGACGACAACACAAATGAAGGAGAAAAGAACGAAGGAGAAATGACTGGACGACAACACAAATGAAGGAGAATTGAACGAAGGAGAAATGACTGGACGACAACACAAATGAAGGAGAAAAGAACGAAGGAGAAATGACTGGACGACAACACAAATGAAGGAGAAATGAACGAAGGAGAAATGACTGGACGACAACACAAATGATGGAGAAATGAACGAAGGAGAAATGACTGGACGACAACACAAATGAAGGAGAAAAGAACGAAGGAGAAATGACTGGACGACAACACAAATGAAGGAGAAAAGAACGAAGGAGAAATGACTGGACGACAACACAAATGAAGGAGAAATGAACGAAGTAGAAATGACTGGACGACAACACAAATGAAGGAGAAAAGAACGAAGGAGAAATGACTGGACGACAACACAAATGAAGGAGAAAAGAACGAAGGAGAAATGACTGGACGACAACACAAATGAAGGAGAAATGAACGAAGGAGAAATGACTGGACGACAACACAAATGAAGGAGAAAAGAACGAAGGAGAAATGACTGGACGACAACACAAATGAAGGAGAAAAGAACCAAGGAGAAATGACTGGACGACAACACAAATGAAGGAGAAATGAACGAAGGAGAAATGACTGGACGACAACACAAATGAAGGAGAAATGAACGAAGGAGAAATGACTGGACGACAACGCAAATGAAGAAGAAAAGAACGAAGGAGAAATGACTGGACGACAACACAAATGAAGGAGAAAAGAACGAAGGAGAAATGACTGGACGACAATACAAATGATGGAGAAATGAACGATGGAGAAATGACTGGACCACAACACAAATGAAGAAGAAAAGAACGAAGGAGAAATGACTGGACGACAACACAAATGAAGGAGAAAAGAACGAAGGAGAAATGACTGGACCACACAAATGATGGAGAAATGAACGATGGAGAAATGACTGGACCACAACACAAATGAAGGAGAAAAGAACAAAGGAGAAATGACTGGACGAGAACACAAATGAAGGAGAAATGAACGAAGGAGAAATGACTGGACGACAACACAAATGAAGGAGAAAAGAACGAAGGAGAAATGACTGGACGACATCACAAATGAAGGAGAAAAGAACGAAGGAGAAATGACTGGACGACAACACAAATGAAGGAGAAATGAACGAAGGAGAAATGACTGGACGACAACACAAATGATGGAGAAATGAACGATGGAGAAATGACTGGACGACAACACAAATGAAAGAGAAATGAATGAAGGAGAAATGACTGGACGACAACACAAATGAAAGAGAAATGAACGAAGGAGAAATGACTGGATGACAATACAAACGATGGAGAAATGACTGGACGACAACACAAATGAAAGAGAAATGAACGAAGGAGAAATGACTGGACGACAATACAAATGATGGAGAAATGAACGATGGAGAAATGACTGGCCGACAACACAAATGAAAGAGAAATGAACGAAGGAGAAATGACTGGACGACAATACAAATGATGGAGAAATGAACGATGGAGAAATGACTGGACGACAACACAAATGAAAGAGAAATGAACGAAGGAGAAATGACTGGACGACAATACAAATGATGGAGAAATGAACGATGGAGAAATGACTGGACGACAACACAAATGAAAGAGAAATGAACGAAGGAGAAATGACTGGACGACAATACAAATGATGGAGAAATGAACGATGGAGAAATGACTGGACGACAACACAAATGAAAGAGAAATGAACGATGGAGAAATGACTGGACGACAACACAAATGAAGGAGAAAAGAACGAAGGAGAAATGACTGGACGACAACACAAATGAAAGAGAAATGAACGAAGGAGAAATGACTGGACGACAACACAAATGAAGAAGAAAAGAACGGTTAGATACAACAAATTTCACAGGTGAATTATGCGAAATAAGAAAAGACAAAATTATTTTTTACAGTATGAAAAATAGAAGATATTGCACAATTTTCACAATGTTAATAGTTAATAGCATGGCCTCCCATCTTTATAACTTGCTGCAATCATTTTCTAAAGATTTTGATGAGATTTAAACAAGTCTTTTCTGGGATCTTCCATTTTTCAATGGCTATACATTCTAATTCCTAAAGTTATTTTGCTGGCCGACGATTTATTCGAATTTACAATCCTTGTCATAGATTTTCAGTAGGATTTTTTCATTGAAGGACATTTTTTCATTGAAGGCCATTTTTTCATTGAAGGACATTTTTTCATTGAAGGCCATTTTTTCATTGAAGGCCATAGTGGAATTGTAATCTTCTTTTTCTGAAGACACGCAGTCACTGATTTGGACGTATGTTTGGGATCATTATTTTGCTGGAAAGTAAATCGCCGTCCTATATGAAAATATTGCGTTGATAGATGTAGATCTTAATCCAGAATTTTGATATAGTCTACAGATTTCATTATTCCACTTATTGCAATTAATTGGCCAGTCTCTTTTAAGCTAAAACAATCTCGAAACATCATCGAACCGCCTCCATGTTTTAATGTTGCCCATATGTTCTTTCTCTCGCCAAATTATCTCAACATCATTATGTTCAAAAAGTTCCATAGTACTTGTTCCCAAAAGCAATTATCTTTGTTAATGAACATTTTGGCAAAATTAAACCGAGCAACATTGTTAAAGGGCGTCCGTCGTGGTCGGTTTCCATACAACCCATTTCTATTTAAACAACGTTGTATTGTGCTGATACACATCATATCCAAACCTTTGATGATGTCTTTCAAAACAACTCTTGGGTTTATATTAAACTCGCGATAGAGTTTTCGTACAGTTCTCGGTGATAATTTGGGGTTTCTTCAACGGCCAGGCAAATTCTGTGTCCTGCCAAACTGTTGAAACGTCTTTGTAACAGAGCGCACTGTAGGTCTAGGGGTAGATAACACATTTGAAATAGTTTTGTAACTATTTCCCGACTCGTGGAAGTTAATATTTCTCTGTTTCAAGTCAACGCTAAGCTCCTTTGTCTTCTCCATCGTGTTGTCAATGTAAGAATAACAATGGTGACACTCTATAGACCACATGATGCTCTTTGCTGGAATTATCACGAATATTCTACCGAATAAATAGTGCAGAAGGCTACACCGATAACCTAATTATATAAATTAATTATGCTAACACGAATCAATTTAAAACGATATGTTCTACTGAACGAATAATTTTGTCTTTTCCTATTTTGCATAATTCAGCTATAAAATGTGTTGTATTTACCCTAATATTCTGAAAATGGAGTTTTATATTCTTTTCCTAGTGCTTATTAACATATAAAAAACCTGTATGTATATATTTATACATATATATATATATAAATATATATATATATATATATATATATATATATATATATATATATATATATATATATATATATATATATGTATATATATGGTGTCTTCTCAAGTGATGGTGTTGAATGTATAATGCAGAAGTGTTTGTAGTGATTTTATAACATGTTATAAGTTTCGAAAAAATAATTATATTTGCTCTACTCTGTATTAAAGCACTCTTTTAAGAATAGTATTTGTTGGTTATTGGAATTTATTCCGTATACAAAGATCCTATACTTGGGTATATCTATATATATATATATATATATATATATATATATATATATATATATATATATATATATATATATATATATATATAGTCAACGTATTATTATTATTTGTACACGCATCAATTCAACCCATCTTACCGTATTAATGTCCAAACTAATGTAGGTAGAATTTTTCTAAATTTAATTCACAAAAACTTTGATTATTCTCCAACACGAAAAATAGATTTTCAACAAAAATATTATTACGGTAAGCCATAGATGTACTAAAAACATCGGTAATTACATATCGCAACATATTTATATTATATATATATATATATATATATATATATATATATATATATATATATTATATATATATATATACATATATTTATATTATATATATATATTTATATTTATATATATATATATATATATATATATATATACAAGTATGGGGGAAACTTGAGAATCATGGATATTCATTGGAAATGCCAGCATTCACCGTGTCTGCTGAAATGTTAGTTTGTGATCGACGACGAAGCACCAACAGACGTTTGATTTTTGATGTATTGAAAATAACAAGATAGTTTCCCCCTATTGAGTTGTTGATCTACTTAAGAGGTCACGATTTATATCTGGTTTTATATTATATTATATATTTGTACTTTGTTCACATGTTTGCCAGACCTGCAAATGCTCACAGAAGAGAAATAAGATTGTGCAGCGAAAATATAGTAGATGATTGGTAAACTAATACACCACACTTTATAAATTAATACATTTGTGGATGTTATGTCTACGTTCACACACACGCACACAAACAGAAAATTTCTTGTCTAGCGAGAAAAGGGCGACGAGCTATGCTAGTTGATTAGAGATTTGTTTGTAAGAGACAAACATTGATTTTGAGTTCAACACATAATAAGCAGGTGGTAGAAAATTGGCAAATAGCATGTATTGTTCTTGTTAAGAATATAAAAGGGGATCCTTTATGGAATGTATTGAAGTAAAACTCTTGACTAGTGTCAAATGGATATACCGTAAAGTTATTACAAATATAATTTTATGTACATACGCGTTAGGAGACGTGGTGGAATAGGTCGATGAATGTCGCGGTAACGTTGTTGTTTGGTTGCAGGGTGATAATTAAAAAGAAAGAGCGGAAAAAGAACGAACTAGAAAATGATGAACGAGAAAAAAACGGAGGAATGGACAATCGATAACAGAAATGAAGGAGAAGAGAACGAGCGAGAAAAGAATGAAGGAGAAAAGAACGAAAGGGAACTGAATGAACAATAAAAGAAGAAAGGAGAAATGAACGAAGAAGAGATGAATGAACGATAAAAAAAGAGCGTGAAAAAAAGGAGCGAGGAAAGAAAGAACGAGAAAAGAACGAGCGAGGATTGAACGAGCGAGAAAAGAACGAACTAGAAAATGATGAACGGGAAAAATGAAGGAGAGAAGGTTGAAGGAGAAATGAATGATGGTTCACAGAAAAGAAGGAGAAAAGAACGAGCGAGAAACGAAGAAGGACAGAACGAGCGGGAAAGAACGAATAAAAGAACGAAGGAGAAATGGCTGAACGGCAACAGAAATGAAGAAGAAAAGAACAAGCAAGAAATGAATGAGAAAAGAACGAAGGAGAAATGAATGAACGATAAAAGAAGAAAGGAGAAATGAACGAAGGAGAAAAGAACAAGCGAGAAAACAACGAAGAAGAAATGAATGAAAGATAAAAAACGAGCGTAAAAAGAAAGGAGGAAAGAACGAGTGAGAAAAGAACGAACGTGAAAATGATGAAAGAAAGGAATGAAGGAGAAATGAATAGACGATAACAGAAATGCAAGAGCGAGAAATAAACGAATCAGAAAAAAAGGAGAAACGAACGAAGTAGAAAAGAAGAAATGAGAAAAGAACGAAAGAGAAAAAAGAAAGAAATGAACGAAGGAGAATAGAATGAGCGGGAATAAACGAAGGATAAAAGTACGAAGGAGAAATGAATGATCGATAACGGAAATGAAGGAGAAAGGAACGAGTGAGAAAAGAACGACCGAGAAAAGAACGAAGGAGAAAAGAACGGAGGAGAAATGAATAAACGTTAAAAGAACGAGCGAGAATAGGAAATGCGAGAAAAGAACGAAGGAAAAAGAACGAAAAAGAAATGAATGGACGATAAAAGCAGAAAGGAGAAATGAACGAAGAAGAAATGAATGGATGATAAAAAATGTGAGTTAAAAGAAAGATCAGGGAAGAAAGAAAGAGAAAAGAAATAGAGAGGAATGAAAGAGCACGAAAATAACGAATTAGAAAATGATGAACGAGAAAAGAATGAAAGGGAAAAGACTGAAGAAGAAATGAATGATCGATAACATAAATGAAGGAGAAACAAACGAACGAAGGAGAAAGAACAAAGGTGAAAAGAACGAGCAAGAAAAACGAATGAAAAAGAGCGAAGGAGAAATGAACGATAACAGAAATAAAGGAGAAAAACAAGTGAGAAATAAACGGAGGAGAAATGAATGAACAGAAAAGGAAATGAAGGATTCAGAAGAGAAAGAGCGAGAAATGAACGAAGGAGAAAAGAAGAACGACGAAATGAACGAAGGAGAAAAGAATGAGCAAGAAAAACGAAGGAGAAAAGAACGAATGAGAAATAAATGAACGATAACAGAAATAGAGAAAAGAACGTGCGAGAAATAAATGAGAAAAGAACAAAAGAGAAAAGAATGAACGATAAAAGGAGAAAAGAACGAGCGAGAAAAGAACGAACTAGAAAATGATGAAGGAAAAAGGAATAAAGGGGAAATGAATAATCGTTAACAGAAATGAAGGGAGAAAAGAACGAGCGAGAAATGAACGTGTCAGGAAAGAAAGGAGAAACGAATGAAGCGAAGAAAGAAGAAATGAACGAAGGAGAATAGAACGAGCGGGAATAAACGAACAAGAAAAAAAAACGAAAGAGAAATGAATGATCGTTAACAGAAATGAAGGAGAAAAGAACGAGAGAGAAATGAGCGAGAAGTGAACGATGGAGAAAAGAACGAAGGAGAAATGAATAAACGATAAAAGAATGACGAGTGAAAAACGAGCAAGAAAAGAAGGAGCGAGAAAAGAAAGAACGAGAAAAGAATTAGCGTGTGAAGAACGAGAAAGCAAAGAACGAAGAAGAAAAGAACGAGCGAGTTTTGAATAAAATGTATGTTTGAGAAAAGAACGATGGAGAAATGAATTCACGCTAAAAGAATGGAGAAGGAGATTAGCGAAGAATGGAAGAGCGGGAAAATTAAAACCAACCGGCAGCGGAAATTGAAAAAAAAAGCAAGACGAAGCGAAACACTGAAGAAAAGTAAAAGACAGACAAGGAAAAAAGAAATGAATAACATCCAAAAGCAAAGTGGGGAAATGGCTGAATAAATGGTAAACTAAAATCAGGAAGAGAACGAGGAAGAAACAAAAAAGAAAGACAATGAAAAGACAAAAAAACATGACAAGGGAACAAGTATTAACTTGTATGACGCGTGCAAATCGAAGTGGGGGGAAATGCCAAATATAACAGTCATATTAGATATTTCCTCATAAGGAAATATTCCTTATTAATTCATCGAACAAGCATCTGTCTATATTTCTGAGATGAGGTATTATGTACACTATTTATATTATTCGGACTATTGTCCTCATCTTTGTCTCCATAATTATTACAACATTTCGGTCGTTGTACGCTCCGGCCATCTTCAGGTGGTTGGAATTATAACAACAAAAATGACAATATGAGCTCTGGTAAAAACAAGTAATGATAACAGCAAAAATTGCAATATGAGCACAGGTGAAAAATGATGCTGAAGACATTAGGTTTATAATACCCAGAAATTCATGTACAGATGTCCTCAAGGACCCATGGCACAGTGGATAAAGGCGTTGGTTAGATCCAATGACAGGACCCAAAGAGTGTGAGTTCAATAAGTGGAGAACTTGGAGAGAGGAATTAACAGGAGATAACTGATAACTGACATCCATTAAATCCAAAAAAAGGGTTCAGTTCGACATTCCAACCACTTGAAGAAGGCCGGAGCGTGCAACGGTCGAAACGTTGTAATAAATATGCCGACGAAGATGAGAACAATAGTCCGAATAATGTAAATAGTGTATCGAACAAACAATACTATTGTCGATTGGAATTTATAAAATCCCTCTCTTTAAAAATATATTTTCAGGAAAATATGTTTCTGTCGTAACCTAGGGAAGGTTCAGTCAGTGATAAACACTTAGGTGATCATATATCGAAAGATACATGACTGAAGAGGCAGATTTTTCCACCACTAGGTTGCCATTTCTTTCTGCGTAGACCTGTTGCCATCCAAGGTCACAGAACCCGGTCTGTCCTGCGATTTACCCATAGCTGGGAGAAGAAGAAGAAGAAGAGGATTCATACCTTTCCCAAGGGTATTAGCACATAAGTGAATGTAATTGATTTGACTGGAATTCGAACTTAGTTCTCCGATTCGAGTTCGAATTCCAGTCGAATCCAAAGGGAGGTTATTGAATAGAATAACCAAACAAAGGTTGGTAATGAACGATAATACTCAGGACAAGAACAACACATACAAGATTCGCCAGCGAAGTAGTCAACTGCTAGAAGTGAGTTAAATGAATTCCACAATGAATCTCCAACTGTAGGATATATACCAATCGCCCCACGGGGTCAGATGTGGCACAAGGCCGAATTTAATGATAGCCAGTTAGTCGACGGTTGGAGAGGACAGACAATGCCAGCATATCAGATTAAAATTCAGCTGAGAAATATCAGGTTGCGAACTTATTGATACACCCTCGTATGTGTTTGTATAAGTCTATATATCTGAGATGAGGTATCATTATGTACACTATTTACATTATTCGGACTATTGTCCTCATCTTTGTCGCCATATTTATTACAACGTTTCAGCCGTTGTAAGCTCCGGCCATCTTCAGGTGACTGGAATGTCGAACTGGACCCTTTACTCCGATCACTGGGGTAGACTGTTAAAATTAAATTTGGCCTTGTGCCGCATCCTACCACGTGAGGAAGCAGGTAAATATCGTAATATGCTGTCTAAGTAGTCTACCACTAGCAGTGGTTTACCTATTCACGCCGCTAGCGACTGTTGTATTTTGTTGATGTTATAAGATTACATTTCATTTCCAACCTCCGTTTTGGTTTTCCTCATTCAGCAAACTTTTCTAGACTACAACACATTGGAATAGCATATTTAACCAACGATGTATTTTGATATGCGTGACAAGA
Source organism: Acanthosepion esculentum (assembly GCA_964036315.1). Lineage (NCBI taxonomy): Eukaryota > Metazoa > Mollusca > Cephalopoda > Sepiida > Sepiidae > Acanthosepion > Acanthosepion esculentum. Next base: position 1,228,521 of record OZ038492.1, on the reverse strand, counting down.
AATCAAATCTTATTTTATTAAATTTCTTTTTAAGTCGATATTTGCAAGCAAGTTTAATAAGATTTTATTCATAAACTTTATTTGGTCGGTTTTATTCCTTGCCTATCTTTCAAGATTTACAACGCCTCAATATTTGTTTAATAAGATTTTATTCATAAACTTTATTTGGTCGGTTTTATTCCTTGCCTATCTTTCAAGATTTACAACGCCACAATATTTGTGTAATAAGATTTTATTCATAAACTTTATTTGGTCGGTTTTATTCCTTGCCTATCTTTCAAGATTTACAACGCCACAATATTTGTTTAATAAGATTTTATTCATAAACTTAATTTGGTCGGTTTTATTCCTTGCCTATCTTTCAAGATTTACAACGCCTCAATATTTGTTTAATAAGATTTTATTCATAAACTTAATTTGGTCGGTTTTATTCCTTGCCTATCTTTCAAGATTTACAACGCCACAATATTTGTTTAAAATTCCTTGCCTATCTTTCAAGATTTACAACGCCTCAATATTTGTTTAATAAGATTTTATTCATAAACTTTATTTGGTCGGTTTTATTCCTTGCCTATCTTTCAAGATTTACAACGCCTCAATATTTGTTTAATAAGATTTTATTCATAAACTTAATTTGGTCGGTTTTATTCCTTGCCTATCTTTCAAGATTTACAACGCCTCAATATTTGTTTAATAAGATTTTATTCATAAACTTTATTTGGTCGGTTTTATTCCTTGCCTATCTTTCAAGATTTACAACGCCACAATATTTGTTTAAAATTCCTTGCCTATCTTTCAAGATTTACAACGCCTCAATATTTGTTTAATAAGATTTTATTCATAAACTTTATTTGGTCGGTTTTATTCCTTGCCTATCTTTCAAGATTTACAACGCCACAATATTTGTTTAATAAGATTTTATTCATAAACTTTATTTGGTCGGTTTTATTCCTTGCCTATCTTTCAAGATTTACAACGCCACAATATTTGTTTAAAATTCCTTGCCTATCTTTCAAGATTTACAACGCCTCAATATTTGTTTAATAAGATTTTATTCATAAACTTTATTTGGTCGGTTTTATTCCTTGCCTATCTTTCAAGATTTACAACGCCTCAATATTTGTTTAATAAGATTTTATTCATAAACTTTATTTGGTCGGTTTTATTCCTTGCCTATCTTTCAAGATTTACAACGCCACAATATTTGTTTAATAAGATTTTATTCATAAACTTTATTTGGTCGGTTTTATTCCTTGCCTATCTTTCAAGATTTACAACGCCACAATATTTGTTTAAAATTCCTTGCCTATCTTTCAAGATTTACAACGCCTCAATATTTGTTTAATAAGATTTTATTCATAAACTTTATTTGGTCGGTTTTATTCCTTGCCTATCTTTCAAGATTTACAACGCCACAATATTTGTTTAAAATTCCTTGCCTATCTTTCAAGATTTACAACGCCTCAATATTTGTTTAATAAGATTTTATTCATAAACTTTATTTGGTCGGTTTTATTCCTTGCCTATCTTTCAAGATTTACAACGCCACAATATTTGTTTAAAATTCCTTGCCTATCTTTCAAGATTTACAACGCCTCAATATTTGTTTAATAAGATTTTATTCATAAACTTTATTTGGTCGGTTTTATTCCTTGCCTATCTTTCAAGATTTACAACGCCACAATATTTGTTTAATAAGATTTTATTCATAAATTTTATTTGGTCGGTTTTATTCCTTGCCTATCTTTCAAGATTTACAACGCCTCAATATTTGTTTAATAAGATTTTATTCATAAATTTTATTTGGTCGGTTTTATTCCTTGCCTATCTTTCAAGATTTACAACGCCACAATATTTGTTTAATAAGATTTTATTCATAAATTTTATTTGGTCGGTTTTATTCCTTGCCTATCTTTCAAGATTTACAACGCCTCAATATTTGTTTAATAAGATTTTATTCATAAATTTTATTTGGTCGGTTTTATTCCTTGCCTATCTTTCAAGATTTACAACGCCACAATATTTGTTTAATAAGATTTTATTCATAAATTTTATTTGGTCGGTTTTATTCCTTGCCTATCTTTCAAGATTTACAACGCCTCAATATTTGTTTAATAAGATTTTATTCATAAATTTTATTTGGTCGGTTTTATTCCTTGCCTATCTTTCAAGATTTACAACGCCACAATATTTGTTTAATAAGATTTTATTCATAAATTTTATTTGGTCGGTTTTATTCCTTGCCTATCTTTCAAGATTTACAACGCCTCAATATTTGTTTAATAAGATTTTATTCATAAATTTTATTTGGTCGGTTTTATTCCTTGCCTATCTTTCAAGATTTACAACGCCACAATATTTGTTTAATAAGATTTTATTCATAAATTTTATTTGGTCGGTTTTATTCCTTGCCTATCTTTCAAGATTTACAACGCCTCAATATTTGTTTAATAAGATTTTATTCATAAATTTTATTTGGTCGGTTTTATTCCTTGCCTATCTTTCAAGATTTACAACGCCACAATATTTGTTTAATAAGATTTTATTCATAAATTTTATTTGGTCGGTTTTATTCCTTGCCTATCTTTCAAGATTTACAACGCCTCAATATTTGTTTAATAAGATTTTATTCATAAACTTTATTTGGTCGGTTTTATTCCTTGCCTATCTTTCAAGATTTACAACGCCACAATATTTGTTTAAAATTCCTTGCCTATCTTTCAAGATTTACAACGCCTCAATATTTGTTTAATAAGATTTTATTCATAAACTTTATTTGGTCGGTTTTATTCCTTGCCTATCTTTCAAGATTTACAACGCCACAATATTTGTTTAATAAGATTTTATTCATAAATTTTATTTGGTCGGTTTTATTCCTTGCCTATCTTTCAAGATTTACAACGCCTCAATATTTGTTTAATAAGATTTTATTCATAAATTTTATTTGGTCGGTTTTATTCCTTGCCTATCTTTCAAGATTTACAACGCCACAATATTTGTTTAATAAGATTTTATTCATAAATTTTATTTGGTCGGTTTTATTCCTTGCCTATCTTTCAAGATTTACAACGCCTCAATATTTGTTTAATAAGATTTTATTCATAAATTTTATTTGGTCGGTTTTATTCCTTGCCTATCTTTCAAGATTTACAACGCCACAATATTTGTTTAATAAGATTTTATTCATAAATTTTATTTGGTCGGTTTTATTCCTTGCCTATCTTTCAAGATTTACAACGCCTCAATATTTGTTTAATAAGATTTTATTCATAAACTTTATTTGGTCGGTTTTATTCCTTGCCTATCTTTCAAGATTTACAACGCCACAATATTTGTTTAAAATTCCTTGCCTATCTTTCAAGATTTACAACGCCTCAATATTTGTTTAATAAGATTTTATTCATAAACTTTATTTGGTCGGTTTTATTCCTTGCCTATCTTTCAAGATTTACAACGCCACAATATTTGTTTAATAAGATTTTATTCATAAATTTTATTTGGTCGGTTTTATTCCTTGCCTATCTTTCAAGATTTACAACGCCTCAATATTTGTTTAATAAGATTTTATTCATAAATTTTATTTGGTCGGTTTTATTCCTTGCCTATCTTTCAAGATTTACAACGCCACAATATTTGTTTAATAAGATTTTATTCATAAATTTTATTTGGTCGGTTTTATTCCTTGCCTATCTTTCAAGATTTACAACGCCTCAATATTTGTTTAATAAGATTTTATTCATAAATTTTATTTGGTCGGTTTTATTCCTTGCCTATCTTTCAAGATTTACAACGCCACAATATTTGTTTAATAAGATTTTATTCATAAATTTTATTTGGTCGGTTTTATTCCTTGCCTATCTTTCAAGATTTACAACGCCTCAATATTTGTTTAATAAGATTTTATTCATAAATTTTATTTGGTCGGTTTTATTCCTTGCCTATCTTTCAAGATTTACAACGCCACAATATTTGTTTAATAAGATTTTATTCATAAATTTTATTTGGTCGGTTTTATTCCTTGCCTATCTTTCAAGATTTACAACGCCACAATATTTGTTTAATAAGATTTTATTCATAAATTTTATTTGGTCGGTTTTATTCCTTGCCTATCTTTCAAGATTTACAACGCCACAATATTTGTTTAATAAGATTTTATTCATAAATTTTATTTGGTCGGTTTTATTCCTTGCCTATCTTTCAAGATTTACAACGCCACAATATTTGTTTAATAAGATTTTATTCATAAATTTTATTTGGTCGGTTTTATTCCTTGCCTATCTTTCAAGATTTACAACGCCACAATATTTGTTTAATAAGATTTTATTCATAAATTTTATTTGGTCGGTTTTATTCCTTGCCTATCTTTCAAGATTTACAACGCCACAATATTTGTTTAATAAGATTTTATTCATAAATTTTATTTGGTCGGTTTTATTCCTTGCCTATCTTTCAAGATTTACAACGCCACAATATTTGTTTAATAAGATTTTATTCATAAATTTTATTTGGTCGGTTTTATTCCTTGCCTATCTTTCAAGATTTACAACGCCACAATATTTGTTTAATAAGATTTTATTCATAAATTTTATTTGGTCGGTTTTATTCCTTGCCTATCTTTCAAGATTTACAACGCCACAATATTTGTTTAATAAGATTTTATTCATAAATTTTATTTGGTCGGTTTTATTCCTTGCCTATCTTTCAAGATTTACAACGCCACAATATTTGTTTAATAAGATTTTATTCATAAATTTTATTTGGTCGGTTTTATTCCTTGCCTATCTTTCAAGATTTACAACGCCACAATATTTGTTTAATAAGATTTTATTCATAAATTTTATTTGGTCGGTTTTATTCCTTGCCTATCTTTCAAGATTTACAACGCCACAATATTTGTTTAATAAGATTTTATTCATAAATTTTATTTGGTCGGTTTTATTCCTTGCCTATCTTTCAAGATTTACAACGCCACAATATTTGTTTAATAAGATTTTATTCATAAATTTTATTTGGTCGGTTTTATTCCTTGCCTATCTTTCAAGATTTACAACGCCACAATATTTGTTTAATAAGATTTTATTCATAAATTTTATTTGGTCGGTTTTATTCCTTGCCTATCTTTCAAGATTTACAACGCCACAATATTTGTTTAATAAGATTTTATTCATAAATTTTATTTGGTCGGTTTTATTCCTTGCCTATCTTTCAAGATTTACAACGCCACAATATTTGTTTAATAAGATTTTATTCATAAATTTTATTTGGTCGGTTTTATTCCTTGCCTATCTTTCAAGATTTACAACGCCACAATATTTGTTTAATAAGATTTTATTCATAAATTTTATTTGGTCGGTTTTATTCCTTGCCTATCTTTCAAGATTTACAACGCCACAATATTTGTTTAATAAGATTTTATTCATAAACTTTATTTGGTCGGTTTTATTCCTTGCCTATCTTTCAAGATTTACAACGCCACAATATTTGTTTAAAATTCCTTGCCTATCTTTCAAGATTTACAACGCCACAATATTTGTTTAATAAGATTTTATTCATAAACTTAATTTGGTCGGTTTTATTCCTTGCCTATCTTTCAAGATTTACAACGCCACAATATTTGTTTAATAAGATTTTATTCATAAACTTTATTTGGTCGGTTTTATTCCTTGCCTATCTTTCAAGATTTACAACGCCACAATATTTGTTTAATAAGATTTTATTCATAAACTTTATTTGGTCGGTTTTATTCCTTGCCTATCTTTCAAGATTTACAACGCCACAATATTTGTTTAAAATTCCTTGCCTATCTTTCAAGATTTACAACGCCACAATATTTGTTTAATAAGATTTTATTCATAAACTTTATTTGGTCGGTTTTATTCCTTGCCTATCTTTCAAGATTTACAACGCCACAATATTTGTTTAATAAGATTTTATTCATAAACTTTATTTGGTCGGTTTTATTCCTTGCCTATCTTTCAAGATTTACAACGCCACAATATTTGTTTAAAATTCCTTGCCTATCTTTCAAGATTTACAACGCCACAATATTTGTTTAATAAGATTTTATTCATAAACTTTATTTGGTCGGTTTTATTCCTTGCCTATCTTTCAAGATTTACAACGCCACAATATTTGTTTAATAAGATTTTATTCATAAACTTTATTTGGTCGGTTTTATTCCTTGCCTATCTTTCAAGATTTACAACGCCACAATATTTGTTTAAAATTCCTTGCCTATCTTTCAAGATTTACAACGCCACAATATTTGTTTAATAAGATTTTATTCATAAACTTTATTTGGTCGGTTTTATTCCTTGCCTATCTTTCAAGATTTACAACGCCACAATATTTGTTTAATAAGATTTTATTCATAAACTTTATTTGGTCGGTTTTATTCCTTGCCTATCTTTCAAGATTTACAACGCCACAATATTTGTTTAAAATTCCTTGCCTATCTTTCAAGATTTACAACGCCACAATATTTGTTTAATAAGATTTTATTCATAAACTTTATTTGGTCGGTTTTATTCCTTGCCTATCTTTCAAGATTTACAACGCCACAATATTTGTTTAATAAGATTTTATTCATAAACTTTATTTGGTCGGTTTTATTCCTTGCCTATCTTTCAAGATTTACAACGCCACAATATTTGTTTAAAATTCCTTGCCTATCTTTCAAGATTTACAACGCCACAATATTTGTTTAATAAGATTTTATTCATAAACTTTATTTGGTCGGTTTTATTCCTTGCCTATCTTTCAAGATTTACAACGCCACAATATTTGTTTAAAATTCCTTGCCTATCTTTCAAGATTTACAACGCCACAATATTTGTTTAATAAGATTTTATTCATAAACTTTATTTGGTCGGTTTTATTCCTTGCCTATCTTTCAAGATTTACAACGCCACAATATTTGTTTAAAATTCCTTGCCTATCTTTCAAGATTTACAACGCCTCAATATTTGTTTAATAAGATTTTATTCATAAACTTTATTTGGTCGGTTTTATTCCTTGCCTATCTTTCAAGATTTACAACGCCACAATATTTGTTTAATAAGATTTTATTCATAAACTTTATTTGGTCGGTTTTATTCCTTGCCTATCTTTCAAGATTTACAACGCCACAATATTTGTTTAATAAGATTTTATTCATAAACTTTATTTGGTCGGTTTTATTCCTTGCCTATCTTTCAAGATTTACAACGCCACAATATTTGTTTAATAAGATTTTATTCATAAACTTTATTTGGTCGGTTTTATTCCTTGCCTATCTTTCAAGATTTACAACGCCACAATATTTGTTTAATAAGATTTTATTCATAAACTTTATTTGGTCGGTTTTATTCCTTGCCTATCTTTCAAGATTTACAACGCCACAATATTTGTTTAAAATTCCTTGCCTATCTTTCAAGATTTACAACGCCTCAATATTTGTTTAATAAGATTTTATTCATAAACTTTATTTGGTCGGTTTTATTCCTTGCCTATCTTTCAAGATTTACAACGCCACAATATTTGTTTAAAATTCCTTGCCTATCTTTCAAGATTTACAACGCCTCAATATTTGTTTAATAAGATTTTATTCATAAACTTTATTTGGTCGGTTTTATTCCTTGCCTATCTTTCAAGATTTACAACGCCACAATATTTGTTTAAAATTCCTTGCCTATCTTTCAAGATTTACAACGCCACAATATTTGTTTAATAAGATTTTATTCATAAACTTTATTTGGTCGGTTTTATTCCTTGCCTATCTTTCAAGATTTACAACGCCACAATATTTGTTTAATAAGATTTTATTCATAAACTTTATTTGGTCGGTTTTATTCCTTGCCTATCTTTCAAGATTTACAACGCCACAATATTTGTTTAAAATTCCTTGCCTATCTTTCAAGATTTACAACGCCACAATATTTGTTTAATAAGATTTTATTCATAAACTTTATTTGGTCGGTTTTATTCCTTGCCTATCTTTCAAGATTTACAACGCCACAATATTTGTTTAAAATTCCTTGCCTATCTTTCAAGATTTACAACGCCTCAATATTTGTTTAATAAGATTTTATTCATAAACTTTATTTGGTCGGTTTTATTCCTTGCCTATCTTTCAAGATTTACAACGCCACAATATTTGTTTAAAATTCCTTGCCTATCTTTCAAGATTTACAACGCCACAATATTTGTTTAATAAGATTTTATTCATAAACTTTATTTGGTCGGTTTTATTCCTTGCCTATCTTTCAAGATTTACAACGCCACAATATTTGTTTAAAATTCCTTGCCTATCTTTCAAGATTTACAACGCCACAATATTTGTTTAATAAGATTTTATTCATAAACTTTATTTGGTCGGTTTTATTCCTTGCCTATCTTTCAAGATTTACAACGCCACAATATTTGTTTAAAATTCCTTGCCTATCTTTCAAGATTTACAACGCCTCAATATTTGTTTAATAAGATTTTATTCATAAACTTTATTTGGTCGGTTTTATTCCTTGCCTATCTTTCAAGATTTACAACGCCACAATATTTGTTTAAAATTCCTTGCCTATCTTTCAAGATTTACAACGCCACAATATTTGTTTAATAAGATTTTATTCATAAACTTTATTTGGTCGGTTTTATTCCTTGCCTATCTTTCAAGATTTACAACGCCACAATATTTGTTTAAAATTCCTTGCCTATCTTTCAAGATTTACAACGCCTCAATATTTGTTTAATAAGATTTTATTCATAAACTTTATTTGGTCGGTTTTATTCCTTGCCTATCTTTCAAGATTTACAACGCCACAATATTTGTTTAAAATTCCTTGCCTATCTTTCAAGATTTACAACGCCACAATATTTGTTTAATAAGATTTTATTCATAAACTTTATTTGGTCGGTTTTATTCCTTGCCTATCTTTCAAGATTTACAACGCCACAATATTTGTTTAAAATTCCTTGCCTATCTTTCAAGATTTACAACGCCACAATATTTGTTTAATAAGATTTTATTCATAAACTTTATTTGGTCGGTTTTATTCCTTGCCTATCTTTCAAGATTTACAACGCCACAATATTTGTTTAAAATTCCTTGCCTATCTTTCAAGATTTACAACGCCACAATATTTGTTTAATAAGATTTTATTCATAAACTTTATTTGGTCGGTTTTATTCCTTGCCTATCTTTCAAGATTTACAACGCCACAATATTTGTTTAAAATTCCTTGCCTATCTTTCAAGATTTACAACGCCTCAATATTTGTTTAATAAGATTTTATTCATAAACTTTATTTGGTCGGTTTTATTCCTTGCCTATCTTTCAAGATTTACAACGCCACAATATTTGTTTAAAATTCCTTGCCTATCTTTCAAGATTTACAACGCCACAATATTTGTTTAATAAGATTTTATTCATAAACTTTATTTGGTCGGTTTTATTCCTTGCCTATCTTTCAAGATTTACAACGCCACAATATTTGTTTAAAATTCCTTGCCTATCTTTCAAGATTTACAACGCCTCAATATTTGTTTAATAAGATTTTATTCATAAACTTTATTTGGTCGGTTTTATTCCTTGCCTATCTTTCAAGATTTACAACGCCACAATATTTGTTTAAAATTCCTTGCCTATCTTTCAAGATTTACAACGCCACAATATTTGTTTAATAAGATTTTATTCATAAACTTTATTTGGTCGGTTTTATTCCTTGCCTATCTTTCAAGATTTACAACGCCACAATATTTGTTTAATAAGATTTTATTCATAAACTTTATTTGGTCGGTTTTATTCCTTGCCTATCTTTCAAGATTTACAACGCCACAATATTTGTTTAAAATTCCTTGCCTATCTTTCAAGATTTACAACGCCTCAATATTTGTTTAATAAGATTTTATTCATAAACTTTATTTGGTCGGTTTTATTCCTTGCCTATCTTTCAAGATTTACAACGCCACAATATTTGTTTAAAATTCCTTGCCTATCTTTCAAGATTTACAACGCCTCAATATTTGTTTAATAAGATTTTATTCATAAACTTTATTTGGTCGGTTTTATTCCTTGCCTATCTTTCAAGATTTACAACGCCACAATATTTGTTTAAAATTCCTTGCCTATCTTTCAAGATTTACAACGCCTCAATATTTGTTTAATAAGATTTTATTCATAAACTTTATTTGGTCGGTTTTATTCCTTGCCTATCTTTCAAGATTTACAACGCCACAATATTTGTTTAAAATTCCTTGCCTATCTTTCAAGATTTACAACGCCTCAATATTTGTTTAATAAGATTTTATTCATAAACTTTATTTGGTCGGTTTTATTCCTTGCCTATCTTTCAAGATTTACAACGCCACAATATTTGTTTAAAATTCCTTGCCTATCTTTCAAGATTTACAACGCCTCAATATTTGTTTAATAAGATTTTATTCATAAACTTTATTTGGTCGGTTTTATTCCTTGCCTATCTTTCAAGATTTACAACGCCACAATATTTGTTTAAAATTCCTTGCCTATCTTTCAAGATTTACAACGCCTCAATATTTGTTTAATAAGATTTTATTCATAAACTTTATTTGGTCGGTTTTATTCCTTGCCTATCTTTCAAGATTTACAACGCCTCAATATTTGTTTAATAAGATTTTATTCATAAACTTTATTTGGTCGGTTTTATTCCTTGCCTATCTTTCAAGATTTACAACGCCACAATATTTGTTTAAAATTCCTTGCCTATCTTTCAAGATTTACAACGCCTCAATATTTGTTTAATAAGATTTTATTCATAAACTTTATTTGGTCGGTTTTATTCCTTGCCTATCTTTCAAGATTTACAACGACACAATATTTGTTTAATAAGATTTTATTCATAAACTTTATTTGGTCGGTTTTATTCCTTGCCTATCTTTCAAGATTTACAACGCCACAATATTTGTTTAATAAGATTTTATTCATAAACTTTATTTGGTCGGTTTTATTCCTTGCCTATCTTTCAAGATTTACAACGCCACAATATTTGTTTAAAATTCCTTGCCTATCTTTCAAGATTTACAACGCCTCAATATTTGTTTAATAAGATTTTATTCATAAACTTTATTTGGTCGGTTTTATTCCTTGCCTATCTTTCAAGATTTACAACGCCACAATATTTGTTTAATAAGATTTTATTCATAAACTTTATTTGGTCGGTTTTATTCCTTGCCTATCTTTCAAGATTTACAACGCCACAATATTTGTTTAATAAGATTTTATTCATAAACTTTATTTGGTCGGTTTTATTCCTTGCCTATCTTTCAAGATTTACAACGCCTCAATATTTGTTTAATAAGATTTTATTCATAAACTTTATTTGGTCGGTTTTATTCCTTGCCTATCTTTCAAGATTTACAACGCCTCAATATTTGTTTAATAAGATTTTATTCATAAACTTTATTTGGTCGGTTTTATTCCTTACCTATCTTTCAAGATTTACAACGCCTCAATATTTGTTTAATAAGATTTTATTCATAAACTTTATTTGGTCGGTTTTATTCCTTGCCTATCTTTCAAGATTTACAACGCCTCAATATTTGTTTAATAAGATTTTATTCATAAACTTTATTTGGTCGGTTTTATTCCTTGCCTATCTTTCAAGATTTACAACGCCACAATATTTGTTTAAAATTCCTTGCCTATCTTTCAAGATTTACAACGCCTCAATATTTGTTTAATAAGATTTTATTCATAAACTTTATTTGGTCGGTTTTATTCCTTGCCTATCTTTCAAGATTTACAACGACACAATATTTGTTTAATAAGATTTTATTCATAAACTTTATTTGGTCGGTTTTATTCCTTGCCTATCTTTCAAGATTTACAACGCCACAATATTTGTTTAATAAGATTTTATTCATAAACTTTATTTGGTCGGTTTTATTCCTTGCCTATCTTTCAAGATTTACAACGCCACAATATTTGTTTAAAATTCCTTGCCTATCTTTCAAGATTTACAACGCCTCAATATTTGTTTAATAAGATTTTATTCATAAACTTTATTTGGTCGGTTTTATTCCTTGCCTATCTTTCAAGATTTACAACGACACAATATTTGTTTAATAAGATTTTATTCATAAACTTTATTTGGTCGGTTTTATTCCTTGCCTATCTTTCAAGATTTACAACGCCACAATATTTGTTTAAAATTCCTTGCCTATCTTTCAAGATTTACAACGCCTCAATATTTGTTTAATAAGATTTTATTCATAAACTTTATTTGGTCGGTTTTATTCCTTGCCTATCTTTCAAGATTTACAACGCCACAATATTTGTTTAAAATTCCTTGCCTATCTTTCAAGATTTACAACGCCACAATATTTGTTTAATAAGATTTTATTCATAAACTTTATTTGGTCGGTTTTATTCCTTGCCTATCTTTCAAGATTTACAACGACACAATATTTGTTTAATAAGATTTTATTCATAAACTTTATTTGGTCGGTTTTATTCCTTGCCTATCTTTCAAGATTTACAACGCCACAATATTTGTTTAATAAGATTTTATTCATAAACTTTATTTGGTCGGTTTTATTCCTTGCCTATCTTTCAAGATTTACAACGCCACAATATTTGTTTAAAATTCCTTGCCTATCTTTCAAGATTTACAACGCCTCAATATTTGTTTAATAAGATTTTATTCATAAACTTTATTTGGTCGGTTTTATTCCTTGCCTATCTTTCAAGATTTACAACGACACAATATTTGTTTAATAAGATTTTATTCATAAACTTTATTTGGTCGGTTTTATTCCTTGCCTATCTTTCAAGATTTACAACGCCACAATATTTGTTTAATAAGATTTTATTCATAAATTTTATTTGGTCGGTTTTATTCCTTGCCTATCTTTCAAGATTTACAACGCCACAATATTTGTTTAATAAGATTTTATTCATAAACTTTATTTGGTCGGTTTTATTCCTTGCCTATCTTTCAAGATTTACAACGCCACAATATTTGTTTAATAAGATTTTATTCATAAATTTTATTTGGTCGGTTTTATTCCTTGCCTATCTTTCAAGATTTACAACGCCACAATATTTGTTTAATAAGATTTTATTCATAAACTTTATTTGGTCGGTTTTATTCCTTGCCTATCTTTCAAGATTTACAACGCCACAATATTTGTTTAAAATTCCTTGCCTATCTTTCAAGATTTACAACGCCTCAATATTTGTTTAATAAGATTTTATTCATAAACTTTATTTGGTCGGTTTTATTCCTTGCCTATCTTTCAAGATTTACAACGCCACAATATTTGTTTAAAATTCCTTGCCTATCTTTCAAGATTTACAACGCCTCAATATTTGTTTAATAAGATTTTATTCATAAACTTTATTTGGTCGGTTTTATTCCTTGCCTATCTTTCAAGATTTACAACGCCACAATATTTGTTTAATAAGATTTTATTCATAAACTTTATTTGGTCGGTTTTATTCCTTGCCTATCTTTCAAGATTTACAACGCCACAATATTTGTTTAAAATTCCTTACCTATCTTTCAAGAGTTACAACGCCTCAATATTTGTTTAATAAGATTTTATTCATAAACTTTATTTGGTCGGTTTTATTCCTTGCCTATCTTTCAAGATTTACAACGCCACAATATTTGTTTAATAAGATTTTATTCATAAACTTTATTTGGTCGGTTTTATTCCTTGCCTATCTTTCAAGATTTACAACGCCACAATATTTGTTTAATAAGATTTTATTCATAAACTTTATTTGGTCGGTTTTATTCCTTACCTATCTTTCAAGATTTACAACGCCTCAATATTTGTTTAATAAGATTTTATTCATAAACTTTATTTGGTCGGTTTTATTCCTTACCTATCTTTCAAGATTTACAACGCCTCAATATTTGTTTAATAAGATTTTATTCATAAACTTTATTTGGTCGGTTTTATTCCTTGCCTATCTTTCAAGATTTACAACGCCACAATATTTGTTTAATAAGATTTTATTCATAAACTTTATTTGGTCGGTTTTATTCCTTGCCTATCTTTCAAGATTTACAACGCCACAATATTTGTTTAATAAGATTTTATTCATAAACTTTATTTGGTCGGTTTTATTCCTTGCCTATCTTTCAAGATTTACAACGCCACAATATTTGTTTAATAAGATTTTATTCATAAACTTTATTTGGTCGGTTTTATTCCTTGCCTATCTTTCAAGATTTACAACGCCACAATATTTGTTTAAAATTCCTTACCTATCTTTCAAGATTTACAACGCCTCAATATTTGTTTAATAAGATTTTATTCATAAACTTTATTTGGTCGGTTTTATTCCTTGCCTATCTTTCAAGATTTACAACGCCTCAATATTTGTTTAAAATTCCTTGCCTATCTTTCAAGATTTACAACGCCTCAATATTTGTTTAATAAGATTTTATTCATAAACTTTATTTGGTCGGTTTTATTCCTTGCCTATCTTTCAAGATTTACAACGCCACAATATTTGTTTAAAATTCCTTGCCTATCTTTCAAGATTTACAACGCCTCAATATTTGTTTAATAAGATTTTATTCATAAACTTTATTTGGTCGGTTTTATTCCTTGCCTATCTTTCAAGATTTACAACGCCACAATATTTGTTTAAAATTCCTTACCTATCTTTCAAGATTTACAACGCCTCAATATTTGTTTAATAAGATTTTATTCATAAACTTTATTTGGTCGGTTTTATTCCTTGCCTATCTTTCAAGATTTACAACGCCACAATATTTGTTTAAAATTCCTTACCTATCTTTCAAGATTTACAACGCCTCAATATTTGTTTAATAAGATTTTATTCATAAACTTTATTTGGTCGGTTTTATTCCTTGCCTATCTTTCAAGATTTACAACGCCACAATATTTGTTTAATAAGATTTTATTCATAAACTTTATTTGGTCGGTTTTATTCCTTGCCTATCTTTCAAGATTTACAACGCCACAATATTTGTTTAAAATTCCTTGCCTATCTTTCAAGATTTACAACGCCTCAATATTTGTTTAATAAGATTTTATTCATAAACTTTATTTGGTCGGTTTTATTCCTTGCCTATCTTTCAAGATTTACAACGCCACAATATTTGTTTAATAAGATTTTATTCATAAACTTTATTTGGTCGGTTTTATTCCTTGCCTATCTTTCAAGATTTACAACGCCACAATATTTGTTTAAAATTCCTTACCTATCTTTCAAGATTTACAACGCCTCAATATTTGTTTAATAAGATTTTATTCATAAACTTTATTTGGTCGGTTTTATTCCTTGCCTATCTTTCAAGATTTACAACGCCACAATATTTGTTTAAAATTCCTTGCCTATCTTTCAAGATTTACAACGCCTCAATATTTGTTTAATAAGATTTTATTCATAAACTTTATTTGGTCGGTTTTATTCCTTGCCTATCTTTCAAGATTTACAACGCCACAATATTTGTTTAAAATTCCTTGCCTATCTTTCAAGATTTACAACGCCTCAATATTTGTTTAATAAGATTTTATTCATAAACTTTATTTGGTCGGTTTTATTCCTTGCCTATCTTTCAAGATTTACAACGCCACAATATTTGTTTAAAATTCCTTACCTATCTTTCAAGAGTTACAACGCCTCAATATTTGTTTAATAAGATTTTATTCATAAACTTTATTTGGTCGGTTTTATTCCTTGCCTATCTTTCAAGATTTACAACGCCACAATATTTGTTTAAAATTCCTTGCCTATCTTTCAAGATTTACAACGCCTCAATATTTGTTTAATAAGATTTTATTCATAAACTTTATTTGGTCGGTTTTATTCCTTGCCTATCTTTCAAGATTTACAACGCCACAATATTTGTTTAAAATTCCTTGCCTATCTTTCAAGATTTACAACGCCTCAATATTTGTTTAATAAGATTTTATTCATAAACTTTATTTGGTCGGTTTTATTCCTTGCCTATCTTTCAAGATTTACAACGCCACAATATTTGTTTAAAATTCCTTGCCTATCTTTCAAGATTTACAACGCCTCAATATTTGTTTAATAAGATTTTATTCATAAACTTTATTTGGTCGGTTTTATTCCTTGCCTATCTTTCAAGATTTACAACGCCACAATATTTGTTTAAAATTCCTTGCCTATCTTTCAAGATTTACAACGCCTCAATATTTGTTTAAAATTCCTTGCCTATCTTTCAAGATTTACAACGCCTCAATATTTGTTTAATAAGATTTTATTCATAAACTTTATTTGGTCGGTTTTATTCCTTGCCTATCTTTCAAGATTTACAACGCCACAATATTTGTTTAAAATTCCTTGCCTATCTTTCAAGATTTACAACGCCTCAATATTTGTTTAATAAGATTTTATTCATAAACTTTATTTGGTCGGTTTTATTCCTTGCCTATCTTTCAAGATTTACAACGCCACAATATTTGTTTAAAATTCCTTGCCTATCTTTCAAGATTTACAACGCCTCAATATTTGTGTAATAAGATTTTATTCATAAACTTTATTTGGTCGGTTTTATTCCTTACCTATCTTTCAAGATTTACAACGCCACAATATTTGTTTAAAATTCCTTGCCTATCTTTCAAGATTTACAACGCCTCAATATTTGTTTAATAAGATTTTATTCATAAACTTTATTTGGTCGGTTTTATTCCTTGCCTATCTTTCAAGATTTACAACGCCACAATATTTGTTTAAAATTCCTTGCCTATCTTTCAAGATTTACAACGCCTCAATATTTGTTTAAAATTCCTTGCCTATCTTTCAAGATTTACAACGCCTCAATATTTGTTTAATAAGATTTTATTCATAAACTTTATTTGGTCGGTTTTATTCCTTGCCTATCTTTCAAGATTTACAACGCCACAATATTTGTTTAAAATTCCTTGCCTATCTTTCAAGATTTACAACGCCTCAATATTTGTTTAATAAGATTTTATTCATAAACTTTATTTGGTCGGTTTTATTCCTTGCCTATCTTTCAAGATTTACAACGCCACAATATTTGTTTAAAATTCCTTGCCTATCTTTCAAGATTTACAACGCCACAATATTTGTTTAAAATTCCTTGCCTATCTTTCAAGATTTACAACGCCTCAATATTTGTTTAATAAGATTTTATTCATAAACTTTATTTGGTCGGTTTTATTCCTTGCCTATCTTTCAAGATTTACAACGCCACAATATTTGTTTAATAAGATTTTATTCATAAACTTTATTTGGTCGGTTTTATTCCTTGCCTATCTTTCAAGATTTACAACGCCACAATATTTGTTTAAAATTCCTTGCCTATCTTTCAAGATTTACAACGCCTCAATATTTGTTTAATAAGATTTTATTCATAAACTTTATTTGGTCGGTTTTATTCCTTGCCTATCTTTCAAGATTTACAACGCCACAATATTTGTTTAAAATTCCTTGCCTATCTTTCAAGATTTACAACGCCTCAATATTTGTTTAATAAGATTTTATTCATAAACTTTATTTGGTCGGTTTTATTCCTTGCCTATCTTTCAAGATTTACAACGCCACAATATTTGTTTAAAATTCCTTGCCTATCTTTCAAGATTTACAACGCCTCAATATTTGTTTAATAAGATTTTATTCATAAACTTTATTTGGTCGGTTTTATTCCTTGCCTATCTTTCAAGATTTACAACGCCACAATATTTGTTTAAAATTCCTTGCCTATCTTTCAAGATTTACAACGCCTCAATATTTGTTTAATAAGATTTTATTCATAAACTTTATTTGGTCGGTTTTATTCCTTGCCTATCTTTCAAGATTTACAACGCCACAATATTTGTTTAAAATTCCTTGCCTATCTTTCAAGATTTACAACGCCTCAATATTTGTTTAATAAGATTTTATTCATAAACTTTATTTGGTCGGTTTTATTCCTTGCCTATCTTTCAAGATTTACAACGCCACAATATTTGTTTAAAATTCCTTGCCTATCTTTCAAGATTTACAACGCCTCAATATTTGTGTAATAAGATTTTATTCATAAACTTTATTTGGTCGGTTTTATTCCTTACCTATCTTTCAAGATTTACAACGCCTCAATATTTGTTTAATAAGATTTTATTCATAAACTTTATTTGGTCGGTTTTATTCCTTGCCTATCTTTCAAGATTTACAACGCCACAATATTTGTTTAAAATTCCTTGCCTATCTTTCAAGATTTACAACGCCTCAATATTTGTTTAATAAGATTTTATTCATAAACTTTATTTGGTCGGTTTTATTCCTTGCCTATCTTTCAAGATTTACAACGCCACAATATTTGTTTAAAATTCCTTGCCTATCTTTCAAGATTTACAACGCCTCAATATTTGTGTAATAAGATTTTATTCATAAACTTTATTTGGTCGGTTTTATTCCTTACCTATCTTTCAAGATTTACAACGCCACAATATTTGTTTAAAATTCCTTGCCTATCTTTCAAGATTTACAACGCCTCAATATTTGTTTAATAAGATTTTATTCATAAACTTTATTTGGTCGGTTTTATTCCTTGCCTATCTTTCAAGATTTACAACGCCACAATATTTGTTTAAAATTCCTTGCCTATCTTTCAAGATTTACAACGCCTCAATATTTGTTTAATAAGATTTTATTCATAAACTTTATTTGGTCGGTTTTATTCCTTGCCTATCTTTCAAGATTTACAACGCCACAATATTTGTTTAAAATTCCTTGCCTATCTTTCAAGATTTACAACGCCTCAATATTTGTTTAATAAGATTTTATTCATAAACTTTATTTGGTCGGTTTTATTCCTTACCTATCTTTCAAGATTTACAACGCCACAATATTTGTTTAAAATTCCTTGCCTATCTTTCAAGATTTACAACGCCTCAATATTTGTTTAATAAGATTTTATTCATAAACTTTATTTGGTCGGTTTTATTCCTTGCCTATCTTTCAAGATTTACAACGCCACAATATTTGTTTAAAATTCCTTGCCTATCTTTCAAGATTTACAACGCCTCAATATTTGTTTAATAAGATTTTATTCATAAACTTTATTTGGTCGGTTTTATTCCTTGCCTATCTTTCAAGATTTACAACGCCACAATATTTGTTTAAAATTCCTTACCTATCTTTCAAGATTTACAACGCCTCAATATTTGTTTAATAAGATTTTATTCATAAACTTTATTTGGTCGGTTTTATTCCTTGCCTATCTTTCAAGATTTACAACGCCACAATATTTGTTTAAAATTCCTTGCCTATCTTTCAAGATTTACAACGCCTCAATATTTGTGTAATAAGATTTTATTCATAAACTTTATTTGGTCGGTTTTATTCCTTACCTATCTTTCAAGATTTACAACGCCTCAATATTTGTTTAATAAGATTTTATTCATAAACTTTATTTGGTCGGTTTTATTCCTTGCCTATCTTTCAAGATTTACAACGCCACAATATTTGTTTAAAATTCCTTACCTATCTTTCAAGATTTACAACGCCTCAATATTTGTTTAATAAGATTTTATTCATAAACTTTATTTGGTCGGTTTTATTCCTTGCCTATCTTTCAAGATTTACAACGCCACAATATTTGTTTAAAATTCCTTGCCTATCTTTCAAGATTTACAACGCCTCAATATTTGTGTAATAAGATTTTATTCATAAACTTTATTTGGTCGGTTTTATTCCTTACCTATCTTTCAAGATTTACAACGCCTCAATATTTGTTTAATAAGATTTTATTCATAAACTTTATTTGGTCGGTTTTATTCCTTGCCTATCTTTCAAGATTTACAACGCCACAATATTTGTTTAAAATTCCTTACCTATCTTTCAAGATTTACAACGCCTCAATATTTGTTTAATAAGATTTTATTCATAAACTTTATTTGGTCGGTTTTATTCCTTGCCTATCTTTCAAGATTTACAACGCCTCAATATTTGTTTAATAAGATTTTATTCATAAACTTTATTTGGTCGGTTTTATTCCTTGCCTATCTTTCAAGATTTACAACGCCACAATATTTGTTTAAAATTCCTTACCTATCTTTCAAGATTTACAACGCCTCAATATTTGTTTAATAAGATTTTATTCATAAACTTTATTTGGTCGGTTTTATTCCTTGCCTATCTTTCAAGATTTACAACGCCACAATATTTGTTTAAAATTCCTTGCCTATCTTTCAAGATTTACAACGCCTCAATATTTGTTTAATAAGATTTTATTCATAAACTTTATTTGGTCGGTTTTATTCCTTGCCTATCTTTCAAGATTTACAACGCCACAATATTTGTTTAAAATTCCTTGCCTATCTTTCAAGATTTACAACGCCTCAATATTTGTGTAATAAGATTTTATTCATAAACTTTATTTGGTCGGTTTTATTCCTTACCTATCTTTCAAGATTTACAACGCCTCAATATTTGTTTAATAAGATTTTATTCATAAACTTTATTTGGTCGGTTTTATTCCTTGCCTATCTTTCAAGATTTACAACGCCACAATATTTGTTTAAAATTCCTTACCTATCTTTCAAGATTTACAACGCCTCAATATTTGTTTAATAAGATTTTATTCATAAACTTTATTTGGTCGGTTTTATTCCTTGCCTATCTTTCAAGATTTACAACGCCTCAATATTTGTTTAATAAGATTTTATTCATAAACTTTATTTGGTCGGTTTTATTCCTTGCCTATCTTTCAAGATTTACAACGCCACAATATTTGTTTAAAATTCCTTGCCTATCTTTCAAGATTTACAACGCCTCAATATTTGTTTAATAAGATTTTATTCATAAACTTTATTTGGTCGGTTTTATTCCTTGCCTATCTTTCAAGATTTACAACGCCACAATATTTGTTTAATAAGATTTTATTCATAAACTTTATTTGGTCGGTTTTATTCCTTGCCTATCTTTCAAGATTTACAACGCCACAATATTTGTTTAAAATTCCTTGCCTATCTTTCAAGATTTACAACGCCTCAATATTTGTTTAATAAGATTTTATTCATAAACTTTATTTGGTCGGTTTTATTCCTTGCCTATCTTTCAAGATTTACAACGCCTCAATATTTGTTTAATAAGATTTTATTCATAAACTTTATTTGGTCGGTTTTATTCCTTGCCTATCTTTCAAGATTTACAACGCCTCAATATTTGTTTAATAAGATTTTATTCATAAACTTTATTTGGTCGGTTTTATTCCTTGCCTATCTTTCAAGATTTACAACGACACAATATTTGTTTAATAAGATTTTATTCATAAACTTTATTTGGTCGGTTTTATTCCTTGCCTATCTTTCAAGATTTACAACGCCACAATATTTGTTTAATAAGATTTTATTCATAAATTTTATTTGGTCGGTTTTATTCCTTGCCTATCTTTCAAGATTTACAACGCCACAATATTTGTTTAATAAGATTTTATTCATAAACTTTATTTGGTCGGTTTTATTCCTTGCCTATCTTTCAAGATTTACAACGCCACAATATTTGTTTAATAAGATTTTATTCATAAATTTTATTTGGTCGGTTTTATTCCTTGCCTATCTTTCAAGATTTACAACGCCACAATATTTGTTTAATAAGATTTTATTCATAAACTTTATTTGGTCGGTTTTATTCCTTGCCTATCTTTCAAGATTTAAAACGCCACAATATTTGTTTAAAATTCCTTGCCTATCTTTCAAGATTTACAACGCCTCAATATTTGTTTAATAAGATTTTATTCATAAACTTTATTTGGTCGGTTTTATTCCTTGCCTATCTTTCAAGATTTACAACGCCACAATATTTGTTTAAAATTCCTTGCCTATCTTTCAAGATTTACAACGCCTCAATATTTGTTTAATAAGATTTTATTCATAAACTTTATTTGGTCGGTTTTATTCCTTGCCTATCTTTCAAGATTTACAACGCCACAATATTTGTTTAAAATTCCTTACCTATCTTTCAAGATTTACAACGCCTCAATATTTGTTTAATAAGATTTTATTCATAAACTTTATTTGGTCGGTTTTATTCCTTGCCTATCTTTCAAGATTTACAACGCCACAATATTTGTTTAAAATTCCTTGCCTATCTTTCAAGATTTACAACGCCTCAATATTTGTTTAATAAGATTTTATTCATAAACTTTATTTGGTCGGTTTTATTCCTTGCCTATCTTTCAAGATTTACAACGCCACAATATTTGTGTAATAAGATTTTATTCATAAACTTTATTTGGTCGGTTTTATTCCTTGCCTATCTTTCAAGATTTACAACGCCACAATATTTGTTTAAAATTCCTTACCTATCTTTCAAGAGTTACAACGCCTCAATATTTGTTTAATAAGATTTTATTCATAAACTTTATTTGGTCGGTTTTATTCCTTGCCTATCTTTCAAGATTTACAACGCCACAATATTTGTTTAAAATTCCTTGCCTATCTTTCAAGATTTACAACGCCTCAATATTTGTTTAATAAGATTTTATTCATAAACTTTATTTGGTCGGTTTTATTCCTTGCCTATCTTTCAAGATTTACAACGCCACAATATTTGTGTAATAAGATTTTATTCATAAACTTTATTTGGTCGGTTTTATTCCTTGCCTATCTTTCAAGATTTACAACGCCACAATATTTGTTTAAAATTCCTTACCTATCTTTCAAGAGTTACAACGCCTCAATATTTGTTTAATAAGATTTTATTCATAAACTTTATTTGGTCGGTTTTATTCCTTGCCTATCTTTCAAGATTTACAACGCCACAATATTTGTTTAAAATTCCTTGCCTATCTTTCAAGATTTACAACGCCTCAATATTTGTTTAATAAGATTTTATTCATAAACTTTATTTGGTCGGTTTTATTCCTTGCCTATCTTTCAAGATTTACAACGCCACAATATTTGTTTAAAATTCCTTACCTATCTTTCAAGAGTTACAACGCCTCAATATTTGTTTAATAAGATTTTATTCATAAACTTTATTTGGTCGGTTTTATTCCTTGCCTATCTTTCAAGATTTACAACGCCACAATATTTGTTTAAAATTCCTTGCCTATCTTTCAAGATTTACAACGCCTCAATATTTGTTTAATAAGATTTTATTCATAAACTTTATTTGGTCGGTTTTATTCCTTGCCTATCTTTCAAGATTTACAACGCCACAATATTTGTTTAAAATTCCTTGCCTATCTTTCAAGATTTACAACGCCTCAATATTTGTTTAATAAGATTTTATTCATAAACTTTATTTGGTCGGTTTTATTCCTTGCCTATCTTTCAAGATTTACAACGCCACAATATTTGTTTAAAATTCCTTACCTATCTTTCAAGAGTTACAACGCCTCAATATTTGTTTAATAAGATTTTATTCATAAACTTTATTTGGTCGGTTTTATTCCTTGCCTATCTTTCAAGATTTACAACGCCACAATATTTGTTTAAAATTCCTTGCCTATCTTTCAAGATTTACAACGCCTCAATATTTGTTTAATAAGATTTTATTCATAAACTTTATTTGGTCGGTTTTATTCCTTGCCTATCTTTCAAGATTTACAACGCCACAATATTTGTTTAATAAGATTTTATTCATAAACTTTATTTGGTCGGTTTTATTCCTTGCCTATCTTTCAAGATTTACAACGCCACAATATTTGTTTAAAATTCCTTGCCTATCTTTCAAGATTTACAACGCCACAATATTTGTGTAATAAGATTTTATTCATAAACTTTATTTGGTCGGTTTTATTCCTTGCCTATCTTTCAAGATTTACAACGCCTCAATATTTGTTTAATAAGATTTTATTCATAAACTTTATTTGGTCGGTTTTATTCCTTGCCTATCTTTCAAGATTTACAACGCCACAATATTTGTTTAAAATTCCTTGCCTATCTTTCAAGATTTACAACGCCACAATATTTGTTTAATAAGATTTTATTCATAAACTTTATTTGGTCGGTTTTATTCCTTGCCTATCTTTCAAGATTTACAACGCCACAAT
Source organism: Acanthosepion esculentum (assembly GCA_964036315.1). NCBI lineage: Eukaryota > Metazoa > Mollusca > Cephalopoda > Sepiida > Sepiidae > Acanthosepion > Acanthosepion esculentum. The sequence continues at coordinate 1,204,555 of OZ038492.1, read as the reverse complement.
ATTTGTGTAATAAGATTTTATTCATAAACTTTATTTGGTCGGTTTTATTCCTTGCCTATCTTTCAAGATTTACAACGCCACAATATTTGTTTAAAATTCCTTACCTATCTTTCAAGAGTTACAACGCCTCAATATTTGTTTAATAAGATTTTATTCATAAACTTTATTTGGTCGGTTTTATTCCTTGCCTATCTTTCAAGATTTACAACGCCACAATATTTGTTTAAAATTCCTTGCCTATCTTTCAAGATTTACAACGCCACAATATTTGTTTAATAAGATTTTATTCATAAACTTTATTTGGTCGGTTTTATTCCTTGCCTATCTTTCAAGATTTACAACGCCACAATATTTGTTTAAAATTCCTTGCCTATCTTTCAAGATTTACAACGCCACAATATTTGTTTAATAAGATTTTATTCATAAACTTTATTTGGTCGGTTTTATTCCTTGCCTATCTTTCAAGATTTACAACGCCACAATATTTGTTTAAAATTCCTTGCCTATCTTTCAAGATTTACAACGCCTCAATATTTGTTTAATAAGATTTTATTCATAAACTTTATTTGGTCGGTTTTATTCCTTGCCTATCTTTCAAGATTTACAACGCCACAATATTTGTTTAAAATTCCTTGCCTATCTTTCAAGATTTACAACGCCACAATATTTGTTTAATAAGATTTTATTCATAAACTTTATTTGGTCGGTTTTATTCCTTGCCTATCTTTCAAGATTTACAACGCCACAATATTTGTTTAAAATTCCTTACCTATCTTTCAAGAGTTACAACGCCTCAATATTTGTTTAATAAGATTTTATTCATAAACTTTATTTGGTCGGTTTTATTCCTTGCCTATCTTTCAAGATTTACAACGCCACAATATTTGTTTAAAATTCCTTGCCTATCTTTCAAGATTTACAACGCCTCAATATTTGTTTAATAAGATTTTATTCATAAACTTTATTTGGTCGGTTTTATTCCTTGCCTATCTTTCAAGATTTACAACGCCACAATATTTGTGTAATAAGATTTTATTCATAAACTTTATTTGGTCGGTTTTATTCCTTGCCTATCTTTCAAGATTTACAACGCCACAATATTTGTTTAAAATTCCTTGCCTATCTTTCAAGATTTACAACGCCACAATATTTGTGTAATAAGATTTTATTCATAAACTTTATTTGGTCGGTTTTATTCCTTGCCTATCTTTCAAGATTTACAACGCCTCAATATTTGTTTAATAAGATTTTATTCATAAACTTTATTTGGTCGGTTTTATTCCTTGCCTATCTTTCAAGATTTACAACGCCACAATATTTGTTTAAAATTCCTTGCCTATCTTTCAAGATTTACAACGCCACAATATTTGTTTAATAAGATTTTATTCATAAACAATATTTGTGTAATAAGATTTTATTCATAAACTTTATTTGGTCGGTTTTATTCCTTGCCTATCTTTCAAGATTTACAACGCCACAATATTTGTTTAAAATTCCTTACCTATCTTTCAAGATTACAACGCCTCAATATTTGTTTAATAAGATTATTATAAACTTTATTTGGTCGGTTTTATTCCTTGCCTATCTTTCAAGATTTACAACGCCACAATATTTGTTTAAAATTCCTTGCCTATCTTTCAAGATTTACAACGCCTCAATATTTGTTTAATAAGATTTTATTCATAAACTTTATTTGGTCGGTTTTATTCCTTGCCTATCTTTCAAGATTTACAACGCCACAATATTTGTTTAAAATTCCTTGCCTATCTTTCAAGATTTACAACGCCACAATATTTGTTTAATAAGATTTTATTCATAAACTTTATTTGGTCGGTTTTATTCCTTGCCTATCTTTCAAGATTTACAACGCCACAATATTTGTGTAATAAGATTTTATTCATAAACTTTATTTGGTCGGTTTTA
>OZ038492.1:1145709-1202432 GCA_964036315.1 Acanthosepion esculentum | reverse complement strand
TTGTTTAATAAGATTTTATTCATAAACTTTATTTGGTCGGTTTTATTCCTTGCCTATCTTTCAAGATTTACAACGCCACAATATTTGTGTAATAAGATTTTATTCATAAATTTTATTTGGTCGGTTTTATTCCTTGCCTATCTTTCAAGATTTACAACGCCACAATATTTGTTTAATAAGATTTTATTCATAAATTTATTTGGTCGGTTTTATTCCTTGCCTATCTTTTAAGATTTACAACGCCTCAATATTTGTTTAATAAGATTTTATTCATAAACTTTATTTGGTCGGTTTTATTCCTTGCCTATCTTTCAAGATTTACAACGCCTCAATATTTGTTTAATAAGATTTTATTCATAAACTTTATTTGGTCGGTTTTATTCCTTGCCTATCTTTCAAGATTTACAACGCCACAATATTTGTTTAATAAGATTTTATTCATAAACTTTATTTGGTCGGTTTTATTCCTTGCCTATCTTTCAAGATTTACAACGCCACAATATTTGTGTAATAAGATTTTATCATAACTTTTATTTGGTCGGTTTTATTCCTTGCCTATCTTTCAAGATTTACAACGCCTCAATATTTGTTTAATAAGATTTTATTCATAAATTTTATTTGGTCGGTTTTATTCCTTGCCTATCTTTCAAGATTTACAACGCCTCAATATTTGTTTAATAAGATTTTATTCATAAATTTTATTTGGTCGGTTTTATTCCTTGCCTATCTTTCAAGATTTACAACGCCTCAATATTTGTTTAATAAGATTTTATTCATAAACTTTATTTGGTCGGTTTTATTCCTTGCCTATCTTTCAAGATTTACAACGCCACAATATTTGTGTAATAAGATTTTATTCATAAATTTTATTTGGTCGGTTTTATTCCTTGCCTATCTTTCAAGATTTACAACGCCACAATATTTGTTTAATAAGATTTTATTCATAAACTTTATTTGGTCGGTTTTATTCCTTGCCTATCTTTCAAGATTTACAACGCCTCAATATTTGTTTAATAAGATTTTATTCATAAATTTATTTGGTCGGTTTTATTCCTTGCCTATCTTTCAAGATTTACAACGCCTCAATATTTGTTTAATAAGATTTTATTCATAAACTTTATTTGGTCGGTTTTATTCCTTGCCTATCTTTCAAGATTTACAACGCCTCAATATTTGTGTAATAAGATTTTATTCATAAATTTTATTTGGTCGGTTTTATTCCTTGCCTATCTTTCAAGATTTACAACGCCACAATATTTGTTTAATAAGATTTTATTCATAAACTTTATTTGGTCGGTTTTATTCCTTGCCTATCTTTCAAGATTTACAACGCCTCAATATTTGTGTAATAAGATTTTATTCATAAACTTTATTTGGTCGGTTTTATTCCTTGCCTATCTTTCAAGATTTACAACGCCTCAATATTTGTGTAATAAGATTTTATTCATAAATTTTATTTGGTCGGTTTTATTCCTTGCCTATCTTTCAAGATTTACAACGCCTCAATATTTGTTTAATAAGATTTTATTCATAAATTTTATTTGGTCGGTTTTATTCCTTGCCTATCTTTCAAGATTTACAACGCCTCAATATTTGTTTAATAAGATTTTATTCATAAATTTTATTTGGTCGGTTTTATTCCTTGCCTATCTTTCAAGATTTACAACGCCTCAATATTTGTTTAATAAGATTTTATTCATAAACTTTATTTGGTCGGTTTTATTCCTTGCCTATCTTTCAAGATTTACAACGCCACAATATTTGTGTAATAAGATTTTATTCATAAATTTTATTTGGTCGGTTTTATTCCTTGCCTATCTTTCAAGATTTACAACGCCACAATATTTGTTTAATAAGATTTTATTCATAAACTTTATTTGGTCGGTTTTATTCCTTGCCTATCTTTCAAGATTTACAACGCCTCAATATTTGTTTAATAAGATTTTATTCATAAACTTTATTTGGTCGGTTTTATTCCTTGCCTATCTTTCAAGATTTACAACGCCTCAATATTTGTTTAATAAGATTTTATTCATAAACTTTATTTGGTCGGTTTTATTCCTTGCCTATCTTTCAAGATTTACAACGCCTCAATATTTGTTTAATAAGATTTTATTCATAAACTTTATTTGGTCGGTTTTATTCCTTGCCTATCTTTCAAGATTTACAACGCCACAATATTTGTGTAATAAGATTTTATTCATAAATTTTATTTGGTCGGTTTTATTCCTTGCCTATCTTTCAAGATTTACAACGCCTCAATATTTGTTTAATAAGATTTTATTCATAAATTTTATTTGGTCGGTTTTATTCCTTGCCTATCTTTCAAGATTTACAACGCCTCAATATTTGTTTAATAAGATTTTATTCATAAATTTTATTTGGTCGGTTTTATTCCTTGCCTATCTTTCAAGATTTACAACGCCTCAATATTTGTTTAATAAGATTTTATTCATAAACTTTATTTGGTCGGTTTTATTCCTTGCCTATCTTTCAAGATTTACAACGCCACAATATTTGTGTAATAAGATTTTATTCATAAACTTTATTTGGTCGGTTTTATTCCTTGCCTATCTTTCAAGATTTACAACGCCACAATATTTGTTTAATAAGATTTTATTCATAAACTTTATTTGGTCGGTTTTATTCCTTGCCTATCTTTCAAGATTTACAACGCCTCAATATTTGTTTAATAAGATTTTATTCATAAACTTTATTTGGTCGGTTTTATTCCTTGCCTATCTTTCAAGATTTACAACGCCTCAATATTTGTTTAATAAGATTTTATTCATAAACTTTATTTGGTCGGTTTTATTCCTTGCCTATCTTTCAAGATTTACAACGCCACAATATTTGTGTAATAAGATTTTATTCATAAATTTTATTTGGTCGGTTTTATTCCTTGCCTATCTTTCAAGATTTACAACGCCTCAATATTTGTTTAATAAGATTTTATTCATAAATTTTATTTGGTCGGTTTTATTCCTTGCCTATCTTTCAAGATTTACAACGCCTCAATATTTGTTTAATAAGATTTTATTCATAAACTTTATTTGGTCGGTTTTATTCCTTGCCTATCTTTCAAGATTTACAACGCCTCAATATTTGTTTAATAAGATTTTATTCATAAACTTTATTTGGTCGGTTTTATTCCTTGCCTATCTTTCAAGATTTACAACGCCACAATATTTGTTTAATAAGATTTTATTCATAAACTTTATTTGGTCGGTTTTATTCCTTGCCTATCTTTCAAGATTTACAACGCCACAATATTTGTTTAATAAGATTTTATTCATAAACTTTATTTGGTCGGTTTTATTCCTTGCCTATCTTTCAAGATTTACAACGCCACAATATTTGTTTAATAAGATTTTATTCATAAACTTTTATTTGGTCGGTTTTATTCCTTGCCTATCTTTCAAGATTTACAACGCCACAATATTTGTTTAATAAGATTTTATTCATAAATTTTATTTGGTCGGTTTTATTCCTTGCCTATCTTTCAAGATTTACAACGCCACAATATTTGTTTAATAAGATTTTATTCATAAACTTTATTTGGTCGGTTTTATTCCTTGCCTATCTTTCAAGATTTACAACGCCACAATATTTGTTTAATAAGATTTTATTCATAAACTTTATTTGGTCGGTTTTATTCCTTGCCTATCTTTCAAGATTTACAACGCCACAATATTTGTTTAATAAGATTTTATTCATAAACTTTATTTGGTCGGTTTTATTCCTTGCCTATCTTTCAAGATTTACAACGCCACAATATTTGTTTAATAAGATTTTATTCATAAACTTTATTTGGTCGGTTTTATTCCTTGCCTATCTTTCAAGATTTACAACGCCACAATATTTGTGTAATAAGATTTTATTCATAAACTTTATTTGGTCGGTTTTATTCCTTGCCTATCTTTCAAGATTTACAACGACACAATATTTGTGTAATAAGATTTTATTCATAAACTTTATTTGGTCGGTTTTATTCCTTGCCTATCTTTCAAGATTTACAACGCCACAATATTTGTGTAATAAGATTTTATTCATAAACTTTATTTGGTCGGTTTTATTCCTTGCCTATCTTTCAAGATTTACAACGCCACAATATTTGTGTAATAAGATTTTATTCATAAACTTTATTTGGTCGGTTTTATTCCTTGCCTATCTTTCAAGATTTACAACGCCACAATATTTGTTTAATAAGATTTTATTCATAAACTTTATTTGGTCGGTTTTATTCCTTGCCTATCTTTCAAGATTTACAACGCCACAATATTTGTTTAATAAGATTTTATTCATAAACTTTATTTGGTCGGTTTTATTCCTTGCCTATCTTTCAAGATTTACAACGCCACAATATTTGTGTAATAAGATTTTATTCATAAACTTTATTTGGTCGGTTTTATTCCTTGCCTATCTTTCAAGATTTACAACGCCACAATATTTGTTTAATAAGATTTTATTCATAAACTTTATTTGGTCGGTTTTATTCCTTGCCTATCTTTCAAGATTTACAACGCCACAATATTTGTTTAATAAGATTTTATTCATAAATTTTATTTGGTCGGTTTTATTCCTTGCCTATCTTTCAAGATTTAAAACGCCACAATATTTGTTTAATAAGATTTTATTCATAAATTTTATTTGGTCGGTTTTATTCCTTGCCTATCTTTCAAGATTTACAACGCCACAATATTTGTGTAATAAGATTTTATTCATAAACTTTATTTGGTCGGTTTTATTCCTTGCCTATCTTTCAAGATTTACAACGCCACAATATTTGTTTAATAAGATTTTATTCATAAACTTTATTTGGTCGGTTTTATTCCTTGCCTATCTTTCAAGATTTACAACGCCACAATATTTGTTTAATAAGATTTTATTCATAAACTTTATTTGGTCGGTTTTATTCCTTGCCTATCTTTCAAGATTTACAACGCCACAATATTTGTTTAATAAGATTTTATTCATAAACTTTATTTGGTCGGTTTTATTCCTTGCCTATCTTTCAAGATTTACAACGCCACAATATTTGTGTAATAAGATTTTATTCATAAACTTTATTTGGTCGGTTTTATTCCTTGCCTATCTTTCAAGATTTACAACGACACAATATTTGTGTAATAAGATTTTATTCATAAACTTTATTTGGTCGGTTTTATTCCTTGCCTATCTTTCAAGATTTACAACGCCACAATATTTGTGTAATAAGATTTTATTCATAAACTTTATTTGGTCGGTTTTATTCCTTGCCTATCTTTCAAGATTTACAACGCCACAATATTTGTTTAATAAGATTTTATTCATAAACTTTATTTGGTCGGTTTTATTCCTTGCCTATCTTTCAAGATTTACAACGCCACAATATTTGTTTAATAAGATTTTATTCATAAACTTTATTTGGTCGGTTTTATTCCTTGCCTATCTTTCAAGATTTACAACGCCACAATATTTGTGTAATAAGATTTTATTCATAAACTTTATTTGGTCGGTTTTATTCCTTGCCTATCTTTCAAGATTTACAACGCCACAATATTTGTGTAATAAGATTTTATTCATAAACTTTATTTGGTCGGTTTTATTCCTTGCCTATCTTTCAAGATTTACAACGCCACAATATTTGTTTAATAAGATTTTATTCATAAACTTTATTTGGTCGGTTTTATTCCTTGCCTATCTTTCAAGATTTACAACGACACAATATTTGTGTAATAAGATTTTATTCATAAACTTTATTTGGTCGGTTTTATTCCTTGCCTATCTTTCAAGATTTACAACGCCTCAATATTTGTGTAATAAGATTTTATTCATAAACTTTATTTGGTCGGTTTTATTCCTTGCCTATCTTTCAAGATTTAAAACGCCACAATATTTGTGTAATAAGATTTTATTCATAAATTTTATTTGGTCGGTTTTATTCCTTGCCTATCTTTCAAGATTTACAACGACACAATATTTGTGTAATAAGATTTTATTCATAAACTTTATTTGGTCGGTTTTATTCCTTGCCTATCTTTCAAGATTTACAACGCCACAATATTTGTGTAATAAGATTTTATTCATAAACTTTATTTGGTCGGTTTTATTCCTTGCCTATCTTTCAAGATTTACAACGCCTCAATATTTGTGTAATAAGATTTTATTCATAAACTTTATTTGGTCGGTTTTATTCCTTGCCTATCTTTCAAGATTTAAAACGCCACAATATTTGTGTAATAAGATTTTATTCATAAATTTTATTTGGTCGGTTTTATTCCTTGCCTATCTTTCAAGATTTACAACGCCTCAATATTTGTGTAATAAGATTTTATTCATAAACTTTATTTGGTCGGTTTTATTCCTTGCCTATCTTTCAAGATTTACAACGACACAATATTTGTGTAATAAGATTTTATTCATAAATTTTATTTGGTCGGTTTTATTCCTTGCCTATCTTTCAAGATTTACAACGACACAATATTTGTGTAATAAGATTTTATTCATAAACTTTATTTGGTCGGTTTTATTCCTTGCCTATCTTTCAAGATTTACAACGCCACAATATTTGTGTAATAAGATTTTATTCATAAACTTTATTTGGTCGGTTTTATTCCTTGCCTATCTTTCAAGATTTACAACGCCACAATATTTGTGTAATAAGATTTTATTCATAAACTTATTTGGTCGGTTTTATTCCTTGCCTATCTTTCAAGATTTACAACGCCTCAATATTTGTGTAATAAGATTTTATTCATAAACTTTATTTGGTCGGTTTTATTCCTTGCCTATCTTTCAAGATTTAAAACGCCACAATATTTGTGTAATAAGATTTTATTCATAAATTTTATTTGGTCGGTTTTATTCCTTGCCTATCTTTCAAGATTTACAACGCCACAATATTTGTGTAATAAGATTTTATTCATAAATTTTATTTGGTCGGTTTTATTCCTTGCCTATCTTTCAAGATTTACAACGACACAATATTTGTGTAATAAGATTTTATTCATAAATTTTATTTGGTCGGTTTTATTCCTTGCCTATCTTTCAAGATTTACAACGACACAATATTTGTGTAATAAGATTTTATTCATAAATTTTATTTGGTCGGTTTTATTCCTTGCCTATCTTTCAAGATTTACAACGACACAATATTTGTGTAATAAGATTTTATTCATAAATTTTATTTGGTCGGTTTTATTCCTTGCCTATCTTTCAAGATTTACAACGCCACAATATTTGTGTAATAAGATTTTATTCATAAATTTTATTTGGTCGGTTTTATTCCTTGCCTATCTTTCAAGATTTACAACGACACAATATTTGTGTAATAAGATTTTATTCATAAATTTTATTTGGTCGGTTTTATTCCTTGCCTATCTTTCAAGATTTACAACGACACAATATTTGTGTAATAAGATTTTATTCATAAATTTTATTTGGTCGGTTTTATTCCTTGCCTATCTTTCAAGATTTACAACGACACAATATTTGTGTAATAAGATTTTATTCATAAATTTTATTTGGTCGGTTTTATTCCTTGCCTATCTTTCAAGATTTACAACGACACAATATTTGTGTAATAAGATTTTATTCATAAACTTTATTTGGTCGGTTTTATTCCTTGCCTATCTTTCAAGATTTACAACGACACAATATTTGTGTAATAAGATTTTATTCATAAATTTTATTTGGTCGGTTTTATTCCTTGCCTATCTTTCAAGATTTACAACGACACAATATTTGTGTAATAAGATTTTATTCATAAATTTTATTTGGTCGGTTTTATTCCTTGCCTATCTTTCAAGATTTACAACGACACAATATTTGTGTAATAAGATTTTATTCATAAATTTTATTTGGTCGGTTTTATTCCTTGCCTATCTTTCAAGATTTACAACGCCACAATATTTGTGTAATAAGATTTTATTCATAAATTTTATTTGGTCGGTTTTATTCCTTGCCTATCTTTCAAGATTTACAACGACACAATATTTGTGTAATAAGATTTTATTCATAAATTTTATTTGGTCGGTTTTATTCCTTGCCTATCTTTCAAGATTTACAACGACACAATATTTGTGTAATAAGATTTTATTCATAAATTTTATTTGGTCGGTTTTATTCCTTGCCTATCTTTCAAGATTTACAACGACACAATATTTGTGTAATAAGATTTTATTCATAAATTTTATTTGGTCGGTTTTATTCCTTGCCTATCTTTCAAGATTTACAACGCCACAATATTTGTGTAATAAGATTTTATTCATAAATTTTATTTGGTCGGTTTTATTCCTTGCCTATCTTTCAAGATTTACAACGACACAATATTTGTGTAATAAGATTTTATTCATAAATTTTATTTGGTCGGTTTTATTCCTTGCCTATCTTTCAAGATTTACAACGACACAATATTTGTGTAATAAGATTTTATTCATAAATTTTATTTGGTCGGTTTTATTCCTTGCCTATCTTTCAAGATTTACAACGACACAATATTTGTGTAATAAGATTTTATTCATAAATTTTATTTGGTCGGTTTTATTCCTTGCCTATCTTTCAAGATTTACAACGACACAATATTTGTGTAATAAGATTTTATTCATAAATTTTATTTGGTCGGTTTTATTCCTTGCCTATCTTTCAAGATTTACAACGACACAATATTTGTGTAATAAGATTTTATTCATAAATTTTATTTGGTCGGTTTTATTCCTTGCCTATCTTTCAAGATTTACAACGACACAATATTTGTGTAATAAGATTTTATTCATAAATTTTATTTGGTCGGTTTTATTCCTTGCCTATCTTTCAAGATTTACAACGACACAATATTTGTGTAATAAGATTTTATTCATAAATTTTATTTGGTCGGTTTTATTCCTTGCCTATCTTTCAAGATTTACAACGCCACAATATTTGTTTAATAAGATTTTATTCATAAATTTTATTTGGTCGGTTTTATTCCTTGCCTATCTTTCAAGATTTACAACGACACAATATTTGTGTAATAAGATTTTATTCATAAACTTTATTTGGTCGGTTTTATTCCTTGCCTATCTTTCAAGATTTACAACGACACAATATTTGTGTAATAAGATTTTATTCATAAATTTTATTTGGTCGGTTTTATTCCTTGCCTATCTTTCAAGATTTACAACGCCACAATATTTGTGTAATAAGATTTTATTCATAAACTTTATTTGGTCGGTTTTATTCCTTGCCTATCTTTCAAGATTTACAACGACACAATATTTGTGTAATAAGATTTTATTCATAAATTTTATTTGGTCGGTTTTATTCCTTGCCTATCTTTCAAGATTTACAACGCCACAATATTTGTGTAATAAGATTTTATTCATAAACTTTATTTGGTCGGTTTTATTCCTTGCCTATCTTTCAAGATTTACAACGCCACAATATTTGTGTAATAAGATTTTATTCATAAACTTTATTTGGTCGGTTTTATTCCTTGCCTATCTTTCAAGATTTACAACGACACAATATTTGTGTAATAAGATTTTATTCATAAATTTTATTTGGTCGGTTTTATTCCTTGCCTATCTTTCAAGATTTACAACGACACAATATTTGTGTAATAAGATTTTATTCATAAATTTTATTTGGTCGGTTTTATTCCTTGCCTATCTTTCAAGATTTACAACGACACAATATTTGTGTAATAAGATTTTATTCATAAATTTTATTTGGTCGGTTTTATTCCTTGCCTATCTTTCAAGATTTACAACGACACAATATTTGTGTAATAAGATTTTATTCATAAATTTTATTTGGTCGGTTTTATTCCTTGCCTATCTTTCAAGATTTACAACGACACAATATTTGTTTAATAAGATTTTATTCATAAATTTTATTTGGTCGGTTTTATTCCTTGCCTATCTTTCAAGATTTACAACGCCTCAATATTTGTGTAATAAGATTTTATTCATAAACTTTATTTGGTCGGTTTTATTCCTTGCCTATCTTTCAAGATTTACAACGCCACAATATTTGTGTAATAAGATTTTATTCATAAACTTTATTTGGTCGGTTTTATTCCTTGCCTATCTTTCAAGATTTACAACGCCTCAATATTTGTGTAATAAGATTTTATTCATAAACTTTATTTGGTCGGTTTTATTCCTTGCCTATCTTTCAAGATTTAAAACGCCACAATATTTGTGTAATAAGATTTTATTCATAAATTTTATTTGGTCGGTTTTATTCCTTGCCTATCTTTCAAGATTTACAACGACACAATATTTGTGTAATAAGATTTTATTCATAAATTTTATTTGGTCGGTTTTATTCCTTGCCTATCTTTCAAGATTTACAACGACACAATATTTGTGTAATAAGATTTTATTCATAAATTTTATTTGGTCGGTTTTATTCCTTGCCTATCTTTCAAGATTTACAACGACACAATATTTGTTTAATAAGATTTTATTCATAAATTTTATTTGGTCGGTTTTATTCCTTGCCTATCTTTCAAGATTTACAACGCCTCAATATTTGTGTAATAAGATTTTATTCATAAACTTTATTTGGTCGGTTTTATTCCTTGCCTATCTTTCAAGATTTACAACGCCACAATATTTGTGTAATAAGATTTTATTCATAAACTTTATTTGGTCGGTTTTATTCCTTGCCTATCTTTCAAGATTTACAACGCCTCAATATTTGTGTAATAAGATTTTATTCATAAACTTTATTTGGTCGGTTTTATTCCTTGCCTATCTTTCAAGATTTAAAACGCCACAATATTTGTGTAATAAGATTTTATTCATAAATTTTATTTGGTCGGTTTTATTCCTTGCCTATCTTTCAAGATTTACAACGACACAATATTTGTGTAATAAGATTTTATTCATAAATTTTATTTGGTCGGTTTTATTCCTTGCCTATCTTTCAAGATTTACAACGACACAATATTTGTGTAATAAGATTTTATTCATAAATTTTATTTGGTCGGTTTTATTCCTTGCCTATCTTTCAAGATTTACAACGACACAATATTTGTTTAATAAGATTTTATTCATAAATTTTATTTGGTCGGTTTTATTCCTTGCCTATCTTTCAAGATTTACAACGCCACAATATTTGTGTAATAAGATTTTATTCATAAATTTTATTTGGTCGGTTTTATTCCTTGCCTATCTTTCAAGATTTACAACGACACAATATTTGTGTAATAAGATTTTATTCATAAATTTTATTTGGTCGGTTTTATTCCTTGCCTATCTTTCAAGATTTACAACGACACAATATTTGTGTAATAAGATTTTATTCATAAATTTTATTTGGTCGGTTTTATTCCTTGCCTATCTTTCAAGATTTACAACGACACAATATTTGTGTAATAAGATTTTATTCATAAATTTTATTTGGTCGGTTTTATTCCTTGCCTATCTTTCAAGATTTACAACGCCACAATATTTGTGTAATAAGATTTTATTCATAAATTTTATTTGGTCGGTTTTATTCCTTGCCTATCTTTCAAGATTTACAACGACACAATATTTGTGTAATAAGATTTTATTCATAAATTTTATTTGGTCGGTTTTATTCCTTGCCTATCTTTCAAGATTTACAACGACACAATATTTGTGTAATAAGATTTTATTCATAAATTTTATTTGGTCGGTTTTATTCCTTGCCTATCTTTCAAGATTTACAACGACACAATATTTGTGTAATAAGATTTTATTCATAAATTTTATTTGGTCGGTTTTATTCCTTGCCTATCTTTCAAGATTTACAACGACACAATATTTGTGTAATAAGATTTTATTCATAAATTTTATTTGGTCGGTTTTATTCCTTGCCTATCTTTCAAGATTTACAACGACACAATATTTGTGTAATAAGATTTTATTCATAAATTTTATTTGGTCGGTTTTATTCCTTGCCTATCTTTCAAGATTTACAACGACACAATATTTGTGTAATAAGATTTTATTCATAAATTTTATTTGGTCGGTTTTATTCCTTGCCTATCTTTCAAGATTTACAACGACACAATATTTGTTTAATAAGATTTTATTCATAAATTTTATTTGGTCGGTTTTATTCCTTGCCTATCTTTCAAGATTTACAACGCCACAATATTTGTGTAATAAGATTTTATTCATAAATTTTATTTGGTCGGTTTTATTCCTTGCCTATCTTTCAAGATTTACAACGACACAATATTTGTGTAATAAGATTTTATTCATAAATTTTATTTGGTCGGTTTTATTCCTTGCCTATCTTTCAAGATTTACAACGACACAATATTTGTGTAATAAGATTTTATTCATAAATTTTATTTGGTCGGTTTTATTCCTTGCCTATCTTTCAAGATTTACAACGACACAATATTTGTGTAATAAGATTTTATTCATAAATTTTATTTGGTCGGTTTTATTCCTTGCCTATCTTTCAAGATTTACAACGCCACAATATTTGTGTAATAAGATTTTATTCATAAATTTTATTTGGTCGGTTTTATTCCTTGCCTATCTTTCAAGATTTACAACGACACAATATTTGTGTAATAAGATTTTATTCATAAATTTTATTTGGTCGGTTTTATTCCTTGCCTATCTTTCAAGATTTACAACGACACAATATTTGTGTAATAAGATTTTATTCATAAATTTTATTTGGTCGGTTTTATTCCTTGCCTATCTTTCAAGATTTACAACGACACAATATTTGTGTAATAAGATTTTATTCATAAATTTTATTTGGTCGGTTTTATTCCTTGCCTATCTTTCAAGATTTACAACGACACAATATTTGTGTAATAAGATTTTATTCATAAATTTTATTTGGTCGGTTTTATTCCTTGCCTATCTTTCAAGATTTACAACGACACAATATTTGTGTAATAAGATTTTATTCATAAATTTTATTTGGTCGGTTTTATTCCTTGCCTATCTTTCAAGATTTACAACGACACAATATTTGTGTAATAAGATTTTATTCATAAATTTTATTTGGTCGGTTTTATTCCTTGCCTATCTTTCAAGATTTACAACGACACAATATTTGTGTAATAAGATTTTATTCATAAACTTTATTTGGTCGGTTTTATTCCTTGCCTATCTTTCAAGATTTACAACGCCACAATATTTGTTTAATAAGATTTTATTCATAAATTTTATTTGGTCGGTTTTATTCCTTGCCTATCTTTCAAGATTTACAACGACACAATATTTGTGTAATAAGATTTTATTCATAAACTTTATTTGGTCGGTTTTATTCCTTGCCTATCTTTCAAGATTTACAACGACACAATATTTGTGTAATAAGATTTTATTCATAAATTTTATTTGGTCGGTTTTATTCCTTGCCTATCTTTCAAGATTTACAACGCCACAATATTTGTGTAATAAGATTTTATTCATAAACTTTATTTGGTCGGTTTTATTCCTTGCCTATCTTTCAAGATTTACAACGACACAATATTTGTTTAATAAGATTTTATTCATAAATTTTATTTGGTCGGTTTTATTCCTTGCCTATCTTTCAAGATTTACAACGCCACAATATTTGTGTAATAAGATTTTATTCATAAACTTTATTTGGTCGGTTTTATTCCTTGCCTATCTTTCAAGATTTACAACGCCACAATATTTGTTTAATAAGATTTTATTCATAAATTTTATTTGGTCGGTTTTATTCCTTGCCTATCTTTCAAGATTTACAACGACACAATATTTGTGTAATAAGATTTTATTCATAAACTTTATTTGGTCGGTTTTATTCCTTGCCTATCTTTCAAGATTTACAACGCCACAATATTTGTTTAATAAGATTTTATTCATAAATTTTATTTGGTCGGTTTTATTCCTTGCCTATCTTTCAAGATTTACAACGCCACAATATTTGTGTAATAAGATTTTATTCATAAACTTTATTTGGTCGGTTTTATTCCTTGCCTATCTTTCAAGATTTACAACGACACAATATTTGTGTAATAAGATTTTATTCATAAACTTTATTTGGTCGGTTTTATTCCTTGCCTATCTTTCAAGATTTACAACGCCACAATATTTGTTTAATAAGATTTTATTCATAAACTTTATTTGGTCGGTTTTATTCCTTGCCTATCTTTCAAGATTTACAACGCCACAATATTTGTGTAATAAGATTTTATTCATAAACTTTATTTGGTCGGTTTTATTCCTTGCCTATCTTTCAAGATTTACAACGCCACAATATTTGTGTAATAAGATTTTATTCATAAACTTTATTTGGTCGGTTTTATTCCTTGCCTATCTTTCAAGATTTACAACGACACAATATTTGTGTAATAAGATTTTATTCATAAATTTTATTTGGTCGGTTTTATTCCTTGCCTATCTTTCAAGATTTACAACGACACAATATTTGTGTAATAAGATTTTATTCATAAATTTTATTTGGTCGGTTTTATTCCTTGCCTATCTTTCAAGATTTACAACGACACAATATTTGTGTAATAAGATTTTATTCATAAACTTTATTTGGTCGGTTTTATTCCTTGCCTATCTTTCAAGATTTACAACGACACAATATTTGTGTAATAAGATTTTATTCATAAATTTTATTTGGTCGGTTTTATTCCTTGCCTATCTTTCAAGATTTACAACGACACAATATTTGTGTAATAAGATTTTATTCATAAATTTTATTTGGTCGGTTTTATTCCTTGCCTATCTTTCAAGATTTACAACGCCACAATATTTGTTTAATAAGATTTTATTCATAAATTTTATTTGGTCGGTTTTATTCCTTGCCTATCTTTCAAGATTTACAACGCCTCAATATTTGTTTAATAAGATTTTATTCATAAACTTTATTTGGTCGGTTTTATTCCTTGCCTATCTTTCAAGATTTACAACGCCACAATATTTGTTTAATAAGATTTTATTCATAAACTTTATTTGGTCGGTTTTATTCCTTGCCTATCTTTCAAGATTTACAACGCCACAATATTTGTGTAATAAGATTTTATTCATAAACTTTATTTGGTCGGTTTTATTCCTTGCCTATCTTTCAAGATTTACAACGCCACAATATTTGTGTAATAAGATTTTATTCATAAATTTTATTTGGTCGGTTTTATTCCTTGCCTATCTTTCAAGATTTACAACGCCACAATATTTGTTTAATAAGATTTTATTCATAAATTTTATTTGGTCGGTTTTATTCCTTGCCTATCTTTCAAGATTTACAACGCCACAATATTTGTTTAATAAGATTTTATTCATAAATTTTATTTGGTCGGTTTTATTCCTTGCCTATCTTTCAAGATTTACAACGCCTCAATATTTGTGTAATAAGATTTTATTCATAAATTTTATTTGGTCGGTTTTATTCCTTGCCTATCTTTCAAGATTTACAACGCCTCAATATTTGTGTAATAAGATTTTATTCATAAATTTTATTTGGTCGGTTTTATTCCTTGCCTATCTTTCAAGATTTACAACGCCTCAATATTTGTTTAATAAGATTTTATTCATAAATTTTATTTGGTCGGTTTTATTCCTTGCCTATCTTTCAAGATTTACAACGCCACAATATTTGTGTAATAAGATTTTATTCATAAATTTTATTTGGTCGGTTTTATTCCTTGCCTATCTTTCAAGATTTACAACGCCTCAATATTTGTTTAATAAGATTTTATTCATAAACTTTATTTGGTCGGTTTTATTCCTTGCCTATCTTTCAAGATTTACAACGCCACAATATTTGTGTAATAAGATTTTATTCATAAATTTTATTTGGTCGGTTTTATTCCTTGCCTATCTTTCAAGATTTACAACGCCACAATATTTGTTTAATAAGATTTTATTCATAAATTTTATTTGGTCGGTTTTATTCCTTGCCTATCTTTCAAGATTTACAACGCCACAATATTTGTTTAATAAGATTTTATTCATAAATTTTATTTGGTCGGTTTTATTCCTTGCCTATCTTTCAAGATTTACAACGCCTCAATATTTGTGTAATAAGATTTTATTCATAAATTTTATTTGGTCGGTTTTATTCCTTGCCTATCTTTCAAGATTTACAACGCCACAATATTTGTTTAATAAGATTTTATTCATAAATTTTATTTGGTCGGTTTTATTCCTTGCCTATCTTTCAAGATTTACAACGCCACAATATTTGTGTAATAAGATTTTATTCATAAATTTTATTTGGTCGGTTTTATTCCTTGCCTATCTTTCAAGATTTACAACGCCACAATATTTGTGTAATAAGATTTTATTCATAAACTTTATTTGGTCGGTTTTATTCCTTGCCTATCTTTCAAGATTTACAACGCCTCAATATTTGTTTAATAAGATTTTATTCATAAATTTTATTTGGTCGGTTTTATTCCTTGCCTATCTTTCAAGATTTACAACGCCACAATATTTGTGTAATAAGATTTTATTCATAAACTTTATTTGGTCGGTTTTATTCCTTGCCTATCTTTCAAGATTTACAACGCCACAATATTTGTGTAATAAGATTTTATTCATAAATTTTATTTGGTCGGTTTTATTCCTTGCCTATCTTTCAAGATTTACAACGCCACAATATTTGTGTAATAAGATTTTATTCATAAACTTTATTTGGTCGGTTTTATTCCTTGCCTATCTTTCAAGATTTACAACGCCTCAATATTTGTTTAATAAGATTTTATTCATAAATTTTATTTGGTCGGTTTTATTCCTTGCCTATCTTTCAAGATTTACAACGCCACAATATTTGTGTAATAAGATTTTATTCATAAACTTTATTTGGTCGGTTTTATTCCTTGCCTATCTTTCAAGATTTACAACGCCACAATATTTGTTTAATAAGATTTTATTCATAAATTTTATTTGGTCGGTTTTATTCCTTGCCTATCTTTCAAGATTTACAACGCCACAATATTTGTGTAATAAGATTTTATTCATAAATTTTATTTGGTCGGTTTTATTCCTTGCCTATCTTTCAAGATTTACAACGCCACAATATTTGTTTAATAAGATTTTATTCATAAACTTTATTTGGTCGGTTTTATTCCTAGCCTAGGAAAAGAACACATGACATGGAAGGAATGATGGAACTCTGTAGTGTGACCAGACAAAAGAAATTTAATTTTAGTGAAGATGATGGAATTGTGTTCTTTTATATAGATGGATAAAACAGAATTTGATATTTTCTCATCGTATTCAAGATGGTGGTTATCCGCTGCCAGATATCAAAATCTTTTATTTTTTGCCTTACTTCCATAGCCAGAATGAATTGCTGGTGTCAACTGGAAAGTTCCAATAAGACATTGCTCCAATCCATCGGACACAACGAATAACACAATGATTTCAGAACCACAACATTGACATGAGTTGGTCAATAGATTCTCCTGACCTCAATTCATATGAGCATCTGTCGGGTATCCTTGCTCGTATGGTGTACGGATATGGGCGTCAATAATAGTCAACCTAAGAAAACAAAGCATTTGTAATGTAACCACGGCCTTTATTAGACAAGGACTAATTGTGTAAACTGGTAGATACCTTGCCAGAAAGCATTTTTCATGTTAATTATCGTTAAGAAATATGATACACACTACTAAAAGTAAAGACGAAAGTTACAAATTACTAAAAATGAAAATGTAAATTTCGCTAGTCTCATTAATATATCCTACACCGTGAATGTTTTAATATATATATTGAAAATTAGTACTGCCTAATAACTATCTGTTATGGTTTTATTTACAAACCCTTTTTCTTTATCGGTATAATTCAAAATTTAACTATCTCGCAAGAGTATTAACAGACGATTTCAAAGGTGACACCGAAATGCGAGGATACATTGGAATTGCGAAAGATGCCTTCCAAAACCGCAACAGGGTATTAAGAAACAAATAAGTTTATTTTATTCTTTGCCTTGCTTTCATATGCAGAATAAATTGTTCCAATAAGACATTGCTCCAATCCATCGGGCACAACGAATAACAATGATTTCAGAACAACAACAACATTGACATGAGTTGGTCAATAGATTCTCCTGACCTCAATTGAATTGAGCAGCTGTCGGGTATCCTTGCTCGTATGGTGTACGGAGATGGGCGTCAATAATAGTCAACCTGAGAAACAAAACGTTTGTAGTGGAACCACGGCCTTCATTAGAAAAGGGCTAATTTTGTAGTCTGGTAGGGACCTTGCCGGAACTCATTTTTCAGGGTATTTGTCGACAGAGATTTGTTATAAGTTACTAAAAATAAATATATCTTTGAAATTCTGTCACTGGTCTTATAATTTCGCAACCGCTGTTTTTTTAAATGTAGTTAATGGGGGTATTACACGTTACTAAAAATAAAGTTGAAAGTTCTGTGGAGGATTTAATATTTATGTTATGGTTTCATGCACATCTCTCAAGCTGTTAACAGCTTATTTAGTGGACGGACATTTTACAAGTGTGGTCGAAGATCTTATTTTGGTTTCTAACGAGACAATCACATTTTTTTAGCAAATCTCAACAAAATATCTTTTGTTCAAGTTATGCCATTTTAGGTTTTTAAACTTTATTAAAATTATCGCAATTCCCCATTTATAATGCGCATTTTTTCCCAAAAATAATAAGCAAAATCAGGAGTACGCATTATAGACAGCTACAAAAAAATCTTATAAAAATTGCTGTAAAATAAAATAAGAATTATCATAAAACTAAATTAGAATAATATTATTCTATGTTTAAAACCATTTTTTAATAAGAGTAGGGCACACTGGCCGTAATGAAATTGGCGAGATACAATTAATAGGGTTTGATTACCAAACAAGTGGTGCATATTATGCATTTTTCCACACTTTCAGCACAATTTTAGGGGTGCGTGTTATGCATGGAGGCGTATTATACATGGGGAGTTACTGCAGTTAAATCTTCCTCCGACATTTAATGATATATTGAATAATACAGTATACAAATAATATAGATAGGTAGAAAGAGGCTGACACCATACACACACATACACAGATACACGCACATACACAGACATTGTATTTCTATCTCTCTAACACACACACACACACACACACACACACACACACACACACACACACACACACACACACACACACACACACTGGAATGGTTAGCAAGCTTGTCTCGCTAAAACATTTACGACTGATTAGTGAGTTCGAGCCTCACTGGTTGCCCCATACTTTCGGCCTTGTGCCACATCTAAGCTACGCTTAGAAAATCAATATATATATATATATATATATATATATATATATATATATATATATATTAGGTTCGAAAAATGTTCGATTTGAGAATAAATAATTTGTGTCCTAATATTTTATTAAAATAATTGTACAAAAATATATATTTCATTCCTAATCATTCCTAAAGTGTCAGTATGAAACAGAAAGTTTGATAATGTAGATAATGAACAGGATGATACACACACACACACATACACACACACACACACACACACACATATACATATATATATATATATATATATATATATATATATATATATAATGAACAGAATGGGATAGATAATGATCAGAATGAGATAGATAGATAGATAGATAGATAATGAACAGGATGAGATAGATAGTGTTACGGTCCAGGTTAGGACCAAGGAACAACAACACGAACACAAGAGTAGAAATAACGAAGATATATTACACGGAATAATAATACAAGATGTGGAAGGTGTTAGTATGACTGTCAGATGTGGAAGGTGTTAGTATGACTGTCAGTCTGGTTTGGAGTGAACTACTATCGGCTCGACTCGATTCGTCCCTCTCTCTTGAGAGGCGTAGTATACATAGTGTTAGGGAGAGTTCATTCTGTAGTTATAGGTAAGGACCCTTAACAGATAGATAGACAATGATCAGAATGAGATAGATAGATAGATAGATAGATAGATAGATAATGATCAGAATGAGATAGATAGATAGATAGATAGATAGATAGATAATGAACAGGATGAGATAGATAAATTTTATACTATTCTCATTTAAAATCTTATTAAGTTGTTAAGAAAATAGGATCCAATTTTAGAATAAAGCTCTTGATTATTTTCTAATATATTATTGTAATATTTGCCAAATATATATTACATATTCCTAATTATTAAAGTGGCCTCTTTGTTAATATCTTTTAGAATTTAACCTAAAAATAATACACCTCTCATCTTGAACGTTTACTTTTATTTTGCATGTTCAAGTTTGGTGTGTAATTCTTTTCAAACAATTTCCAACTAAAAGAGCATGGAGTGAATAAACTACCTGTGATTAGACAGTACGGCGCTGGCTTCTGAAGTCATGCAATGTGCATAAAATGTTGAAGACCACGATGGTACAGGACGTTCATCTGCAATTGACAGTCACCATCTGAAAACATTAGTAGAACGAAACCTACTTCAAAGTGTCATAGAACGTATCTCAGATAATGGGTGCCAGCATTTAAAGAATATCGGATCATCTCAGGAAAATTGGCAGAGTAAAGAATCTCGATAAATGGCTTCCACATGAATTCAGTGAAAATCAAAGAGTTCGACATTTTGAGGTGTGTTCGGTGCTGCGAATTTAGAATGATTCATTCTTGATCGAATAATGGCGTATAATAAGAAATGGATCCTTTGTGACAACCGTAAATGCTCGGCTCAATGGTTTGATCATGGCGAAACACCTAAACACTTTTGAAAGTTGAAATTGCACCAACAGAAGAGGATGGTGTTTGTCTGGTGGTCCGCGTTTGGCGTCATTCATTACAAATTTTTGGAATCTAACCAAGGCATAACTACCGACATTTATTGCCAACAACTGGACGAAATACACATTCACTTAAGCAAAATGCGACCGGCATTGGTGAATTGACGAGGTTCAATTCTGCTTCATGATAATGTTCGACTCCATGTTGCTAGGATGACACTACAGAAGCTCACTTACTTGGTTTACGAGAATTTGCCATATTCCCTTGATTTTTCGCCCACTTAGTACTACTTTTTCAAGCATTTTGCCAATTTTTTAATCCATAAATCACTCTGTTATAAAAGAGATGCAGAAACTGCATTCAAACACACCTTGGCATCGAAACCTTTAGAGTTTTATCGTAAAAACATAAATAATCCTGTAACTCGATGGCAAAAAATATACAGATGTTCCGGGTTCCTATATTGACCGATTTAAACACTGTTTAAATACATTTATTCATGAACTCAAGTCAATTTTAAAATCAGACCTTATTTTATGAAAAACTTGTATCGTGAGAGATTAAAAGATAGAGATAGACAGATAATGGCCGTCTATTTTTGTCCGAGCACACGCGTCTGTTCGGGCGGTTAGTCAATCCTTGTTTAAAACAACTGCTCAGACACATTTGTGTTTGTACAACAACAAGAGTATCCAGCTTTGGTTTATACTGAAACGATGCCTAGAAGACCTTAGTTACAGTTTCTGAGAGAGAGCATCAATCTGTTTTGATAAGAAGTTGTAAACAACGCCAGTACGTTAAACGCTCGGTCACAACGGCTTGTGATTTCGTGCTAACGAGTACTGGGTATGACGATAAACTACATCCAGCTGTAAGTCCTCCGATCTGGGGATTGGAGGTTTTGAGGAGTTTACAGTCATCTCTGAATTGTTGTTGTTTCCATGTCCACCCTGTTCCGATGTGGTAGTATCTGTTAGGGTCCCAGATATGGGGAAATATTAAACACTCCAAACAAAAAGAAAAATCTATGAATGAATAAAAATGCATACTTATAGTAAAAAATACGAGCAATACATTTTAATATAAAAATGACTGGCAGTACATTTTATCTGTAGCTGAAGGCATGAACTCGCGTTCGAAATATTTAGATTTCGGCATTAAATAACCCATAAAGATTAATAAACCTTGAAACGAAATCAAGCAACCAAACTACAAACATGAAAGAATTCTTTACGATATTAAACCATATAGTATCCAACAATTACTTAAGGAAATAAAAATGTATTCCACAATATAACTTCAATAAAACTACAACATAAAACATATATCACAGCCTTTAGTAAGTATGTCCACAAAAAGTATGTATTGGTGCGAAAGCTGAGTATCATCTACCATGTATTCAATTGTGAAAATAGAATAAATTATATTATAATTTTATTACTTTAAAGCTCCCAAGAAAATTAAATTTCAGCATTAAGCCTCTAAGCAGTTTCGCCTACCCAAATTCATTGACAAGGTTTGGGTAAAGCCGTGGCATGGTTTCCAAGTACTTTGCAAAGTTACCGAACGCATGGATCGCCTCCCCAGACTGATAACATCAAGAAGTTAGCTTCCTGACAAAATGATCATTGTGAGATTCAAACACAGATCTCATGATCGGAAAACGAACGTTATAATCACACAGGCACAAGCCTATAAACAGACTGATTCGGATTGACACGAACGGATGTAGATAGATAGAAACAGACGGAATTTGATAGATAAGTAAGCAACAAACATACATAGTTTAATCGCCATTTTATATCATTAAATTTACTAAATTACTTTTTGTATGAATGATTCATTGTAATATAAATTAAACTGCACCACATATTTGATATATATATATATATATATATATATATATATATATATATATATATATATATATATTTATTTGAATTGGACAAAGTCCGACAATTTATTTAAAGACATTTATGATATGTTTAACGTTCTTTTTATAGATACAAGTTTTTAAGCAAATGCTCTGTTTTATAATAAACAGTATTAAATAACATTTACCGGCCTGAATGTCCGAGAAATTTTCATAGGATACAGGTTCGATTCCTGTCGGAGAACGAAAATTTTCTATGTGTATATATATATATATATATATATATATATATATAGATAATGAACAGGATGAAATAGATCGATCGGTCGATCGATCGATCGATAGATAGATAGATGGATAGATAGATAGATAATGAACAGGATGATATAGATAGATAGATAGATAGATAGATAGATAGATAGATAGATAATGAACAGGATTAGAGAGATAGATGGATAAATAGATAGATAGATAATGAACAGGATGAGATAGATAGATAGATAATGAACAGGATGAGATAGATAGATAGATAGATAGATAGATAATGAACGGGATTAGAGAGATAGATGGATAGATAGATATTGAAAACAATAGATAGGTCGCGAGAAGTAAAGGCATATCCCTGACGTTTTTTAGGTGTAATTCGAGTTAGTACTAATGGATTTCGAGTTTTGAACTACCGAGGAGCGGCCCTCATTTCATAAACTGAAAGAAATGGAAGAAATAACTCTGCTATGTTGCATGCTTTTTACAAATATACGGATTCCATTGGAATCCATTTGGCATCAACGTCTCCGTTTCTCTATCTCAATGTTCGCAGCATTACGTTGGATGCGCGCCAACATAATTACTTCTTTCTGAAGGGTTTTTGGAGTTTCAATAAATGTTTTGCTTCCATGCTTTCTTCTACCCCCCACCAACTCTTTATGTCTACTCTCCTCCCCTTTCTCACTCTTTCTCTTCCCTTTCCCTCCCTCTCATTCTATGTTTCTCTCTACTTTTTTCTCCCTACCACCTCTCTCTATCTCCTTCATCTCTCGCTACCAACTTTCTCTTTCTCTCTCTTCACTTCTATCTATCTCTTTATCCACTTTCCACCCTCTCTATCTATCCGCTCTCTCTTTACGTTCTCTCTATCTATCCACTTCCTATTTATATACTCTCTTTCTATCTCTCTTCATATATATATATATATATATATATATATATATATATATATATATATATATATATATATATATATATATAATTAAGTAATTCATTGAGTCTGAAAGAAACCTCAAAAGAATGCAGAATATGTGAGCGGGCGGCGCTATATTGAGTCTGATTTGCTATCTCTTCGTCACAGAGGCCCGGTGGAACAGCTGGTATGACGTTTGCTCGATAACCTCACTGTCACGGTTTCAATTCTCGGTAGTGGATGCGCACTGCTCATTAGTCCGTAAATGTAGGAGGAAACTGCCGTCTCGTGCTTTCTGCATTTTGTTGAGGTTTATTTCAGACTCAATGAATTACTTAAGACTCAAAGTTGCTTAGCATTGGTGATTCGATGAGGACCGCTGTTTCAACCTGATAACAAAAAAAGTGATAAATACTCACCTTTGATAACCTCTTCTCTGCCAATAATTTTGGAAAAAAATGCTTTTATCTGTTTTTAGAATAGCAATGAAGAAGTAGCCTTGCGGTTTGCTAACACCTCATTTCACGCTCAGAAGGGCATAAAAAGAATCAAGATCGACGTCTAAAAACGTCTGTCACTTGGTTTTGAACGTTATGTTTTGGACATGTTTATTTGTCCGTGTCTGAATAAGACACTTACAGTTAAAACGTGTCTACACGTCTACGCCGGGGAAGGGTTTAAAGCTTACAAATGGCAACCACAAAGAGGCGAGTTATGACTAACAATAGTTAGTAAGATTAGCCTGCATCGTCCTGAAGCAAGTAATCTCTGAACGGCAAAGTAGAAAAATGAATTAAAAAAGAAAGACAATTTTCATTGGATAAACTATACCTATGGAAAAAATTTTCTCCTGGCATTATAATCAACTGTTGTCCATTTGTTTAATACTGTTGTTTTATAAACAGATCGTATGGATAGCCTATCGGATTTTAAACTGTCTAGGCGTTTATAGGCGAAATAATATACATTTTGCGAGTGAAGTTTCTATGAATTACTGATGATCCGCGAGGGTTTATCAACTGGGCGTATGAGGAGAATCGATTTTGTTTTCCTGATCAGGCACGGTGGGGTAATGGATAATGACTCTGTTTTGAGGATTCGGAGAGCCAATTTCGAATTTCAGTAGAGTTTATTGCTGTCATATAGGAAGAAAATGATAGCTATCGAGGCTCGAGCGTGACACTCTGGTTTTATGAATGTGTTTTCCACCCAGTGTATAGCGGTGTCAGGTTACTGACTGTATTACACGATTAGTTGAATACGAGTGCTGATTACGGTCGGCTTACCGGTTGATTATCGTGTGACTATCGGACGTTAATCAGAGCCGCGCTACGAAGAAGTTATTCACTGAATTTGTTAAGAAGCTTGATTGACTCTTCTGCTTGTGTTATGGTTATTTTCTAAGCGTAGCTTAGATGTGGCTCAAGGCCGAAATCCTGGGGCACCCAGTGAGGATTGAACTCACTACTCAGTCGTAATTGTTCTAGCGAGACATGCTTGCTAACCATTACACCACGTCGAGATTCACTGTTTATTTAACATTGAAGTCTTGAGTTGCACTTTATCATTAATGGCCACCAATACAGGTCACAAAAATTGCATTCACTTACGTGTCTTGGGGAGAGTACAAATCCATCTCTTCCCTCCGCCACCAGTTATGGGTCATTTATAGGACAGAGTGGGCCCTATAGCCTCGGTTGGCAAACAGTCTACGAGAAGGAAAACTCTGAATTCACATCACCTGCTACCTTGTAGGTCTTACGTTTTTAGCTTCTGAGCGTAGGGACGGAGTAACTTCAACAACCCCAGTGCAAAAGGAACCAGAAAGCCATTGTATTATTATACCTTGAATGTCACCATGAACCGCAATTGTGAGATGGAGGGAGTGGAGACTACAGCGGTGGTGCAAAATGCGCTAACTGAATATGTGATGATGATGATCAGACAACGTTCTACACGGTGGTGGAAGTGAAAATTTTCGAACACTGTAACATTTTATGAATCTCGTAGTGTCTGCATGTGGTGGAGGGGTGACACAGATATATAGATATATATATATATATATATATATATATAGAGAGAGAGAGAGAGAGAGAGAGAGAGCTTTGTTAGAATTTTTCTGTTATATGCCACCTATATTGTGACAGGCGAGCCGTCAATCGTCCCCTCTATGACAGCAATTAAAAAAAAAAGAAGAAATTCATCTTCTGAAATGAATATTTTTAACGCAACAATTTGATATTGACACGGTTACAGGGAGGGGGCCACCAAAAGAGAGAAAGTAGGTCGCATTTGATAGCGGCCAAAAACATTGTTATCAGAACATACACTATATATTTTCCTTTTCCTTTTCCTATATATATATATATATATATATATATATATAGGAAAAGGAAAAGGAAAATATATATACTATGTGGAAATAAAGAGAAACCAGTCAACCAATCAGAGAACGTAAATAAGCAGACCCAGAAAATGTACAAGAAGCGGTATGAATGAATGGGGAAGGTGATCCGTTGGAAATTGTGCAAGTGATGTAGATCATTGTTATATGCAGAAACAAGAATCAATCCGAGAGAATAAAACATATGAGTGAATGTAGTAAGTTAGTCTAAAAAGTCTGGGCGGGAAAAGTCGTACGTTGTAAACTGTGTGAGCGACGATATTTTGATCATGCTGATCAAGAAACTATTTTCCATTATCCTTGGAAAACTATTTCCCAGAAATGAAATTCATAAGATTTCTCTGAGACTTTCAAATTGAAACGGATCACCCTTTCCAGACTAGAGGAGCAGACCTGTCAACTCAGAAAAGGCATAGGGTAGACTTCGCCGTTCCGGCAGAGCAAAAATAAATTTAAAATAATAAAAGTGAAAGATAGATAAATATCTCTTACTTGCCAGACAGCTGAGGAAGTCGTAGACGATAGGCATGACAGTAGTTCCGATCATTATGGGAGCACTCGGAACGGTGCTGACTAGCCTAGGGAACTGTTTAGACGTACTGGAAAGTCAAGGGAAGGCTTGGAACAATTCAAACGACAGCATCACCGTAAACAGTCAAAATACTAAGATGAAATTAATGAGTTTTTTGTTTAATATCCAGCATCAGTCATCACTTCTATTGTTGCCTCCACTCAATGCATGAATAATAATAATAATAATAATAATAATAATAATAATAATAATGAAGGGAGCTCCGAGGAGGCGGGTGGAGTAGACATGATTCGTTACGGCAAATTCAGAATGAGGTTCCTATCGGAAGTTATCCTGCTACTGGCATATCACGACAAGAAAATGCTTCCTCCTCAATGCTGTTTTTCCTGATAGCCATAATATCAAAGTCAAGGAAATTGAAAAGCTCAAGAAAAACACCGACTTCAAGACTGAAGTTGCCAGGGTGGGACAGAACGTTCACGCCACAATTCTAGTTACCATTCAGGCGTTCGGGTATATACCACCGATTCCTGTATTGCAAAAATCGAAATAAAGTCTAATATCCCATCGCTTCAGAAGTGTGCGTTGCTTAGCACCGCAAGTATTCTGCGACTGAGATCATACGACTTGACGAAAAACACCCATAATGCAAAACGATAACAATGCGAACGATGATAATAATAAATGTGCTATACTATCATTAATCAGAGCTCTTCTAATCTTAATTGAATTCTGATCTTAATTGATTGTAGATATTAGCATGTCCATATTTTGTCTTGGTGAATTAAATTCCATCGTTTGAATTGCAGGTTAGACTCGACTCCCTAGCTGTGATTGGCAACCATTCAAAGGGGAGGAAACCGAAGAAAAAGCAACGAGAAATTACTCCGCTATCTTTTCTAAGAATGCATGGAGAGTCACAGATAATAAATGAAAGAAAGTGGAGAGCCGTGATCGCCCACGTCATGAAGAGACATAGCATTTAAAAAAAATATGGTATCAATGGAGCATCACCAATCAGGGTTCGATTTCTTGTAGTACACCACAACAGTTCAAAAGTTTGAAGCCACCCTCAGAATTAGCAACGGAAGATATATATATATATATATATATATATATATATATATATATATATATATATATATATATATTTAAATGATTCATCGAATCTGAAACCTCTACAGAATGCAGAAAGCACTGGACAGCCATTTCGTCCTATATTTGGGACTCATCGGCAGTGCGCATCCCAAATATAGGACGAAACGGCCGTCCAGTGCTTTCTGCATTTCAGACTCGATGAATCACTTAAATATAATTATCAAATTCTCCTAATAATTTCAAATATATATATATATATATATATATATATATATATATATATATATATATATATATATATATATATACATACATTGAGAGAGAGAGAGGAAAATGAAAAGGAGCTCTTAGTGTCATTGAAAAGAGAATGGAGTCAGTTATTAAACTTATCCTTTGAGAAAATTTTGCGACGAATACCAAAAATTTGTGCTGCAGTAATCAAGGCTAAGGGAGGATATTTTGACGAGAGCGAAATTTAAATATAAAATGATTTTGTTCTTTTCGTCATAATAAAATTAATAAAAAATCATGTATCACTTTTTTAACAATATATTATACATAATCTTCTCGTATTTAAAGTCAAAAAATACTTCTGGGACCAATTTAAAAAATTACCAAGAGTATCCTCAAACATTTGAACTGTAGTGTAGCTCTATACTATTATAGGCGACAAGCTCTTTTTTCCTTAATAGTACAAAGGCTTGCGGCCACATCATGTTTAAACACTGGTTCTCTTACGATTACCGATCGATCATGGTCAGTAATGTGTGATCTTTTGGAAATACCAGGGGCTGTAAGCTTGGGCGTGTAATGCATAATGGTTCGGAATTGTTAATCGGAGAGCAGAAGTCTGTATGCCAGAGAGAATGAGGCACCGCATAGCCTCTAACAACTTTGGCTTTCGCGATTACTTGCGGCGCTTTAATAGGTCATTAAATAAGTGTAAGGTTTCTATTTCTCGCCGCTTCAATCAATATGAGGTGTTATCACCCTCTGCTGATAAAGCTGATTATTTTGCTCGTAAATTCTCCTCAAACTCCTCTTAACTCATCCGGAATATCCCTGCTTAACTCTCCTCCCAGAACTGAGTCTCATATAACCCCTTCCATGGTTTCTGCTATAATCTCTAACCTTGGGCCCATAAAGAACGTGAACTCGATAGTATCCCCGTAATAGTCATTGAGAAGTTTGCTCCCGAATTGGCTCTGGTTCTTTCTAAACTCTATAATAAATGCCTCGCTGCTTCCGCTTTCCTGTCAGCTGGAAGTCATCATCTGTAGTTCCAATTGTTCAGAACACTTGTGAACCATTTGACCCTTCCAACTATCGGCCTATTAGCTTTCTACCTCTGTTAGGGAACCTCCTAGAGGTCCTAATCAATTCTGAATTGTTTCATCATCTCTTATCACACGGCCTTTTCTCAGACAAGCAATATGACTTTCGTTTTTCCAGGTCAGCTGCTGATGTACTGACGATATTTGAAGAAAGAGTTTATCATGCGCGAGATAAAGTCCGGACTGTTACATTGGACATCTCGAAAGCCTTTGACAGGCAATGGCATTCGGGTCTTTTCCACAAGCTGAAAAGTTATGGTGTCTCCGGACACTTTTTTGAACTGATTTAATCTTTTCTATCAAATCATGAAATGAAAGTTATCCAAAACAGTCACTCGATTAGACCCTTTCGTACTAACGCAGGTCTCCCCGCAAGGCTCCATCCTTGGTCCTACATTATTTTTAATTTTCATTAATGATCTTCATGATGACATCAACTTGTTATCTACGCTGACGACATCACAATTTACACATGCCTCGATAGTAAGGCTTACCAGTCTAACAAGATCAAAATGGCAACCGATGGTCAAAACGACCTCAAGTCCATGGTTAACTAGAGAAAATGATGGCTTGTTCATTTTAACGATTCCAAAATGAAACTTCTCTTCATTAATCATTTGAGACACCCCTTATTGCCTTCCATCAACATGGCTGATGCTATCCTTTCTCCGGTTTCTCCGGTTCATGTTCTCTGCTGATATGAAGTGGAAAAAGCCTATGTTGAATCCATTGTTGGTCAGCGGCTAAGAAAGTCAGTTCACTATGTCAAGCGAGACAATTTTTCTCTCCAGAATCTATCTTACATATCTATAAGTCTACCATTCGTCCATGCTACCACATATAGTCCGGTGCCCCTGCTATTTACCTTGATCTAAAAAAGAATCTGCAATATTATTGGTCCTGATCTAGCGGCTTAGCTCCAGTCACTTTCCCACCGCCGTAAGGTTTCCCTCTCTATCTCTTTTCTATAAATACTTTCATGGTAATTGTTCGAATGAGTTCTTCGCTGTGGTACATAAAGTTTTTGAATTTAAGCGTAGTACGAGACTGGCGTCGAGATCTCATCAACTTAAAGTTGACATGAAACTCCCATCTGGCTCCATGCTTTCCAGGCAACTTTAATCTGCAAAAAAATTAAATGCAATGTCAATCGCTATCTACTGTCCAGCTGATCTTCTCTTTCTGATTCCCCATTAATGTTTCTGTTACCAATTCTTCCACACCCTGTAACTCCTTGTGCTTTAGTGGCATTACTGTCTTGCTTTGGGTGATTTCGATGTTTTAAAAAAGTTCGTTATATTCACTTATGTGCAAATTACCTTAAGGAAAGATATGAATTTACCTCTTCTCCCCTGCTATGGGTTAATTAATAGAACATGTATCAGTAAATCAATATCATCTCTAAAAAATCTTAAAATGTAAAACATTTTCTGGCTTTAAATAACCCGCAAAAAGTTGATAAGCAGTAAAAAAATCAATTAATCAAACCTTAAAGGTACTAGATGGGTGAAATCAACGGTATAGATTACAACGAAATTTCACTCTTTCCTCTAGCTAATATATCTGACGATATTGTTATAAACCTGCTGACTTTATTTAGTTGAATGAATGCTATGGACACCGGAAATAATGATCCCGTTTCTGGTATTTAGTGAGAGCAGCAGTATCTGGAGTTAATGGAAAGTGAGATGGGAATTAAGAGATTATATTCGTAATTTACATCGGAAGCCGAAAAAAGAAGAAGATTTATTGAGTCGAAAGTATAGCGAACTGATGAGGAGAACGAAAATCAAAACTAGCTTCCTATTTCACAATGGAGAACGAATTATCGCCGCTGGTCTTCGATAGAGGAGGAGCAAATGCAAAAATTATTTTAATGAAAGAAATAATGAATCGAAAAGCGAAAAGGAATTTTATTAAATTTGAATAATGCCAAATGATTTCGAACAAATAGTTCAATCGAGATTGAACCTTGAAAACGTGACAGGAATTTTCTGCAACAGCTATTCAAGGACTAATTTGCATTTGGTTTTGTTTTGTTTTGTTTTTGTTCATACCCAAATGTAAAACTGATTCTATATTACCATATTTCTGAGAGTGCTTGACTACAATTCACAGGCACAAAGACAGACAGACAGACACACACACACACACACACACACACACACACACACACACACACACACACACACACATATATATATATATATATATATATGAGATAATATGTAAACGTTACGAGAATTTAAGGTTTATTCAGGCTAACATTATTGCCAAAAAGAACTCAACAAATCGCAAGATTTAGCAAACATCTGGCTCCGATGATAGTTTTGGTGTAAAGCACTTAAGTTGGTCAATGAGATAAGTCAATTGAACTTTTCTGGATTTGTTAAATATATATATATATATATGTATGTGTGTGTGTGTGTGTGTGTGTGTGTGTGTATAGAAAAATAGGAAAGAACACGTTAGGTAAATAATCCGAAGTCCTTTAGTATTTTTGTTTTTATTTTTAAAAAACAGTGCTCAATACAAAAGTAGAGCTTAAATTATAATTATAATTGTTTTTAAAAATATGATTCCTTCGCTACATAGGAGTTCTCATGTTTCAAAAGCAAGAGCCAAAAACCTCAATATAATTATTAAAATTAAATTGAATTAAAGTATCAAGCTCTGTTGCCTCCTCAAGCGAAATGTTTGGATTTATGTAGCGAAGGAATCATATTTTAAAAAAATAATTACATATATATATATATATATATATATATATATATATATATATATATACATACATATTAGTGCGATACAAACGGACATATTAAAGAAAACAAATTTCTAACATAATGGTGGGGTAACAAAAAATATATATTACACCGATATTATGTTATAAATTTGATTCCTTTAATATGTCCTCATATACACACACACACACACACACACACACACACACACACACACATATATATATATATATATATATATATATATATATATATATATATATATATAAAGGGTGTTCCTATAATTTGGACCGATTTTAAATATGAATTAAGTTTAAGCATCTAATGTTTTTTTCTTTTTCTTTCAGATTTGGCGGACATTTGGGCCATATTATTTTTCACACATAATTGTCATGACTTAAATAGCATGATCCAATAGAGAAATAAATAAATTTCTATCAATAACACTGATTTATTTACTGCTGACTTTGATCCGTCGTAATGAAACACCCTTTTTATATATATATATATATATATATATATATATATATATATATATATATATATATATATATATATATCTATATATATATATATATATATATATATCAATGTGTGTATGTGTTATTTTGATGGCTACTATTATTCGAGAAGTTTTGTTTGTCACAAAATTATGTGCACCTTATTCTGACATAATTTCTCGAATATTCAGACCGGTAGATGTAGTTGGATTAAAAAACAAAGCTTCTACTCGAATATGAATATCCATAAAAAATACCGTTTACACAAAAAAGAATTAGAAATAACAATATGCCGTATTTAACCATTTTCTATATATATATATATATATATATGTGTGTGTGTGTGTGTGTGCTGCAGTAGGTACACAGTAAGCTTTATACTCTTATTCAGTCAGTTATGTTGACGAGTAGGTTTCCCGCAGTAGGTTGCCATTTCTTTTTGCAGTGGCCAGTTGCTATGCAAGGCTCTTTACCCATAGCTAGTGGGGGAGTAGAAGAGGATTCATACCTTTCCCAAAGGTATTAAATGAATTTAATGGATTCGACTGGAATTCGAACCCGGCTTTCCCGTTTCTCAATCCGAGCCGCTATCCATTACCGTGCCTCGTCTGAAATACATGCCTTGGGTGAGGTAGTATTATAATACTGGTAATAGTAGTACCAGAAATACAATACTAGTATGCTGGTAATACTGGTACTCTAATACTGATATTCTAATTATTATCAGTATTATAATACTAGTTTAATACTAGAAATCATTTAATTAATTAAATTCATTTTTAATTTCATAATTTTTATTATAATACATTTATTATATTTATTTTTCAATAAATGATAATGATAAATGTTTTGCAGGTAAAAAGGAGTGTGTGAAAAAAGGGGGGCAAAAGTTTGAATATTTGATTGATATGTTATCATTGATATGAATATTATTTATGTTTGTATAATCAATACATTTTGTGCGAACGTTCTATTTTAATTACTGTATACCTACTTTTGCAACTATATATATATATATATATATATATATAGA
Source organism: Acanthosepion esculentum (assembly GCA_964036315.1). Classification (NCBI taxonomy): domain Eukaryota; kingdom Metazoa; phylum Mollusca; class Cephalopoda; order Sepiida; family Sepiidae; genus Acanthosepion; species Acanthosepion esculentum. Next base: position 1,169,073 of record OZ038492.1, on the reverse strand, counting down.
TATATATATATATATATATATATATATATATATATATATATATATATATGTATAGCATAGCTATCTACATTTTTTTGTGGATTCTTCTAGACTCAATGAGGATCGCGTTGTATCGTAACGGTCTGGATTCGATTCTTGGTAGTGGATGCGCACAGCTTTCTACATTCTTTTGTGGATTCTTCTAGACTCAATGAATTAATATATATATATATATATATATATATATATATATATATTAATTCATTGAGTCTAGAAGAATCCACAAAAGAATGTAGAAAGCTGTGCGCATCCACTACCAAGAATCGAATCCAGACCGTTACGATACAACGCGATCCTCGGTAGTGGACGCGCACTGCTGATGAGTTTCAAATAGGAGGAAACAGCCGTTCAGCGCTTCCTGCATTCTGTTGTGGATTCTTCTAGATTCGATGAGTTACCATACATCAAGAAGACATCAAGGAAGTTGATAAGTTTATCTCCTAGGGAAGCGTCGTCTGTAGGATGCAGGAGAGACAGGTGAAGACATCAAGTGCCGAATCCACAAAGCCCGACACTCTGCGGCTAATCTGGAGATCAACAGCCCTCTCACTTTATAACAAGATGTGGATCTTCAGAAGATCGACACCCACAAACTTTAGACATTTTCCAACCGATGTCTCAGGAACGTCCTCAATATCAGGTGGCCGGAAGTCGTCTCCAACGACCAAGTGTGGGACAGGACCAGATAAGCCCCAATCGAGATTGACATCAAGAAACGGAAAATGGGGATGGATAGGCCTCACACTCCGCAAGTCTGCTTCTAGTGTCACCAGGCAGGCTTTTGACACAAGGGAAGCGAAAAGTGGGTCGACCAAAACAGACTTGGTGCAGAAGTGTTGACGCAGAGGTGAAGGCAGCCGGCACGACATGGGCCGAGCTGAAGAGGATCGCCCGGAACCGTGTTCGTTGGAGAGTTGTTGTTACGGCCCTATGTTCCCTAAGGAATCAAGAGGCATGAATAAGAAAAGAAAGAATATCTGAGTACTTTTACTTATCGTTAGCCATTATCAAAGTATTGTGTTCTATCGTCGGTTTCTTCATTTTCAAGTATCATGTGCCTTGCCATGTCTTAACCTGGCAGTTGCTGCCTATTTTTGTTTTTATTATTTATGCATAAAAAATGATATAATATCCCCAAAATATTACTTATTTTTAATTTTACAATTAATAAAGAAAATATATGCCAATTATGGTAAAACGTTTTAATGCTCGCTGACATGACACTTGCCATAATACAATCAAAAGTGACATTTTGTAATAAATTTAGTTAAAACTAAACACTCCTAATGCCACACAATGACAAAAATATCGAACTTACTGCCCAACTGTTAGGCCACAGTTGGCCCTAGCGAAAATATTTAAGAAAAGTTATCAACCTTAGACCGGAGGGATGAAAAATAAGGGGTTTTGTCACCTCCCCTGTTTGAGGGACAGGGCATTCTGGGTGCAGGAAGTTCGTCCATGGCACCATGTCGAGCTAGGCAGATCTCTGAGACCCACATCTTATCATTACGCATCCAGCGGCTCCATTCACAATTTAAATTGTATTTAAATTAATAATGTTTTGCTCATAGTTTATCCTCTCGTTTCATCTTTTTATCTTTCTGCTCATAAGCACATTTCATCCCCCGTGGGAACATAACACCAAACATTTACGAATATATCTATACGGATTGATTGAAATAGCAAAGATCGTGAAAGACTCACATGACTGTCGACATAAGAGATAAATAATCGATAAAAGAAAGAATAATAAATATTTATAGTTCCTTTTTGCGGCCATTCAACTGAGTAATAAAACTAACTTGGTGGTCCAGAACGTCATTGTTAGAACTAAAAGCGATCACACGAGCATAAATTATTGTTATTTTGCATATGCGTCGCATATATTTACATGCTCACATTAGCTTTTATATAAACACATGCTTGCATTCCAATAATCATATCAATCGGCCGATTTTACACGAAGTCTAGTTACATAGAATTAATTATGTATTTGCAAAATAAGTTTCTTGAACTCTTACAGTGCCTCCCAAAAGTTTACAACACATTACAAAAATGTTTCTTGAGCATTATTTATATTATTCGGAGTATTGTCCTCATTTGTCGCCATATTTATTACAACGTTTAGGATGTTGTACGCTCCGGCCTTCTTCAGGTGGTTGGAATGTTGAACTGAAGCCTTTATTTCGCTCACTGGGGTAGACTGTTCTAGTTCCATGTGCCATGTTTAATGGATGTCAGTTATCAGTTATCTCCTGTTAATATACTTCTGAAAGTTCTCCATTGCCTTAACTGGGTATTGAACTCACACTCTTTGGGTCCTGTCAATGAGTGTTTTCGCTTAAGAACTGTTTTTTTTTATTTGGAGTCCTTGAAAGTTGTCATATCGACGAAGTGAACGACTAATTGTATCTGTACTCAATTTTACTCCCCTTACTTGTAGTGCGCACCCTGAAATTCTTTAAGCGTAACTCGGGGCCCGTTGCCAACTTTTCTCGCCAATAATCTTGCCGTACGTTCCGTTACCTTTCTAGGACGACCAGGGCTTTTTGGGGGGACGAATGGTTTGACACGTCTTCCAGTGACGAACTATCGTACCAACTGAACTCAATGGCACATTTAACTGACAAGATATCTTCTGAAAACCAAGTCCATTTGTATGAAGGTCAACAATACGTTTAAGGAGGTCTTGATCAATTATTTTGCTTTTCCCCATTTTGTCAATGTTTAAAAGACGGTTGACAGAAAACGAATGACGCAATACTTTTAATCACTTCTAAAAATAATCATAAAATTAATCTGGAACGTTCTAAAAACAACCCCATCCTAATTTGGAACATTCTAATAAAATTTGAACACTTTTATAAAAAAAGCTGTTATAAATAAAATAAATGTATCTGTCTATATTTCTGAGATGAGGTATTATGTACACTATTTACATTATTCGGACTATTGTCCTCATCTTTGTCGCCATATTTATTACAACGTTTCAGCTTTGCAGTATCTGTCTATATTTCTGAGATGAGGTATTATGTACACTATTTACATTATTCGGACTATTGTCCTCATCTTTGTCGCCATATTTATTATAACGTTTCGGACATTTTACGCTCCGGTCTTCTTCAGGTGGTTGGAATGTCGAACTGAACCCTTTATTTCGCTCACTGGGGTAGACTGTTCTAGTTCCACGTGCCATGTCCAATGGATGTCAGTTATCTCGTGTTAATTCCCCTCCCAAATTTTTCCACCGCCTTAACCGGGTATTGAACTCACACTCTTTGTGTCCTGTCACTGGATCTAACTAACGCCTTTATCCACTGAGCCATGTGTTAGTTAGATCCAGTGACAGGACCCAAAGAGTGTGAGTTCAATACACGGTTAAGGCAGTGGAGAACTTTGAGAGGGTAATTAACAGGAGATAACTGATAACTGACATGGATACGTGGAACTAGAACAGTCTACCCCAGTGAGCGAAATAAAGGGTTCAGTTCGACATTCCAACGACCTGAAGAAGTCCGGAGCGTACAACGGCTGAAACGTTGTAGTAAATATGGCGACAAAGATGAGGACAATAGTCCGAATAATGTAAATAGTGAAAAATAAAATGTGTTGTAAACTTTAGAGTTACTAAAGATCGGTGTTTCTTTGTGTGATATATTTTTTGAAGGTTTTAAAAAATTCTGATTGTTTGACTGATTGCCTAAATATATGCTCTACGAGCAGTAAAAGTTTAATTGATGTAACCGTATTAGAAATACCTAAAAACATATTTTGTAATGTGTTGTAAACTTTGGCGTAACACTGTATATAAAATCATGAGAGTTATGGACCCATGTTAAGACACAAATATATGTATGCATATTTTGTGTGTGTATGTGTGTGTGGGGGCATTTAGTCTTGTCTATTTACTTTCTAGATACACTCGAAGAAATATCTTTAAGGCTTGAAAAATGTGTCACTCATAAGAACGTACAGACAGAAACTACGAATAATCGATCTCATTTATATATCACTGGCTATAATGTTTTGACCCCCACTCTCTATATAAAGTCTTTGTTTGTCAGCTTGTGTGTTATCGAACTCCTCCTACAGTTTTGTAGATAGACTACCCCATAACCATATATATTCTTAAACTATATTATCCAGGGTACTTGGATAAGCATATTTCATCTTGATCAAAGGGGGTTCCTGGAAGACACAAATCCCCACTGATTTTTTCCCCCTTTGATTTAAATTAAATTTAAATTTGAACACGGGAATGACTCTTAGTGTACTTCGATAAGTATATTTCATTTTAATCAAAAGGTTGCCCCGGTGGGCACCCTCACTGATTTTTTCCCCTTTAATTTAAATTAAATTTAAATTTGAACACGGGAATGTCTCTTAGGATACTTCGATATTTCTTTTAATCAAAAGGGGTCCCCGGAGGGCACAAACTCCCACTGTTTTTTCCCTTTGATTTAAATTAAATTTAAATTGGAACAAGGGAATGACTTCCATACAAAATATAGAAGGAGAAAGCCAGAAGATGGAGGTCACACAGGCAAGATCACTTTGATCAAAGTGGGGTCCCCGGGGGGTGGAGGACACAAACACGCATTGAATTTTTTCCCTTTGATTTAAATTAAATTAAAATTTGAACAAAGGAATGATTCTTAGGGTACGTCGATAATTATATTTCGTATTAATCGAAAGTGGTCCCCGGAGGGCACAACCAACCTCTGAATTTTGTTCTTTTGATTTAAATTAAATTTGAATAACTTCTATACAAAACATAAATGAGAAAAACAGAAGATGGAGGTTACATCGGCAAGATCACTTTGATCGAAGGGGTCTCCCGGGGAGGGCACAAACTCCCACTGATTTTTTCCCCCTTTGATTTAAATTAAATTTAAATTTGAACAATGGAATGACTCTGAGGGTAATTCGATTAGGAGAAAGCCAGAAGATGGAGGTCACCTCGGCAAAATCACTTTGTCATAATCTTGAAGAGGAGGAGAATAATAAGGTGGAGGAGGAGAAGGAGGGGGAGAGAATAATAATAATAATAATAAACATACATATATTTACTATTACTATGTACGATGACGAGTCCAACAACTCATTAGAGTCATAGGGACACGACATGTACTGCAGTCGCAGTAGAAAAGGTGTTTCTTGGGTAGGATAGCGTGATGGAGCCCAAACCCAGTTGATTTAAATCCAGAGCTTTATTTTTCTAGACCAGTTGCCACCCAAGGCTATAGGATCCAGTCTGATCCACTATTCACTCACAGCTGGGGGAAAGAGATGGATTCATACCTTTCCCAAGAGTATTAGCACGTAAGTGAATGCAATGAATTCGACTTTCCGATTCCTCAATCCGAGCCACTATCCCATTATTCCACCGAGCCTCCATATAGTTTCTATAGAACTTTAATTACTAATCTTTTGTATATACTTTAGTATCTCCAGCAGGTCTCTCTATGATTCGAGTGTTATGCCGATACACAGAAATTCTACGCTCATTTTAAAATATTAACATTATTTAGATAATAAGACATATTTATACATTCTTTTTATAGATACAAATATTTAAGTAAATGCTCTGTTTATAATAAACAGTATTAAACAATATTTACCGGCCTAAATGTGCGAGAAATTTTCATAGAAAATATTCGTTCTCCGACAGGATTCGAACCTGTATCCTATACGGAACCGTCATATAGCCTGACGTGCCTTTAACCGATTCGGCCACTGAGGATCTTTCGGTTAGCAAGGTCGAATTTACTGCTTATAAACTTCAATCTTCCATGAATCTCTCACATACATTCATATCTGCTCATGGCGTATCAAATGTAAACAAATGACGTCACACATTATGAAATGGACAAAGTCGGACAATTATTTTAAGACATTTTATGTTTATACATTCTTTTTAGATATACATATAATTAAGTTAAAGCTGTGTTCATAATAAACAGTATTAAACAACATTTATCGGCCTGAATGTCCGAAAATTTTTCATAGAAAATCGAACCTGTATGCTACATGGGACCGTCATGTAGCCTGACGTGCCTTTAACCGATTGGGCCACAGAGGATCGTTCGGTTAGAAAAGGTCGATTTTACTGTCTTTAAACTACAATCTTCCATGATTCTCTCAGGTACGTTCATATCTGCTCAAGGCGTATCCAAATGTAAACAAATGACGTCACACATTATGAAATGGACAAAGTCCGACTATTATTTTTAGACATTTTTATGTTTATACATTCTTTTTACAGATACAACTATTTAATTAATGCTCTGTTTATAATAAACAGTATTAAACAACATTTACCGGTCTGAATATAAAAAGAATGTAGAAACATAAATATGTCTTAAAATAATTATCGTCCATTTCATAATTTATAATAATAATCTAAATAAGTTAATAAAAAGTATTTAAATTATGCAGATTATGCTTTTGAAATAAATTGAAAAAAAAACGATTTTGATAAAAAATAATTTCTTTTTAATACGAGAAAATATCAGTTTTATTTATGAGAGATCATAGATACCAATCAACGTTTTTCGTACTAAGATTATCATCCTCATTAGTGATATTATTAGTAGTAATATTAGTAATACTATTAATAGTAGTGATGTCACTATTTTCAGTTGCGAACACACAAACACAGCAGCCCATTTTGTCCTATTGTGTATGAAGCACCACTTTCATCGTTTATTGTATGCTTTATTTTAACACTAGTTATGGTTAGAGTAACAACAAAGCAGGAAAAAAGTCATATTATTCATTATCAGATTCTGTTTCATTCATTTATTCAAATCGTATTTCTGTCAGAATCGCTAACGTTTGTAGAAGGAAAATGAAATATTGCAGTGTCATATTCTGTAAAATGTTATGTATTTTTACGAAGTTCTTATATTAAAACTAACTAAACATTTTTCAGACAAATTTCTGCAATTGGGCAGAACGCAAGGAAAAACAATTGAAAACATGAAGACAAAACCTTGTTATGAAGCAGAATTCAATTGTCTTTTTGCTAAATTGAGAAACCAACAAGCATTTGAATCTTTCTTTCCTCATGTGTTATACAGGATGTCCATAAATTCCGTGTGCACTTTAAAAAATTTATAACTTTATTTGTATTTGCGATAGAAATAATCTGTAAAAAATGTTATAAAGTCTAATGTTCCTAGTTTTAAGTATAGCTAAAATAACTAATGTGATTTCAGGCATTACTGTAAATCAGTTAGCAAATGTTTTCCGTGAACTGCAAAATCGTATTACCCTTTGTATTGCTAATGATGGAGGACATGTGGAAACTTAAATAAAATTTCAATAAAACCTTAAAAAATATAGATTTACTTCTTTCTAATCCTTTTTACAAATTATTTCTATCGCAAATACAAATAAAGTTATAAATTTTTTAAAGTGCACACGAACTTTATGCACACCTATTTTCGGTTTTTGAAACGTATTTTATTTGTTTGATTCGACATCATGATACAGATTTGCAGACAAAACAAAATCACCCCCGAAAAGTTAATGATAATCACGATCCCATCATATTTTTGGCAATCCTATTTTATGTTAAATTTTACGTTAACTAATTGCTTGGTGAACGACGAGATTTTACAGAAAATGGAAATAAAAAGTAAACTAATACTTAACATCAGGAAGAGATAGTTGGAATTTATAGGCCGCATAATGAGGATAGAGGGTTTGGAAAATCTGATACTCAAAAGACATATTGAGGGCAAGACATAGAGGAAAGCAGCACGTAACATAATTGATGAGCTTGAGTAATCGGTTTTAGGAGAAATAAGGAAAAGAGAATTTATTAAGAGCTACAAAGGACATGAAATTAGGGAAAGCCATCACCGCAGAGGTCCTGATGCGTCACGGCACATAAAGTATATTTTCTTGGTGTCGATTGATTGATTGAGTATTCGGATGGCGGAATAGGTTTTAGGAGAAATAAGGAAAAGAGAATTTATTAAGAGCTACAAAGGATAGGAAATTGGGGAGAGCCATCGTCGGCGAGATCCTAGTGGGGCACATAAAGTATAATTTTCTTGGTGTCGATGTCAAACAATGCTGTCACCGAAATGGAATTTTTCAGAATTTATCAAATAGAGGTTATTTAAAAAAGAATCTCTGTATAAGAACTCGGGATCATTTAGGGATATTTATTATCTTGTGGTCCTTAAAGAAAATGGCAATAGAAAGAACTCTTATACACAATATCAGGAAAAGACAGCTGAGGTTTCTTGGACATATAATGAGGAAGACAGGTTTAGAAAACTTAGCCTTCACAGGACATACCGAGGGCAAGAGATATAGTGAAAGGCAGCAAGACACCTACCCGACGAGCCTGTGTGACTGGATAGTAGAATGAGAGTGGGGGTTCTTAGCAAAGGAAAAAGAAATGCTAAGAGCCTATTGCCTGTCTCTATATCTCTCTCATGCTCGTTCCTTTTTTTATACTGTCCACGGAGATAAAAAAAAATGGTTTCGAGCGGGAACTCGTCCGATTGACTGACTACAAACTACATCATCTAAAAAAAAAAAAATGTTGTGGATGTGGATGCGCGGAGCTACCCGCTCAGAGACGCATTTTGTCATTTCACACTTCCGACACCGAGCCACTAACCTCAGAGTCAGCAGATGTAGGGGGTACGACAAGCCACACGAGATCGAAAATCGGGAAGAGCCATGATCACCGATGTGTTGAAAAGGCACGGTACATAGAAGAAAATGATTATCCTTTGTTAATATCCAATAAGGCTGTAAAAATCGGCTCGAATAAATACGCCATCTCAAACAAAATATCCGTATATCGTTATGTTTAAAGATTTGCAAATTATTTCGGAGATATTAAGTGAAATAACTTATACCACTATGTAGACGACTACAAGTGTGTAATAAGAAGCTTATGAATTTGATTGATACTTTTAGCCCCAATTTTGTCACCTTGTGTCAGACTAGGCTCAGCTTAGTACAGATCTGCATTATGAAGATACCAGAGATAGCATTGTAATTTTATGATCATGTAAATGATCAATGTATAGAAAAGATACCAAGCAGAGAAGTAGTGTTGTGTTTGCTGGGGTGTGAAGTCCATTTCAATCTATGCAATTATTCTATTTGTCTTCTTCGATGTCCCTGGAGTAGTTTGAATGTATTCATATCACTCGAATGCCTTCAACCATTTTTATGGATAACCCCAGTGCGACCCATTAATATTAACTCATTCGCTTTTTCATTGTGAAAAGTTTGACTTTGAATGAAGGGTCGCAGAAAAAAGAACAACAAAGCAAGAAGAAGAATGAAGCAGAAAGAAAAATAGAAGAAGAAGAAGAAGAAGAAGAAGAAGAAGAAGAAGAAGAAGAAGAAGAAGAAGAGGAAAAAGAAAGAAAGAATCGGAAAGCAAAAAGAAGACGTAAAAAATAAGAAAGAAGAAAAAGAAGAAAAAAGAAAACGTGTAAAAGAAGCAGAAAGAAAAAAGTTTGAAAAATAAAAATGTAAGAAGAAAGAAAAAAGAACAAGAAGGAAACAGAAGAAAAAAGAAAAAGAAGAAAGAATCAGAAAGCCAAAAGAAGACGGAGAAAAATAAAAAAGAAGAAAAAGAATAAAAGAAGCAGAAACAAAAATTAGAAAGTAGAATGAAAAATAAAAAAGTAAGAAAAAACATGAAAGCAAAAAGAAGAAAGAAAAAAAGAACAAAAAAGAAGTAAAAGAATCAGAAAGCAAAAAGAAGAAGCAAGAAAAATAACAAAGAAGAAAAGAAAAAGAAGAAAGACTTAAGAATTAAGGAAAGAAGCAGAAAGAAAAAATAGAAGGAATAATAAGAATAAAAAACAAAGAAAATAAGAAGAAAGACTAAGACAGGAAAAATACGGAAAGAATGGGATAAAAAGAATTATGAAGCAAAAGGGAAGAAAAGAAAGAAGAAAAGAAAGAAGAAAAGAAAGAAGAAAAGAAAGTAAAAGAACGAATGAGACGAGTAATGGATGGAAACGAAAAAATGTAAAAAAACAGAATCAATGTTTAAACATTAAAATACAACAAAGAAAATGGCTTCAAGGAACATTGAACAGAAAAGAAGAAAAAAAGCAGGCGAGATCGATTAGAAAGATCAGAAGAACAGAAAAATGACCAAATAAAAGAGAGAGAGAGAGTGAGAGAGTGAGAGGGAGAGAGAGAGTGAGAGGGAGAGAGATGGAAAATGAAGGGGGGGGGGAAGAAGTAACAAGGCGAAAGAATTACAACGGAAAAACTATGCAATAAAACGTTAACGAAATATAATGAACCAGAGAGGAATTTTCGTTATTACATAAATGAGAGAAAGATTTTAATGATGAGGTTCAATATAGAAACGCATTGGAAGTTTTCAAGACAAACATATTGCTTAATACAAATGGCTTAACAGTTGTTCGTTTCAACGTTGCTTTGAATTGATTTAAAACACAGGGTCCGAGGCAATTGTCTCTACTTAAAAACAAATCTATCTATCTATCTATCTATCTATCTATCTATCTATCTATCTATCTATCTATCTATCTATCTATCTATCTAGCGTTTGTCAATATCTATCTATCTATCTATCTATCTATCTATCTATCTATCTATCTATCTATCTATCTATCTATCTAGCGTTTGTCAATATCTATCTATCTATCTATCTATCTATCTATCTATCTATCTATCTATCTATCTATGTAGCTAGCTTGCTACAGTTTGTCAGTATCTGTCTACAGTTTGTAAATATCTATGTATCTGTCTATTTCAATCTCTTCAAATCTACAGGATGCGATGAATAAATTGTCGTCTAAATGATGCAAAAATGAAAATAACACTGACATCTCATTTTTTTAACAGATATATTTAACAAATTTACACAAAAATATTTTGTAATACGAAAAAGGAAATTTATTCAAGAAAATTGTCATTGGCTTCAACCACGGCCTCCAGACGACTTCGGTATCTCCTGCAACTCTTTTGGGTGGACTCCTTGTTTAAGTTGGCGAATGCTGGCGATTTTCTTAAATTATGTTTTAACAGATAAAGTCTCCGTAGAACAACAATAAAATGTTATCAGCACTTGTCACCGATCGTTAATTACTTATGAATGGCTGCTGTTAGTTAAAAATCACTGCTACTGTTTGTTTTAAAATTCCATTTCTCTGTTATTTTCAACTTAAAGTAAATAGTATTTTCCAAATCAGATTAATTATACTTGAAATCAGCAAATATTCCTCAAATAAAGTTTTAGAAAAGTATGTTTTATTTTTCAAAGATTTTAAATACAGAGAATTCCACTGCGATGAAAGACGATTAAAAAATCGATTCCAAGCAATATAATCTCTGTTTGAAATAAACCAGAGTATTTTGTTTACTGAAAATAGTAAATTTAATTCTTTAGCTTTCAGTTAAAGCTAAAATGAAAGTTTTTTCATTTATAAAAGATCATTTGAAACCAAGCTATCGGAAATTAGTGGAGGTACCTAAACGCCTTAAGGCGTTTATCTGGCCGTATTCGAGATTATGTACGCATATAATACGAACGAGTACTCTTGGGGGAAGAACTCTAACTTGTTTCACTTTCATTAAAGCTTCATTAGTTTCTCTGACCAAAGATTCTCTACTGGAGCAGAAATAAAAGTGAAAAAGTATGTTATCATATATATATATATATATATATATATATATATATATATATATATATATATATATATTGCAGTGAAATCATGTAAAAACCACAACACAATTGCAGTCGTGTTTCAATGCGTATCAAGGCTTCTCATCAGGCGATTGTAAATTACTGGCGAGTGAACGATTTATTTAGATTTAAAAGCAAAATACATCCTTTTTTTTACGAAAAAAGTGGGTTACAACGTTTGAGATTTACTCTGATCAACTAATCAAATATGACCTACGCTAAATTTAAACTAAGTGAAGCAGCAAAAATAAAAATTATTTTTTATAAATGGGTCATGACCCGTAGATTGGCAGATAACGGCAGCCAAACATAAACTAAAGCGAATACATATGGTTACATAAATTATACAAACCAGACAATGCAGTTTCCTAAGAAATAAAAGTGGGGTATAGAGGTAATTTAACAAAATGCTAAGCAAGTTATATGCTTTTTGAATTTCATACATCATCTTTTTTGTAGTTGATAAATAAATGACTTCTTTAAAAAACTAGTAAATAATTTAAACATATAATTATTTAGTAAATTAATATGTAACTTTTAAGTAAATATCCTTCATATAAGACGTTAAGAACACTAACCAATCAACGTAAAATACCAATACAACTGTACAAGATGTTCCTAATACTACCAGGAAATTAATACAAAATTATATTAAATCCAGATTAATCTTACAAATAGAAAGATAAACCAGATGTAGTGCAACGCAATACAACTAAAACATGAGAAAAAGTATTATCAAATTCCAAAGTTTAACTAAATTGTAAGGTAAAAGGTAAACTATGCTTACAATTTGCTGTTAATTCACTTCTTTGATTTAATAATGAATTTAATTTGATTAAAACTGGAACTTTGGAATTGTACCCTATTCGTTCTCATCGTACCTATATATATATGTATGTATATATATATATATATATATATATATATATATATATATATATATATATATATATATATAAATTGAACACTGTGGTCAGCACCTAGCGGCGATAGTTTGTTTCATATTTGTGAGATATCATCAGGCCAGGTAGGATGAAAAAAACTGTCACCTTTCGGCATTGACCTAAAGGACATTTGTTAATTTAACTATCATACTTTTTAAACAAATCACATCTACCTGTGCATTCGAGAATCTTAAACGAAAGTTGCCCATATATATGCGTAAGAGTGCATATATAGATGAATAATGATATATTATGTACTGTTGATATAATAAAATTAGAAAAGTGAGAAAAATTCTTTTCAAACCTTTGTTTGAATGGTTGTCCTAGCTCCACCATTCACCATGACCTTGAGAGCTTCCAGCTGCCCAAACCATGCGGCACAATGGACCGCGCCCATGCCATACTAAAATGAAAAAACGAAAAGAAACATGAACTTTTTAACTTGTCTTTTTTCTGCATAAAATTTATTCAAAGTCACTGGAACAAGAAATATGGCCGAATATTAAATATTCAATAAAAGGTTTTATTTCAACTGCGCTTCCATCGCTAATCTATTATTTAAATTGCTTTTTTAGAAAACAATTTTCTCCTTCTTTTTCTTTTATTTGACAGTATTGCTTGTTTTTGCCAACTGAAATCATCCAAGAATATCCAATGAGATTTTTCAAAGTCTATTACTGTTTTTTGTTCTTATAGTTTAAATAAGCAATTAACTAAATTTTAATTAGGCATTATTACTTATTTTTAATCTTTTAGCGCCAAGCAATTTAATAAAGAGACTAAGACGCAATGGCTTACTGAGAATGAAAGAATCTGAGATAAAAAAAAACACACTATTAAAGAGAGACGACAATAAAAGAAAAAAATTCAAGGAGACAGAATTTGACGATTGACATTGCATTTAAATTTTTGAGGTTTTAACTTGACTCTCAGCGAATTCATGAACCAACCCTTTAATCCACTGTCTCGTAGTTGTGAGTTCAATTCCTGGGCTGGTTAGTGATACTTAACCTCATTAGAAACAAACCGAGCAATAACTGAAAATAATTACTAAAATAAGTACTAGTGCTACTAATAAATACTAACAATAATAATTATACAAGAAAACCCTAAACATGGGCAGTGGAATGAGAACAGTCTACCTCCGTAAATTAAATAAAGAGTTTAGTTCGGAATTCCTTGAAAGTTACCCGGATCGACACACACCTGATGAAAGCCGTAGGGCACAACGACTGAAACGTTGTGATAACAACAAAGATGAGGACAACTGTTTGAGTGTAAATGGTGTAAATATGACGAAACTTCCCAGTGCATGTCGGTTTATTTAATATTTTAAAGTTTCATTTGAGTTCAGTCACGCTCAAGAATGAATATCTTGTGATGACGATTTCATTATTCAAATGCTACCTTCGCTTGATTATTGGATGTCTTCTTCGGTGTTATGCGAACAGACTTTCGTTTTTGAATTTAAACATTCGTTATGTCACATGAATTTGGCATCATATGGACTCCGAGAAGCTAAATCCATTTTAAAATGTATTAAAATATATTTAAATTCTGACAAGCCACATGACGCCACATTCGCTTAACATCAAAAATATATAAATTCTAATATATGGAAATCAATATAAATTCTAATATATGAAAATCAATAAGAGAAAATATAGGGTGTTCCAATAACTTGGATCGATTTTAAATGTGAATTAAGTTGAAGCGTCTAATAATTTTTTTTCTTTTTCTTTCAGATTTAACAACTTAAGTCGTTGGCAATTTCAACCATGGAAAGATTAACAATCAATGTATTAAAGTTATCGAAGCCTATTAGGAAATAGACGTTCAAATTTATAAATATACGGCCCAATGATTCTGCTATCAAAAAATAAGCATAGAAATTTAGTTATCAGAAATATTTCATTGAATAAAATACATTTAAAGTTAATTTGTTTTAATTCTAATTGTTGGCCCCTACAGATAATAAAGGGTATTCCAATAACTTGGACCGATTTTAAATGTGAATTAAGTTTAAGCGTCTAATGATTTTTTTCTTTTTCTTTCAGGTTTAACAACTTAAGTCTTTGTCAATTTCAACCATGGAAAGATTAACAATCAAACAACATGATAAAGTCATCGAAGCCTATTACGAAAATGAATGTTCAAAGAGAAATGCATTTCACGCACTTCGCGATTTTTTTAGTCAACATAATCGACCAACGGAGCGTACCATTGGAAAAATTGATCGTAAATTCAAACAAACTGGGTCGTTGGCAGATGTGAATACACCATTGCGTGCTCGTTTAGGCCGTTCAACTGAAAACATTGCTGCAGTGCACGAGAATGTGGCCGAAAATCCAGACCCCTCTATTCGTCATCGCGCGCAGGAATTGAACCTCTCCACAACAACGTTACATCTTTTCCAATCACACTCTCGGTTGGTCGATTATGTTAACCCCCAAAATCGCGATGTGCGCTAAATGCATTTCTGTTTGAACGTCCATTTTCGTAATAGGCTTAGATAACTTTAACACGTTAGTTACAGGAGTTAAATAGTATCATATAAACAGGATAAAAGAAAAAAATACGGACGAGAGCCGATGAAGCAAAGAAAATAAAATCAAACAAGATAAAGTCTGCTAAAAAATCTGGAACAGAAATTGGAAAATAGAATACAAATGTAGAAAAAGCAGAAAACAGTCCAAGACCACAAGTTTCACGCGATTAAGCGATCCTCAGAAGAACGTTAAAAATTATGCGGCAAAAGTTTTGTTCGCATTTATCTTTCTAAAGTGGTTCGGTTCTTCACAGGGATTTTTTTCGTTCAGTGTGAAATGATAGCTACTATTTACGTTATTTATATTTTACTTTTTTCCCGGATTCCTCGTGGGTGAAGTAAGGATATACGGGTGGTGTAAGGGAGAGCGTTTTTGACTGAGAAAATGTGAGAAAATACCAGTCGGATTCGTTACATTTTTCCCGGATTCCTCGTGGGTGAGGTAATGATATACGGGTGGTGTAAGGGATAGCCTTTTCGAAATAATAAATGGGAGAAAATACCAGTCGAATTCGTTACGTTTTTCCCGGGTTCCTCGTCGGTTAGGATATATGGGTGGTGTAAGGGATAGCTTTTTGGAAATAGAAAATGGGAGAAAATACCAGTCGGATTCATTACGTTTTCCCGGATTCCTCGTAGATTAGGTAAGGATATACGGGTGGTGTAAGGGAGTGTGTTTTTGACTGAGAAAATGGGAGAAAATACCAGTCGGATTCGTTACATTTTTCCCGGATTCCTCGTGGGTTATGTAAGGATATTCCCATAGGTGTCAGAAAACATTTCAGGTCACAAAAAACAAATTGGTATTGTGCTTTTGGCTGCTGTTGCTCACGATATTTTCGAAATCGCCGTAGGTGTTGATTGAAGCAGGAGAGAAAATGAAGTCAATTTTGCCTCCAACAAGCTCTGATATTAATCCTATCTACTTTGCCATATGCTCCATACTGGAGATCGATGCTTCCCGTCTCTCATATACGATTGTGTCACACCTGGCAGAAGTTCTTATGACGTTGTGGCACAATTGAGGCGAAGAGGTGATGAACAAGTCATTCACTTCAGTTGATAAGAGGTTAAGGGCTATAGCGAAAGAAAAGGGTGGCCATTTTGAATTGTAATCTATGTAAAGTATTGTCATTACACGTAACCATCAACCTGTAAACTTTCATTCAAAAGTTAAAACTTTTTATTTTATGATTAAATGAATAACGGATAAATATTTATGCTGCACCTTGTACAACCTGATATGTGTGTGTGCCTGTGCGTGTGTGTCGTGTGTGTCGTGTTTGAGTGCAGATATCTCTTGGTAGATATGTATATTTCCGTTTTGACAAGATTTCAAAGTTACAAGTGAAAATGGGCGGATGGGGGTTTTGATTTTAGTTAAATTTATTGGTGCATGAAATTGTTAGAAATTTTCTCGGTGACCTACCCAATGAAATGAAAAGAAAATCAAACCCGTCAAGGTATGACGATAAACTACATCCGTGTTCTGGGGAAGACGATAAACTACATCCGCGTCCTGTGTCTGACGATAAACTACATCCTCGTCCTGGGGAAGACGATAAACTACATCCGACAGCAAAGCCTCTGATCAGGAGGTTTTGAGGAGCGTGGAACCACCTCTTAATTACTGGTGTTCTTAGGCCCACCTTGACCCGGGGTGGTAGTACCTGTTAGAGTCCCAACTATGGGAAAATACTTAACCCCCGAACTGGCATCAAAACACTATGAAAGTGTAAAAATAAGTTTTAATACCAGCAATAAATTTTTGGGGCAATAATTATTACCAGCAATACATTTTTGAAGGAACAATATATTATCAGCAATATATTCTTGGAAAAAATATTGCCAGCAATGAAAATCTTTTCGGCATTAAATAACCCATTGATGTTGATATGCCATAAAACAAAACAAACCAAACCGAAAAGCAAAGATAATAAAAAAACAAACAAAAAAATACTGAGGATTCCAATGCACGGAGTGTAGGCACGGGAAATGCAATTTATATTATGATTTTGTTTTAGGTCAGGACTTGAGATTTTCAGTTTAAGTAATTGAAGGCACAATCTTTTCTATGATAGAAAATAATGTCATTTAATATGTTTATCAGTCTCTCAACCTGATCTCTATTGATATTTTGTTCTTATAACAATATATAATAAGTAGTCAAAATAGTTTGCTAATTCATTGGTTTCTGTTTCTTTTATTTTATATTGATTTAAAGATCAAAATTCTTTTTTATATGCTACAATAATTGTATCGTTGAAATTGGAATACCTTTTATAGATAAGTTATTTTAGAATTTATTTTAGATAATTTATTTTTATTGATTGAATTTCTAGATTATTTATATAGAATTACTGATATAGAATGTGTCAGACAAAAAGTATTTCCGTGATTTTATGACGCATTGGGGAATCCAGTTAATAAAAAAATTCGAATTTGGTGATAATGATGATGAAAAGTTCTTTATCTGACTGGTTTGCTAACATCGGAAATATGGCAAAATATTAGAATATTTTTGAAAACCCGTTTTAGTCGGTCAGAGAACATGACATTTTCGTAATATTAATGTTAATAAAATGTTGGAAAATGAAGAAGTCTGGACAAAAACGAATGAAATATAAAAAAATAAAATAAAATTAACAAGGCTTTAAATAAGCACGGGTTAGAGCATATAGAATAAATAAAGGACCGCTAAGTGTTAAAGCATTATATGAAGGAGGTAGTATGAGAACACTAGAAGGAATAAAGAAAAGAGGTGAACAATAAGGAGGAAGAATGTTGAAGATGAAAAGGGTGAAAGAAATGAGGTGAACAATAAGGAGTCATAATGTTGAAAACGAGAAGGAAGAAAGAAAAGAGGTGAACAATAAGGAGGCAGAATGTTGAAGGTGAAAAGTAAAACGAAAAGAGATGAACTGTAAGGAGATGCAACGAGAAGACGAAAAGGAAGAAAGAAAAGAGATGAAACATAAGGATGTAGAATGATGAGAAGAAAGAAAGAAAACAGTTGAACAATAATGGGCCAAAATATTGATGACGAAAAGGGAGAAAGAAAAGAGGTGAACGTCTGTTTGCATCCAGTGATGCAAAAACTTATTTCGTCTCTTGAAATCTCGGGAGCAACTCCTGCTCCACAAAGCAAAAGTAAAACGTAATAATAATAATTTTTAAGTTGCCATAATTTGGGAAGTTCAGACCACTATATTCTCCATTGTCAACAGTGTGATGGGGTCTATACCACAGAGACCTCACGTTGAGAAAATCGGATAAAGCCTAGCATACCGTAGTTAAAAATGTCTGCGTTGCTTTGCACCGTCAATATTGTGCGTAAAGTGCTCTCTGTTTGAAGTCGCATGATTTGACGGACAAAACTTATGATAAAAAATATCACTTGAAAAAGAAAACTGTGCGATAGAACAACAACAACAACAACAACAACAATAATAATAATAATAATAATAATAATAATAATAATAGTTTATTAAAAAACAACAGACGGGAAAGAAAAAAGAAGAAAAGAAATGAGGTCAAATAAAAAGAAAGACTTAAAAAAAAATCTCTTATTTCCCTCATGAGTTTATTGAAGCGAGCATTTTTAGCTTCCATTTTCCCTATCAGCCAAGTCTGTCAATATGTGACATGTGATCAGTTTATAGTTGGGATTTTATAATTTACAATCGTCCTAAATTACTGACGTAGGCTGCACGAATCAACAAACACATTTCGCCCAGTCAAGTGAATATTATTGTTGACTTCGTCTAGTTGCCATCGGCTCACTTGCTACATTTCTAAGACGGTAACACAAAAACATAAATTGGGGTATTCATGAAAAATACACTTTACACAATACAAAAGAATATTCTTAAACGGGCATACATTGTGGAGATAATGTGACAAAGTGAAAAAGCTGCTCACACAACGCATTTTACCTCCTTATGGCAGACGTTCTCGAATCGGAATGAGTGACAATGCATTGGAATTTTGAGAAAAAGGCAATAAATATCTTTATCAAATGCAACAGCCAAAATATGTTTTCTTTCCGTGTTGGCACCGTCAATGTCTGCTGGATTTGAAATCATCCGGACTGTATTTCTAGTACGTCACATTTTCTCTATATTTGACCGGATACTATTCTACATCTGACTATCATATTTGAATGAAAGCTTATTGTGTAATATACTTTGATCATTTTAACCATGAAATAATAATGCAAAATGAAATTTGAGCTAACGTTGGTATAGTAAGCCGAAGGGTGCACATCATACGCATGCTCCACCAAAATATTAACATACCCCGCAAATCATTGGTTTAAATTAATTCCTAATATTATTACGGGTCAGTTATTGTTTTTAAGGACGTATTCTCAAGTCTTCAACTAATTATTTTCTTTTTAAGTCTCCCCAAACATGCCGTGTCATTTCAAGTATACATACATTATAACGACATGTAAAGAATAAATACAAAACAGTGATCGTGAGGCACGTCGATGTGGTGTAATGGTTAGAAAGCATGTCTGGCTAGATCAATTACGACTGAGTAGTGAGTTAGATCCTCACTGGGTGCCCCATACTTTCGGCCTTGTGACGCATCTAAGCCGGGCTTAGAAAATCTCTACAAAACATGATCGTTAAAATAGACTAATTACAAACACTATATGTAAATTATGAAGGCGATTAAAATACAATAAACTGAGAAATACTCGTGTAAATAGACATGAGTATTTTTCTTTTATGTTCCTTGTCCCTTCAGGACGTGGCGATTATGAACCTCCGCATCTTTCTGTCCTATGTAGTACTAAATAAGTTTTATCTTTTTGTTATTTCGTCCAAATCCTGTCCTATCATCCATTTACTGAAGCCCAAAAGATAAATTAAGGACCGAAAAAAATTTAAGCGGAAACATTTACAAATTTCAGCCGACTGCTGCCAATGAATGCCGAATGTTTCCTGGAAACGGTAAATCTCATAGTTATCATTTGCATAGATATTGCAGGTTCATGACTGATTTTACAAGTATGAGAATTAAAAAAAGAAGAATGTTATAATCGAATTTTTAAACAAAGTTTCTTATGAGAAAGTTTTTTTTAGCAACTATCAAATATTAAATATAAAAGATACTTAGATTTCCTTCAGCAAAAAAATTAAAAAAAAATGTCCAGTTAAATGTTTTAAGTGATACATTTTATTTTTATTAAACATATATATATATATATATATATATAGTCAACGACAAAATTATTTGTACACCCATCAATTTTGAATATTTTATCCATTTCTCAGAATCTAATTCCCATATGATTCGAGCTTTATATATCTTAATAAGCACAGCAAAAGGAATATAAAACTCAATTTTAGAACAAAAGGTTAAATAAAACAAATTTGACAGGCAAATTATGCAAAATAAGAAAAGTCAAAATTATTCGTACAGTAGAAAATATCGTTTTAAATTGATTGATTCCTGTAAGTATTAGTAATTTACATAATTATTTTATAAGTGAAACCTTCTAGACTAGATATATTCAGTAGAAAAATTGTGATAATTCCAGCAAAGAACATCTTGTGGTGCGTAGAGTGTCACCATTGTTATTCTTACATTGACAACACAACGGAGAAGACAAAGCAGCTTAGCGTTGACTTGAGACAGAGTTGGGAAATAGTTACAGCACTATTTCAAACTGGTTAGCTGTTCCTAGTTCTACGGTACAATCAGTTATAAAATAGTTTAAGCAGTTTGGCATGACAGAGAATTTGGCTGGGCGTGGAAGAAAACCCAAATTGATACCGATAGCAGCACGAAAATTGTGTCACGAAGTTAATTTAAACCCAATAGTTGTTTTGAAAGAAATCGCCAAAAGTTTGGATACGATGACAATCAGCGTAAGTACTCGCACTATACAACGTTGTTTGAACAGAAATGGGTTGTATGGAAGCCGACCACAACGAACTCTCTTCACAAACCATGTCACATTGTTGCTCGGTTTAATTTTGCCAGAATGTCATTGGACAAAGAAAATTGCATTTTGGGAACAAGTACTATGGAGTGATGAAACAAAAATTGAGCTTTTGGGACATAATAATATTCAAAAGATTTGGCGCAAGAAAAGTGAATCTTTCCTCCCAGAACACACTGGCAATATTAAAAATGGAGGGGGCTCGATGATGTTTTGGGGTTATTTTAGCTCAAGGGTGACTGGACAATTAATTGTAATAGGAGGAATAATGAAATCTGTAGACGATATCAAATTTCTGGATTAAAATCTACAATTATCAGCGCAAAATCTACATCTAGGGCGGCGATTTACTTTCCAGCAAGATAATGATCCCAAACTTATGTCTAAATCAGTGACTGCGTGGCTTCAGAAAAAGAAGATTACAGTTCTGCCATGGCCTTCAATGAATCCTGACTTGAATCCTTTTAAAAATCTATGGCAATAATTGAAAGTTCAAATAAATTGTCAGTCACCAAAAATCCTTCAGAAATTAGGTGTAACCATTGAAGAATGGAAGAAAATCCTAGAAAAGACGTGTTCAAATCTCATCAAAAACTTTAGAAAACGACTACAGCAAGTTATAAAAGATGAGAGGCAATTAATGTTATGAATATATATATATATATATATATATATATATATATATAAAAGTGGACATGGAAGTCAGCACTTAGAAGCGACAGTCTGTTTCATGCTAGTGCAATCGTCAGGCAACTAGTGCTGTTATTTTTCTCGGCTATTTATATATAAGGGTCAGTGGTGCATTATGGGTAGTCTATTTTGGCGGTTACTTTTACCGGAAGTCGCTTATTTGTTTATTTATTTATGTCAAATTATTTTGCTTGTTTTTTTGTTTGTTTTAATTTTATTTTTATTTTTTATCTTATATATTTATTTTTTATTTTGATCGGTGTTTTTTTGTTAACGTAGTAAAAATTTGTTTATATAGCTTATTGTTGGTAGTCTATTATGGCGGTCATTTACCGGAAGTCGGATGTTTGCTTATTTATTTGGGTCAAATTGTTTTGCTTGTTTTTATTTATTTCATTTTTATTTTTTATCTTATATATTTGTTTATTTGTCATTGATTAAATCTATTTGTTGAATTTTGGGGTAGGATGTTGTGGTTTGTTCAACAATAAAATAAGCAAAATTAATTACTCCAAACAAATTACAAAACCACACCTGTTAGAATATGCGAAATAAAATCAAAACAAAAGAACGGACGAAAGTTATAACTGTAAAATAACGATAAAAAATAAAAACATTAATAAAAGATAATATACTACATTACTTAAAAATCGAAAGCCAAAAATATATAGTGTAACAAATAAATAACAACAAGTATAATAAATTGATCTAAATACATCCAAATATATAAATAAACTAACAACCGATTACGATAAACTAGCCGTTTAGAAAAAACAAATAAAGATAATCAAACCAAATAGATAAATTAAAAACTGTTCCGACCAAAATAATAGTAAGAACAAACCACAACATCCCACCCCAAAATTCAACAAATTGATTTAATCAATCATTGTAATAATAACGTTTGTAATATATATATATATATATATATATATATATATATATATATATATATATATATATATATATATATATATATATATAAGATATTTTTGAAGGTACAAAATTTTATCACAGCAATAAAAGTATGAAGCTTGATATTACCAGACATATTAAAAACGGGCGAAGCAACCGGTTTCGCTCCCGCTCTTCAGGCTTCCAACGGGAGATTTAATTTAAATTAAAAACACAGAAAATGTACAATGAAAAGCAAATGTGGAGGAGGAGAGAAAAAAAATATGAGCAAAAGGAGCTAGAGGCAAATGACAGCGAGCACCAACAAACACTCACGCTGTTTACACAAGGAAGGCTTGCGGGACCCGATATAAAGTGCTTCCAGCACCTTAAGGTGAAATAAGGAGTGTGACCGGGACAACACAGTGAACCGGTTGACACTAAAATTAGCTACACAAGATCTGCTCTTTAATAGGTGCTTACATATGGCGGAACCGTAGGTGTTTGGGACGAGTCCATTCAACGGCAAGGTTTGGTTCCTGATTTTGGTAGGAACGTGCTGTTTAATTCTCATGTCCAA
>OZ038492.1:1055709-1140709 GCA_964036315.1 Acanthosepion esculentum | reverse complement strand
GGGAGTAGTTTTTCGCGATTTACACTTATACACTAAATTACTTTCGCTAGTCAGCCCCTAAATATAGAGTCCCAGCTTATTTTTGTTATGCGGTCCTTGGTAGCCAGAACGTTCTAGAAATTCTTTAAACTTTTAGAAACTTCTCAAAGTTCTTGAAACTTCAAGAAAGTTCTAGAAAATTCTCCTTCAGCAACTCAATGCTGAATCTGTCTGAAATGTAATGGAAAATAGGTTCGTTTCAAAACTTCGACGTCCAGATCACAAATGCAAAGTTGAAAAGAAATAATGATCATTTCCTTTGCTTTCTAGACAGAAACAATAAGGAAGTATCACTTACTGATCAAAGACAAAATTTTGTTATACAGTGAATTCACTGACTTGATTGCGAATTAGTAAATCGTGCTTTGGCAAAAAGGCAGTTCAAGTTAAAATATGGCTAAAACATATAAATGTCCCAGAAGTTAAGTGGCTAAATGATTCCTCATTGGACGGACGGACTATAGGGTCTAGTTCAAAGGTTTTCATGACATCAGATAATTTGCACTAATATTTAAAATTGCTGTTAGTGGGACAAAGTTGTAGTCGATTTTCAAGGACCAGTCCATAAGAAATTCAAATTCTTTCCTTGCAAGTTTTCCCAATCGTGGCCTGTTGAATATGACACACTTATTGCTACACATTTCTATGACGAGGATACACTTCAATATTCTCTTTCAAAATTTCTTCATTCAGAGTTGGTCATCTGCCAGAGCGAGGCTTGTTTGATATACCACAATCGCCATTTTTAAAACTTTATACCACTGCTGACATGTACAAGCCTTCGTTGCCCATATACTTTTAAATGCCACTGAACTCGTACACCTGTTTCAGATTATCTTGTTTTCAAAGTTACAATCCATCATGAGGTTTCACTCTGAAATGCAGAATAAACGATACATTGTCGAATAGAAGAGAGGGTAAATTAATACTAGATGTAGTTTATTACCATTCAACCTTGAGTCTAATTTGGTTGGTTGGCTCTTAATTCATGGCGCTGAAATAGGTAATTATTTCCGATTATCTTAATAATATACCACAGTAATATTATACTACAGTACGAGAGAAATTGATCCAAGTTAAATTTGAAATTAACAAAATCATTTAAGACAATTCGCCGTATTTTAAATCCTAAAAAACAACAGTTTTCTTTTTCATATTATTGCACTTGTATATGACGAAACACGTTATAGTAGCTCATTAGAATTATATGTACAGCTGATATATACATACATACATATATATATATATATATATATATATATATATATATATATATATAGGTGTGTGTGTGTGTGTGTGTGTAAAACAGTTCAGATATAACTAAAATATATCTGTGAAAGGACAATATGAATAAAGACAAAAGGAAAATTTAGTCGATTCGTCGTCTGACAGACTTTATCAAGGCAAATGTCTTTTACCTTGATAAAGTCCATCAGAGGACGAAACACGTCCGTTAAGATAATTTTTCTTTTTATCTTTGTATATATTTTTTTCATATACATACATACATAAACGCACACAGATATTGTTTTAGTTAAACAATATATATATATATATATATATATATATATATATATATATATATATATATATATATATATATAAGGCTTTATGAGTCATATTATATTGATAAATCGATGTGGTTTTTGAAGTCGAACCTATAAAATAGTTTTAGTCAATTAACACAAAGAATGGTTGAATTGAAACTAATAAAAAGTGCACTCAGTTTTTGTCGACAAATTTGTTGTTCGGCCGAAGAATATTTGGGTCAATAAAATGCCCGTTTTATAGAATTTCATTGGACGAAGAGGTTTTCATTCATTCATTCATATTATTCACTAATCAATAAATTCATTTATCCTTGCTGCTAAAGTTCATACACTACAGGATAACCAATTCTCTTTAGTTCGCATTCACTTCAGAAAGAAAAGATTCTAATCGAATGGATTTTTCTGGAAACAGTCCAAAATTAATAATCTTCTTTCTTATTAATATGAAATGAGTATTAAAATTTTGCTTTTTTTCTTCTGCACATAACAACCATTGCAATTATTTACACCATAAAAGAGACGAGGACATATTGAAATGATTTATGTAGCATGTCTATAAGAGAGTTATTCATTCATTCAGTCTCTGTTTATAAAAATCTGAATATTTCCTTTCTGTGTTTATTAATATATTTCCCCCAAAAAATCATTTGCTGCTTAGAAAAAACAATTAAAGAAATCTTTTAGAAAAATGCTTATATTTTTCTATTTATATTGAACGCAAAACGCTATCGTTGTCTCAACGTTTATCCTATCTTTTATGACAAAACAAGCATGGCAATACAAAACGCAAGCTGAATAAAAAAAATCACGATCCTAACAGGAGAAGAAACTTAGAGAGGCAAGTTCTTGTCTTGAAATGATAATTTTGAAATCATTTCACTTCATGTGATCTTTGCTTTTAAATTAATTTGCAGATGGAAACACCGTTACAAATTTCCGAAAAGATTTCAAACAAAAATTGGTCAACAAGAGCATTCCTGTTCAAATTTAATCTTTGTCATTAAAGTTCGTTTTATTTAAACAATAGAATACAACATTTTTGGTGGACGCATTTTTATTATATTGTGTGTTGAGCTGTCTTTGAGATTAGTCGGTACTGTAGAGTATAAGATTGAAACCAAAATGCTGGTGCTCTTGAAAAAACGTCGTCATCATCTTTAGAGTTTGGGCCGGCAAATAGTACCCTTGAACCCCCAACCTCTTAAGCATGTTTGGGTGCCCCTGGCAATACTTTTTGTTCCTCGCTATCTCATCAACATTTGCTTTTTTCTACCTACATTTATATACGTTACAAATTAAACTACACCACAACTGACTATTAGAAGGATGAACAATTTTCGCGGATTTTGAGGTCATTCTGGGTGAATAATAATTTATTTAGTTTTTAAAAGATTCTTGACCGGAAACATAACAAATTCACGGATCTGGACAAACCAGATCCGTAAATTTGTTTTGCGCATGCTCAGTCTCGAAAAAACGCAATATAAAATTAATTATTTTCATCCATTATGTTGCATGTATTGAAATTATTCAACTTTTTAACAAGAAAAATGTCATTTTAAATCTCATGTAAAAATTGCTGCAAAACATTCTTGATTTATTTAAGAT
The DNA here is from genome assembly GCA_964036315.1 of Acanthosepion esculentum. Lineage (NCBI taxonomy): Eukaryota > Metazoa > Mollusca > Cephalopoda > Sepiida > Sepiidae > Acanthosepion > Acanthosepion esculentum. The sequence continues at coordinate 1,137,512 of OZ038492.1, read as the reverse complement.
GAAATGAACGATTATGACAAGTCTCTAATTTGCATTTAGATACGTTGCATTTATTTTCCATTTTTCTGCTCGAATTATTCATCTATATTGTATATGATCCATTATTGTACATAATTAGGTTATAATAAAATTTGTGTTTTATATAAATATTACTTTATGAAAATTGTGATATCGAGTTGGTGGTCCCTGTATCATAGATTCGGTGGTCACAAGACCCTTCACCGGCCTTGTATAGAGTCAATTATTTCCAGTAAATAGCAATTTCCTATTTGTCGTAAAATGGTCCGGCGTAGCCAGGCAATAATGCTGTAAAAATGCCGCAGTGAAATTGTTAATGTAGTATTTCAGAAATGATGAGAAAAACAAAAAACAAAACCAAAACAAAAAGAAACAAGAAATGAGAGGATGGAATTTGTTTTTTTATGACGCCGCGTTTAATATATACGATATATAAAGGATAGCCTCCTTGTTTGTTTGTCTATCTATCTATCTATCTATCTATCTATCTATCTATCTATCTATCTATCTATCTATCTACCTATCTATGTACGTATCTATCTATCTCCTTCTGTTCCTTATCTATCTATCTATCTATCTATCTATCTATCTATCTATCTATCTATCTATCTATCTATCTATCTATCTATGTACGTATCTATCTATCTCCTTCTGTTCCTTATCTATCTATCTATCTATCTATCTATCTATCTATCTATCTATCTATCTTTCTCCTTCTGTTCCTTATCTATCTATCTATCTATCTATCTATCTATCTATCTATCTATCTATCTATCTATCTATCTATCTATCTCCTGTTCCCTATCTATCTATCTATCTATCTATCTATCTATCTATCTATCTATCTATCTACCTATCTATGTACGTATCTATCTATCTCCTTCTGTTCCTTATCTATCTATCTATCTATCTATCTATCTATCTATCTATCTATCTATCTATCTATCTATCTATCTACCTATCTATCTATCTATCTATCTATGTACGTATCTATCTATCTCCTTCTGTTCCTTATCTATCTATCTATCTATCTATCTATCTATCTATCTATCTATCTATCTATCTATCTATCTTTCTCCTTCTGTTCCTTATCTATCTATCTATCTATCTATCTATCTATCTATCTATCTATCTATCTATCTATCTATCTCCTGTTCCTTATCTATCTATCTATCTATCTATGTATCTATCTATCTATCTATCTATCTATCTATCTATCTATCTATCTATCTATCTACCTATCTATGTACGTATCTATCTATCTCCTTCTGTTCCTTATCTATCTATCTATCTATCTATCTATCTATCTATCTATCTATCTATCTATCTATCTATCTATCTATGTACGTATCTATCTATCTCCTTCTGTTCCTTATCTATCTATCTATCTATCTATCTATCTATCTATCTATCTATCTATCTATCTATCTATCTATCTATCTATCTATCTTTCTCCTTCTGTTCCTTATCTATCTATCTATCTATCTATCTATCTATCTATCTATCTATCTATCTATCTATCTATCTATCTATCTTTCTCCTTCTGTTCCTTATCTATCTATCTATCTATCTATCTATCTATCTATCTATCTATCTATCTATCTATCTATCTATCTATCTACCTATCTACCTATCTATGAACGTATCTATCTATCTCCTTCTGTTCCTTATCTATCTATCTATCTATCTATCTATCTATCTATCTATCTATCTATCTATCTATCTATCTATCTATCTATCTATCTGCAAGGAAGTGTTAAAAAGTTATATTTCCAGCCAAGAAAAAACTAAATAAATAAAACATAAAATAATGTCTGTTCATTTGTTCAGAATTTTAAAAATAATTCGGATTAAGAACTTATCAGCACCCTTTCATATCTATCTATTTCAGATGTCTTTGGAAAACATATCAGAATTGTCAATTTATGAGACGTGATTGTCTTACAAATGCGTACTGACTTACATCAAAATAATTAACATTTTAATGATATCCTTCTGGATTCTTCTCTCGTTACAACTGAGTAGTGAGATTGATCCTCAATGGGTGCTCATACTAAGGGCATTGTGCCACATTGTGGTGTAATGGTTAGCAAGTTTGAATCGTTATGTTAATTACGACTGCGTAATGAGTTCGATCCCATCGGGTGCTCCATCCTTTTAACCTTGTGCCACGTCTAAACTACGCTTACCAAATTGCTTTAAGAATGGCCTTCTGGTAATGTAAAAACTAATTCAATTTGAAAATATAAAATTATTTTCAACAAATTATTATTGGTCAATATATATATATATATATATATATATATATATATATATATATATATATATATATATATATATAAATTTCCAGGATGATAGAATTCAGGTAGAGCTCAATGTCCAGGACAGAGCAAGAATATAATATAAAAGTCTTAAACATTAATATTCCATGGTTATAATTTATTACACTGGAATTGTAATCAAACCTACAAATTAAAAAAAAATCGGAAAATTTTCGGGTTTCTTTTTGAATTTTAGGTCTGATGAATTTGATCGTGACTATGATTCCAATGTAATAAATTATAACCATGGAATGCTAGTGTTTGAGCATTATATATATATATATATATATATATATATATATATATATATATATATATATATATATATATATATATATATATATATATATATGTGTGTGTCTGTATATTTGATTTGTTTTTTTCACGGTTTATCAAACTTTGCAGAATATTTAAGTCCAGAAAATATTTTTAAAAGTTTTCTTTTTAGATAATAATGATGTAATGATACAAATCTTACTAATTAACCCATAGCTGGGGAAAATCATGTTGATTCATAACTTTCACAAGGTTATTTGTGCGTAGGTGGAATTGTAACTTGGCTCACAGATTAAAAATTCCGAGCCGTTATCGGTCTTTCAAAGTGATATAGCGTAAGCCCATCATACTACTCGCACATCTAAGTTTGCATCACCTGGTATTTCCAAGCTGTCACCGATCTAGGTACTGACCAGTCTATACGTTGCTAAAATTCGGTGATCGTATCAGAACCGGTGATTCGAAGTGATATAGACGTAAGCCCATTATTCTTGTTGTCTTAGGATAGTCTAGTTAAATGTTGAATACATCCAGTGAGAAGAGACACCTTTGTCTAGATAATTATAAACTAGAAAATATGCATATAATCTCATTATAATTATTTATGATGTCTGTCTACGTGGGTATATAAATGTATCACATTATAAAATGGATAAGTCCGACAATTATTTAAAGACATTTTTATGTTTAACATTCTTTTTATAGATACAAATATTTAAGTAAATGCTCTGTTTATAATAAACAGTATTAAATAACATTTACCGGCCTGAATGCCCGAGAAATTTTCATAGAAAATATTCGTCCTCCGACAGGATTCGAACCTGTATCCTATACGGAACCGTCATTTAGCTTGACGTGCCTTTACCGATTTGGCTACAGAGGAGCGTTCGGTTGGCAAGGTCGAATTTACTGCTTATAAACTTCAATCTTCCATGAATCTCTCACGTACATTCATAACTGCTCATGGCGTATCAAATGTAAACAAATGACGTCACACATTTCTCGATAATGAGATTATATGCATATTTTCTAGTTTATAATTATCTAGACAAAGGTGTCTCTTCTCACTGGATGTATTCAACATTTAACTAGACTATCCTAAATAAGTAAATTTAACTAGACTATCCTAAAAAAGTAAATATCTATTTACTGAAAATAAATGTCTATAAAGACGTTGGCAAAGATTTCTCATGCGTGACGCCATTGTTTAGTGATCGAAAATTCTGCAGTACACACCCAAAATTCTACACGATACACCCAATGCACAATATAATAAAAATATATCACAAAACAAATTATATTCTATTGATAAGACAAAATGAACTTCAACGACAAAGATTAAATTTGAACCAGATGACACATTTTTGGGCAATCTTGCCGACCATTGCTTGTTTTAGTTTGAGGTCATTTTTTATATTATTTACAAGAAGACGATTATCTTTATCATATTATGACAACATTTTGGCCGTTGTGTCATCAGGTGATTCTCAATCCGGGTAAACTTTAGATAATTTCGAACTTTACCCCTTATTTAATCTACGGGGACACAGGAAGTTCTGGAGAGCTATGATTGCCAACGTTTTTAATGGGTCTGGCACATGACAGGCTTCAGACAGACGCACAGATCGTCGAAAGCCGAAGCTAGAGATTAAGTTCAAAACTGATTTCTTTGTCAATTTCAGACTGACCTTATCTCTGACTTCCACGTCGGTTCCATTGTCCAGAAGCAGTTGAATAATGTCAATATTTCCCTCGGCAGCCGCCCAGTGTAGGGCAGTCCTGTCCAGCTGCAAAGAGAAAAGAAAAATAATTTTAATAAACAACGGATTAAGTAATATATTAACCACACAAAAACTGAGAACGGATGAACATGTATCAAAATCATCAATAAACGTCAGTTAAATTTCAATCAGTTCTTACACTGAACGGCAGAAATAATCAACAGAATCTTCTAAAAAAGAATCTGGCTAGGAAAAAAAGTCCTTAATACTTACATCTCCCTTGCATAGAGTATTGCTGCCATGTATGGTCCGGTGCCCCAGTTTGTCTCAACGTTCTTGATAAGATCCAGAGACAGATAACAATGTAATTGGCTCTGATCTGGCATCTCGTCTGCAGTCGCTCTCTCACAGATGTGCCGTTGCATCCCTCTGTCTTTTTTACAAATACTTTCACGGTAACTGCTCCGATGAGCTGCTTTCGCTGGTTCCCAGACTTCATGAATTTAAGCGTTCTACTAGGCTGGCATCTCACTCACACCCTTTCACTGTCGAAACTGTTAAATGTAGCCGTCTCTTCTACTCCAATAGCTTCATGTCTCGCACCTCTCGTATGTGGAACTTTTCCTGTTTCCCTGATAGCTATAATCTCCAACTATTCAACTGTAATGTCAATCGACGTCTCCAGATGCCTTGATCTATCCCCTATCCTTCTCTTCATTCTTTCCTCTATCACTCTTACTTGCTCTCACTCCAATTCTCTGTAACCCCTTGCGTGCTAGTGGCTTCCCGCCTTGCTTGGGCTGAAACGCTTAAAAAAAATCACCATCATCCAATTGATATATTAAGGTTGTTCTCAATACAGGGCTGATCACATCTAGCGGTTGACTAGTTGGCATGTTAATTTTAATTTTATCGCCTCCTAAACTAAAATTCTCTAGTCATCTGAGAGACCCCTCTATGCCTCCCATCAGCTTGGCTGATGCTAACCTTCAGAAAGTGACTCGTTGCACCTTCTCTGGCTAAGGTTCTAAAAAGACATGAAGTAGAGAGACTACACTGAATCCATTGCTAGATCAGCTGCGAAGACAATTTATACTTATAAGTCTTCCATTCGTCCATGCTTAAAATATTGCTGTCACATATAGCACAGTGTTCCTGCTATTTACCTTGAGCTCTTTGATAAGATACAAAGAAGAATCAGCAATATTATTGGTTCTGATCTGGCGGTTCGGCTTCACTCACATCCACACCGCCGTAAGGTTTGCTCTCTGTGCCTTTTTTACAAATACTTTCATGGTAATTGTTCAGATGGGCTCTTCGCTATGGTAACTAGAATTTATGAATTTAAGCGCAGTATTAGACTGGGGTCGAGATCTAATCAATTTAGAGTTGAACTGCCTAGATGTATCCGTAAATTCTATGCTAACAATTTCTTTCTCATACTTGTCGCCCGTGGAAGTTCATTCCGGCTCTATGCTTTCCAGCCAACTTTAATATTAAAAAAAAACAAACAAATGCAAAAGCAATCGCTGTCTACTGTCCTCCTGAATATTCTTAGTCTTCCCGATAATTAGTAATGTTTCTCTTCCTAATTCTTTCAATCCCGTAACCTATTGTGTCTTAGTGGCTTTACTGCCTTGTATGGGGTGATACCAATTAAAAAAAGACTACCGCATAGGTGTGATTGCTGACGCACAGTTATGGGTCCTTACCTATAACTACAGAATGAACTCTTCCTAAAACTATGTATACTACGCCTCTCAAGAGAGAGAGAGAGAGAGAGAGAGAGAGAGAGAGAGAGAGAGAGAGAGAAAGAGAGAGAGAGAGAGAGAGAGAGAGAGAGAGAGACGAATCGAGTCGAGCCAATAGTAGTTCACTCCAAACCGGACTGACAGTCATACTAACACCTTCCACATTTTGTATTATTATTCCGTGTAATATATCTTCGTTATTTCTACTCTTGTGTTCGTGTTGTTCTTCCTTGGTCCTAACCTGGACCATATCACCCACTTAATTCAGAATAAGGATATTCCAAATAAAAGGCTGAAATCCAGACTAAAATCTTCAATTAAGGACCCTGCTAAACTTTTATATATTCCATCACAATCCTACCCTCCTTTCCCTATGTGAAAGCATACATATATATATATATATATATATATATATATATATATATATATATATATATATATATATATATATGTATATATATATATATATATATATTCCTTTTGTTCTGTGTGTATATGTATATATATGTATATTTGTATATATATCTGGAGGATTCTCCCAGTGGCTCCGTTCTTAACAAAACAACCAGACAACGGTCACATATTCCTTTTTTCACCAACGTGACGCGGCTTCCTTGTGTCTTTTCTGCAAATATTTTCATGGCAACTGTTCTGATGAGCTTTTTCCCTCGTGCCCCCACTACATGAATTTAAATGTGCTACTAGATTGGCATTTAGGTCTCACCACTGAACTAGTTAGATACAGCCGTCACTTCTGTTCTAACAGTTTCTTTTCACGCATTTCTCACCTGTGGAACGTCTTGCTTCCTTTCTAGCTGCAATCTTCAGAAATTTAAATGCAAAGTCAATCGCCATCATCTGTCTTCCGGAACACTGTTCTTTCATTTTAATTCCTTTTCCTCACTTTCTTTCCGTTATTTTATTGTCCTTATCCGTACTAAAGTATTTTCGTTTTCTTTCAACCTATGTAAGCCTCTGCGTTATTGCTTTGCTTTGGGCGAAATGATAAAAAACTAAATCCTATTTTTACTAAAAACGCAGCTTCATAGTACTGGTATGAAATAAGTTTATTAGTAATTGATTAATAGTAATACTTTTATTAGTAATTGTTAGCACGTAAAATATTGCTCAACGGCAGGGAATATTTGCTGTAAAATGTTACTGAGCAACAATTTTTTTTAAAGTACAAGCGACAAAATGTTTTTAATTTCTTATTGCATTTTTAAGTTTTCTGATAAGATCGGGATCAAGTTTTTGGATAAACGAACCGAAGTTTATGTTTCGTTCTGTTTTGCTCAAATACTTTCAGCGATCTCAGTCATTATCAAGAACAGAGCATTGTCAGTGAGTAGACAAGATTCTGTTGGCTATGTCTTGGCATTTTTAGAGCGCTGTAATCGGAACCACTTCAAAATGTATAAGGATTAAAGAGAAAATCCTGTATCGGGTGCGTTCTTTTTTTAAAAATAATTTCACCCCAAGCAAGACAATAAAGCCACTAAAACGCAAGGGATTACTGAATGCGAGAGAAAATTTGAAAAAAAAAATATTATGTTTTATTTTTTTAATCATTTCACTCCAAGCAGAACTTACGGTTGTTGTTTTACATAGAAAAATATTTTGTCCTCATATTAAACATTTTTTTACACTCTTTAACATAACTGCAATGGACAAGAGTACTAACGCAAAGAATTCTAATGTACTCGTACTTACTGTTATAGACAGAGAGGAATTACTCTAGGCTCGGACAAAATCCGGCATCTACGCTGACAAAAATCGAAGAAATCTGGAAATCTTCAACCAAGAAATTCTAAATTATATTTACATTCACCAAAATGGAGCTTCTTAAACACAAAATAGTCATCGAAAAAACTGAATACGTTATATAAAGGAAAAATATGTTCCCAAATTGCTCACCTAATTTTGTATGTCCAACTTACTATATGACAGGCCACAGCTATTTACCCGTCTTCTTACGGCGACGCAATGTAACACAAGGTCGGGTTTAATGTAGGGCACCCAAGTGAGTACACCTAGGTCAAGCAACCAAATTGCCCATCCCCAGTTACATTGGCTTTGATATTACTACTGATTACCCCTCTCTAGTACAATGACGGGGGTACTGCCTCGGAAAACTGTTGCCCAGGACCGGCTACATGCCAGTAATTTTCCCCCGACTGAATATCTGTCGGCGGACAGACACACAACCGCGTTGTACTCTGCCCAAAGACAGAGACGCAACTGAGAGATGACATTACATTACCTGTGAACAAGGCACTGAAAGAGAAACAAGCGGATTGGTAATTGTCAGTTCGTTATCCATTCCTTCCCAACGAGAACTATTTATAGTATAAAGTTTCTGTTTACATTGTTCATCTTGTCATATTAACGACGTTTCGGCTGTTGTACGTTCCAGTTTTCTTTAGGTGAACTACGTTGGAATTTCGAACCGAACCCTTCGCTATGGGCAAATACTGAATCAAACAATATGAAAGTATAAAATATATTTTTATGTTGGAGATGCCAGCAATATGTTTTTCTATAATTAATTATAAACAATAAATATTTATAGTAAAATTAACAACAATATATTTTTGAAGCAAAATCATCAACTATACATTTTATCTGTAGAATGACCAAGAATACATTTTATAGCATTTCTCTGTTTCTTATTTCTGTCTAACCATTCTACGTGGTTCGAAGAAGGATGATCCTCGTATGACGTACAGGCTTCATTCGCATGTTTTAATCATTTTTCCGAGGAAGCGTTTGTATACAATTGACAATTTGAATATTTCTGATCGGGTTTGGCGCCAGGCATGACATCCATAGGAAAGACTCGATCTGAAGAGGATATTATAAAACATGATTCTAGTTTCTATGTTAACTTTTTGGTTTTTACAAAACTTGAGGTATTGTGGAAAAATACCTCTAGCGCAGCCTATTCTATGTCCAATAACTTTATCTCCTATACTAAATTAGTTATAACAGAGCCATGCACCGAGTTATTTGAAGTGATTAGTATTTACTATGTGGAAACGCGATAGAGGATCTTGGCAATGTTTAACGACGACTTCGGAATAAATGAACAGAAAAAAACATATGAGCACATATATGTTTATTTAATGGAATTCGATTTAGGCGTGTCCTTTGTAAATCGGTTTGGGGAGTGGTCGTTCGGCTGGGTAGTTGCTTACGAGTCAGATTTTGGTAGAAGTCGGGAGTGTGGTTACTTTGGAAATATGCGCAGCGTCAATCTGCGGCGTATTCTCGGCATTCAAAAAGGGCAGGAAAATGTCCTAAGCAGATGACCGCTTTCTTCTTCACGCCAGACGCTCGGTCCGATTTCTAGTTGTCTCCTTCTTGCTGTCAGTCGGCTGTATCTTTTTCAAAAATATAATTTTTAAAGGTTCAAGACGAATTGGCGCAAAGCTTGGCTTCGGCTAACATTAAAAATATCTTTGTTCTTTTGATTGGTCAAAATCATTTTATTTATTTTCCGACGTTCATTTTACATTTTTTTTATTATGGATATTATGCGTAGAGCCTCTCTTGTTTTGGTAGATTTCTAGTCACAATAACTCACCTTGGACTAGCGAAATTCCGTTTCGCAGCAGTTGTTCAGTCTTTATTTCTTCTTTTTTATTTGAAGGGAAAAGAATAGTTAAAGAAGTGTATAGATAGATAGATAGATAGATAGATAGATAGATAGATAGATAGATAGATTTTAATTCGTCTAGGCTTTAAAATGGGCAATAAATCCTATCATGTTAAAAAGATGTATTGGTAATAGGTAACATCAACCGCTTCATTTGGTCGTAGTCATTTTGCTACCAAATGCATCTATGTGAGCTCATTTTTATTGACGTAATCGTAACGACTGATAATAAATCTCTGCCTGTAGGTACTCCTTTGTTTCAACTCGACATAATTCAATGATTGAAGGATAGTCAACTCAAGTAGTGATAAAAAAAGCATTATTGAAACGAAGAAAAACAAGTTCCGAATTACCGACGATTGTCTTCGTCAGAGCAGCAACCCGCAACAATCAACTGTTTGACAAGAGGCGATCTTCCGGATCATTTACTTTTTACAGCATAACAAAGAGACTGATGAATACTTTAAGCGACAAGGAGTCAAGAGAAAAAAAAGTCAATTATACAACACTGGTAGATTCAGTAGCAATGATGATGACGAAAGGGACCCGGTTTCGGATGAAAATCTATGGGAACCAAATGAAATGTGTTCTGCTACGGAATTGATAAGAGCCTATTGATCACGGAAATGTCAGTGATTGAATATGAAGACTAAAAGGATGAATGGAAAGGAGCAAACAATAGGCACCTGAAAGCAGTCAATAAAGTATCTAACAGGATTTTTTCAACAATTACAACGGTTGCCACACACGCCAATCAAATGCAGGTTCTGTGTATTGAAAAGTCATTAAATCAGACGGGAATAAACGCACAATTGATGATTATTTCGTATGCAATGTAATTGAAATAGCTCAGTGATAGAGAAAGAGCGAGGACAGGTCAGAATATATATATATATATATATATATATATATATATATATATATATATATATATATATATATATACCTAGAGAGTGGGGAAGAGAAAGAGAGGATGGGATGAAAAGAAATACAAAAAAATGAATGAAAAGGAACTTAAGAAAGGGGCATATAGAAAGTGGTAGTTGGATACTATATAGAATGAGAGCGTGAAAGTGAGAGACACAGAGAGTGAGAGAGGGAAAACAGAGAGAGAGAGAGAGAGATTGAGGGAGACAAATTGAGAGGGAGAGTGAGTTTGAGGTAGATAGACTGAGAGTGGTAGGGAGAGAATGAATTTGAGAGAGTGAAAGAAATACACTAAGGAATTTTCAGAGAGTGAATGTGAGAGAGAGGGAGTGATGGAGATAGACTATGAGTGAGAGAGGGGAAACTGAGAGAGAGAATGAGGTAGACAAATTGAGAGAGAGAATGAATGTGAGTGAGTAGACTGAGAGTGGTAGAGAGAAAATGAATTTGAGAGAGTGAAAGAGATACACTAAGCAATTTTAAGAGAGTGAAGGCGAGAGAGACATGGAGTGATGGAGATAGATTGTAAGTGAGAGAGGGGAAACAGAGAGAGAATGAGGTAGACAAATTGAGGGAGAGAATGAATGTGAGTAGACTGAGAGTGGTAGAGAGAGAATGAATTTGAGAGAGTGAAAGAGATACAGTAAGGAATTTTGAGAGTGTGAATGTGAAAGAGACAGAGAGTGAAAGAGATAGAATGAGACATTGGAAGAGAGTTCCACCATTGAGAAGTTCGGAGAAATAAGATTCAATATGCTTTTCCAAAAATGATCTGGAATTGGAATGAAAGCAATGATAATAGGTACCCTGAATCTATCATAAAACATCAGTATCCGAAATTAGCATCAGCCATACTCTTGTAAGGTAAAACTTGTTTTCTATGATGACTAACAAATAGTAGTTCCTTTTTGGAGGCGTTAAAATTTACAAGCCAATTGTTGCCTCAGTTAAGATTTTGCTTTAAACTTGTTAAATTGGAAAACATATCACGACAACAACTTACATTCATATTATCTCATAGAAACCTTCATGCAAAAATTATCCCAGTGACTATATCAAAGATTAAGGATTTCATATATGCTATTATGGGCTCCATACGCATCCACATCGCTTGGCAATGGAGTAAAGAAATTATACAATTACTGTTCAACCAGGCTCATTCATTGGAAGGCAACACGTTTGATTTTAAACATGAGCGCCCAATTACTCCTGTCTCGATAGTAAATCTGATCATTTCGGTAAGGTCAAATTGGCAGCTGACCTAAAAAATGACTTAAATTCTGTTGTTAAATGGAGCAAGCAATGTCGTGTTAATTCTAACGCCTTCAAAACGAAACTTGTCTCTAACAATCACCTGAAAGCCCCCTTCCTAACTCTTATTAGTATTTCTGATACTAACCTCCGTAGGAGTGACTCGTTTGCTTACTCAGGCTTACATTCTCGTCTAGCATGAAGTGGAAATATCATTTTGAATGAATTGCTAGGTCTATTGCTAAGAAAGTTGGTTCGCTGTGTCGTGCTAGAGAATTTTCTCTCCTGAATCTATCTTACATATTTATAAGTCTATCATTCGTCCATTCTTTGAATATTGCTGCTACATATGGTCCGATGCTCCTGCTGTATTTTGGGAGATTCTTGATAAAATCCAAAGAAGAATCTGCAATCTTATTGGTTCTGACTGGGGGTTCTTGGTTTTAGTCACTTTCCCACGGCTGCAAGGTAGCTTCCCTGTGCCTTTTTTTTAATTAAACACTTTCATCGTAATTTTTTGGATGAACTCTTCTCTATAATAGTTGGATTTGATGAATTTAAGCGAAGTACCAAATTGGCGGCAAGGTTTTATCAATTCACAGTTGAATTGGCTAGATCTAACTGTAAGTTCTTTGCAGAACAGTTTCTTTTCTCGTACTTCTCGCTTGTGACAATCCCTTCCGGCCCCATGCTTTTCAACAAACTTTGATTTTATCTACTGTTTTTTTTATTTCTCTTCTATCGTTCTCGTTCCTTAATAATATTTCTCTTTTTTCTTATTTATTACACTCAGTAACTCATCGTGTCTTAGTGGCTTTTCTGCCATGCATGGGGTTATATGATAAAAAAATTCAAGAAGCCTCTTGTAACGTCGTGGTGTAAGCCAAGGAAATACATTTTTTTTCTGTCCAATTTATCTTAAGTAGGAGCTTCATTTATATTTTTATTATTTTAAATGATTTTAGCGGAACTCAGATAACAGGCTAGTTTTTCCGAATACTATGGAATAAAATAAAGTCTTGGTTGCAGTCAAAGAATCTCTAAATACACTTTTGCGTGAAAGTATATTTGGATCTGCATTGAGAAAACGCAAATCAGCCGGAAACGCACATTGAATTCAAAGTGTTGTTGTTATCGGTTCTTACTTCTTGTTAAAACTTTTCTCGACCTCGTTCATTTGTAACTAGTTCGTGGGCAAAATAAAAGGAAGAGAAAGTCGGCTGTTGGGGGGCAAAGCAAAGTAGGCACTTACATTATTTCGGCAATCCACGTCCACTTTTTCATTGATCAGTTTCTTCACTTTGGCTAAATTGTTGCGACGCGCCGCCTCGTGTAAATTTCGCTCTCCTTTGAGCACTGAAAGAGAGCAGAAACAAGAGAGATAATCAGTAATGAATCCATTTTCAAAATGATTCTTTTATGCGATATAAAAAAGTGAAAGATATTCTGTTGAAATTGCATTCAATTGTGATGCTAAAATTTCAAAAGTGGATAATTATGGCAAGACTTATACAAATATCTCCATAAAGTTTCTACTTACAATTTTGAAAAATAAACGCTCAAAAATATATACGAGAGTCGGTCAAATAGTAATGCCTGCTCTTCTTTAATTACAATGAATGTGTAATAGTACAATCCAACAATAAATAATAAAATGGACACACAATTTTCAGGATTCTAATTCTAGTCCTCAACGTAATTGTAATATACCAACAACTCTTAGTAGGAGCTTTATTTGACAAATGATAGTTATTTTTGTATAAATGTAAAAAATACAAGGCCAAAAGTAGCGATGGGGAAGTCTGGTCATCATTTGTCTTATCTTACACTTAACTAGCCACACTGACTCAAACAAACTATGCACCTTGCACCAAAATACCACATCCTTATTTACCATTCTTCTACAACCACCATAATACCACAGGGTCTCTATGAAGTCCTAACTAGACTCCATATGTACAATTTGTTTGTGATGGGTGTAGAACAGAATAACAACATTTTAAAATGAAAACCACAATGAATATCTACAATATGCATAATACTAAATACAAAAGAAACTAAACAAAATGGTGTTAGTAATAAAAACTCCACGATTCTTAATTGTGAGAGAAATATCAGTTAACTGGACGAAATAAATGTGGGACTTGGATGAATTAAAAACCAATAATCGATCCACAATACATACAACTGCAGAGTCATTCAGACACGTTAGCAATTACGAAAGAAAACACTCGAAAAATGAAAAATGCATTGCATCTACCAGAGAACTGATATTACTAGTCACCTGACGGGGGAGAGGGTGAGGAATTAAACTAAAGAAAGTGAGGACAAAATAAAAGGGGCCAATGAGCATACACCCCCAGCTAAATGAAGCTGGCGTAAAAAAAACACAAACACAAAACAAGTCTAAAGGAAACTATTTTGGATGGGGTTGACAATTTTAATACAGGCCTCACAATATCCTGTTGCCTAACTGGCATCAAAATGTCAATCTAAGTCGGATCCTCCCACTTGACATATACGCACAAGACTCACCCACCTTTTGCCAAATTCTGATGGAGGTAGTCGTCGGCTTTCTCTCTTGAACTTGACTTTAATCTGATACTTAAAGAATAAAACCAGCTAGGAAGACGTAAACTTCACGTCGCCATAGAATTCCTTCTGTCGCGTCGTCCATATCACGACTCACATATCTAATAAGCACAAGAACAGATAATGCTCAGCCTTAGTCAACGACCTTACCAAATTGCAACAAATAGAACTAGCCTTAAGGACAAAGAATTTTCCGTACAGCATGTGAACCATAATGTATTCAACAAACTTGCACAACGGGAATATGACCCTGCAGTGGTAAAAGGCAAGGCCCAGGGTCTCCACTGACTCACCGCAGCGGACGCTGTTGGGATAATTTCCCAAGTCCGCTGAAGAATGCTTTTTTGCCGAGCCAGAGGGCTCTTCGCATCATCAGACAAAGGATTGGATCCTCGTCGTTATTGAAGCATTTCAAACCAGGCGCCCAAGGGCATATAGAGCGAGCCTTCTGCTTTTATAAACCGCCTGTACGGATTATGAGGTCTTTTGTGATAAGATATCCGCTTTAGGCGTCCTCACAGTCGGCAGGGGTGGGAAAGAGTACTTCCCACATGAAATAACCTTTGGCATTGATCACTTTTTAGGGTTTAAACGGCAGGGACGTCAATGATTTTATCACGGTGTTTTTTGTGAAGCGACAAATTTTGCGCGAACGCTTGTCCATCATAAAGACGGCTACAATTCTTTTCGGAACTCTATGTAAATTCTGAGAGTCTGTCAAGAGGTCACCTTCTTTGAAAAGATGTTCGTAACTCTTGGCTCTCTCCAGGAAGTTCGGGGTGGGGATTTCCAGAAGGAGGGCGATTCATCGCTCGACACATTATCTTTGTTACTGTTGTCGTTGTCTTTATTGCTGTCCTTCACATTCTGGTTGGATTTGTTTTCGTTCGAGTTACTTTTCTGTCTTCGAAATTCAGGCCAATTGAGGCCACAATACTCGGTTCATTTTTCTTTTGGTCGTCGATGGTAATGTCTTCCACTTTTTTTTTACTTCTTTATCTCGTGGTTTCTTTTTTGAACCAAACAGATTCTTTTAGACAGACCAACTGTTCTCGGCAATTTTTTAAAAGATTGTGATGGTGTATTTTTTTGTTTTGTTTTTTCTTTTTAGTCAAGACTAGGGACTCTTAAAAAATAAACATTTGACAAAACGAAAAAAAGAAACAGTAAAAAGAAAAAAGTAAATTAAAATATTTTTACAAAGTCTAGGGGAAAATAAAACTAAAACTAGTTTTACGCACAGTAACAATGAAAAACTAAAGACGAAAGACAAAAACTAAATTTATCAGCAGACGAAGGAAATTACAAAAATTTTAACGTGTGAATAAATAAAGAAATTTACGTCAAAGACACAAACAATAAAACAATGCAAAAAGCGGGTTTTTTGAAATTAAAAAATAAAAATAACAAAATCGATATATAACAAAATATTTAACAAGTAAGATTGAAAAATCAAACGCAAGCGTAGCAAAAAAAAAAAAATTAATATAAAACAAAAACAAAAATAACGGTTTGTCCATGAAGAAAACAATATGGCCGAAATAAAAATAAAAATAAATTCGACAATCAAATCTAGCGTATAAAAGAAATAAAAATTAGACTGCGGAAATAAAATTAAAAAAAACAAAACAAAACTTGGTCTTAATGACGAAAGGGTTTACAAAAAAAAAAGAAAGAAAGAAAAAAAAATTAAACACTTACAATAGAACTAATAGCAAGAAAAGAAAAATTAAGCAAAAAGACTAGTGTAGCAAATAAACGATGTTATCCTTCGAAAAATAAAATAAAGAAGAATAAAATAAAATGTAAACTGAAAACAACAACAACAACAAAAAATATAAAAAACGTAACAGATGCAGTCAAAGTAAAATAAATGTAATCAAAATAAATTAAAAAACTTTTTTTGCAGTCTTTGAAAATAAAATACGAATTGTAGTTTACGCAAGACTTAATCGGTCACACACAGAGGAAAAAGCTTTATGTGAATAATTCAGCTTTAGTGCTGACAACGTTTATTTTATTGTAGTGGATGGTTATAAGCGAGAGGGGAGATGGGATGTGCTTATTTTATTATCACAATAATCTTCTTAACCGTGGTACAAAGGTAATTTAAAAAGCAATGTGTATATATAATTAATTACAACATTAATTACACGAATCATACACAAAGGAAAACAAAAGTCTTAAAAAATTAATACCTGTACTTTAATTACAACAGATCGGATATTATGTGGGTAAGTAAAAAATGATGGAAACTTTCGCCATAACATATCTTAAGGTTTGTCACACTGCCTTCTGTTCATGTCTGCTTATAATTGGTACTATTGGGATCAAGTGATCAAGTTTGTACTTGATCGTGCCAGTTTTCTTCCTTCTGTTACAGTGTAAACATATAGCAAAAGTGTGGATAATTTTTGTCTTACCCACGTAGAAGCGCACATATCATACCAAAATGAGCACAAAAATTTTAGGGTTTCAAATATTGTTCTCAAAATTATCTAAATACTTTCTTCTCAATTGTTGAGTCAGAGCATGTACACATTTTTAGTCATTTGCTAATTAGCGTTCGCATTATCATCATCATCCTAGTAAGCGTCTGTCCTTGTAGTGCAGCCACGTGGTACACAAGCTCTCTGCCACCCCTATAGAATCCCTCTCACTCTGGCTACAGTGATGCCTGACTCTTCTGGTCCTACCTAAATCGCCTCCGAATAGCTGTTGGTCGCAGTAGAGCCAACCTTCAGAAATGGGATATGTCACCAATGATGATCCCGACTATCAATGCAGGCAATAACAAACTATGGAGCATCTTCTATTTTGCTCCAGTCTTGAAGACCCATGCACACTTAACGACCTTGAAACCGTAACACCCCAGGCAAGGCTCTGTGTGCAGCACTGGATGGATGTAGGGTAGTGACTCGATAAGAAGAATATTATTCAGCAATCCCTGATATCTCATTTCTTTCATCCCTTCACATTGATAAGAGCCTGAGGGTGCCAGGTCAGGAGTAAAGAAGATCTTGGCCAGCGACCACTCTATACGCTTCTTTATAATCTGTAAGCATTGTGAACACCCACTTTTCACAAGATATTTCAGTAAGTCAAGAATCAACTGCAAACACTATCATGGCTTACCTGAACACTTTCACAGAATTTCATAATAGTGATTCTTCTATGAATTGCAATAGGAACAACAGCTTATTTATAGCCATTAACAGCAGCAGTTTCCCTGCCATGACGGGGCCTGTCACTTAGTTTCACTTTCTTTATATATTTATTTGGAAATTCTTGTAAAAATCAAATAATTTTAATGAAACTTTCAGGACCTATTCACAAATGAATGAAATTATTTAAAATTTTTTCTAGGTAAAAATATTTTTTCTTTTTACATATGTTAACCCCACCACTCACCCAGTTATTCAATTTCATGAAATTTCGATTAATTAAATTTTCATCCCAACATTTTTTTATTTGTTAAATCGTAAAATAAAAAATTCAATAAAACTATGATATTATTTAATTAGAAAAGTTGTTAACTGCTTTTCTAAATATGATTATTAAGTACATTATTGTCTTAAGAATAACACTTTTTTCAATGAATGATGAATTTTTGCGAGAATTGTTTCTTTTATTTTTTAATTATAATAATTTATCATATATAAATCTTTTAAAATTCGGCATTACTTTCATCCGATTAGACGATATTTTTTATTATTTATTTATTTATATTATATTTTTATTATTATTCATAAATGCATGAAATCCTTAAAAATTGTTTTTATTTATATATGTTACATCCACCCTCACTTAATTTCATGAAATTTTGAGAAATTAAGCTTTTATCCTAAATTTTTTCCTGTTAGTCAAAAGCAGCAGACCTTGGAGAATATAAATCATCAATATTCATTTTTTTTTCAAACTACTATTCATTTCCCAAAAATCTGCCCCGAATCGTAAAATAAAAAAATAGAATAAAACTATAACATTATTTAATTAGAAAAAACGTTTGATTGCTTTTATAAATAATATTTATTAAGGACACTATTTTCTTAAGAAAAAATTCTTTTGGTGAGTAATGAATTTTTACAATAATTAATTTTTATTTGAGTAATTTATAAAATATAAATCTTGTAAAATTATGCATTATTTTCATTTGGTTAAGTGATATTGTTATTAGGTGAAAACTATATTTACTAATATAAAATTGAAAGCTTGATACAAATCATTTTGCCTCAAGATTTAAAATAATATTTTATTTATTTTATGTAAATAAAATATTATGTAACGTAAGGTTATGATAGCCCATATTTGAAAGTATGGTCGACCATGCACGACATCACCAGAAAATAAGAGCGATGACTATTGTAACTTTAAAGTTAACATTCTAAAAATTAGATTATGTAGAACATTTTCCAACATTTTTAAGATTACTGAGCACTTAAAGGTTATATAAAAAGGGGGCTCATCCTCATTTTCTTAAATTATGTTTTAACAGAAGTATCAATAGAACAACAATAAAACTGTCAACACCTTATCAGCAATTGTCACCGCTCGTTAATTACGTAAGAATAACTGCAGTCGGTTAAAAGTTACTGCTACTGTTTGTTTTAAAAATTCATTTCTCTGTTAATTTAAACTTAAAGTAAAGAATATTTTCCCAGATCATATTAATTATACTTTAAAACAGCTAATATTCCTCAAATAATATTCAGAAAACTATATTTTATTTTTTTAAGATTTTTTTTTAATATGGAGAATTATATTGCGATGAAAGACGACTAAAAAAGGCGCTAATCAGGTATTTTAGAAAAAAAAATTAAATCGATTCCAATCAGTATAATTTCTGATTGAAATATACCAGAGTATTTTGTTTACTGAAAACAGTAAATTTAATCCTTTAGCTTTCAATTAAAGTAGAAACGAAAGTTTCAAGAAAGCTTTTTCATTTATAAAAATTAATGTTAAACCAAGGTATCGAAAATTAGTGCAAGTACCTACTTCACTCAGTCAGTTATGTATCATGCGTGATACACGCATAGGCGATCATGTATCTTTCGATACATGACTGACGAGGCAGATTTTTTCCACAGTAGGTTGCCATTTCTTTCTGCGGTAGACCAGTTGCCTCCAATGCTATTGAACCCAGTCTGTCCTGATATTTACACATAGCTGGGGGTAGAAGAAGAGAATTCATACCTTTCCCAACGGTATTAGCACGTATATGAATATGAATGGATTCGACTGGTATTCGAACTCGGCTCTCTGATTCCTCAATCCATTACGACATCGTAAAAGAAAATATTGGGTTGGTGCATAATTATCAGGCGTTTTTGTAGGCGCGTTATTTGGTAATAAAAATTGCTGTTTTGTTTACATTTATTGATAAAATTTTAATTTTATTTTAAGGTTATAAAGATGCATATCGATAATCAGACGCCCCGGAATAATTATTTATTTGTTATTGTTGAATTGTTATGTTTCTTTTTTCATAATAACTATTGTTAAAAAAACGCCTGGTAATTATGCACCAACCGAATAATATTAAAATAGACACCAGTTAAACATCTTAATAAAAAATTATTATAAATTTTAATTTAATTCTATATTTTCCTTAACGCCTAAATAATATCATTAAATTCTATACTTTCCATAAATAATATTTTCTTTGGATATGCAGGATATTTATTTCTCAACTTCTCCACTTGGTTTGTTTAATTTATAATGTGTATTTAGGCAACAACCCTTCTTTTAAACATGTTTCGTTAAATACTGCAGACAAGGAAAACATTTTTTCTTGAAATAATATCTTATCGCAAACCTTGGTCATATCATTACGGTCTTTTGTGAGTGATGGAAAAGAGAGTGTTTTGGAATGTGGTGCTAATTCCATACTGCAGTGTCACGTGTCTACTGCAGTGTCACGTGTCTACTGCACATCTAAGGGGGAAATAACTTGACACTTTCGCTGTATTAATGTTTTTATCATTATTATTAATTATTCTATCCAGGCTGGTATGTGAATGTCTAATTTTATTCATTTATCTGCGTGTAAATGTAAACGGAACAGGAACAAGCCAGCAGCCATTTGCTGCACTGACTCGCATTAACTGTAAACCCGGGAGATTATTAGTAAATCCGGGAGATTGTCCGGCAGATTAAGCAGTGTTAGAATTGGCAAGAATTTTTTTATAAGAATGCTTGACATTTGAGAAGTTTTGCTCTCACTTTGAAAAAAAAAAAATTTTTCATCCAATACAAAAGCTATTCAATACAGATGGTTACTGAATCAAAGCAGCAAAACTTCCCCTTGAGTCGGAAACATCGTGCCTGGGCAGGGAAAATGCGGACACCGAGACAAACCCGTTCGTTTGGCAGCATTCAAAGACTCGTTAAGATGGGAAGATAGGCTGCTCAGGAGTCAGTTGATTCCTTAAACATCTTTCCTATCGGGTTATCTGTAGAATTATAGTATTAAGGAAGTGCCTATAAGTTGATTAGGTGTGACTTTATAAAATGCTTCTAACAAACTGGGCGTTATTGTATAGTTTTGACTTTAATTTGAAATTATTAGCAAAATAACAAAAAATGATAACAGAAAAATATACATTAATCTTAATTTTTCTTCTCTCCTTAGATAAAGTGGCCCATTTGAATATTGCTGCCACATATGGTCTGCTGCTCTTGTTATATATAAAATTCAAAGAAGAATCAGCAATATTATTGGCCCTGGCCTGAAATCACGCATTCAGTTACTTTCCAGCCACCGTAATGTATCTTCCCTGTGACATTTTTTAAAAACATAAATATTTCCATGGTACCTGTTCTGAGGAACTTTCCTCGATGGTACTTAGAATTTAACCGCAATACTAGAGTGGTAGTAAGGTATGATCATCTTACAGTTGAAATGGTTAAATGTAACCGTAAGTTCTATGCCAAGAGCTTCTTCTCTCGCACTTCTTGCTTGTGGAATTCTTTTCCAGCTTCAGGCTTTCCAGTCAAATTTGACTTTCAGAAATTAAAATGCTATGTCAATCATTATCTTTTGTCATCCTAATTACTGTTCTTTTATAATTTTCGCTCCTTAATAATATTTTTGTTTTTATTATATTCTTTCCCAAACAGTAAACCCTTGTGTCTTAGTGGCTTTATTGCCTTGCTTGGCGTGAAATGATTAAAAATAGCAAACTTAAAAGATTCCAACAGGATCAACATGAAATTCTAACAACAATTACAATTGATTTTCATTTTTTAACGAAAATCTGGTTTCTCTTACATCAAGCCAAGTGAACTGAACTCCGGTCACAAACAGACGAAAATACAATAAACAAAACAAATGTACATAGAATTACGTAACCGGGTATTTCTTGCTTTTGGCAGAAAAATTGGCTTGACTTCAGAGGGGAAGCCGACATGTTTGCTGATACTTTACAGCCTTGCGAAAGACACCATATAAAACTAGTTGGGACAATACTATAGTAAGCAGTTCATTTTTCCAACTCGTGAACTTATTTCGGACACAGTTCGAGCGGAAAATTATAGTCAATTAATAAATAAAAATAAAAATAAATAAAAATAAAACCAAAGAAAATCAAAACAACATTAAAAATCATCTTTAAATCGGAGTCAATTTACAGTAAGCTGACGAATCTTTGCGAATACGTCACTTAATTTAATGCGTTTTCAATGGACTACTCCTGGCGCTATACTCTACCTTTACAAGGGACAGATCAGACTGAGAAGAGAGTACTGCTATCATATATGGACAGGAGATGCCCAGTCTCCACTTTGAAGTCTCTATATAGACCAAAGGCGTCACCGCGTATTTTCCACCCTACAACTTCTCCCTCACAGATGAAACGTTGTAAAACTTTCACTGTTCTATTGCTATTTCCATGGAAAGTGCTCAGACGAAATGCATTCCTTAGTTCCACCAATTCTAAGCTTAATGGTTAAGACCCGTCATGCCATCGACATTATTGTGAACCACATATGTTCCCTTTCTATTCCGTTGATAAAATGTAGGTTTCACTCGAGTATATTCTTCCCACAAACCGCTGCTCCATGAAACCAACTCCCAAGAGGATACTTCTTCGACCACTACAATCTTAACCTATTAAAAACTAAGTTTAATCGTTATTATTTACATTATTCGGACTATTGTCTTCATCTTTGTCGCTATATTTATTACAACGTTTCGGTCGTTGTACGCTCCGGCCTTCTTCAGGGGGTTGGAATGTCGAACTGAACCCTTTATTTCGCTCACTGGGGTAGACTGTTCTAGTTTCACGTGCCATGTCTAATAGATGTCAGTTATCAGTTATCCACCGCTTTAACCAGGTATTGAACTCACAACTCTTTGGGTACTGTCACTAGATCTAACTAATGCCTTCAGGACACATGGCACAGTGGATAAAGGCGTTAGTTAGATCCAGTGATAGGACTCAAAGAGTTGTGAGTTCAATACCTGATTAAGGCCGTGGAGAACTTGGAGAAGGAATTAAGTGGGGGATAACTGATAACTGACAATCATTAGACATGGCACGTGGAACTAGATCAGTCTACCTCAGTGAGCAAAATAAAGGGTTTTCAGTTCGACATTCCAACCCCCTGAAGAAGGCCGGAGCGTACAACGATCGAAACGTTGTAATAAATATGGCGACAAAGATGAGGAGAATAGTCCGAATAATGTAAATAATGTATATAATACCTCATCTCAGAAAGATAAACAGATTTAATGGTTATGTTCCCCACATATTCGCATAAACTATGCCTCTTACTCTGTAAACGTCTACCTCGAGTCGCTCCCGAGTGAACATCATTGCAAAAGAAAATGACGCAATCTTGATAAATATGGGTGTGTATATAAACCAGGACGAAAGGAAAAAACACCCCAAAAAAACAGCAATTGTAAAAAATATGGTTGTCAGTAAAATGTAGAATTCCGGATGTGAGCTAGGAATTAAACATGTCAAAATCAAGTCAGTACAAAAACGTAAATATCCGGGATTTTTTTTTAAAGGGACGAAACATGTGACACCGAAATCCGAAAGGGGTTCTGGCAATAACGAAAGACGCATTCCAAAAGTGAACCAAAGTGTTGAGAAGGAGGAAGTGATGGGAAAGAAAGAGAAGACATAAAATAAGGAAGAGATATAGAAGAGGAAGGATGGAGAAAGAAGAGTAAAAGGAAGAAATGGAGAAGGAAGAGGTTGAGAAGACGAAGGAAGGAAAGATAAAAAGAAGAAAGGGAAGGAGAAGAAGGAAGAGAAGAAGAAGTATGAGAACCAGAAAGAAATGGAGAAGAAAGAGAAGAGGGAACAGTTAAAGAACAAAATAAGTTGGTGAGAAGGACGAGAAGAAGACGGAAGTAAAGAAAAAAGAGAGAGAATAAGAAGAAAAAAGAAGGGAAGGAGAAGGAAGAAAAGAAGGATCAGGTGAAGATGATAAAGACGGTGAAAAGAAGAAAGATAAGGATAAGAGAGAGAAGGAGGAGGTTGAGAATACGAAAGAAGAAAAGAGGAAAAAAGGAAAGTGTAGGGGAAGAAGGAAGAGAAGGAAAAGGAAAAGGTTAGGGTAATAGGAGAATGCAGAGAAGAAGAAGAAGAAGAAGAAGAAGAAGAAGAAGAAGAAGGAAGGGGTAGAAGGAAGTGAAAAGGTAAGAAATGGGGAAGAAAGAGATGGAAGGTGAAGAAGTAGATAATGAAGGGAGGAGAAAAAGAAAAAGAAAGTAAAGAAAAATGTTACGACAAAGGAAGGAAAGAGAAAAAGAAGGTGAAAAAGGAAGAAGAAGTAGTAAAAGAAGAAGGCAGAGCCAGAGAATAATAATAATACGCCAAACTAGAAGAAGAAGAAGAAGGAGGAGGAGAAGAAGAAGAAGAAGAAGAAGAAGAAGAAGAAGAAGAAGAAGAAGAAAGGTAGGAAGGAGAAGGAAGAACTAAAGAAGGCGAAAGAAAAGAGAAAAAGATGAAAGGAAAGGGGAAGACGTAAGAAGAGGAGGAGGAGGAGAAGTGGAAGGAGAAGGAGAAAGAAGAGAAAAAGTAAGAAATGAAGAAGAAGAAGAAGAAGAAGAAGAAGAAGAAGAAGAAGAAGAAGAAGAAGAAGAAGAAGAAGGAAGATAAATAGGAATAGAAGTATTAGTAAAAGAAAAAAAGAGATGGAAAAGGAAGAGAAGGGAGAGATGGAGAAGGAAGAGAAAAAGTAGAATTTACGGTGTTTGGTGAATATAATGTCATGTTGATGTGAGTGATTAATTTTTGGATTCGTAGATACTATGCAAGCAGATCTCGTCTCCATACCAGCCTCTGGTTATTTTATTTTGATTACTGGCCATTGCAGAGAAGCGAAAAGTGCATCGATGAAGGACTGGAGGCGTGAAAAATGTATTCGTGAATGCGGATGATTCGATACATTGTTTGGTGGAAGGAATAAACGCGTATAAAGTGGTAAAGGGATGGTGTGAATTTCGAGTTAATTATTAAGACGGTGGTTGAGAGAGGGGGGCGTTTTGAGAAGCAATAGAAAAGGAATAGAAAAATACATAGAAGAGAGAGAGAGAGGGGGAGTGAGAAAGAGCGAGAAAATATATAATATAAAAGGCAGAGAAAATATAAAAATACATAGAGGGGATGGAGAGAGATAGAGACAGAAAGAGAAAAATACATAATATAAAAGGAAAAGAAAAAAGAAAAATACACAAGAGAGAAAGAGAGAGAAAGAAAGAGATAGAGAGACAGAGAGGGTGAGAGAGAAAGAAGAGAGAGAGAGAGAAAGAAAGAGATAAAGAGAGAGAGAGAGGGGGGGAGATAGAAAGAAAAGAGAGAGAGAGAAAATATATAATATAAATGGAAGATAAAAAAGTAAAAATACATATAAGGGAGAGTGGGAATACATATACGAAAGAGAAATATATATATATATATATATATATATAAAATATGAAAATAAATACAAGGGAAGGAGGGAGATAAAGACAGAGAGTCAAATCTTCTATATAAATAAAGTGTAGTGTACGTGTGTCCGTCCGTTCGTCTCTCCGATTTTCGATCTTGGCGAATCATAAAGAACCTGCAATAGCAGGTAGTAACTATTGTTGTTACACGCGATTAAAAATTAAACAAATAACTCATTTAAAGTTAAATTTAAATATCGAACGGAGTGAAATGTTTTAAAACCATTTATTTGTTAAAGGGTTCACTGTAATTTCATTTTTCATCGTACTTGCAATTGATATCGTCTAATTAAATCGTAATTAAAACTTAAGCGGGGCACAGTACGTTGCTCATTTGTTTTTTTTCTAGCACGCGTACGGTGACGTATTCGAAATATAACATAGTTCGGGTTCCCTAATGTCTTTTCAGCGTGACTTTATGTGAAGGGTTCATAAAGAATGGTGATTTTAAAAGAAAATCAAATCGCGCGCAAAATAGATGTAAACAAACTACGGAGATCGGTTGCGTATCGGAAGAAAGATTACGCCGAATTAAGATGTCGAATAAAGATAAAATAATTTTATTATTTCTAAATTCTTATAACTTTTGCGTACATAGGACGCTGAAGGTAAAAGTCCGGAGGCCCCAAAACCTTCCGCAGGAGCGAGCCGAAAGGCGGCTTTTAGGCTAGTATATAATATAAAAAGAAGAGAATGATATAAACATACATAAGGGAGAGAGAGAGAGAGATGGGGGAAGAGAGAGAAAGGAAAGGGAGGTTAATCATTTGGTAAATGGAGAAGATAAAAATGTCATATAAGCAAGTATATCTTTATTTTATTTAGAAGCATATTTTCATTTAAAGATATTTATTTTAAGGATGGTATTAAACTCGATGATGAGTGATTTTATGTTTATAGAGTCAACATTAGACGTATTGGGATGGCCAAGGACGCATTCCAGAAGCTGGGCTGAATATTGCGAGGATTTCTTTGGTAATAAAGAAAATAGTACTAAACTGTTACGTGACACCTGTCCTCCTTTACGGCAGCGAATGTTGGACGGTCTCCTCAAAGATGAAGAAGAGTCTCGAGGCGACGGAAATGTGGTTCTACAGAAGGATGCTAAAGATATCAAGGACCGAGCGTGTGAACTATGATGAGATCTTGGAGGGGATGCAAACAAGGAGGAGGCTTATGCTTAACATCAGGAAGAGGCAGCTGAAGTTTCTGGGACATGTAATGAGAAAGAAGGGCTTGAAGAATTTGATACTCACATGTTTAATATATGGAAAGAGAGACAAGGGAAAGAAACGCATGACATACCTGGCGAGCTAGAGCAAGTGGATGACAGAACGTGGTCTGGGGAAAGTAGCAAAGGGACAAAATTTATTGTGAACTACAAGAGATAGGAGGAAGTGGAGAGCCATGATCACCTATGTCTTGAAAGGACACGGCACATAAAATGAAAGAAATTATATAAATAGTATTTAATATATACGTAGATTTGTGTACGTGATGAAATCAGCGTATAGTATAGATTGCCGATTTAAACACCATTGTTATTAAGTTGCCAAATAAGTCGGGGGAAAAGAGATGGATTAATAACTTTTTCAAGAGTATATGCATGAAAGTGAATGCAACGAACCCGACTTGAATTGGAACTCGGCTCTCCAATTTCTCATTCCGAGCCGATGGCCATAAGATAAAAAAGTTATGTTTAGGAAAAATCAAGCCAATATACGCTGATAATAATAAATGGTATTACGTAATTTAATATATATATATATATATATATATATATATATATATATATATATATATATATATATATATATATATATATATATATATATATATATATATACAAATTAAGGTAATTACCCGTAGAGGGTTGACTATTTTATACTTATAAATTATGGTTGTAAGAAATGATATATATATATATATATATATATATATATATATATATATATATATATATATATATCATTTCTTACAACCAGAATTTATTAGTATAAAATGGTCAACCCTCTACGGGTAATTACCTTATTTTGTTTATTCAGCTTAAATATCGCTATCTATTAACTTCCAGCTAGTATTATTAATATCTTATATAGATGTTCCACATTTTGAATTTTATCTGCATACCCCTTTACGAAGCTTCCTGAATATAGAAAAAAAACCTGTTAACTTTACGTCTGATTAACCTACCTACCCCTCCCTTCAACGCCCTTCTAAAAAAAATTGACCATGTCATATTTGTCTAAAATCACGATACATTTGTCGTTGACATAAATTCCGCAATCGTCAATGATAGCCTGTCTATGTTCCGGTTTATCGAGACATGAAAGAATAACTCACCCACCTACCCTCTCTAAGCTTACATTTCTATTTAGCGTAGATCTGATATTTAATTGGTTAATCAAAACATACCTACAAGTCTACTATTTACATTATTCGGATAATTGCCCTAATCTTTGTCGCCATATTTATTACAACGTTTCGGCCGTTGTACGCTCCAGAATGTCGAACTGAACTGTTTATTTCGCTCGCTGGGGTAGACTGTTCTCGTTCCACGTGTCATGTTTAATGCATGTCAGTTGTCAGTTATCTCCAGTTAATTCCCATCTCCAAGTTCTCCACTACCTTAACCGGGCATTGAACTCACACTCTTTGTGTCCTGTCACTGAATCTAACTAACGCCTTTATCCACTGTGCCATGTGTCCTCCAAGACTTGGAGAGGGGAATTAACTGGAGATAACTGATAACTGACATCCATTAAACATGGCATGTGGAACTAGAACAGTCTACCCCAGTGAGCGAAATAAAGGGTTCAGTTCAACATTCCAACTAACTGAAGAAGGCCGGAGTGTACAACGGCCGAAACGTTGTAATAAATATGGCGACAAAGATGAGGACAATAACCAGAATAATATAAACAGTGTTCATAATACCACATCTCAGAAATATAGACAGATATCTACAAGTCTATTTTTAATTCTGGTCTTATGTCCCCACTCTTTAACTTTTGGAAATGAGGTGACACTTTAATTTTTTTAATTTTTCATACAATCATTGTATTGAAACATGAAAGCTTTGTGTAGCGATATCAACATGGTTTTATCATAATCAATTCTAATAAAAATACAGTAATAATATATTGCTCTAATTTGTATTAAATGCTACGATCAGTCAATTTTTACTACATCAGTTTTTTCTCATATATATATATATATATATATATATATATATATATGTGTGTGTGTGTGTAAGGCATATTTAGGGAGAGAATATGCATCGAAACGAGTTTTATTAAGTTCAACCTTCAATGTCAGTTTTGTTCCTTAATTATTGGTCAAATCAGTTCAATTTTGTAATTAAAGCTAATTTATTAGTGTCCAGCAACGAGAAAACAATTGATGTTTTTCTGTACTTCTAATACTGAAGAGCTCACTAAAGGATTCCTTGGCAATTTCGAAATGTTCTTTACTTGTATTGTTTCATTGCTTACACGTGTTGTTGGTAAATATAAGTTAAAATAAATTATATGATATATAAGCAGATATCCATGCAGGAAATGTTCAGCGTTCATTGACTGATTAGTCAGTGTTGGTTGAAATTTGCAAAATCTTTCTCACAAGTTTTAGTACTGATAAACTTTCTACTGATAGACTTTCCGTTCTAACATTCGGTTTTAATTAGTGTGAAAAACAACAGCTTGATTATATCATTATTTTCACCCTTTTACTTACATATGCTACTTAATATTTTTATTGTTGCAGTTAGACGTCATCAGGTGTTGTGTGTTTTTCGTTATTTGGTAAAGCTTGTTCTGATTCTATATTGCAAGTTGTGCGTAATTCTGTAGCGTCAATCATTCATACACGTTGGGATTCTGTAGCGCCAATCATATCTACCCGGTGGGTTTCTGTAGCACCAATAATATATACTCGTTGCGATTCTGTAGCGTCAATAGCACATACTCGTTTGGATTCTGTAGCGCCAATCATACATATTGTTTGGCATTCTGTAGCGGCAATCATACATACTCGTTTGGATTCTGTAGCGCCAATCATACATAGTCGGTGGGATTCTGTAGCGCCAATAATATATATTCGTTGGGATTCTGTAGCGTCAATCATACATACTCGTTGGGATTCTGAAGCGCCAGTCATACACACTCGTAGGTCTTTCTCTAGCGCCTATAATATATACTCGTTGGGATTCTGTAGCGTCAATAGCACATACTCGTTGGGCTTCTGTAGCGTCAATAGCACATACTCGTTGGGATTCTGTAGAGCCAATCATACATACACATTGGGATTCTTTAGTGCCAATCATTCATACTCGTTAGGATTCTGTAGCGACAATAATATATACTCGTTAGAATTCTGTAGCGTCAATCATATATACTCATTGGGATTCTGTAGCGCCAATCATACATAATCATTGTGATTCTGTAGCGCCAATAGCACATACTCGTTGGGCTTCTGTAGCGCCAATCATACATACTCGTTGGTATTCTGTAGCGTCAATCATACATACGCGTTGGGATTCTGTAGCGCCAATCGTACATACACTTTCGGATTTTGTAGCGCCAATCATATATACTCATTGGGATTTTGTAGCGCGAATCATACATACTCGTTGTGATTCTGTATGGTCACTCATACATACTCGTTGGGATTCTGTAGCGCTAATTATACATACTCATTGGGATTCTGTAGGGCCAATCATATATACACATTGGGATTCTGTAGCGTCAATCATACATACTTGTTGGGATTCTGAAGCGCCAGTCATACACACTCGTAGGGCTTTCTCTAGCGCCTATAATATATACTCGTTGGGCTTCTGTAGCGTCAATAGCACATACTCGTTGGGATTATGTAGTGCCAATCATACATACATTTTGGGATTCTGTAGCGCCACTAATATATACTCGTTGGGATTCTGTAGCGTCAATCATACATACTCGTTGGTCTCTGTAACGACAATGGTACATACTCGTTTGGAATCTGTAGTGCCAATCATGCATACTTGTTGGGATTTTCTAGCGCCAATCCTACATACTCGTTGTGATCCTGTGGTGCCAATCATATACACCTTTTCTGATTCTGTAGTGCCATTTATATAAGACGACTGATTGTCTTCTTTTTGAAGTAGATGATTCATTCACTTGAAGTTATTTTGAATAATCGATCTGAGAAAACGTTTTTATATAGGTGATCGTTTATTGATGGTTGTTTAGATATATAAACAGCGACAAGTTTCAACAAGGGATTACATTTCTCTGAAAAGGCTGAAATGTTCCTTGTTTGCGTCAGGATAAACTAGGCTGCCATTTATCTTACGGGGTAATGACAATACTCTAGTTGGTCAAAATTTTGTTCTTTCGTTGTGAAACTGGAGTGAACTCTCCCGGTTGCAGGATTGGCTGATGGTATATAGAGGCTATGCGCTGCCCAAACCACATGGCCCCGCTCTCATCTGTACCGACAAGATCCAAAGAAATAAACTGCATCACATTGTAACGGCCCGGCTGCAGAAATCTCTGGAAGTTTGTCAGTATTGAGAGCCAACCGCCATTAGGGTCTCACACCGGATTTTCAATCTGGATATACGTCGACATTTTTCGTGTTTGGTTATGTCCGCAAGCCGTCGGAAGTTTAAAATCAGTTTTTTCTTTCCCTAGATGGACTACTAAGGAGCTCCATCTATCCGTAGCAGCTGGTTATAAGGCATCAGTGGTTCACCTTCGCTCCTTCTCTTGGAACTGGACTTATTTTTCGGAGACTAGTTAAGATACATGACACAGGAACATTATATAGACAGAATGCACGCACCCACTACCACCCGCTGCTATGAAAGCCTTTGGAACGTATGTAATATCCATGTATATGCATAACAAATATTACGTGTTTTAGAAGCTCCCCACAAAA
Source organism: Acanthosepion esculentum (assembly GCA_964036315.1). NCBI lineage: Eukaryota > Metazoa > Mollusca > Cephalopoda > Sepiida > Sepiidae > Acanthosepion > Acanthosepion esculentum. Next base: position 1,106,124 of record OZ038492.1, on the reverse strand, counting down.
TTATTTTTTAATATATATAACGTTATATAAACTGAACGACTAGCAAGCAAGACACATTACAAAAAACAGCAAAGAAATTTTTTATCCCGTGACGTTTAGGGGCGTAGGGGCATCATGTGTACTGCAGCCACAGTAGAAGTGATGTTTCTTGCGCAAGATAGCATGGTGGAAGTCAATCCTCTCCAGGACGGGTTTGAATTCAGAGTTTTACCTTCTCCTAGGCCGGTTGCCACCCAAAGTTATAGAACCCAGTCTGTCCTGCTACTTAGCCATAGCTAGGGATGAAGAAGAGGATTCCTACCTTTCCCAAGGGTATTAGCACGTAAATGAATGTAATGGATCCGATGGAATTCGAACTCGCCTCTCCGATTCCTCAAATTCTAGTCGGATCCATTACGTTCACTTACGTGCTAATACCGATGGGAATAAAGAAATTAGCAAACGCAAAAATTGAAAATATTGATGTGGGAAAATATAGCCGTGTAAAAGCGCTTATATTTCGAGTAAGACGAAGTAATTATGTCACCCCCAAATCACTAAAGATGCTTTTTCGAGAAAATTTAGGAAAATTTGGTCTAACATTTTGGCGAAGCGATGAGATTGGTACTCCGCCACAAAACAATGATGATACCTGAGCGTTTATTTGTCAATGTTTGTTCTGTTGTCTTTGTTTAAGTAATTCTGACAGTCTCGGTCATTATGAAGAATCATGTACTGTCAGTGTGGTAGGCAATTGAATGCATTCTTTTCGGTGCGCGTCTCGTTCATTTTAACCGTCACAGATTGGACTGGTTCAACATTTCAGCTCATAAAATACTATAATGCAGCCAACGGAATCTTGCTTACCACACAGACAACGCATAGTTCTTGATAATGACTGCGATGGTCGAAATTATTTGATTTGAAATAATAAAACAAATATGAATTTCGAACTGTTTATCCCCAATTTTATTCTGATATACACATTGCAAAATTGATAAAAGTACAAGAAAACATTAAACAAATTGACATTGAAGGTTGAACTTAATAAAACTCGTTTCGATGCGAATTCTCTGCCTAAATATGCCTTACACACACACACACACACACACAAACACACAATATATATATATATATATATATATATATATATATATATATATATATATATATATATATATATATATATATATGAAAAAGGCAAATAAGAAAGTCCATCAGATGACGGAACGCGTCGGCTAAATATAGTTTTTCCTCTTATCTTTTTTATTAAATTTTCTCTTGTACGGATACACTCCATTTGAGAATATATATATATATATATATATATATATATATATATATATATATATATATATATATATATATATATATATATATATATATATATATATATATATATATATATATATATATATATAAGATAAGATAAAATACGTCTAAATTCGATACCAAATCAGTCGATAAATGTCGATACCAAATCAGTCGGGTTTCGATCCCGGCTTGAGGCAATCGGATGTCTAGCCACAAGAATGAGCTGTGAAACAGCGAAACATCTGTCTGTGAAGAACACTATATATATATATATATATATATATATATATATATATATATATATATATATATATATATATATATATATAGGGGGGATGTGTGATGCATTTATTTCTTTAGGACTTCATCGTACTAAATTTATGTTACCGTGACTACGCATGTGCACGTACAAAGGATGCTGGGAACTTTAAATTAATGTTTTCTTTTTAATATATTCTACCCGATTTCATTTAAATTATTTTCATATTCTTCTTGTTTCCATCACTTTTGTTATTAGATATCTCAGATTGTGATAATAGAAGATCCGTATGAAAAGTTGTATGAGCCAGGGCGCAAATTTACAGTGTTTAAACTTGCGATTTTAGCCATTTTCGTCTTAGTGAATTTTTTTCTCCTTTGATCATTTATTTATGTCAAAATTGGGGTCCGTCTCGTTACGGTGAGCAACTAATGCATTTGATGTACTGTTTTGTAAAATGTTCGTTTCTAATAACAAAAGTGGTTCAGTTGTATGGATATGAGTTGATATAATTTATACTCCCCAGCACCAACATGACAAATTTAGTCCGATGATGTCTTTTTACCATTTTCTTTTCTCATAGATTTCCTCCCAATATTGTTCTTAATATATATATTATATAACTTTATCTCATATATATATATATATATATATATATATATATATATATATATATATATATATATATATATATATATATATTAAAGTAATATTACATGGCATTTTTAAAAGCGAAGCAACTGGCTTCGCTCCCGCTCTTCAGGCCTCTACGGGAGATTTAACAACAGGAAAATGTGTAAAGAGGAGGAGAAAAAAAATGAACACAAAGAGCTAGAGACAAATAACAGCGACCCCCAAGAAACATTCGCGCTGTTTATACAGGGAAGGTTTTCGGGACCCGATATAAAGTGCTTCCAGCAAATTGAGATGAAATAAAGAGTGCAACCGGGACACAACAGTGAACCAGTCAGCACTAAAATTAGCAGCACACCCTCTGTTTTTTAAAAGGTGCTCACATACGGCGGAACGATAAGTATTTGGGGCAAGTCCATTCAAAGATAAGGTATGATTCCTGATCTAAGTGGGAATATGTTGTTTGATTCTCATGTCCAGGCGCTGTGTAGTTCTCCCTATGTAGTCGGCACCGCAACTACAATTATGTTTATAAACAATAGAATTAACTTGATGGGGAGGGAGAGCATCCTTGCGCCCTGAACGAAACATAGGCCAGGTTTGGAAAAACTATACAGACCTCAGCCGAGAAAAAACAACGATGAATATATATATATATATATATATATATATATATATATATATATATATATATATATATATATATATATATATATATATATACGTAGATATTCATATATGTGTTTATGTTTTTTACAGTTCAATGCATATACATATTAGATGAAAGACAAGTTGGTGGAAAATGAATTAACACTTGTTAGTGGATCGAATATATTTCAGTCTGCAGTGAATCTTTAGCCAATGAAAAATGATTCTGAAATTCGCAAAAGTAAATGACATATTTATATTCATGTATGCAATATATTAGGCGTACATACCATATATATATATATATATATATATATATATATATATATATATATATATATATATATATATATATGTATGTATGTATGTGTATATATATATATATATTCATACATGTTTCATTAAATAATATAGATAAGTGTTGTCTATATATTTTTGTAAGTTCTTTTCATATCGTATGAATGAAAAAATGCTGCCTAAATACACACAATATATATATAGACATCTATGTAGCTATTGAGAGTTTGTGACTGGACAAATATCTTTCCTAACATTTATTAAGTCTATGAGTGTTTTCTTCTATGTCTTAACCACATATCTATATATCTCAACTAGCCATCTTTTATTCTGACCTTTTCTTATATCTTCGGGCGCTAATCAAACAACCAACTTTATGCTCCATCTGTTATCCTTACTTCCAGTATATTGTGGCCATGTTGATAATGTTATTAAGTCTGTTTTTTTTTGTTTTTAATAAATAATATATTTCATTAGTTTTAAACAGTTTTAGCAGTGGGAGAAATATCACATCGGTTTTCTCGATAGCTCTGTTGCATGTTGGGGTCGATGGGTTTAACAGGGTATATCTACTTTCAGCTACTTTTATACCGTCTACAACATATAAATAACATTTATTATAGCAGTATATTAAAAAGACATCGTTTTAAAGTTAAACTGAAAGCGCTGGAAACTAACAAAACTTTGGACAATCTTTACATTCATTAAGACCCCCCCAAAAAGTCAGTTTTGTACGTATACAAGCAAAACAAAAAAATACCATGTCAGCACTGTTCAACGAGACATGTATTAAAGAGGGTTTGCTGTTTAGATACACACATACTTACCCAGACACACACACACACACATATATATATATATGTGTGTATGCTCGTATGTGTGTTTATAAAATTTATTTACCATGAAATGTATTCCGTAAAACCCACTAGCATTTACGTTCTTTATTGTGTATGCTATCGGTCAGTCACGAGGAATCATTAATCAGCGCCTGGGGAATTTTGATTCAATTTGTTATCGTAAAGCATCATTTGTGTACCAATGAACGCAGGCTTATTATGAATCGACGCTGCTTTCCGTTTTTTTGTCACCGTGACGCTCGTATGTCCTCTCCAGGGTGCACAGACCTGGTCAGGACTTCATCGGAGATCAACGGTTGCCCATGCAGGGCGTTTTTTTTTAACGCCACTGGTGTTGTCCAAGAATAGGGCTGGGGTTGATAACACTTTGATATTGGTGTCGTCATGGGATTTCCAGCACGTTTGGGGATGTAACGTCGAACTTCCTTTTGAATTCTGGCTCCAGGTTTAGCATTTCCCCCTGCGGTTTCGCCTTTTCCATGAGGCATTTGTTATTTCATACTTAATTAGCTTTATTTATTTACATTATTTATTGTTCTTGTCTTTGTTTCTATTATCACAACGTTTCGTCTGTTTTGCTCTCTGGTCATCATTCAGTGCTTCTCGATCCGAGTAGCCTTCAGGGAATCTTGAACTGAACCCTTTATTTAATTTACGGGACTTTGAACATCAGCTTGTAAACGCAGTCCACAAACCCGCATCCTTCCTTAAAGAGAAGCACGTTGATCCTTCAAATTGAAATGTCTTATTCAGATTGTGAGTGATCATGAATCTCCACAACTTCCTGTCTTTTGTTACCCTAAGTAACTTTCTCTCTGAAATTCTGAGATAATAGGTTAATATTATTTGCATTATTTATAATTCGACTATTGTCCTTGTCTTTGTTGTCATTATCACAATATTTCAGCCGCTGTGCTCTTCGGCTTTCTTAAAATGTCTGTCGATCCAAGTAAACTTTAAGGAGTTTCAAGCTGAGTCCTTTATCTAATCAATGATTCTAGATTGTTCTTTTTGCGTTTTCTGTGTTTGCAGGTATCCCGTCTAGTTGTAAGTAACTATTGAACTTTTAATATAGATATTAGGTTTAAAATTGGTTTATTGAGTTTAAGTTTTATCTCTACGTTTTTTTTAATCGGTATCACTCCAGAAAAGGCAGTACAGCAACAAGAACAGGGTGTGGAGGAATTAGGAACAGAAACATTAGTAACGAGGAGAAAGAGGAGGGAGTAATCAGGAGGACAGTAGATAGCGATTGGTATTGCACTTAAATTTTTCCGGATTAAATTAGCTGGAAAGCATGGATCCGGGAGGGAGTTCCACAAGCGAGACGAGTAGGATCAGAAACTGTTAGCCTAGAAGTTACGGCTACATCTAGCTAGCTAGCTCAACTGTAAATTGACGAGATCTTTAAGCCAGTCTAGTATTGCACTTAAATGTATACAGTCTAGGTGCCATCGTGAAGAGCTCATCCGAACAATTACCATGAAAGGCACAGAGAGGCAATCTTAGAGCGGTGGGCAAGTGACAAAAGCCGAGCCGGCAGATCAGGACCGATAACATTGCTGATTCTTCTTTGTATCTTATCAATGAGTTCCAGGAAAATAGCAAGGGCACCGGACCATATATGACAGCAATGGACAAATGGTAGACTTATAGTTATTCCGGAGAGAAAAATTGTCTCGCCTGACACAGTGAACCGACTTCTTTGCAGTTGATCTTGCGTTGAATTAAATGTAGTCTTTCCAACTCATGTCAGCTGAGAACGTTAGCCACAGAAGACGCAACTTTCTTGGAGGATAGCATCAGCCATGCTGATGGAAACCATAGAGAAATCTCGCAGATGATTAATGGAGAGCAGTTTAGTTTTGAATGCGTTAAAACTAACAAGCCATTTTTTGCCCCAGTTAACGATTTATAGAAATTATAAATGCAGTACAAATGAAATGGTTATCAGAATCTTTCCTTAATTTCGTTTTTTGACTTTTTAAACTTAAGTCTCTTTTAGTGATTTCAATCGTAGAATTATTTACATTAGGATCATTGTCCTCATCTCTAATCTGAGTAACCTTCAGGGGATTTCGAGTTAAATTTTAATTATTATTTGGACTATTGTCCTCATCTTTGTCGGCAAATTTATTACAAAGTTTCAGCCGTTGTACGCTCCGGCCTTCTTCAGGTGGTTGGAATATCGAACTGAACCCTTTATTTCACTCCCTGGGGCAGACTGTTCTACTTCCACGTGCCATATCTAATGGATGTCACTTATCAGTTATCTCCTGTTAATTCCCCTCTCCAAGTTCTCCACCGCTATAACCAGGTATTGAACTCACTATTTGGGTCCTGTCACTGGATCTAACTAACGCCTTTATCCACTGTGACATCCATTAGACATGGCACGTGGAACTAGAACAGTCTACCCAAGTGAGTGAAATAAAGAGTTCAGTTCGACATTCCAACACCCTGAAGAAGGCCGGAGCGTACAACGGCCGAAAAATTGTAATAAATATGGCGACAAAGATGAGGACAATAGTCCGAATAAATTAAATAGTGTACATAATACCTCATCTCAGAAATATAGACAGATACTGAACTTTAATATAGAGGGGGTCAATTGTTCTCGTTTCGCGTTTAAGACTTATTCTTTTTTCATACGGTTCAGTTATTGTTCGCCCTGTTTTCACTGAGACTAAGTCTGCACCACTGGGCCCAGGGATTGAACTTACAATTACTATATCACGGATTTCACGAGTCAACGCTTTAATCAGTTAAGCTGTTGACCTGCAGGATCTTCTATGTACCTTGTAAACATGGCTGATAATAGATCTCCAAAATTTCCTATCCCATGTGGTCCTTTGCTAAGCATCCCATCCATTCTGCCATTGATTCATATAATCTCTTCATGGAGGTCGCTCGTTGTCATCCTTTATCTCTCTTGACCTGTAAGAGTTATGTTTTCCAAGCCTTCCTTCCTCACTATGTAACCAAGGAATTGCACCTGTTTTTTCTTGATTTTGAAGCCTTATGGTCATACAATACACGGACGCACGGTAGAGTAATGGATAGCGGCTCCGATCGAGGGAGAGCCGAACCCGATCCATTACAGTCACGTGCTATTACCCTTGAGAATAAAGTCTTTTTCTCCACCGCTAGCTTTGGATAAATAGCATTGGGTGGCAACCAGTCAAGGAGAAAGTAAGTCTGAATTCAAAACTGTATGTAGCCCTGGCGTAGCACATACTAAAGAAAGGATTATTGGTACGATGATTCCGACTACGATTGACATGCATGATGGATGGTTATAGAGCGTTGAAACACTGCTTCCCGTATGATCACCGAAGTTAAGAAACGTCGAACCTGGTTCAGTACCTAGATGGGTGACCTTTTGGGGAATACCAGATGCTGTAAGCTTGGATGTGCGGATGGTGTAAGGGATAATGACTCGGGATTGTTACTCAGAGAGTCGAGTTCGAATTTCACTTGGGTTCGTTATATTCATTTACGCGCAAATACCCATTGGAAATGTATGAAACGAACTCTTCTCCCCCAGCTCTGGATTAATTAGTAGGAAGTAATTACTAAATCATTATTATCTAAAAGATATCTTACAATCTAAAACAGTTTTCTGGCTTTCAATAACCTGAAAAGGGTTAATAATCCGTAGAAAACGAATAAATTAATCTTGATTATGAGCAGAAATGTTCTTTTTGTTGCCATTTTTTCTCTTTGCTTACTCGCTCGGTTTATGCAATTCTCAGTATTCTTCTGTAGAACTACATTTCTGTTGCTTCTACTTTTCTCGTCATCTGTGGTTAGATTCTCTAGCATTCAATTCTATGTAAGAGGATTCATATCACATGACAATCCATCATTCTTTTCTTAGTTTCTAACGATTTGTTTTTATTTCTGAGCATTTTGAATATAATTTAGAATACATCAGGTTTATTTTTGTAATTTTCGAGAAGCCATTGAAAGTACTTGGTGGTTTATTGTTAAAAAAAACTGTCAGTAAGAAATAGACGGCTTATAAGTAAAATGCCAAAAGTTTTTTTTATATTTTTAAATTAATCTTGGTCACGACTTCGTTAATTGATTTAATTATTTAGTTTATCTAATTACATAAACTTTCACTTCTTAGTTTTCACTTCAAAACCTGTCTGCAACAAATTAAGTTAATGGCCACATTTGACACACGCATTACGCACTCATGCAAATAATATTCATATGCGTATTAAGTTGAATTCAATATTATATTTGCTTCTTCTGGTATTCCGTATAAAGGAATTGGAAATTTGGCGTTCTGATTGAAGCTACACGTTTTACGACTACGTTTTATATATATATATATATATATATATATATATATATATATATATATATATTCTTTTAAACATGTGTTGAATGTTAAAGACAACATAGTCCTGCATATTTTCTTTTGAATTTTCTCATATTTTCTAATGAGAGTTTTTATTTGAAAATTATATCGAAATAAATATTGTCCGTACGATAAACAAGTACTTTCGAACATCATTGTTCATCTTCAGGGTCAAAATCTTTAGTCAAAATTTTTTAAAAACATTTGCCATTTGTCTTGTAGCGGAACTTTACAAACTAAATAAACGTTACAAAATCCTTTTAATTTCAAAAGACGCGATGATGTTATTACGTGCATGGCGAATATTTTTAATCATGTGACGGCGTGAAAAAGATTTTTATTATACAAGCCAAAAGATCGAAGAATTACATTATAAAATTTAAAATTTAAATATATTATAAACATTGTAGAATGTTTCCAGAAATATTTTAATCTATACGATTAATAAGAGATCTTTTACTTTTAATATGTAATGCTTCTAAGATTTTAAGGCGTCTAATGTCTGTATGTATTTTACGTATATCAGATTGCAGAAGGGAAAACAGTATGTGACATAATATGTTGTTTAATGGAGCTAGAATTATTTAGATGCGTAGCTAATCTTCTGGAGAGCCGGGTGGTTGTAAATATATATATATATGAATTAAACATCAAATGCAGATCAAATATGGACCTGAATCCGACAGATTGATAAAATTAAGAAAAATAGGAAACATATATCAATCTTTTATGTTTCACTTTTATTAAAGCTTCGTGGGATATTGAGAGAAAACAGACGAAAAGACAGAAACACTGGTATCTACGGTTTTAAAACACGTGATACGTGACTGACCAATGAGAACTGACTCCTCCCGAAATTGAAAATACCATAGTTTCTATCTTTTTGTTTCTTTTCTCTCAATCTATGACAAAGCTTTAATAAAAGTGAAACATGTTAGATTGATATACGTTTCCAATTTGTTCCTTATTTTATCATATATATATATATATATATATATATATATATATATATATATATATGAGAACCAATAGAGTATGATTCCACTGTGTGTAAAATTTAATTTAAAAGATGGTTCAATACATAATAGAGCTAAATATTATTTATTTTAGGATATTAAAACATCTTAAAAGTCGCTACACAATTACAATTCTTTTGGCCCGAAGAATGTGTCTCCTCAGGCGATATTAAAATACTGGCGAGTGAAAGATTAATTTAATTTCAAAAACAGAATACTTTAAAAAATAGACTTGTGGGCTTTTAAGTGATTAACCAAACGAATGCGAGAAATGGCGTACGGCCATATCAGGATAAAACAGTAGAAGTTAAGCAACGTCGAGCCTGGTCAGTACCTAAATGGGTTATCGCTTGGAAATACTATATGCTGTAAGCTTGGATGCGCGCGTAGAAATGGCTTACGGCCATATCAGGATAAAACTGCAGAAGTTAAGCAACGTCAAGCCTGGTCAGTACCTAGATGGGTGACCGCATGGGAATACTATGTGCAGTGAGATTGGATGTGCGTGTAAAGTTGGTTTATGACCATATCAGGATGAAACACCAGAAGTTAAGCAAAGTCGAGCCTGGTCATTACCTTGATGAGTGACGGCTCGTAATAAGAAATCTTAAAGCAGAGTTTAAATTACAGTCAAGTCCACTATATTCAGTTGCGCCCAAATATCCTTGGGAAAGTATGGATTGACCTATTCTCCCCTCAACTCTGGGTTAATTAGTAGCAATTGGACCAATAAATCATTATTATTTCCACCTCTCAAATTCTTACAATCTAGAAATAGTTTCAGTCTTTAAATAACCTGTAGCAGTTTCATAAGTTGTAAAATACATCAATCAATAAAAATCCGCTTTTGCTCGAACTCTGTATCCTACTAACACGTATATATATATATATATATATATATATATATATATATATATATATATATATATATATCCTTGTGCAAATTAATTGAAACAAAACAAATAATTTCGTTATTATTTACTGTTTTTTCGTATTTTTCAATGAAACAGTGCACATGTTATTACTTCGTATGTCCATTCTACGAAGTCGCTCTTTGCAGATTGGCCACAGATTTTCGATTGGATTTAAATCAGGAGAGTTTCCGAGCCAGTCGATAGTAATTTGATTTGCTCACTGGTAAGGCTTCTAGTGTGGTTGTGCAGTGTTACGATATTCGTATGTTTCCTTGGAGTAACGTCCATCGCAGACAATAGTCGTAGGACAACTGGGCGTGATGAAAATCTGATGCAATCACGGATGACACAATATTTTTCAAGGACAAATTTCATCATACACCCCGAAAATAGATTCCTATTACTGCACACCACGTCAAATGATCTAATCTGAGGAAAAATAGAAATCGATTACACTCTGTCACTCCAGTGGATTTAAAACTGACCGTATGGTGAAAGAAAGGAAACTAAAGCGGTTGTTTGAATTAATTTGCACAAGGGTGGATATATATTTAAAAATGACTTGAAACTACAAAATGTAATTATCGGCTTATCTACATGGGGTAAAAATATCTTAAGATTCTTTCGGTCAACTATTCATCAGAGAAGAAATCGTTGGCGAAACAATTATTTTTTTCAACAGGAACAACGAAATACAGTTTTAGAGACTAAATGGGAGGATAGAACTGGCACAAGATTAAAATATGCAATCGTCTTAATCAGAGTTGGAACATCATATCAATTCGATTTTTAAAATTAAAAACGACTGAAATTAATAAGCAAACCCGAGAAAAGTACCAGAAATAAATCAGGAGAGGAAATTATATATATATATATATATATATATATATATATATATATATATATATATTGGCTCCTGAAAAATTAATTTCAGTTGAGCTCTGTGGGAATGAAGCGTGTGTTTGTAAACAGTGACTATTAAAGCTAATATAGCAAGACTCTTCAGCAGAATTGAGTCACTGTCAGTCACTGTGTGTTTATCTAAGTCTAAAAATAAATACGCTAAAATTCACCTTCATCCCTACCGTGCGCCGACGGCTTAGTGGTAGAATTTCATGACTGACACCAATTCAGTCGGGTTTCGATCCTAGCTAAGGGCAACCGGACGTCCAGCCACACTGATGAGCTGTGATACAGCGAAACAGTCTGTCTGTGGATGACAATAATTATATATATATATATATATATATAGAAGAAGGAAACCAACGAAACACTCTTTTTGCCGGCAAAGAGTTATATATACAGGATGTCCCGAAAAAACTGACATAATTTAAAATGTGAATATCTGAGTAACTTCATGTTGCACACGAAATAGGCTTCATGTTGAACAATAAAAGGTTTGCCAAATTTAGAACAAGATATTCAAAGGGATATCGATTTTATAACCGATTTCACAAAGCTTCACAAATGTTCAATATGCTCATCACCTGTAACACGGCACACATTAAGTCGGTTGTCCAGCTCTGCCAAACACGTTGTAGCATGTCTTGCGTAACATTTTTCGGCGCCCCACTGCGGGTTTATCTCAATGAGAATCTACCAAAAGATGGATCGGGCGAGCCAGTGATAATGGCAATGCGCTGCTGAAATGGCCATCACGTTCACCTGAGTTAGATTTTATTTTCTATGGGGCTATGAGAAAGGACAGGTCTATATCCGTCCTCTTTCTAAAAATCTAGAGAAACTGTTATGGTAATTTACCCACGCACGCATGGACTTTCCCTATAAATAGGAGCAGGTACTGCCTTTTGGAGGGTGAAGTTTCCAGCAGTCAGCTCTGACAGTCGGACCGAACATTCTTGCTGTAACACTCTCGTTTGTATGTTTTTGTATTACTGTTTCCGTTAATATATTTGTTTAACTCAATTCCTCTCTTGTGAATGTATTCTTGGCCCTAACAAGGCCACAACAGAAACTTCAGCAGAAAATCACTGAGGTGCTGGAGAATATTATGCAGGACATGCTACAGCATGTTTGGCAGGAGCTGGCCTACCGACTTGACATGTGTCGTGTATAGTGAACATTTGTTAAACTTTGTGAAATCAGTTATTAGAGGAATATCTAGATTTTCTAACTGTTCTATTTTACATGATGTCAATTTTTTGTGGGGAGGGGAGACACCTTGTATATATTTATGTGTGTATGTATGCGTGTGTGTTTGTGGTTCTACAGAAGGATACTGAGAATACCATGAACTGAGGGTGTGATTAACGAGGAAGTTTACGGAAAATGGTAACAAGAAGGACGCTTATATTGAAAATCAGAAAGAGACAACTGAAATTTCTAGGACGCCTAATGAGGAAAGAGGGCTGGAGAATTTGACATTCACAGGATATATTGAAAAGAAGAGTAACAGAGGAAAGCAGCAAGTAACTTAGCTTAGCTTGTGTAAATGGTTGGTAGAAGAAGGTTTGTAAGTGATAACGAAAAGACAAAACTTGCTCAGAGCAACAAAGGATAGGAAGTTGTGAAGACCCATAATTGCCCACATCCTTAAAGGACACGGCACATAGAAGAGTAATGAGACAAACATTATTCAAATATTATTATTAATTTTATATGTTTTTCGTGAGAAATAAGAATTGTTTTTAAGGTTTTCACTGTTATTATTATTATTATTTTCGTTTGTGGATTAATGCACGGTATTAGCACGGTGGAGTAATGAATAGCGACTCGGACTGATGAATCGGAGAGCGAAGTTCGAATTCCAGTCGAATCCATTACATTCACTTACGTGCTAATATACTTGGAAAAGGTATGAATCCTCTTCTTCTCCCTCCAGCTATGAGTAAACATGGCTATGGGTTTCCTCGGAGCGTAAATATGCAGTATCCGGCACAGCTATTGAACTTATAATTGCTATGTCAGCAAATATTTGAACCAACACTAGGCGGCGAGCGCGAACAAACGTGAATGCAGCAGCCGTGTCATCAGCAGGCAGGAAAAATAATATTCGGTTTAAGTCTCCAAATATTCGGTTCAGGAGAGGTACTAAATAAAGAAGACCCGAGAACAATCTACCTTGTTGATTAAATAAAGTGTTCACTTTGAACACCTAAAGAAGGAGTGTACAACGACCGAAACATTGTGTTAATAATAACAAAGATGGGGTATTTTTCAGTTTGTCTCCATATTTTCTCAGAAAGATGGGGAGTTTAGTTCGAGTGTAAATAATGTAAATAATAGCATTATCTAATGAGAATGAGGTATTCACTACACTGCGGTTCATAACACGTAGACAAAGTTGATTAAAACTACGCTTAATAGAAATAATTGAGTCACTAACATTGAGTTTTGTTGACTTCGTCACTAGACACATTCTTATGTCAAACATAAAGTAGCTTTTAACACACAATAAGAGAGAAAAGATCCGAGGGATAAAAGGGATCTCCCCTATATTAGGTTTAGAACAAAGATCTTAAGGCAAACCATTTCAATCGATATTGTAATTAATTGGAGACAACAGGAAAATCACGGAGATACATTTATATACAAGAAAAAAAGATTCAAAAAGAAATATTGAAATAAAAAGACATTCTCAAACTGGGCTACTTATTTGGTAAACTGAAATTTACAAATGTTTAGTCAAATGAATTTTGGATAGACTAAAAACTATTGTAAACAATGTTAAAAATGCCCTATTTTAACTAAATGTACTATTTTAACTCATTGTCTTAACTTGATGACAATGACATCCTTTGCAACAGTGATTTTTAATTTGAAAAACAATAAAAATAAAATCAATTGAGAAAGAGACTTATTATGTGACTAATATCACTGGTCAACACGATTTTTGGTGCCAAGAAACAAAATACATTTTTTAACTAATTTCCGAAGTTTTTCATGATTAGTTACTGTTTTTACTGTACTGAAATTGCTTCATTTGGAAAAAAGATCCTTTTACGGTTTTGGTTGATCGCAAAATTTAGTTAATAAAGGTCGTAGAAACCCATCAATTTTCAGGTAGGCTGAGTAATTTATGTCAGCTACCTGAAACAAAGTATTTTTCTAAGAAAAAAGTGTTTTTGAGTCAAAGATTTTAAATTAGATGTATCAAAGTTTCCCAATTTATCACCAAAATCCAAATTAACTGATAAACTTTATCAGTAATACACTTTAATAAACCTGATAATTAAGGTGACATAAAAAAAATGAAAACCCTTAAATCTGTTTGATATTAATAAACTTTATCCCATCACTTTTATCCCTTCACTACGGACGGAAACCAAGCACAGTGAGAGCATTTTGTTTTCACAGTTGGAAAGAAACTCCAACTAAAGACATCCTAATTGAATGCAACTATTCCACTGTATATGATACTACAGGAATATCAAAAGGGTCTTAAACGTCATTGAACATGTCAGACAATCAAGAAAGAGAAAATCTTTTTACCATAATTCTTATGTTCACGAAGGTTTTATTTCTGCTGTTAGTTTATTAAATGATTTGATGAAAATACTTGTTGGTCTTGGTTTATTCAATCGTGTTATTTTTAAGGACTTAGGGTCTGATTGTTATTGCAAAAATAGTATTTCTCAATAAGAAGACCAATATTTGTTGGTTTACCTACGAATTGAGGAGTTTCTACGGTTTTATTTTGAGAAATATTGCCATCGGTCAATTTCATATATACAGAAAACAAATAGAAAATGCTTTTTTTCCCCAAAATGAGGCATTTTTATACAGCAAAAACGGTTGCTAACCAAGAAAACGTAAGGTCATTTTCAGATTCAGGGCCCTCAAATTAGGTAAAAAAGATGTTTGGGGTGTTGACACCATTTCAATTTTTTATTGGCCAGTGTATTTGATAAGTATCAGAACGATGTGGATAGTCAAGGGTTAACGACTCCGAACTCGAAATTGAGAAGAGTTCGAATTCGGGGCTAATAACTTTATGTTCCCTTTTCGCTCAAATACCCTTGGGAAATGTCTGGATGTATCTCTCCTATCCCCAGCTATGAGTTAAATAGTAGAACTAAGTTGACAACAAGTCTAAGCGAAAGAAAACAGTGAATTCGAAACCACTCCTGCTATGCCAGTAGGACATGTGCCATTTCCACCATAATAGATTTCCGGACTCGTGACCTGACGTGTATATCAAAACATTATACGACATAATATTCAGTATTTATTTCAAAACTATGGTATATATACATTTACACTATTTCAAAAAAAAAGTTATTCTTAGTGGATACATATGTTTGAAATAGACGCCCTGTTTTTATTTTAAACAATATGTAATACGTCTATCGGCCCGCACATTCGAGAAATCATAATAAAGAAAATTTTTTTTGACAGGGTTCGAACCTGCGTACCTCTTTATAGGAGAAACCACCATTTGATTCGACGTGCTTTAGACCACTCGGCTTCTCAGACCAGCAAGGTTCTATTTTCTCTTTTAAGGAATGCACACACCAGCGATCAAATTTTCTCGAAAGCTCATATATACTCGATTTCGTATCACAAACGTAAACAAAGCAATTTCTAAAGAGTCAATGGAATTACTTTTAATCCCTCATGTTTATTATTTCAAACGTTATTGTTAGTGGATACCCGTGTTTGAAATTGACGCCCCTTTTTATTTTAAAGAGTGTGCATTTGCAAATAAGTCAAGGGTACAATTGAATATCAAGAAAATCTACCGCAAGCGATTTGGTTGTTGATATTTAATTGAGATTAGGTTTCGCACAAGGCTGAAATATGTGTCAAATCCGAGAACATCGAATTCGTTACTAAATCGTAATGGTAAACCAGATGACGAGTTAAAAGTTAGCCGAGTTCAAGACGTTAACAAGTTTTGAGCATTGATTTAGAAAAAATACAAAATTGATTTCCAGTAGAAACAAAAGTTTTTACTGTTTCAAGAGCCTAAATATTACAAACAATTAGTTTTACAAAAAAATAAAAAGCGAGAAATTTATACGAAATCTAAAAAGGATGTACAACAATATTCCTTTTAAAGATAACCTAATTTTATCTTTAGATTAACTGGCCTGTGGTTTGAAAGTTTCAAGTTTAATGAGACAAAATTGGGTATAGTGAATTACTAAAACGTTTGTTTCAATTATAAAACGGAAAACAAGAGGAAAAAGAAGGAAAATACAAAAATGGAACAAAGGAGATAATTTCTCTATTGTAAATTGAAACTTACCCAGAATTTGTCTCCGTATCTCCTCGTGAGAAAGCATTCTGGTCGCATAAGGGATCCAAAAGCTTAGCAGCACCATATCTACAAACGAAGCTTGCACAGCAACAACTGCTGTAGAACATCCTTTGTACCGATCATTACAAAATATCTCTTTTTTTAGGCTCGTCTGCTTCTTTGAATTCTTCTCAGATCTCTTTTATTATGTGCAAGCAGTAAAAAAGAGAGGGTGACGTAAGATACAAGGACTTACCAGCAAAGCTGTACAAAACTAATAAACAAGAAAAATGAAAGAGAGAGAGAGAGAAGAGCGAGAAAGAGTTAGAATACACGAGGAAGAGCAAGAAAAACGTCTAGTATTTCTTTTTTTTATTGCCGTTTTATTTTCTGATTGTTAATTCTATTTTTTTATACTTAACGTATAGTATACAAATCAAAATGGCAGTTGTTTAAGGGAACGATTGGAAAGAAAAGGAACGATAAAAAACGAGATCACTTCAGATCACGTGCACAAAATAAGAAAATAAAACAAAATAAATAGAAAGAAATGAAAGAACTCTATGCAAACAAAAGAAAAGGAAAAATGTTAGAATATTAAAAGCTACACGAAGCCGAATAGTGACGTAATCGGTCATGTGATCGATATAATGTCGGGCTTGCCACTTGCTGCGTTTTATCAAAGAATTAAGTACTTTTCTAGATGGAAGATGGAATTAGAATGGAAAACAAGACAGGTGATGACTCGATCAACAATGAGTAGTCAAAGAAATTTTAAAAGCAAAAACAGATTCAGCGAAACTAAAAAACATCTTCAATAAGGAAACAGAATCAATATCTTGAAATGTCATAGTAAGTATCTTCAATGCTTTTGGTAGATGAAAGTAGAAAAAAGACATTAAAGAAATAGTCTTAAAGTAAAGAAAAAAAAGCACTACTTAAAAGCAATTTATATATCATATTCTGATACAATTATCGTCTTATATTTTGAACTATCCTGTCGAATTATAATCTTTTATCCGAGACAGTAAAGTGTGTTGTCTGATTTTTTAAAATCGCTATCACCCCAAGCAAGGCAGTGCAGCCACTAGAACACAAGGGGTTACAGGGTGTGGCGGAATTAGGAACAGAAACATTAATAATGAGGAGGAAGAAAAGAGCAATCAGGAAGATAATCGATAGCGATTGACATTGCATTTAGATTTTTGCAGATTAAAGTTGTTTGGTAAGCATGGAGCCGAGAGGGAGTACAACAAGCGGGAAGCGCAAGAAACTGATAGCATAGAAGTTGTGGCTACATCTAGCTGGGCTCAAATATAAATTGAAGAGATCCCGTCATCAGTCTAATATTGCGCTTAGATTCACATAGTCTAGGTACCATAACGAAGAGCTCGCCTGAACAATTACCATGAAAGTATTTATAAAAGGGCACAGAAGGGCAACCTTACGGCGGTGGGCGAATGACTGAAGCCGAACCGCCAGATCAGGACCAGTAATATTGCCGATTCTTCTTTGGATTTTATCAAGGAGCTCCAGGAAAATAACAGGGACACCGGTCTATATATGGCACCAATATTCTAAGCATGGACGAATGGTAGACCTAGATGTGAAATATAGATTCCAGAGAGAAAACTTGTATCGCCCGAGAGAGTGAACCGACATTCTTGGCATCTGATCTAACAATAGATTCAATATAGTCTTTCCACTTCATGTCAACTGAGAACGTTAGCTCGAGAAGGCGCAACAAAGCGCTTTTCTGGAGGATAGGATCAGCCATGTTGATAGAAGGCAGAGAGGGGTCTCTCAGATGATTAATGGAGAGAAGTTTTGTCTTGAACAAGCCATCTTTTGCCCCAGTTAACGATGTTTCGTTTTCGACACCGGCTGCCATTTTGACCGCGTGTCTGACTGATCAGCCTTACAATCGAGGTAGGTATAAATGGCAGTGTCGTCAGTGTAGATGCCAAGTTGAGAGCTGATGTCATCGGGAAGGTCGTTAATGTCGATTAAATACAGCGCTGGACCAAGTATGGAGCCCTGGGGGACACCCGCGTTAGTACGAAAGGATGAAGACGAATGGCTTATTACCTTAATAATAAAATATTTATACACAGACTATTTTCCTCATCTTTGTTGTTGGTATCACAACTTTTCGGTCGTTGTCCCTTCGGCCTTCATCAAGTAGATGTCGATCCGGGTAACCTACAACGAATTTTGAACTGAACCCTTATTCAATCTACGTGTGTAGAATATTCTTGTCCTGCTATCCATATCGAAGAATATCCCGTCAAGTTCTTATTTTTAGTACTTCTCAGTTATTGCTTTCCCTGTCTCCACTGAGTCTAAGTATACACTGCTCAACCCTAGGATTGAACTCACAATTACTATTTAAAAAAAGTTTTTGTTACATCTGTTGCTGCTGGTGATCAAGACTTGCTATCATTTCTCTTTCTTTCTTTATTAGCGACTCCCATATCGTATTTATTCATATGTTAGGCCTACTAAGCAGATCCTCATAGCGTAGCATATGCGCTGACTCTTTCAGACGTCTAATGCGCCAGTGTTATTCTTTGTCCAGTATTTTCACTTCATTCCACAGTGACTGATGACTACCCTTTTCCCTCCATACCTGAATAACCATACCCAATTTGTCTTACCCCTTTTAACTGTTCCTCTAACCTTAATTTAATCCACTAGGCTGTTGTGCTCTAAAAATATTTGTGGAGCTTTAAACTAATCTGATTAGTACTACTGCAGCTGTTGCCTGTCAGATTTTGGCTGCTGCTGCTGAAGCCTTGCTGTCATTTTTCTTTCTTTATTAGCGGTTTCCATATAGTATTTATTTCTATGCTAAGCCTACTAAGTTCATATATAAAATAACAATTTATTAATATTGATTCGGACTGAGCCAATCAGCAGCCGTTTGATAATCGTGGGGAATCCTTAAATTAAATCGTAAAAAATATGAGCAGCCATTTTATCCCATCAAGGGGTTTAATGAAGTAATTGATACAGTTTCTCAAGAATAATAAGTAAGAATCACAGTTAGAAGTTTTAGTTTCAATTAATACGCTCTTCAGCTTAAGGCATAGGTTGGTACAGAAAACAATCGTTTGGAAACTTCCTATCGTGCCTGCTTTGCGCACGGTATAAATTCTTATAAAGACTGCTTCAACAATAAGAGTGATGCCTTCATCCAATGAAGAACTTTGGTTTGAGAATAGTTTCAGGGCCACATCTTCATTAAAAAAATATCACTTATATATATATATATATATATATATATATATATATATATATATATATATGAAAGTGCGATAAAAACGGAGATATTAAAAGAAGAAAAATTATAACGTATAGGTGCGGTAACAAAAAGATATATTACCGTAAAATGCTAATATCGAAATATGATTAAAAATAAAAAGCAGAAAGCGGTTAGTATTTTTAATATATATATATATATATATATATATATATATATATATATATATATATATATATATATATATATATATATATATATATATATATATATATATATATATATGAGAGTCATTCAATAAATAAGGTGAATTTTTCGCTATAAGGACGTACGTGATGGAGCGGCGCTATATCGAGTCTGATTCGCTACCTCATCGCCACCGAGGCCCGTTAGAACAGTTGGTATGACATTTGCCTGATAACGTAACTGTCCGGGTTTCAATTCTCGGTAGTGGATGCGCACTGCTGATGAGTCCCAAATATAGGACGAAACGGGCGTCCAGTGATTTCTGCATTCTATTGAGGATGAATTACTTAATTATAATTATCTCAAATCCTCCTAATTTCTATCACTTGTATATCCTTGCTTGAACCAGCTTCTAATTCCCTGGACTGAATGCTAATTAGTTTAGTTTAAAACCTACAATAGTCTCATTGCTTTGGAAGGGAATCGAACATTGCATCATTAGATCCAATCTTTTATTGATAATGTATACCTATTTATATATGCTCCTGAAAAAATTATTTCGGTTGAGCTCTACTCGGGAGGAAGTTTGAGTTTCTAAACAGTGACAATTACTGCTAATAATGCAAGACTCTTCGGTAAAGTGAATGGAGTTGTTTCAGTGATTGTGTGTTTATCTAAAAATAAATACGCTTACGCTTAAATTCACCTTCATCTCTTCCTTGCGCCAACGGCTTAGGAGTAGAATATCCGACTGACGCTAATTCAGCCAGGTTTGGATTCTAGCTAGAAGCATCCGGACGTCTAGCCACACTGATGAGCTGTGATACAGCGCAAAAGTCTGTCTGTGGATGAACATATATATATATATATATATATATATATATATATATATATAATCCTCCTATTTATCTTTGGTACAGGTGTACCCCATAAAAATCATCTTTATAGTAATAACATGTTTATAATAGCAGCCAGATGCAACTCATATTGCTAAAATCTTCGTTGAAAGGGCAGGAGATTTCAGATCGTGGTCAAGATTAAGGAGAGCGAAAGCGTTAACGCCGACCAGGGAAGAGAGTTTTGCAGACTGTTTTGAAACAGTAGTATGGATAAAGTGTTCGAGGCCCCGAGGCAGACAATATTTGTTAATGTTGAATGGTTGGACGACTTCCAGACAGTTTTCGTAAAAATCGACAAAAAAAGAAATGTCTGCTCTACCACGACTGGACAATTTGATATCAGTGATCTGTCCCACTTGAATTGGCATTACTAAGTCTGTTGGTTTTATATGACCAATCAATGGCTAGATAAGTCGAAAAGGAATCGAGAACAAAAGAGAAGCTAATGTGGTTAACAAATAATGGAAGGAAAGGAAACCTTTCGGCAAACTGATCAAGACTATTTTGCATCCTTTTGAAATAGAAACCATTCGGAAATGCCAAAAAAGTAATTTATCATGAGTTGAAAGCAATTAGTGATAACAATAAAGACACAAAAATACGAGCAGATTTTTAAATATTTTGATGAGAATTCTCTAGACGAAGTAGATTAGAGTGTTTGATTTCCCGCCATTTCTATTATTGTTGATTAACTCTTTAACAACGGGCATGGTTTTACGAATTTATCCGTGTTGTAACCTAGAAGGGGTTACTGAATGAGGAATATCCAAAATAGAGGTTGGAAATGAAATGGTAATCTTTATAACATCAACAAAATACAATACTCGCCAGCGGTGTGAAGTAGGTAAACCACTTCTAGTGGTGGACTACTTAGACAGCGTATTACCCTCACTTACATTAGTATCCTACGTATTTATGAGGATTGGGACATACGCATTAGTTTTCATAGGCACAGCATATATATATATATATATATATATATATATATATATATATATATATATATATATATATATATATGATAAAGGACAAATTGAAAACGTTTATAACTTTATCAAGTTTAGCTTTTACTTAAGCTTCATCTGAAAGTGGAATAAGGAGGAGAAAATAATATTCTGGTATTATTATTTTTGTGTTGTTTGGTTTTCATTCGTTAAGCAGGTCCCACGTTTATTTGACCTGTGAAGCAGCGTTCGGGTGTATCAATCATGCGTGTACGTGAATCATAATTCTAGTTTGTCTATTCGAAATTCGGTTGATAATTGGTATACGTTTGTGTGTGAGTGGCCGTAATAATAGTATTTTTTTTAACTAACAGGCCTTAGAATATGCAATCAAAAATACCTAGATGAAGAAGAGACACATATTGAAAAACTTTTAGAATTCTCCACAACCCACATCATTTTATCCGAAAGTTTAAAGCCGTCTCCTAAGAATTTTACAGAAGAGTGAAATCTTTCCATCCAAAAAAAAAAGAAAAAAAAAGAAAAAAGAAAAAGAGAGTCATTGAAAAATGAATGGGATCAATTATCAGACTTATTCCTTGAGAAACTTTTGTAACGAATGCCAAACAGATTTGCTGCAGTAATCAAGGCCAAAGGAGGATATTTTGATGAGCGCAAAGCTTAATCATCAAATTTATTTTTTCCTTTCAAACTCATTTTTAAAGGACAGTTTTTATACTTATTTTAATTATATACAAAACCATAAAAATTATATTTAACCCTTTTAGAGTAGAATGAGAAGATAGAAAATGGGGAGGATTGAGGAAAGGGCAAAAAACGGAACAGGCTTCAAGAAGATAAAAATGGCGATTGACATTGTATTTATTTTTTTTAGATTGTAGTTATCAGGAAAAGAAGAAATTGGAAGGGATTTCCATAGGTAGAAAATGAAAGAAAAAAAAACTTTTAAAAGAGAAATGAAGGTTGCATCTAGCTAGCTGAACAATAAAATGGTGAGATATAATTGCCAACCTAGCAGTGCGCTTACATTCATGTAGTCTAGGCAACTGGAAAAAACAACTCGTCTCAGCAGTTACCGTGAAGATATTTGTAGAACAGGCAGATTGAAGCCACGTCACGTGGGTGAGAAAGTGACTGGAGATGAGATGCCTGGTCAGGACCGGTTGTATTGCAGACCCTTCCCTGAATTTTGTCAAGAATCTCGAGATACGCATTAGGAGCACCAGACCAGATAGGGCAAACTGCATTCAATACACAGATGAATGGTAGATTTAGAAATGTGCAAGATGGATGTTAATTATTACAACGCGTGCAAGGCGATAGTGCCACTAGAACGCAGGGGTGGCGGTTATATGGAGTGAAAGTAAACGAAAAGATTGGAAATGGAAAGGACTGAGGAAAGGGCAAGGAAAGGGGAAAGCCTTCAGAAGACAGATGGCAATTGACGTTGCATTTAAATTTCTGAAGATTGTAGTTATCAGGGAAGCAAGAAATCAGAAAGGAGAAAAATGATGGTTGAATCTAGCTAGTTGCAAATCTAATAGGATGCTTTAATTCATGAAGTCAGGAGACCTGGAAAAAAATAAGATCACATCAAGAAGTCACCTTGATAAATCGACTAGGACGAGATTTGAGCACGGTTGTCGTGGTCAGAAAGCGAACGTTCTAACCACTGGGCTATGTTCTGTTTTAGAAAGGTAAGTTCGAAGCTGTGCTTACGTCATTGATATTTGCTTACGTCACTGATTTTTAATTTTATTTTATAAGAAGATTTCGTTTAAACGAACAATAAACGGATAGATACATTGTTTTGTGTTATATTTTAAGAAAACATTTCAAGAACGCAGCTGTTTGGTGAAATAGTTTTTTTTTTCATATTTTTGTCATTAACCCCATTCTCCACCAATTATTTTTGGAAAAACGTTTCTTTTTCAGACGTAGATTTTATTTATATAGTAACTCAGAAACTGAGGCATGTTGAAGAACCCGGGCGATGGTTAACAGCCTCTACCAGACGTATGGGTAGAAAATTGGACTCATTTAAAGCTCAGAAGGGCATAAAAAGAATCAACGTCGACATAACAGCACATCTGTAGCTGGATTTTGAACGGTATGTTTTGGACGTGTTTATTCGTCCATGTCAGAAAAAATTAACTTTCGGTAAAAACGTATATACACGTCTTCGTCGGGGAAGTGATTAAAGGACTAACACATATATACATTTTTAAATTAGTGCCACATATCTAATTAAAGAACAAACATTTACATATACAAAAGTATAAAAATATATGCAGATATCAATGACGTAATTACATTTTCAAGGCACTCCACAACTTCCTGTCCTTTGTAACCTTAACAACTTTTGTCTTTTTGCCACGTTTCTCAAACCCTGCTCCGTCATCTACTTGCTCAAGCTCTCCAAGTAGGTTGGCGTTGTTTTCCTCTGACCCTCTTTCCTTCAATCTGTCCTGAGAGTCTCAAGTTTCCCAAGCCTTCTTTCCTTATTATGCATCCCAGAAGTTTCGACTGATGTTAAGTATAAATGTCCTTTTTGTTCCCATTGTCACTAAGACTTCGTCGTTGCTCACATGTTCGGTCCATAGTATTCTCAGCATCCTTCTGTAGAACGACATTTCTGTTACTTGAAGTCCCTTCTTTATTTATGAGATTGTCCAGCATTCACTGATACTACATAAGAGTTCAGTACTCTTTTGTTTGTCTCTAACTAAATTTTCCTGTTTCTTAATACTTTGCTCAGCTTTTGGAAGACATCTTTCTCTATTCCAGTGCAACTTCGGATTTCCGTGCCACACTTTCCGTTCTCTGTCTATGCGCTTACCAGGTATCTAAATTAATTGCATCTGCTTGATTTCTGTATTTCCAATCTGCAATTTGCATGTTGGGGGGTCCCTTTTGCTAACAACCAAGCATTCAGTCTTATTGCAATTGGTGTTTAGTCCTTTCATCTCGTTTTCATTCACTGCCTTCTGCAGGAGTACTTGTAGTGTTCTTTCTATGTCTGCTATCAACATTGTGTCATCTGCATGTCATTGTTGTTAAGATTGTGTCTGCCAATAATGGATCAGGGTAGGACTTCTAATTCTCTCAGAATAACCTCGCTGTGCAGGTTGAAAAGGCCTGGTGAGAAGATGCATCCTTGTCTTACACCCCATTCTATTTTTCCATATTTACTAAACTCATTTCTTATCCGAATGCAGGCGGTTTGCTGCCATTATAGGTTCTGGATTATTCTAATCTCTTTCCCATATATGTCAAACCTGCCTAGCAGTTCTTGCAATTATTTGTCACGCTTTTGCATTTGTATGGATGACGTAAGCATATTTTCATGGCACAACATTTGTAAATAAAAACTAGGTGCAGGTAAAACTGTAAAAATAAACTCTTGAAGACAGACTAAAAAAAAAAACATTGCCCAGAAAGTTTTTTTTTCGATTTATTTACGAGTGGGCCCGTTTAATTAAGTACTACCTGTCAAGTGTTATGAAAATTGATCAGCTTAAGCAAAGGGACACTTTCAATGTTCTGAAGGCATGAACTCAAAATTTTGCGATTATATTTTCCAAAAAATGATATCTTTATTTCCTCTCTTCATTGCTATATAATTGTTGTAACCTAGGGTAGGTTACTACATAGAATAATCAAACGAAGGTAGGTAATGAACGATAATACTTAGGACACATAAGATTCGCCAGCGGCGCGTAGAATAAGTCAAATGCTAGAAGTGAGTTAAGTGAATTCCACAATGAATACTCAAATGCAGGATATCTACCAACCGCCCGGTGCGGTCAGATGTAGCACAAGGCCGAACTTAATGTGGGGTATCCAAGTCGGTAGGCTCGGTCAAAAATTCCCCATAGACGCCTTATAAAACGGGGTCGGGTAGCTGTTTCCCGAGACGAAACTCTGCCCTTCGACATATCCTCGTCTGAGGATCCTCTCTAGCCGGAGGCAGAGAGTTTGGCCAGCACAGCTGGATACGAATCTCCAACTGCAGACCAACATACAGAATTTACTACTGTATTTATGTGAATGGGGACATACCTATTATCATCCATTGGTATGCTACAACAATATTGATGAAAGATGGATAGAAAAGGTGAAAAGTAACATCCAGTAGTACTCCCCACCAAAATTTCGGTGATTAACACCACAATCTGGAAAGAAAGTGCAGTCTGTAAATTAGATTAGTAGTCCAAGCGTCAACAAATTAGTTTCAAGTAATTGAAGTGCGTAATTTTAAAGCAAAGTGAGGAGATTTGACTGTAGGCAATTGCGTTGCATTGTAGGAAATAGTTTTGACCCACCGCTGTTTGAATATTGTGCCTTTGTGGCAATAAAGTCAATAAAGTTATAACATTGTAACTAATGTATTTTGCATTAGGATCGATCGAGACGAGGCCATGTCTGTGTTAAGAAAGACTTTATTTAAAAGGAAACCTTGGCATTGCATCGGATATATGCAATTATACTTTGAAGAAACGGAAGTAAAACAATTTTGGCTACATTATACAAAATTACATACATATACGCATAAAAATATATATGTATATATACAATATACGCACAGGTAATATATATATATATATATATATATGTTTAAAGACATTTTTATGTTTAACATTGTTTTTATAGATACAAGTATTTAAGTAAATGCTCTGTTTTTTTTTTATAATAAACAGTATTAAATAACATTTACCGGCCTGAAAATTCAGGTCGATAAATGTTATTTAATACTATTTATTATAAAAAAAACAGACCATTTACTTAAATACTTGTATCTATAAAAAACAATGCTAAACATAAAAATGTCTTTAAATAATTGTTGGACTTTGTCCATTTCATAATGTGTGACGTCATTTGTTTACATTTAATATATATATATATATATATATATATATATATATATATATATATATATATATATATATATTGTGTGTGGATTTATGTAAGTGTGTATATGAATGTGTGAAAGTGTTTTATTGAATTTCTTTTTTGTTTTTATTCGAACTTAAATAAAATATGGATGTCTGAATATGCTCACACACACACACTCACACACGCACACACATATTCTCTCTCTCTCTATATATATATATGTATATATATATGTGTGTGTGTGTGTGTGTGTGTGTGTGTGTGTGTGTCTGTGAATATTTAAACATTTTATTATTGGTACAAAACTGAATAACTGCCATAAATAGACAAATTTTATTTGTATTTTTAATAGTACTACATATGATTGTAATTACAAGAAAAAATGAAGAACGTGCAAGCTAACCGGTTCTAACCTCGCTCAATGCAGGTAAATCGAGGTTAATAAATATGTATATATTATCAATAAAAAGATTTTGTCCTTGGCCTCCAATTGATTTCCATGGAATTTTTTTCCCTCGGATTTCATTCCTTTTATTGATAATATATAAATATTTATTAACCTCGATTTAGCTCCGCAGAGCGAGGTTCGAAACAGGTTAGCTAGCTCGTTTTTCACTTTTTTCTTGTAATTATAATCATATATATATATATATATATATATATATATATATATATAGTTTATGCTATATTTATCAGTTAACGTGCTCAATATCGGGGATAGAGCGTATATAAATATACGAGTGGAGATTGAGGTCAACATGGCAGTGACAGTCTGATTCATGCTTAAACGCAATCGTTGAGCCATGTGCGTTGTTTTATGGCTCGACTATTTATATATGCTGGGATTTGAGGCATTATAGGTAGTTTTATTTTATTATTCTAATGGTTGTTAGGTGAGTGGTAAAGGTTAGGTTTCGAGTTATTCTAGGTGGCTACTG
This sequence comes from Acanthosepion esculentum, assembly GCA_964036315.1. Lineage (NCBI taxonomy): Eukaryota > Metazoa > Mollusca > Cephalopoda > Sepiida > Sepiidae > Acanthosepion > Acanthosepion esculentum. Next base: position 1,078,487 of record OZ038492.1, on the reverse strand, counting down.
AGTGGAAGAAATTGTGGATCCGAATGCAGTCCCTACATGCGAGACACCATTCTGCCACTGGCTGGCATGCCACTAGCATTTACTGCTGGTAACCGGCTGTCGGGCCGCCGGCGTGTTCGTCTCGGCAATGTTACTACTTACGGACCGCTAGTGATCCACTGTTGGCCACCAGAGGACCGTTGGCGTTGCCAACGGCGGCCCGCCAGCTGGCTGCTAGCGTATTGCGTGTCGGGGTTTTATGGCTATTTTATAGGCTTCTTTGTTAAATTTATTATTAATTACTTTATTATTTGTTGTTGAGTGTTATTATTAAATTAGAGTTATGCGTGAATTCACAGTTTGGTAATTTGTTTATCATACAATACGCTGTTATATAATTAATTAATTTGAACCTTTTAAAACCATTTATTCTACATTCAACATCATCACTTGATGAGACACCAGAGGTGTTGAAACAAAATGGCTATATTTTGTAGTGGTTTTATAACATATTTATGTTATAATTTTTAAATAAATAATTATATATATATATATATATATATATATATATATATATATATATATATATATATCACGCATAGAATCAATCAGCAATATTAATGCAATTATCGCCAATAATCGCATTAATATTGCTGATTGATTCTATGCGTGATTATTTCTTTGTATATAAAATACATGCTGCCTAATGTTTTATATATATATATATATATATTTGGTGAGATGTGAGTTTGTTGTTAGCTCTATCTCTGATATTGAGGGCATATAATATATAAATAATAATATATATAATATATTTCACACACATATATATATTTATATTTATATACACACACCTTTCACACTTATATATATATATATATATATATATATATATATGTAATTTATCATTATGCAATATACATTAAGCGCACATTAAGAAATGGTAAATAATACAACCTACTAAAATACTTATACATTTAACATCCAGAACTGCGCGAATAGTAGCGTGAACGTATAAAAGCACACACATAAATACAAATACACAATCAGATGCGCACACACAAGCATACACGTATTGGTGGGTGTATGTATATGTATATGGATACATGCTCATAAATGTGCACCCGCACAAACGTACATACCAAAACCGCGGCCTTAAATTAAATGATTAAAACAATAAACCACGAAACAAAAAACAAAAAACAGAAGAATTAGCAGTCAACAAGAGGTCAACAGAAAAGGTGACAAACGTAGGCAAAAAATAAATAAAAAGCAATAAAAGAAAAAGAAGGAGAACAGTCAGGTAAAATGACACGCATTAAGCAAAAGAAAAAAATAGAAAAAAAGGAAATAACCCACTCATACCACAATATATAAATAGATAAAATAAATCGAGAAATACCAGCAGAATAGTCTACTCGGAAGAGTAGTCACATATCTATGTGACCACGGGACTTCGAAATCACGATAATGGAAATACTGTTCAGTTAAGTTTATAAAAAAACCTTTTCATATAAATTCTATTAACAGTCTATCTCTGATCTTGAGAACTCTACCTGCTTGCCTTAAATGCCTTTCTATAAGCAAACCACTGAATAAACAGCAATTTTCGCTTCAAAAAGAGTCTCTCAAATTAACACTATATATATATATATATATATATATATATATATATATATATATATATATATATTACGCGAATCATTCATACGAAAAACAGATAATGATTATTTGCTTTTCGTATGAATGATTCGCTTAATATAAATTGAACCCGCACCACATCATTTATATATATATATATATATATATATATATATATATATATATATATATATATATATATATATATATATATATATATATATATTGTCTTCGTGCATCAATCTTTTATTCATACAAGTTTGATTAAAGACGACAAAGAGCGTTTAGTGGTCTTTAACCAAACTTATTCATATAGTTAAAGACATGCGGATCTCCTCATTGAAATATATATATATATATATATATATATATATATATATATATATATATATATATATATATATATACATACACACACATATATATATATATATATATATATATATATATATATATATATATATAAGATAATCCTACGGAGCCAGGCAAACCTACCTAGGTTTCACCTAAAAGGATCGTCCGGACGATCCGTTTAGGTGAAAACTAGTTAGGTTTGCATGGCTCCTTAGGTTTATCTTAGGTTTTGCTCTACTTCTTTGGACTTTGAGCTTGAACTCTGGACGGTTGTTTTGCCTTAGTTTAATGTTCTTGCTTCATTCTTTTTTATTCCTCTTTTTTCCTTGGGTACCGATTTGTTTTATATATATATATATATATAATTTTATGTCAAAATATATAAATATATATAACAATATATATATATATTTATATATTTTGACATAAAAATTATATATATATATAATTTTATGTCAAAATATATAAATATATATAACAATATATTTATATAAATATATAAATACACACACACACACACACACACACACACACATATATATATATATATATATATATATATATATATATATATATATATATATTCGACTACGGATTTAAACAAACGAACGATCTATTTGCCCTCGTGGCATGCCCTCGATACATTTCTTCGTAAACTTGCAAGCGAATGATAGAAATTGAAAGAAAGAAGAGAAGAGAGAATAAAATGTCAATGAAAGAAGGCGTTCTTTATTGCAATCATAAGACAGAAGAGAAATGACACAATCACGAGACCCGACGTTGGAAAATCAATACAAGTCAACGTCGCTTGAGTGTATAAATATGGAGATCGCTTTACTGAAAAATCCTTGTGTGTGAGTGTACACGCGTGGGTACTTGTGCTCGTGTACACTGATAGTTGTCTCTTTCTGGCCACGAACATGGCAAAATGAAGTGGCCGCCTATTGTAATAGAAGCGGATTAATAAAACTAATTCTACTTCTGTGGGCTCATTACAGTCCGGGTCCGTAATTGCTAAAATAGTTCCCTCGAGGGCCTCAGTGCACAGAAATGTCAAATTGCTTCAAGATAGAATTAAGTCGGTTAAGCGATTATGCATGTCGCAAAGGTAACGGAGATTTTACAAGAATCAGGTCGAGTGAAAAGTCTTTTCTTCTGAATTTGATTGATTGCTTCGTTTTCTACGGCTTATCAACCCTTTGAGGGTTATTTAAAGCCAGGAAATATTTTTAGATTATAAGATTTTTTTTAGATAACAATAATTTGGTGATACAAGTCTTGCTGATTAACCCATAGCTGGAAGAAAAGCGACGGATTCATAATCAGTATTATTAATGTAGATATAAAGTGGGGGATCAATTCTGTAGGAAAATCAATATCTAAACTGATCCCTTATTTGTGCCCACGTTAGTTTCTATACATTTTTATTCCACAAATATAAATAAATATAAAGACATACCTATGTAGCTAATCTGTATTTCATTGACTGACTTATTTTCTACAGCTTATTTAATGCCAGAAAATATTTTAGATTAGTTTTAAAGACGCCTAGCTCCTCTGGAATGCACTTGATTAGACCTTCGGCTTATTCAGGAGTCTGAGTCCCTAAATCACAGCATTGAAAGCTCTCCTGGCTGCCGTTTGATCTAAGTTCTCATTTGCACGGGGCATTCTTTTCCTCGCTGCAGCCTTGGCTCTTTTGATTGCAATCTGGTCCTCTTTTTGTGAGGCATACTGCTGCCGTATGCGATAGGCAACAATAAATTACGGAAGTACTCAAAACTGATCGCTGCATTTAATTTTTAAATCACTGCATTAATATTTAAGCTCAACGATAATTCTCCAGCTACCACTTAATGTAAAGACAGTGTGATGTGCGTAGGTCCTTACTTTCCGTACAAACAATTATTTTTATTTCATGAGTAACTTCTGCTGGATTACGTAATTTATTTCGATTATTCACAAATTTATTCCTACGTTATAAAATTTGTTATGGTACAAAAAATTCGTCGCAAAATTTACGAAAAAATCGCCGAAAACACTCGTAGTAATGAATCCAAAATTTCTGTAACATGAGCTATAGAAAGTTAGAGAGTGTTGTCCCTTTAATTGAAAAAGTGTGAGACAGTGACATACTGACATTTGCATTTATTATATAGCGTATAAGAATTATTTCGCGATAATAATGGTTGAGTGGTAAATAACCCATAGCCGGGGGGGGGGGAGAAGAGGTGGATTCATACCATTTTCAAAGGTATTTGCGCGTAAGTGAATGCAATGAACCCAACGGGAATTCGAACTCGGATCTACGATTAAAGAATTCTGAGCCATTATCAATGACACCATCCACACATTGAAGCGTACAGCACCTGATATTCCCAAGCGATCACCCCTCTACGTACTGACCGAGTATGACGTTACTAAACTTCGGTGATCGTACGGGAACCGGTCTTTCACTGTGATATGATCAGAAGTCGCTTTTCTGGGATTTAGCCTACCGGTGAGGCCTAGAATACGTCGACTGTGTCGCCTGTAGAAAGCTAATACCACACAAAATTGTTAACTATCAGGTAACGTATATACTCGTATATCATGCAACCTTTGAAGACTTAATTTTAAAGTTAATTTGACTGCAGTAAATGGATATATAGTTTGTCAACGGCATAGCCAGGCCTAGCAGTACATATGCTAATTTTATATCTCGTGTATTATGCGACCCTCTTAAAATTAGCTTGAAAATTTGGTTTGGTTTGATTTGGTTTGTTTTGTTATGTTTTACGACATATCAGCCTCAATGGGTTATTTAATGCCGTCAAGATTTTTTATTGCTGATAATATTTTTTTATCTATCTATCTATCTATCTATCTATCTATCTATCTATCTCAGTATATATTGGTTTGTTTTGTTTTGTTTTACGGCATATCAGCCTCAATGGGTTATTTAATGCCAACAAGAGTTTTATTGCTGCTAAAAATGTATTGCTAGTAATATTTTTCCTTAAAAAATTAATTGCAGGTAATATTTTTTTTACAAAAATATATTGCTAGTATTACAACCTATTTTGACACTTTCATAGTGTTTTGACCCTAGTCTGGGAGTTAACTATTTGCCCATAGATGGGACACAAACAGGTGGTCCCATCACGGATCAGGATGTACCTGGGAACGTGTTGAGTCTTGACTCAATGTTGAATCTCGCCTATTGCATGGAATAATAATGCAACACAAAATGTACTTGGAACAAGAATGTATTATAACAAGAAAGTGTACACAATAAGTACATATAGTATTTCTGTATATTTCTGGGAAGACGTTCCTGGAGAATGTGTTGACTAGTCGCAGTCGATCAGAGTCTCTAGTTGGATCTCGTGATTCCCTTCCCCCTCGTCTTCCGGTATCAACCATTATTTATATAGTTGGTAGTCACCTATGCAGATTAGGTGGATCCCACCACAACAGAACGCCAGCAATTAAGAGGTGGTTCCACGCTCCTCAAAACCTTCTGATCAGAGGCTTTGCTGTTGGATGTAGTTTATCGTCTTGCCCAGGACGCGGATGTAGTTTATCGTCTTACCCAGGACGGTTGAAAAATTCTCTCCCTTTGTTCGACAATGTATTTTTCTTAATTTCTAGCTAACTAATTCAGTCGGGTTTCGATCCTAGCTAGAGGCAACCGGACGTCTAGCCACACTGATGAGCTGTGAAACAGCGAAACAGTCTGTCTGTGGATGACAATATATATATATATATATATATATATATATATATATATATAATTTTTTCAAGTGCAGAATCACACTTTTGATCTTGTTTTCTTGTAATAAATTCTGCGGAATGACTTAAGAATTGAAAATTGGAAATTCATTGCCAGTAGAAAGGCAACGGGAGATGATGTTGTTCACAGGCCGGATTATGAGTAGCATGAAATGGCGAAAGAGGTCTCTGGAACGGATGAAAGGTCACATGGACAAAGCTAGGCAACAGACTGGATAAAATGGCGCCGGGAAAAGATGACGATACTAACAAATGATTGAGTATTGCTACAGGATAATGTCATATTCTGTCTCGAAATCTGCAAGATTACTGCGAATGATAGAATAATCATGAATTATTTATTTTGAAGTCGAATGAGTTTTTATTTTAATCTTTATAAAATCTGCATGGTGTTTAACTCTTGGGTTCTAGTGTAAAAGATCAGACTTTGGTATGAAATGGAAGACAAATTAATTGAAATAAGTAACCTGAAACGAAGAATGGTTGGATGATAGGAGTTTGTTTAAACTTGTACCTTCATGCCTGCAAGAAAAAAAAGAGTGTCAAAATCATGGTTTTCCTTTGACACCGCCATTATTTTAACTACCTTCACTCTTCAGTATTGTTTATTGTTTTAAAAAACAACGATTAAAAATGAAATAAAACCTAAACAAATGAAAGCAAATTTACACATTTTTTTCTTCTTGAGAATTGACAATAAAAATAACAAACACTATTTATTTATTAAATTGTTTATTTACACTATTTGTTTATTATATTATTTATTGGAATGGTTGGCAAAAAATTGGCTAATTGCCAACTGATTCAAACATTATAAAATGGTAAATAATAAGGATTTACTTATAGTTGGTTTACATATTTAATAATTTAGAAAATGTTTATAAATAAAAGTTTTTTCATATTTATTTCTTTATAAATTTGTAAATGATAAATATTGCATTGCATTAGTTCGACTTGTATTAGTTTTTGGAATGTTGTAAATACCCTATTTGATGCCATATAAGGCGCACTTTTTTTTTTACTAAAACTATCTTTTAAAATTCCCCTGCGTCTTATATGCCATATATAAGTTTAAAATTCGTGATAGTCGGACAAAATTAGATGACGCATTATTTAACGACGATGATCGTAGTACTGAAAATGCGTATCAGAGTTTTGATAACGATGACGACGAATTTTATGGATTTGAAGATGAATCACATTTTAATGGTAAATGTACTGTTTTGCTCAATTGTAATAATTTCTTGATTTTTATTTTGTTTTATTAACTTTGGATATAATAAAGATTGTATAGGCTCTTGTTCTTTTTTTTCCTATTATTTTTCGTTTAATTGTAATCATGGCTTGTTTAACCAAAATAATACCTCATAAATATAGCCTAGGTTGTACCATTTACTAATAATTTTACTAATTGTACTAATTACTAATTTTTTCTTGATTTTCCCTGCTGAAGATGGGGTGCGTCCTTTACACCCGTGCGTCTTATATGCCGTCAAATAAACGGTATGTAATTATTCTTGTAAATAAACAATTTAATAAATAAATAGCGTTTAATAATTCTGTTGTGAATTCTCAAGAACCCCGAAATAAGTATAAATTGTTCGCAGAGCCCACCTGTAGTTTATACCGCAACAATACTGAGCGGTAGAAATGACAGTTTCTATGAATCAGCAGTCAGAACAATGCTAGTACGCTGAAACCCTCGGTCACGATGACTTTTGACTTCGTGCTAGCACAACCATCAACAGCTCCCGGGTAGTTCTGTCTACCCAGTTTCATTCACAAGTGATATGGTTTTCAGACACTTTCCGCCGTGCTGAGATCGCCTCCCAAGAAGTCACCGTCCTGATAAATCGACCACAAAGCGATTTGAGACCGGGTTTCATAGTTGAAAATCGTATGTTCAAACCACTTGGCCAAGCACCTATTATAAGTAAGCCTTATGTTACAATAGACTAAACGTGAGCCGTTGGGTCACTGACGGTTCAGGTTATAAAACACTGTAGTTAATGTCTACATTCCATTGAAATGAAAGTTAATATTTATTATGATTCAGGTGAATTTTTCTGCTAGTCCGTGTCATCATTGGCCTGGTTTACAAGTTCATGTTTAACGTTTTACTGATTGTTTCCACCATTCGATAAGAATAGAACTTCCGGGATAAACTTGAATCTTAAATCAGATTATCTTAAAAAAAGATTTTTTTAATATACTAAAAAATATTTTCAAATCATATTCACTTGAAAATATATTTTAAATATGCCAAAAATATGTTTTAAATATTTAAAATATTGTTTATTTAGAGAAAGCTGAAATGTAAATAATTAATCTACAAACAACTGGACGAAACAGCAAAGCGGGATCTCTTTGTGGCTGTCTGTAACTTTAAAATATTTTAGTTAAAAAAAAAATGTCTGTTTGAAGAAAGTTCAAATAAAAAATACTTACTGTAAAAACAACTGGTATTTTAAAATCTTATTCACTTAAATTAGATTAGCTTAAATCCTTATGCGCCAGACGGATGCACCACACAAGCACTCACAGACTTTTAGTATTAAAAGTATTAGATAGATAGATAGATAGATAGAGAGATAACAGTTCAGCGCTCTTTTCTGTGTTTCTAAAGAAAATTTCCTGTTTCTTAATACTTTGTTTAGCTTTTGGAAGGCATCTTTCACTATTCCAATGCGCCTTTGCTGTAACATTTCCTATCCTCTGTTAACACACTTTCCAGATATTTAAATTTTCGTACTTGCTTGATTTTGATTATATCAGATCATCTGAGATTTTCAAATCTTAGTACTCTCCCTGTCTTTATGATCGTTATATATTTTCATTGCTATATCACTTCAGGATGCATCATCCGGTCATGGCTTTCCACAGATTCCCTTTTCTTTATTATCTATGAATTTACGTTTATCTTTGTTCGCACGAAGTGACTGAGGTTTTGCTTTTCATGTAGCCACAAAAAGAAAGAAACTTAAGGTACGTTGGAAACAGGTCCAGGGTAAAAGGAGCTACCGTAGTCAGGCATGAAGGAAAAACAAATGTACCTATCAGATAAATCTTCGTATCAGATATTTAAAGGTAAGTGTTTTTTCTCGCCATTTTGGTGTAGTTTTGTACAAAAAAGAATTAAGACAATTTATTTGCTATAAAATATACCCAGGATAATGCCCAGCACTGCAATATTTGACTATGGTCGTGGAAAAGCTGATACTCGCAGGATATATTGCGGGAGAGAGGGGAACAAAGGAAAACAGCGCGTAATATACTTGACGGGCATGTGTAGGTTGATGGCAGAACAGGGTTTAGGAGAAATAACAAAAAGACAGAACTTATGAAGACTTACAAGGGAAAGGAAGATGTGGAGGGTTATGGTCGCCTACATCCTGAAGTGTCAAGGCAATAAAGAAGAAGAAAGCTTATTAGTATTGTTCAGAAGCTAGGGTCGCATTATCCATGAACTATATGAAAAAATCAGGTTTTTCAAAAAAATTTAGGGGACGGGCTGTACATGAAATAGACTTATACACGAGTATATACGGCACACACAGACACACACACACACACACACACACGCGCACACACACACGCACACACATGCACACACACGCGCACACACACAAATGCATTGAAATTCGTTACATTTAGGTAGCAGTTTTTCTTTTGAACATATTTTGTTAAATATTATAGATATTCTAAGCCTATTAAATTTAATGATTTTTTTTTCTGCTGTAAGAATATCCTTTTGCAAATGATGTGTGAGGATAAATTGGACAAAATTCATATTGGGTAGTCCAAACTTTCGACATATATATGTTATCATCGGAGGTAAATTTTCCTGGAGGGGTTAAAATTAACGCATTTTTGGTGACCGTAAACTACTTGTTAGGCCTACATTATCATTGCTACCTATAGTAAATATTAATTTCATGCATCGACTGAAGCAAGAAACTTAAGTTATGTAGGAAACAGGTCCAAGGTGAAGGAGCTACCGTAGTCAGGCATGAAGGAAAAACAATATTTAAATTAAAGGTAAGTGTTTTTTTCTCGCGATTTTGGTGTAGTTTTGTACAAAAAAGAATGAAGGCAATTTATTTGCTATAAAACAGCACTGCAATTTATTTGCTATAAAATATCACTGCAATATTTGACTATGCTACCTATAGTTAATATTAAATTCCTGCATCGCCAATAGGGAAGAAACTTAAGTTATGTAGGAGGCAGCTCCAGGGTAAAGGAGCTTCTGTAGTCAGGCATGAACGAAAACAAAAGTACGGTATCTAAATCTTCTCTTCAAATATTTTACCGTAAGTTGTTTTTCTCACCATTTGGGGTAGCGTTGTAAACAAAAAAAACAGAAAAAAAGAATTAACCCCATTTATCTGCTATAAAATATGTTCAAGATGATGCCAAGTACTGCAATATTTCACTACAGTAGGTTTACTCGTCTTACTCGGAAACTGGACACTGATACACGGACTATATGCAAAAATCAGGTTTTTCACAAAAATAATTCAGGGGTCTCGCTATACATAACATAGATTTATACACAAGTATATACGGGGACTAGCATCCTCATCTTTTTTAATATTTAGAAACCTTTTTCAGGTGTCTGTCCACCCAAGTAAATGTCGAACTGAACCCGTTCTTTAAACTTCGGAGGGAAATTGTTTTAGTTATCTGTCCATGTCTAGGGATATCTTGTCTTGTTCTTATTTCATACTAGCTTCCGATCACATCCCGTGGAAACACCGTTTCCACTACGATCAGCGAATTTTAGCAACATCTATCCTGGTCAGTAACTAGATGGGTGACCGCTTACAGCACCGGGTATTCCCAATCGGTTACCGATCTAGGTGGTGTAGAGTGAGTCCCCCGTATTCGCGGGGATCATGGACCAGAACCGGCCGCTAATAGTTAGAATGTGCGAATACTTGTAACCCCCTAAAAGTGCTTGTAAGTACCTATTTTGATTGTTTACACCCCATATGACTTAAACTTTCATCCTAAACATTTTAGAAACATTTCAGACTCTTTTGAAAAATAGAATTGGTGACCATACACTTAGTGTAAATTTTTTTTCATACGTACAATAACCGTTTTTAATTACACATAGATTGATACAAATATTGAAAAATACTCTATAAAAGCGAAATGCGTTCTCATTAAAAAGCTTTTCGCCTTTCTCCCATTTCTCGAATTTTGTTCGGATACTAAGCAATATCCTCCTAACACACAATTATTGTGACGAAAAAATTCGAGGTAGTTATATATTGGAGTGTTACGCATTACATTAGGTAAGCCCACTTTTTCGCTGAAAAAACAGCATCGTATGATACAAAAAGGCCCCAAATTTAATAAAAACTAAGTTTTATCGTCAAAATGTTTATGTTGTTATCAAGAGGAAAGACAAAAGTATTTTTATTAATTTTTTAAATCCTTTCTAGTACGTTCGACATGTTTTTTTTTTGTATCAGCGGCCGACGTAATACTTACGATTAGTGAGTTAGCGCATTTTTCAGATGAAAAACATTGATTTGGAAATTCTTGCAAAAATCAAATAATTGTCGGATTTTAATGAAACTTTTAGGACTTATTCGCAAATGGAATTAATTTTAGATTTTCTTAGAAAATTTTGGTAAAAAAATAAATTTTTTTTACATATGTTACCCACTCTACATGAAATTTCGAGAAATTAAATTTTCATCCGAAAATCTTTTTATTAGTTAAAAGCAGGACTCCTCCCAGAAAGTAAAACATTTTTTTTCAAACTACTACTGATTTCCCGAAAATCTGCTCTGAATCGTAAAATTAAAAAAAATGAAACTATGACATCATTTAATTAGGAAAGACTTCAATTGCTTTTATAAATAATATTTATCGAGGACACTATTGGTTTAAGAAAATCTTTTTTACGGTGATTAATTAATTTTTACAAGAATCGTGTTAATTTTTTTACAATCTTATTTATAATATATAAATCTTTTAAAATTCTGCATTACTTTCATTCGGTTAGGTGATATTGTTATTAAGTGAAAACTATATTTACTAATCAAAAATTGAAAAGATTAATAAAAGTCATTTTGCACGAAGATTTTAAAAATAATTTTAACTTTTTTATGTAAATAAAATATGATGTAACATACCCAGTTTGAAAGTATGGTCGACCATACACGACATTATCAGAAAATAAGAGCGATGACTATAGTAAATTTAAAGTCAAAATTTCTAAAATTAGATTACGGAAAATATTTTTCAACATTTTTTAAGAATAATGAGTACTTAAATATTATGTAAAACAAGGCACTCACGTCATTTTCTTAAATTATGTTTTACAGATAAAGTCTCCTTAGAACAGTAATTATTACATCACCTGCTATCGCCTCGTAAAATACGTAAAACATGGCTGCTTTCGGTTAAAAAACAGCTACTGTTTTGTTTTAAAAATACATTTCTGTATTATTTTAAACATAAAGTAAGTAATATTTTTTTTCAAATCAGATTAATTATACTCTGAATCAGCCAACATTTCTCAAATAACGTTTCAGAAAAGTATATCTTATTTTTGGAAGATTTTTTTTTAATACAGAGAATTACGTTGCGATGATAGACGACTAAAACAGGGCGCTAACCAGCTATTTTAGAAAAAGAAAATCGATTTCAATCAATATAATTTCACTTTAAAATACACCAGAGTATTTTGCTTGCTGAAAATAGTAAATTTAATTCTTTAGCTTTTAATTAAAGCTAAACTGAAAGCTCCGAGAAAGCTTTTTCATTTATAAAAACATATTTTAATCTATTGGTATTGAATATTAGTAGAGGTACCTACGCTGTTTGTAGAAATGAGTTCATTCACCTGATTTCTATTTGCTGCAATAAATTAAGATATATCTGATGTAAGAGGTGAAAACATAGATCTGCAGGTGATGTAATGCTAGCAGCTCGGATAAATCTGACTTCTCTACATTTCGTCATAACCTGTGAAGGTACTTTGTTGGACGTCGGCCTTCCCCACATTGATGAAGAGGAATGGGCTATTACCATACCGGACTGACCCAGTGCGTGTTGGTAGAGACAGAAAATGATACGCTTGGGCAATCATGTCTCTTTTAGAGTCAAGGTAGACCGGCGGTATTTAATTTATTACTTTACTCAAAGCAAAGCGATAATGCGACTGAAACGCAGAAGGGGGCCTATTGAGAGCGAACAAGAATGAGAAGCCTTTATAAAGAACTGGAAACCCAATCCTAAACAGGAAAGAAGGGATGAACCTTTACTCCTGTTCAAAAGACTGGGGAGGAGTGTGAACCGGACGATAGGCAAACCGATCTACCTCTATCGAAGGGAAAAATAAATAGTTAATAAAATTTTAGAGTTGGAGTCGTAAGAACTATTTATTTTTCAGTTCGCCCACGTCTCTGCCGAATGTGAGACATGGTCGATGTTTAAAGTGGGCTTAACAGCAATACCGTGGAAAAAATTTCTCACCCCCCTCGGTACTTCCCCTTTTGATGACGCCTCAGGCGCCGGACAATAAACCCAGCCCCTCCCGAAGGAGAGGTACTGCCCTGGGGAAAGGCCCCACGTGGCTTGGGCTTAATATTTTTTATACTTAACCGGTATATGACAAGTAAGTAAAGAGTATGCCATTTCCACAGAATTGCATCACTCCCATTTCCTCCTTGCTGCATATATAAGAAGAAAGTTCCAATCATGTTTTTTTCCAAGAAATTCCTCTTTGTTGAAAAGACTTCCTTAAAAATTACAATCTTAATTTACGAAAATGAATATAACGGACCTTATTGGAATTCGAACACGGCTCTCCAATTTCTCAACCAGAAACGTTATCCATTACACCATCCGCACATATAAGCTTACTGCACCTGGTATTGCCATGCGGTCACCCATCAGGCACGACGTTGCTTAACTTCGGTGATCGGAGGAGAACTGATGTTTCAACGTATTATGCCCGTAAACATCGTTTAATTTATTTTAGCTCAAATAACACTGGGGAAATTAGGAATTCATCAATTCCTCCAGCAATGGGTGAAATATCCGGACAGTCTGGCCGATCAGACAATTTTGAATTAAAAAACCCTATGTAGTTCTGGCGCAGCACATACGATGCAACCATCAACAAGGTCACTGAGTTCCCAATGACTCGTCAACAATGTCGATGTATGAGATCAAAAAATATCGGGACTGTTGCTGTGATAACGGAGCTAAAGTGAGGCGCCTTGGCACAGATTATCTGTGAACTTTGTCGCACATGCACACAAAGTTATAACGTTCTAGCTCACTTCTGTTGTTTATAGCATTGTTTTGAAGGAAAGTGTGTAGCGTGTGGCCGTCTCATAACACCACATATGTTGCATCATTGACCATTGCAGAGAAAATTGTCAGTAAAAACTGAGACTTGACTTTGGGGTCATAGCCAGAGACCCACGATTCGCAACCTGTTACGACTAGTTTGAAAAAGTGGAAGAACCCCCCAACTTTTCCGTGACTGGAGAAAGCAAGAATCAACTGAAGAGACTTTTGACAGCTTTCTTCGACAACGAGAGCACTGTTTATTGTGAGTATGCTCCACCTGTCCAGACAGCAAACAAAGAGTACTACCGCGACTTGTTGCGGTGTTTTGTGTGTTTTCTTTTGGAAAAAGAGAGAACTACATGCATCCGGTGAGTGGCGACCCCAACATGCCAACGCATGTCTATTCAGCGCAGCTTGTGCAGCAGTTTTTGGCCAACGATTACATTCCCCACATATGAGAAACACCATATTCCTCCGGATGTCGCCCTTTGCGACTTTTTCTTCTTTCTAAAAATCAAATCCCACTTGAAATGGACAAGATTTCAAGACATCGGTGAAATCCAAGAGAATATGACGAGACAGCTTCTCGCTATTGCAAAAAAAAGTATTCCAGGAAATAACGTTGGATAAAGTGTGTGGCTTCCTAAGGGGACTACTTTGTAGGAGATTAAATACCGAATTAATATGTATTGTAGTTTTCTTTTTATAGTACAACTCCCGATACTTTTTAATCAGACATCGTATTCTTAATATTATTAGGTAAGGATGTAGTGTAGCTATGACAGTGTATCTCCGAGGGTGACTGCCTTTGATTTCCCCCGGAAAATAGTGGAAAGGATATTCTGGTAATATATAAATTCTAGACAGTGACGTGTGAAAACTGCTGTAGCCCACAAGTGATGAAAACAAAGGTTCGCCAGAAACTGAAAATGATGATCACCATCTAACGAAGAACAACATTGGATCAAATGACATCCAAAGTCAACGATAGTGCTGCTCAGCCCATCAGTGAACAGATTGTATTCAGTAATCTGTGTCCCACGGGGGTTTTGCATTCGTCTACGAACTTAGATACCAATATTAATACTATGGTTAGTGCGCTTTAACTAAGCCAAAGAACATCGTAACTTGACTGTGAAAAACAAACGCCATGTCCTCTTCTCAGATGAACCACGTTTTCAGTTATTTTAGGTGGACGGTCGAGTTCGTGTGTGGAGAGGACCGCTCTGGAGGTTATGGGTCCAAACTTGTCAGAATATTTTCTACTAACTGTTGGCGCATCCGAAATTGTGTGTGTTTTTATTTACATTATTTACATTGTTCTGACCGTTGTCCTCATCTTTATTATCATGTTCACGATGTTTCGACCGTTGTGCTCTCCGGCCTTCTTCAGGTGTTTGGAATTTCGAGCTAAACCCTTTATTTCGTCCATCGGGGTAGATTGTTCTAATTTCTCGTGTCATGCCTCTTCCGGGTGTCTCAGTTATATCCCTTTAAAGTAACTCTAAATGTTTTTGTTCACCACGGCCGTAGCCAGATATTGAACTCACAACTATTTGCTTCAAGTCACTGGATCCAACCAACGCTTTTATCTACTGAGATTCATCCATGTGTCCTTGTGCGTGTTTGTATTACTTCTCAAGGACCACTGGTGTCCGTCTTAGGACGGGTGCAGGAGAGGGAGAGAAAGAGAGAGAGAGAGAGAGAGAGAAAGTGAGAAAGAGTAAAGTCTACCCTTTAGGTAAGTTTGGGGATTTTGATTTTTTATGGAGGGAGAGAGACAGGGAGAGAGAGACAGAGAGACAGAGAGAGAGAGACAGAGAGAACGAGACAGACAGACAGAAAAATAGATAGCTAGGGAGAGAGAGCAAAGTTTACCCTTTAGGTAAGTTCGGGGATTTTAATTCTTCATGGAGAGAGTGTGTAAGTGAATGAGTGAGTGAGTTTGTGTATATGTGTGCGTGTGTGTGTGTTTGTGCGCGTGTGTGTGTGTGTGAGAGAGAGAGAGACAGAAAAAGGAGGAGAGGAAGAGAGAATAACCTACATTATTATTTTCATCATATTGGGTTTCGACACTAGTTTAAATATGTACAAGGGCTGCTGAAATATTCTCACCTTGACTTAATACTGTTTTGGATTAGGTTTCCGGTTCTTTTTAAAGCCTTTTCATTCTCTTTCACCCACAGTAAGCCCACGTATCTTAGGGAAATTATCGCCTTGATTGGGTGAACTGATTTAAAAAGAATTCCCAAAGTCAGAACAAATGACCAAGCATAAAATATTTTCTGGAATTCCTTTTATTTTCTCTCCGCAAATTTTCCAGACCCCACTTCGTACAGTGCATACAACTTTAGAAGAAATACTTTTGCAACAATGTAACTATTGTAGAGGCGTTTGCTTAGAAACTCTGTCCAGTCATTCCTTCATTTGAATATCCATTATGACAAACTTCGATTGCTAAGGGAACAGATTTCAAAGGGAAAGAGATACAAATCGACTAAGATAAATAAATGAATAGATTGATGAATAGACTCGTACAGTCAATATGGAATCTCATAGGTAGATTAATATTTCATATTTTCTTCTCCTGGCTCTCGATCAGCTCATTCTCTGCTTATCTGTCGGCGACATTATCGATATAATGACTTGAAATGTGGAAACGAAAAGAGCAAAGAGACAATATCGCTAGTGAATTTTCGTATGCAGTTCTCTAAATAAATTGCTCAGATGTCCCGATGTCTTGGCGCCCGTTGACGTCAGCGAAGAGGTAATATGAATTCGGAAAGTCCGAAGATTCATCATCTAATAAAATCAATCAAAATACCAATAAGTTACGATGCTTTCTTCAGATTTAGTACAACCCTTTCTCGTCACATCACCGAAGTTAAGCGACGTCGAGTCTTGTCAGTGCTTAGATGGGTTACCGTTCGAGAATATAAGGTGCTGTAATGGATAACGGTTCTGAATTGGAAATCGAAGAGACGAGTTCCCATTCAAGTTGGTTTCTTTATATTCACTTATGCGCAAATACCTTTAGGAAAGGTAAGAATTCATTTCTTCATCCCTCAGTTATGAGTTAATTAGTAGGACTTGTATCAGTATATCATTACTATCTCTCGAAAATCAAATCAATCACAAAAATATTTTCTGGCTTTAATCAACTTGCAAAAAGTTGATGAGGCGTAAAATCACTTAATTAAATTTTGAAATTTCACGTTTCACTTAATGTACTAAGCACAGAAGATTCATCAGTACCTCATTTTTTTAAAATATAAAAATATTGCCTATACTCAGTTTGCTATATATACTTAAGAGGTGAGCCAATTCAATGCATGATATAATCTTTGATCATGCTGTTTAAGTTGTTATATAGCCGAATGATTCGAGCATTAACCTTGTGGAGATGAAACCGAAGATCTTACACTTTGATAATATCGTCCTAGGGAGCCAAGCTTGGTGGGCGACAACATTGGGAGGTGTTTGAAAATCATGCGGGTGAAAATGTGCAGACGAAACTTTAAGGAAACCATCAATAGCTGTGATAATTGACAGATTGAAGCTTGGCAATCGCTCTTTAGAGACAATGGCTTTATAAATATATGAATCTTTCAGCAACCTATCGTCGCAATGTGTCGGTAAGTAAAAAACAAGATAAAAAAACAAGAACAAAAAAAAAAACACTCCCCCCCCCTAAAAAAAAACAACAGGAAAAAAAAAAAAAAAAAAATGCAGATAACTGAAATTCTTGAAGTCACTTAAATTTCTCAATCTAACAGCGTCCTTTGATTGATCGAATTGTTTATTTACGGGTTACCAACCTTTGTGGGGTTATTTAAAGCCAAAATATATTTTTAGAATGCAGGAATTTTTTTTTTAAAATAATAATTTTTTTCTGCTACAAGTCTCACTACAGGGTGATTGAAAAGTATCTCCCCATTTTATGTATGATAGACTCTCCCGTCTAACTATAATTTTTATAAGACTGGAGAGTCCATCATACATAAAATAGGGAATTACTTTTCAATCATCCTGTATTTGTCTTAGAGCTGAGAGGGGGAAGAAGTGGATTCATATTTTTCCCAAGAGTATTTGCACGTAAGTGAATATAAGAAATCCAACTGGAATTGGAACTTGAATCTCCGTTTTCTCATTCCGAGTCTTTATCCATTACACTATCCACACATCCAAGCTTACAGGCTTAAAAGAAGGAAGTACATAGGGTCCTACTCTGCATCATTTTCATATATTGAATCAAGCTTTCAACCCTGCGCGTTGCATTCTAGAATAAACGTATAACATAAAAAAGGAAAAGAGTACTGAATTGCTACATAATAGCAATAATGCTACATGGTAGAGAATGTTAGAAAATTTCCTTACAGATGACTTGAGGCCACAGAGGTGTCATTCTACAGAAGGATACTGAGAATACTATGGACTGAACATGTGAGAAAACACAAGAAAGAGACTGCTGCATTTCTAAGATACATAATGAGTACAGAGTGCTTGGAAAACTTGATACTCACAGGACAGAGAAGAGAGACAGATGAAAACAAGACATAAACTACCAAGCGGGCTTGAGTAAAGGGATGGCAGAACTGGGCGCAGTGGATAAAGGCGTTGGTTGGATACCGTGACTTGAACCAGAGAGTTGTGAGTTCAATACCTGGCTACTGCAGTGGTGAACAAAAACTTGAAGAGTTGAGTTAAAGAGTGATAACTGAGACATCTGGAAGATCCATGGCATGTGGAAGTAGACAAATCTACCCCTGTGGACGAAATAAAAGTTTCAGTTCGAAATTCCAATCACCTGAAGAAAGTCGGAGCGTACAAAGTGCGAAACGTCGTGGATATGACAAGACAGATAAGGACAACAGCCCGAACAATGTAAATAGAGTCGAAAATTGATTTTTATTGGTTTTATTTACAACTAGCCAAGAAGTCAAACTTTGGGCGGACTTTAGGCTAGCTACTGCGGAGGGCTTTTGATCCTTCGGCCTTTTACCTTCAGCGTCCTATGTACGTAAAAGAATTTAGAAATAATAAAATAATTTTTATCTTTATTCGATAACTTAATCCGGCATAATCTTTCTTCTGATACGCAACCGATCACGGTAGTTTGTTTACATTTATTTTGTGCGCAATTTTTATTTTCTTTTCAAATAACATAATGTCACTCTTAAAAGATATTAGGGAAACTGAACTAAGTAATATTTCGAGTACCTCACAGTACGCGTGCGAGAAAAAGAAAAAAAATGAGCAACGTACTGTGCCCGCTTAAGTTTTAATTACAACTTAATTAGATGATATCAATTGCAATTGCTATGAAAAGCGAGATTACAGTTGAACCTTTAATAAAGAATTGTTTATTTTAAAGCTTTCACTCTGTTCGATTTTTAAATTTAACTTTAAATGAGTTATTTATTTAATTTTTAAGCACGTAACAGATTATTTAGGATTCGCTGAGATCTGAAAACGGACAGACGGACGGACACACGTACACTGCGCTTTATTTATATAGATGGTGCATAGAATTGGCGAATTCAGCAAATCGATGATATTCATTCAGATATTTTCTTCTCTTTTACGGTTTTAGAATATTTCATCTGTCCATTGGGAAATTGTGTTATGACTTACTAATTATCTGCCCCCCACTGATCTTATTGACTAAGATTAATCACTGAGGAAATATAAATGTTTTAGAATAACATAAATTGTATAATTTATAATATACACTAAATTTTATTCACTTTTACTGGTAGAAAATATTTATAAACAGAGGCTTACGGCCACATCACGTTGAAACACCAACCGTACGATTAGCGAAGTTGAGCAACGTCGAGCCTGGTTAGTAATTAGATAAGTAACCGCTTGGGAACACCAGGTGGTGTAAGCTTGAATGTGCAAGCGTTTTAATGGAATTGTTAATTGGGGAGCCGAGTTACAATTTCTAATCGGTTTCGATTTATTCATTTACGCGCAAAATGCATTTGGGAAAGGTTTAAATACATCTCTTCTCCCCTCCGATATGGGTTAATTAGCAAGACCTGTATCAGTAATTATAAACTCAAAAAAATAAAAAATCTTACAGTCTAAAAATATTTTCTGGCTTTAAATAGCCTGAAAAAGGTTGATAAACCGTAAAAAACGAATCAACCAACCAAACTAAATTAGGTAGAATAGGATCGGTGTGGTGTAATGAGAATGAGAAATCAGGGAACCGAGTTCGATTTTCAGGCGAGTTCGTTATATTCACTTACGTGCAAATATCATTGGGAAAGGTATGAATCCATCTCTTGTACCCCCAGCTATGGATTAATTAGTAAGACTTGTATCACTAAATCGTTAGTATCTCAAAAAAATAAATAAGACATTTTTAATCATGTCACCGCATGCAAGGCTATAAAGCCACTAAGACGCAAGGAGTTACAGGGTGTGGAAGAACAAGTAAAAAAAGAGAAACATTTGAAAGCGAGAGGAATAGAAAAGTAATCAAGACAGCAGATAACGTTTGACATTGCATTTACAGATCGCGACAGATATTAGGAAGATGTCATTAAATATACTTTAATGTTTTAAAAATATTATTCAGTATTGTTATTGTTCAGATAATTAGCTTTATAACAAACGTGTGGAAAATTTTCCATTAAATTATTATTCAAAAAGTTAATAAAACAATTTAATGTAAGACTCTTCGGTAAATCGAATCGAGTTCTCTCTGTCACTGTGTGTTTATCTAAAAATAAATACGCTTAAATTCTCATTCATCTCTGCCGTGCGTCAACGGCTTAGTGGTAGAATCCCCGACTGACACTAATTCAGTTGGATTTCGATCCTAGCTAGAGGCAAACGGACGTCTATCTACACTGATGATCTGTGATACAGCGAAACAGTCTGTCTGTATATATATATATATATATATATATATATATATATATATATATATATATATATATATATATATATATATATATATTAACTTAATTAAAATTCACATCATGCTTCGTTGCCCCAATGTAAACAAATTTAGTTCGAAGAAGTTCAAAAAGACCAAATGCGTTACATGAAAAAGTTTCACTTTCCCATACATTTTTCACCAATATATATATACATTTAAGTAATGAATGAAAGACAAAAGTTGGACAACTGGAAAAGATATGGAAAGAAAAAGAATGAAAATTAAAATAAGAAATTTCAATTGAAATTAAGAACAGCATACGCCGGGTGAAGTTAATCCTGGATTATCTGGGTTTAAATAACCTGCAGAGAGTTGACAAACCGTAGAAAATGAATCAATAAATCTATAAACAGATCTTTAGTGATTTCTATGGGGTCGTTTTGGCGAACTCGAATTCGTAATCCTACCGTCTCTTATAATGAAACTCCTGGATAAGAGAAGATTATAATTCTACGATTTATTTGCGTCAAAGTTCACAGATTTCTTAATATTATTAAAATGTTTTATTAGGTACAATGTGAAATTTCAGATGTGTGTCTCGGCTCGAATGATTAAGTAAATTTCCAGTAAAATTGTTCATTTGATTGCTGGGAATAGACTAGCAGAATAATTTATTGCATTGTCAGCTTCCGAATGATATAAGTCTGATTTATATTAGCAATAATTCAAATTGATATTTTAGATATTACTTGCAAAAGGTATATTGAACTGGGTCGAGAAAATTTTCGTATTTCCTGGAAAAAATATAATTTGACATACATAACTACATCAAGATGTATTAATACTCAATTTTACTGTTGATCACCCAATGTAAAGCCCAAGAGTCACTCAAGGTAGATGGTTACTGAATTAGGTGGTTGAAAGTGGATAAGGGTTGATCGGAGACTTGAAGTGGTTAATGTTGTAGTGATCAGGGAAGCGTCATCTTAGGAGATTCTTCCACATTGTAGAAGGTTCTTAGGAAGAAGCTGTCCAAGTGGAACTTCTTTCTTGCTTATAGAATACAAAAGGAATGAAGATGGTTCGATCCTGTGTACGTGAAATAGCAGGTCTCCGCTGGTCTAATCTGGTGGTGCCAAGGAATGTATCACGTCTGAACACATGCCATGGAAATAGCGATAGAGTAAGGAAAGGGTTGGGACATTTCATTTGTTGGTTAATATATATATATATATATATATATATATATATATATATATATATATATATATATATATATATATATATATATATAAAGGGTCCACGTGTGCTTCTTATAATATGTAAAATAGATAAGTTAGTTAACAAAACAAGGACTAACGAAAATATACTCAATATAATCAGTAGGATAGACATTTATTGAATATTAATTATTAACCATAGGACAGAAATGAAACACGGAGGGAAAGGTTAAATATTCGGAATTTTCGGACACTCCTGTGTCCTTCATCAACGGACCGAGGAATAAACAGAGAAATGGGAATTACACACCGACAGATGATTTTGTAGATGGGATATTTTCCAGTGGAAATTGTATTATTAGCAAAAACCTGTCTGATTCTTCGATGTGCGAAACTTTTTATGAAAATAAACTTAAATTTAAAATATTGATCGGTGTAAAATCGTCAGGCAGATCTATTATTAATAGTGTGTGTCGTGAGGAGGAGTGAGATTGTAAACATAGATGAAGAGAGTTATAAGTAAGGGAGTGGGAAAACGTCTGGCGTGTAGCAAGTTGTAGCCGAATAGTCAGGCTAAGTTGTCAAGAGTAGAA
>OZ038492.1:1018209-1050709 GCA_964036315.1 Acanthosepion esculentum | reverse complement strand
TTAACAACTGATTGGGGGTAACTTTCGAGAACAGCTACCAGTTTTATTATTTCGGGCCTATAAGACTTACTATTAAGACAGGAATAAATAATTGTGTCAGAAGCATAAATACTGTTTGGGAAACTGATGACATTGAGGAGGTCGCTGATGAAGATAAAAAACGTAGGACCAGGGATAGAGTGCTGGTGACCCCACATTAGTGTGAAATGATTTAAATGCGTGGCCATAACTTCCATTACACGGTTTCTTAAGAAAGATTGACCAGAGACAACGTAGCAGTTGAGCTTGAGAAGGAACCCAGCATGTCAAACCCTGCCAAACGCCTTCGAAATATTTAAAACAGCCCGAGCCTCACCTTAAATCTTGATAGATAAATTCGGTATTAACTGTTAACACATTGGCGATTGACCTGGAGAAACTAAAACTATTTAGTTTTATCAGAAAGAAGGTCGTGTGAAGTAAGATGCTTAACCAAAATCGGAGTTGATTAGATCCTCTAGTACTTTGCCAAAAACGCTATAATTCTAATAGAACGATAATTCGACTGATCAGAAGGTCCACCAGAGTTCTTAAACACAGGAACTATGGAAGGGAATTTCCAATAAGCTAGACAGCAAGAAGTAAGGAATTTGAGGCAGAAGGCAGTTCAGGAGGACATTTTTTTAGGACAGTTGCGGGGATAACGTCACGTCCGCAAGTTTGGGTTGGGTTCTAGTTTGGAGATGAGAGCGGGCAGAATGAACAGCGTCCATAACACATATCGAAGCAAATGTAAATTCAATAATAACTTTAAACAGACTGGAGGATGATCTCGAGAAACGAAAACTTATAACTACATAAACGCGACTTTTACGCTAATGCTCTACGGTTGGTCGTTTTTCGTTGTCAAACTGATCAATGCTAATTTAATTTTAAATCTCGAGCGTCCTAATGTGTATGTGTAAAACAGTTTGAGCAGCCAACCATACACTATTGTGTTATGACTGCAAAATATATTCAGATTATCTACACAACAAAAGTACCAAGAAAGAGAATCTACCGCTATAATCTAAAGGCATCAGTTGTCTTTTTTTAGTCAAAGAACTTAAATGGCATACATTTCCAGGGAACGGTT
This sequence comes from Acanthosepion esculentum, assembly GCA_964036315.1. Taxonomy (NCBI): domain Eukaryota; kingdom Metazoa; phylum Mollusca; class Cephalopoda; order Sepiida; family Sepiidae; genus Acanthosepion; species Acanthosepion esculentum. The sequence continues at coordinate 1,049,595 of OZ038492.1, read as the reverse complement.
TTATAATAGCAAGTAATCTTTAGGAATCTACTCTGCTTATTTTCTTTTCAATCTGAGAATGGAAACAAATCACTTTATAGTATCAAAAAGAATCAAACAATTTTGATAATTTAATAGAAACATTTATTTATTAAGATATTTCCAGATTAAAATTCTGTTCTCATCAGATTTCTATTCAGAAGTATGATACGTTTTTTTAATCTAGTGTCATCAGCTGTGTCATGGTTTCTTAGCCACATTCGAACTGACTCGCTGCAGTCCCACCAATCCAATGCAAGACCTATCAAATTTATGACTAGAAGATTTGATATATTTTTAACTTTAAGACGTCTACCAACCAACGACGTCCATCTAACCAATGAATTTATCCACTGTGCCATGTGTCCTCAAGGATAAAGGCGTTGGTTAGATCTAGTGACAGGACCCAAACAGTGTGAGTTCAATACCCGGCTAAAGCAGTGGAGAACTTGGAGAGGGGAATTAACAGGAGATAACTGATAAGTGGCATCCATTAAACATAGCACGTGAAACTAGAACAGTCTACCCCAGTGAGCGAAACAAAGGGTTCAGTTGGACATTCCAACCACCTGAAGAAGGCCGGAGCGTACAACGGCCGAAACGTTGTAATAAATATGGCGACAAAGATGAGGACAATAGTCCGAATAATATAAATAATGTACATAATACCTCATCTCAGAAATATAGACAAATACTTAAGACGATTTCTTTCATCAGAATAAATTATGATCATCACAAAAGAGTCTCTTTCAGCCTCCACAGAATTTACAACAATCGTATTAAATCTATTTTTTTTACCTCTTTGGAGATTTTGGGGTACAACATGTTTATGATAATTTCTCATTATCTTTACAACGTAATCACGAAATCCTTAACAATGATCTCATGTGTGTCGTGTATTGAGTGGGGTGGGTCTCTATCAGAGTTTGACAAGGCGCGCATGAGCGTAGCGTAACTTATATTTTACCTAAACCATCGCCGATAAACATATAAGATTATTTTCGAATAATTCAACAACCGATTCGCTAAGCTTTTATAATTTTAAGAATCACTTCTCGCGAAACGATAGGATGATACCAGCGGTTATATTAGTAGTGTTTGTCGTCTAACCTCTGATTTTCTCTCGATATTTAAAGATGTGTGTGTGTGTTCAATTCCATTTATAACTCCAGTTTATATGAAAACTAAAAAAGAATGTGTTTTGCTGACTGGGGAAATTTTCTGTCGGTTAATACACAGAAAGATCAGTCTTTCTCTGTGGTTATCTCCAATGTGCTGGTCAAACTCTCTGCCCGGGGGCAGAGAGGAACCCAGATGAGTCTATGCTAAAGGGCACAGTCTCGTCTGGGATGGTAGACAGCTACCGGACCCCGTTTTTACGGCGTCTACGGGGAATTTTTGCCCGAGCCTACGGGCTCGGTTTACCCGGCAATAATTCAGCTTTGTGCCACATCTGACCTGCGTAAGAAGGTTAGTGAATATCTACACAGAAATATCATATCATTATATCAAGCGCTGTTATGTCACTTTTAAATCGTTGTGCCAAGAACACTATTATCGAAAAATATCCATGAATAACTTTCTTAAGGATGACACTAGCGAGCTAGCCTGTGCTCTGTTTGGAGCTCGAGCAAAGACTATTCTGTTGCAAAAATAGCATGAGCGATCATCGGCGACTAAACCAGTTCATCTACTAAGCTTTTCAGGTGAGGAATGTGTCTTAACACCAAACAGGATTAAAATCAAAACCTGAATAAATGTAGATGGACCTTCTTGTAGGGTCAATGGTTATCTAACACAATGGAGTAGATTTGATTCAGTTGCTATGTATCCATCAAGTATACATGGATAACTTATAAGAGAAGCCCGGGACGTGCGGGGGATAAGATTAGAATGTTGGGGATTCCCCAAGATAAAATCTCATCGCTGGAAACCAGTTATTAGTCAGAACAGAGAGAGAAATGATGACAACGAACTCATTTTCATTTTAATGTCGTTTAACAAACAAAACAAGCCTTAGTCTCTCTCCGAACTATTCGAGCAACTTCATGCGTAGTGGTCCCAAGGAGTAGGGAGTTCAACCAAAAGATGGTAACTACAATGCATTTCGACCGGCTGCAGCCTAAATTTGCACATAAGATTGAACTACTACCAACATATCATTTGATGACAAGGCATCGCTGAGCGGAGGGTCTCCTATACCTGAGGTCAACGGCCAGGTTGGAAGGTTCCTTCGAAGCACGAATCAACGGCCACATTTCCGTGACGAAACTGAGCGTTGTAGTTGGAGGACATCGGCTCTGGTTTGACCTGGATAAGGATATGCTCCGACAAGACTACTTTCCCAAGACCTGTTACGCATAAATGAATATCTCTTCGGCTTTCAACTAAGTTATATAGAGAGAACTGATCAGGAGCTCAGCTGCGCAGCGACCCTACAACCACATCCGGTCATAAGACTGGGTATGAGGATGGCTTGCTTTGAGTGTCCGTAAATTCGAGAGATATGGTACGATAATATTTCATCACATACTAGTCCTCATTTATTTAATCCGTAGCAATGCTGGGAACAAGTGCCAAAAAAAAAAAAAAGTTTGGTTTGTTTTGTTTTACGGTATATCAACCTCAATGGGTCATTTAATGGCGACAACTTTTTTTTCCTGGTAATATTTCCGTTAATATTTTTTTCCTCAAAAATGTATAGCTGGTAATATTATTTTTCCAAAAACGTATAGCTGATAATATTATTTTTTCAAAAACGTATAGCTGGTAACATTATTTTTCCAAAAACGTATAGCTGGTAATATTATTTTCTCAAAAACGTAAAGCTCATAATATTATTTTGTCAAAAACGTATAGCTGGTAATAGTTTTTTTTTTCTTCAAAAATTTATTTCTGGTAATAATTTTTACAAAGAATTTCTGGTATTAAAACCTATTTTTACACTTTTATGAAGCTTTTTACCTCAGTTTCGGGGATAACTATTTTCCCATAGCTGGGACCCTAACAGGTGATACCACCCCGAGTCAGGGTGGACCTGGGAACACCAGCAATTAAGAGGTGGTTACACGTTCCTCAAGACCTTCTGATCAGAGGCCTTGCTGCTGGACGTAGTTTATCGTCTTACCCAGGACGCGGATGTAGTTTAACGTTTTACCTAGGGCACCCCCCAAATAATAAGTAAATAAATAAAAAAAAAAGAGAAAAAGAGAAATGTGAGAATTGCCAGGTAACATTCCATTTGGGGGAGGTACCGTAGAGTAATAGATAGCGGCTCGTATTGAGGAATCGAAGAGCCGAGTTCGAATTCCAGTCGGATACATTGCGTGCTAAAACCCTTGGGAAAGGCATGAATCCTCTTCTCCCCCCCGCCTCCAGCTATGGGTAAATAGCAAGATAGACTGGGTTCTATAACCTTAAGTGACAACCGGTCTAGGAGAAGGAAAAATTCAAAATTGGCTTGGAGAGGGTCGGGCCCCATCAGGATATCCTGCCCAAGAAACACCATTTCTACTGTGGCTGCAGTGCACATGGTGCCCCGACGACCCTACAGGTCATGGGATAAAAAAATTCCATTTGCATATTGGGCAATATATTCTTACTTGTCATCGATGCTTTTTGTCTATTGAAAAACAGAACCTTGTACAACTACTGCTGCAATTATTATAAGTACTGCCATATTTTCCAGTTGAATCATAATTAATTTTCCTTTTAGGGAACCAACATGCAGAATGCATTATCCTAACTCTTTAACATACGTGGTGGTGAAGAATATATTCAGAGTACACTATCATACCTTAGTTTTGCATGACAGTTCCTGCGAACAGAGGGAATTAAGGAAAAATGGTGTTCCTCTCTATGACAACAAGGCTGCATATAGTAGAAATAACCCAGAAAAGCTTATCTGCCATAGTCACCTACTCTTGTACCGGCTTACGGCCAAATCACGTTGAAACAAAGGTTCCTGTACGATCGCCAAAATTAAGCAACGTCGAGTCCTGAGTATGACGATAAGTTACATCCGCATCCTGGGTAAGTCGATAAACTATGCCCGACAGAAAGACCTTTGATTAGGAGGTTTCGAGGAGCGTGGAACCACCTTTTCATTGCTGGTATTCCCAGGTCCACCCTTACCCGTGGTTCTGGCACCTGTTAGGGTCCCAGCTATGAGCAAATACTTAACTGGAGTTAAAACATAATTAAAGTGTAAAAATTTGTTTTAATACCAGAAATACTTTTTTGTAAAAAATTATTACCATAAATACATTATTACCAGCTATACATTTTCTGAAAAAAAAATATTACCAAAAATAGATTTTTGAAGAAAAAAATATTATTAGCAATACATTTTTGAAAAAATTATTACCAGCAATAAAAAAAAATTGTCAGCATTAAATAACCCATTGCGTATTTTTGAGACAAAGTTCTTTTCATCTCTTGCCGCTTAGTGTTAAATTAGTTTCAGATCAAAAAGCAAGGTAGACGGCTGGCGGGGCACAGAAGACTAATGTCGCGTTTAATCTGTTGTAAAAAACAAAAAACAAAACAAAAACAGTATCAGGCCTTTGGACAAAAGAAAGACCCTAGAACGACGTCAAAATCTTCAAAAATAGTCACTTGTGCTTAGCTTAATTTGTAACGTATATAAATATACGTAACAAAACAAACAAAATGGCGATAAATTAGAGAGGGTCACAGGTCACTACCCAGGCTCCGCATCTGGGTAGTGACCTGGGAATTCGGGAGAGTACGCAACGGTCCTCTGTGTGTGGGGGGGAGGTGTATGTTATGCGGCACCACAAAATAATAATCGCTTATAATTTAGAATGCTTAAAAATTCTTCCGCTTGCTAAAATGCATATAACATATTTATAGGGCCTGTGCGTACTACCGCCCAACTCCTCGAGCGACTGATTGGGGGCTTCGGGATGTGCTTTGTGACCCTCGTTATGCTATCAACATTTGCTTTTGTTTACTACATTTATATACATTACAAATTAAACAAAGCACAACGGATCTGCGCGGATTTTGACGTTATTCTAGGGTCATTTTTTTTTTATCCAAATCCGTGAATTTCTTTTGTTCAAACTAAGTCTAAAAAAACAAAAAAAACAAACAAAAAAAACGCTAGATAAAATTCACTATTTTTTTATCCATAATGTCGGAGGTGTTAAAATTATCCAATTCTTTAACAAGAAAAATCTCAAATTGATGTTAAACTCTGCAGCAAAACATTGTTGATTTTTTAAAGATGAAATGACATGTCTCTAATTTGTATTTAGATACATTGTAGTTCATTATTTACATTATTCGGACTGTTGTCCTCATCTTTGTCGCCATATTTATCCAGGCTGGCTTTCTTCAGTTGATTAGAATGTCGAACTGAACCCTTTATTTAGCTCACTGGGGTAGAACTGAACCCTTTATTTAGCTCACTGTTCTAATTCCACGTGCCATGTTTAATGGATGTCAGTTATCAGTTATCTCATGTTAATTCCCCCTTGTAAGTTCTCCACTGCCTTAACCGGGTATTGAACTCACACTCCTTGGGTCCTGTCACATGGTCCAGTGGAAAAAAAGCGTTGGTTGGGTCCAGTCACTTAACCGAAAGAGTTGTGAGTTCAATATCTGGCTACTGCAGTGGTAAACAAAAACTTAGGGAGTTGAATTAAAAGGAGATAGCTGAGACATTCAAAAGAGGCACGACACGCGGAACTAGAACAATCCCCCCCCGGTGGATGAAATAAAGGGTTCAGTTCGAAATTCTAATCACCTGAAGAAGGTCGGAGTGTACAACGGCCGAAACGTCGTGAATATGAAAATAAAGATGAGGAAAATAGTTCGAATAATGTAAGTAATGTAAATATTTACTCTTTAGTATTTCAAGATATTTTTTCTGTAATTTTGGTAAACATATCTGTTAAATTGAGAGGTCAGTATTATTTTTTATTTTATTTTATTTATTTATTTTTTTTTTTTTTTGCGTAATTTAGACGACAATTTATCCATCGCAACCTGTATATATGTATATCATGTGTAAAAAAAATCTAAACATGTTTAGTATTCCGTAAACAGTGTGTGGAATTAGGAATATAGGTAAAAAAAACCCCCAAAGAATCAAAAAAACATTTATTTAAAAAGCTTTTTTATATGCGCCGGTATAAACAGCTGACTTGCTAATCACAAGACCAAAGGGAAATAGACTGGATATTTGTCGCTTATTTTATAGTCCAAAGCCAGGAGTGTGAAGCACCAAGAGTTAATCATACAGAGAGGAAGAAATATTGATTCAGTGAGCTGTTCTTTTGTTTTTATTTGAAGCTACTTTTTTTTAACAGTTCTATCATTTTCCATTGTTCAAATTTGACACATTATTTCGTCTCTCCTTTTTTATTAGATTGTGTAGTAATCTTAAATTTTTAACCTGACAGACGCATACAATGAAGGACTGACCAAAGTGAATTTTGAAATGCTAAACACCGTTTTGTAGCTGATTCCCAGCAGCTTAATCCTTTTTGTTAATTTGGAGAATAGTTAATCTAGTGCGTAATTATTTATTTTCATTAATCATAAAATAATAATATAATGTAAATGTATATACTTATGTAATAATTTAATATGTTATTAAGTTTTTTTAGTTGTAATTTAGTTCATATTAACTTATGGTATCGATGGTCCAGAGAGTGATAAGTACACCCAATCTGGAAGAGAGCGAGAGGAAAAGAGAAAGAGAGGGGTGGAACGGGATGGGGGGGGGGAGAGAGAGAGAGAGAGAGAAGAAGAAGAGGGAGAGGAGGAGGAGAAGCAGAGAACTGAAGCCAGTGAGAGACAGAGAATGACAGAGAAAGACAGGCAGATGGAAAGAGACACATAGAAAGAAATAGGTAGAAAGAGATAGAGGAGAATCCGAGAATCACGGAGAAAGAAAATATGAGAGAAACAACAAAACACAAAGAAAGAAAGAGAGAGAGAGAGAGAGAGAGAGAGAGAGAGAGAAAGAGAGAGAGAGAGAAAATGAAAGTAATTAGGTAAAAAGAGAGAGAAAGAGGAAGACGGAGAGACAGACACTAATATATATATATATCTATTTATATATATATATATATATATATATATATATATATATATATATATGTATGTGTGTGTAAATAAACATAGGGAGGTTATTTATATAGATAGATAGATAGATAGATAGATTATTTATATAGATAGATAGATAGATAGATAGATAGATAGATAGAGCGAGAGAGAGAAAGAGAGTCAGAGATTCTTGAGATGTATGGGTAAAACCTATTGGAAATATTGGAGGAGAAATGAAATCAACAATAGTTACTCTAAAGCAAGCAACTTTTTGTTGACTTTAATGGTTCGCCTGAGAAGAAATTTGTTTTAATCACATTTGACGTCCTGCAGAGAAGCAAATAGGGTAAAGAAAAAAAACTTAGACGCTGGTTTCCATCATGTGACATGAATCAATCTCATTGAGGCACGAACATTGGATTTCAAAATATAGAGAGATAATCTAATTGTCTGTCTGTCTGTCTATCTATCTATCTATCTATCTATCTATCTATCTATCTATTATATATATCTTCAAATGCAAATTGTTTATATATATATATATATATATATATATATAATACATATATATATCAATTTATATATATATATATATATATATATATTTATATATATATACATATATATCACAGTTTGTTCATATCTATCTTATATGTCTTAAAATCCAATATATATATATATATATATATATATATATATGTATTATATATATATATATATATATATACACACATTGGAGTTGAAAACTGTGATATATATATGTATATATATATATATATATGTATATATATATATATATATATATATATATATATATATATATATATATATATATATATATATACAGTTTGTTCATATCTATCTATCTATCTATCTATCTATCTATCTATCTATCTATCTATCTATCTATCTGTCTGTCCCAGTTTGTTCAAATCTATCTCAATCTGATCATAGCTATTTATCTCAGTATGTTCATATCTATCTTTGACAGAATCTATCAATCTGCCTGTCTCAGACAATATCTATCTATCTATATATATATATCTTTCTCTTTCTGATAATATCTATGTATGTATCTATCTCTGACAATATCTATTTTTTTTCTGATAATATCTATGTGTCTCAGATAATATCTAGCCATCTGTCTCTGATAATATCTATACATCTAACTCAGACAATAAATATCTACCTTTCTCAGATAATATCTATCCATCTATCTGTCTCTAATAATAGCTATCTATCTATAACAATATCTATCTAAACATATGTCTATCTAAACATCTATATACTATATATCTATCTCTAATAATATCTAGATAAATCTCTGATAATATCTAGTTGTCTCTGATAATATTTATCTGTCTCTGATAATATCTGTCTTTGATAATATCTATCAATCTACCTCTCTTTCTGCTTCTGATAATATCTATCTGTCTCTGACAATATCTATCTCCGACAATATCTACCGCTGACAATATCTACCAATGCAATATCTATGACAATATCAATCTATCGTTGACAATATCTATCTATCCAGCTCTCTCTCTCTCTCTCTCTCTCTGATAATATCTATCTCTGATAATATGTATCTACCTATGATAATATCTATATATCTGTCTCAGATAATATCTATCCATCTATGTATCTCTGACAATATTTATCTTTTTTCATAATATCTATCTGTCTGAGAGTATTTATCTCTCTCTGATAATATCTATCTGTCGGTCACTGATAATATCTATCTGATAATATCTATCTCTGATAATATCTATCTATCTATCTATCTATCTATCTATCTATCTATCTATTTATCTATCTATCTATCTATCTCTGATAATATCTATGTTAATATCTATCTCTGACAATATCTATCTATCCATATATCTTTGACAATATCTATCTCTAAAAATATCTATCTCTGAAAACATCTATCTATCTATCTATCTATCTATCTATCTCAGTCTGTTCATATCTATCTATCTCAGTCTGTTCATATCTATCTATCTCAGTCTGTTCATATCTATCTATCTATCTATCTATCTATCTATCTATCTATCTATCTATCTATCTCTGATAATATCTATCAATCTCTGATAATATCTACGTTAATATCTATCTCTGACAATATCTACCTTTCCATATATCTTTGACAATATCTATCTCTAAAAATATCTATCTCTGAAAACATCTATCTATCTATCTATCTATCTATCTATCTATCTATCTATCTATCTATCTATCTATCTATCTATCTATCTATCTTCTCTATCTATCTATCTCAGTCTGTTCATATCTATCTATCTCAGTCTGTTCATATCTATCTATCTATCTATCTATCTATCTATCTATCTATCTATCTATCTATCTATCTATCTATCTATCTATCTATCTATCTCTGATAATATCTATCAATCTCTGATAATATCTACGTTAATATCTATCTCTGACAATATCTACCTTTCCATATATCTTTGACAATATCTATCTCTAAAAATATCTATCTCTAAAAATATCTATCTCTGAAAACATCTATCTATCTATCTATCTATCTATCTATCTATCTATCTATCTATCTATCTATCTCAGTCTGTTCATATCTATCTCAGTCTGTTCATATCTATCTATCTATCTATCTATCTATCTATCTATCTATCTATCTATCTATCTCTGATAATATCTATCAATCTCTGATAATATCTACGTTAATATCTATCTCTGACAATATCTACCTTTCCATATATCTTTGACAATATCTGACTCTAAAAATATCTATCTCTGAAAACATCTATCTATCTATCTATCTATCTATCTTCTCTATCTATCTATCTCAGTCTGTTCATATCTATCTATCTCAGTCTGTTCATATCTATCTATCTATCTCAGTCTGTTCATATCTATCTATCTATCTATTTATCTATCTATCTATCTATCTATCTATCTATCTATCTATCTATCTATCTATCTATCTATCTATCTCTGATAATATCTATCAATCTCTGATAATATCTACGTTAATATCTATCTCTGACAATATCTACCTTTCCATCTATCTTTGACAATATCTGACTCTAAAAACATCTATCTCTGAAAACATCTATCTATCTATCTATCTATCTATCTTCTCTATCTATCTATCTCAGTCTGTTCATATCTATCTATCTCAGTCTGTTCATATCTATCTATCTATCTCAGTCTGTTCATATCTATCTATCTATCTATTTATCTATCTATCTATCTATCTATCTATCTATCTATCTATCTATCTCTGATAATATCTATCAATCTCTGATAATATCTACGTTAATATCTATCTCTGACAATATCTACCTTTCCATCTATCTTTGACAATATCTGACTCTAAAAACATCTATCTCTGAAAACCTGTATCCTTAATTCAGGCGTCATCTTGCTCCTTAAAAGAAGCACTCTAGTTCGTGTTCCTAAATAGCCCTTACAAAATCTCACCTTATGCCTGCTTATGATAAATGTATTCATGTAATTCTCTCCCCCTATCTCTCTTTGTTACTGCAGCTTGACAGTCTTTGTTTTCCACATCGGATGTTTGTCTGGATAACCGCAAGGTTTCACGGCACATTTTCCGGACCAAACGTTCCGCTCCTTGGCGCTGCATATTTTCCCCCCAATGTAGAAACATTCCAGATCCTTGATTTGTGTTGCATAATGAGTCTCTTGGGTTTATATGAAAATATTTAAATTGACGCGTTTAGTTATTACAGTCTGTTTCATGTCAATGTGGGGTATGATTTTTCAAAACGAGGGGGGGAATCATGAGGTTTTCTTTAAGATGATTAATCAACGAACATACGGATGGTATTACGGGTTGAGGAGAGGCATCGATAATCTTATCAATACAAAATAGAGGGATTATTCTAATCCAAAAGATTATATATTTATTGATGAACTTCTTAAAAGACTTTGTTTTGCCAGATTGGCGTCTATTTTGTTATAGGCTTCTTGGACGCGAAAAGAATAAATAAGTTAACTTTTTACTTAATCTCCGTAGAAAATCACTAGATACAACTAATAATTTCTTTTGTCTATGTGATGATATGCTATAATATATGGTACTATTTATAAATTGCAGACGTTCACAGGAAATTAAAATTTAAAAAAAAATCTTTTTATGAAAGAAACACCAAAATATAGTAAGAAAACAAAAGTCTTCGAGATGTCGACGGGGCCAACAATTTACCTTAGAATGTAAATATTTGATTTACAAAAAACAGTGTTTAATAAATATATAATTATTAGAAGAATGAAAGAATGAGATTGTTGATTATTATAAAAAACGCAAAAAAAAAAGAAACAAAAAACTAAAAATAATAATAATAATAATAACAGAAAAAAATCATCAAAAAAAAAAAATCAACACTAACAATCAAAATTATTTCATACGATATTCATGATGGCTATGTTGATAAAGATGACCAGAGAACGAAATTCATTGGAATTCAATTAATAATATTTTTATACAGCATAATAGGCAAAAGGAATTTTATATTGCCAATACAAGCTTTAAGTTCCCACTGATCACATCAGCTGATCGGATTAATTCATGCCAACTGTCCCTTAAAATGTTTCGAAGACAAAGGCTGGAATAGAGCGATGCGAAGTGAAGAAAGAACGGAAGAGAATAACGAACGAATGAAAATGAAGACAAGCGTAGCAGTCAGAGAGAGAAGTACTCACCGGTTTTATGAATGCTGCCAGCAACAGTTGGTTCCTGCTATATATGAATGGACTCTCTCACTCATCCCTAGATGTAGTTACGTATGAGCATCGGTGTAAATCCACTATGTTCTGAATTTGCGTATAAATATGAATAATTAAGTAGCAATCGACCCGTAGATTTGTACGTTAATAATGAATACAATGAGTGTCGAGGATGGAGAAAATAAATGGAACAGCAGTGGTTGTACTAAATGTTATTGATGGTAATAAGGCCGAGCTGTATTAATGATGTCGTCGTCGCCGTCGTGGTGATAGAAATTAGAAGCTGGTGTCGTTGTTACTACTATATTTTTAAGGACAATATTCGTTTGATTTTTATCCCTTTTTCTTAAGTTCTAAAGATTTTGAAGTGGTAAATGCCGATTTTTTTCCGTTTTTTTTTTTTTTTAATTTCTTTGTCCGCGAAATTCAGATCATTTTTTTTTTTAAATTTCATTCATTCGTTATTCTTAATTTCACTTATTTTTATATTTGCATTTCGAAATCATTTCAGGATTTGACTTTGTTTACTTTAAATTCTGTATTGTGAGCGACTCAAATTTAAAGATTATAATCCACTACAGGAATGAATTCGTCTAACTTGAGGTGATTGGCAAATCCAGAATACAAATTGGATCTATTCGGGAATATTTCAATTCCGTTTGTCCGGGAACGAGATTTGCAAAGCAGAGATACTGGGAAGAAGAGAATGACAACCGGAGAAATTAAAAACATGAATAAAAAAGAAGATAAAAAAAGATATAGTGGGAGGAGATCACATTCAAAAAAAGGGGAAAAAGAAGAAGATAAAAGGGGTTGGCAAGAGAGAAAGAGAGAGAGAGAGAGAGAGAGAGAGAGAGAGAGAGAGAGAGAGAGAGCAAAAAAGAAAAGAAAGAAGAACGAAACGAAGGGATTTAAGCTGGGATAATCATAGCCCTGCCACCCAGTTCATCACAACACAGTGAACGCTAGTACCGTACATCTTGGGCGTGTCCAAGTACAGAGACGCAGGCCGATCTGTCCGGGCCAAACGAGAGCACAACCTCGCGAATAGATTGGAAAATAAAGAACACGTTGATCGAAGGGAATCACATATTAAAAATAACTTTTAGAGCAAGCCAAAAACAGTCATTTGTATGCAAGATGCACTTGTTCTGTCCATTAAATCCAACGTGCAAGCACATGTATATAGACGTGAGTATAAATGTATGCAGTTCCGCTTAAGAGAGACACAGAAGTATTTTTCTTTCATAAAGGCTGAATTTCTTTTAATGAAACACGCTCACATAATATATTTTCTTTCGTATAAACGCATGCACACAGGGGAATCACTGATTTCATCAACACACACACGCACACACACACACACACACACACATATATATATTTAGGCAGCAATCCTTCGTTTATGCATGTTTCATTAAAAACGACAGACAAGGTACTACGGTAAGCTTTTTATTTAATTTTTCTTGTGTTCAAACAAGAGCTTTCTTTACAGGATAAAGAGCGTGCAAAAACTGTCCAAATGTTTTATAGTTCCGATCGCTTTCGGCTATACCTTTAGCCATTATCAAGGAGGATTCAATTTTTCAGCTTAATTGAGTGTGTGCATTATGTGTATGTTTTAGTGTGTAATAGGGATGTTTTTAATTTCCGAATAGTACCTTGTCTGTCGTTTTTAAAGAAACATGCATATATATATATATATATATATAAATATATATATATATATATATATATATATATATATATATATGCATGTTTCATTGAAAACGACAGACAAGGTACTATATATATATATATATATATATATATATATATATGCATAGGTATATATGCATGCATGCATAGGTATATATGCATGTTCCATTAAAAACGACAGACAAGGTACTATATATATATATATATATATATATATATATATATATATATATATATATATATATATATATATATATATATTAGTAATTATTCACTCAAAACAAAGCCCGAAAGCCACTCAAGGTAGAGGGTTCAGAATGAACATTACTGTATGAGCGTAAGCGGAAGAAGTAAAAAAAGACCAGGAAAGTATGGGGCAGCTAGCGAGTATTGAACGCCTATTTCAATCGTAAGCCTGCTAACCGTTACACCAAGTCGAGGCGCCCAAACGATTTACTAAAGGTAGCTTAGATGTGACACAAGGTCGCAAGTATGGAGCGCCTAGTGAGGATCGAAATGTTTTCTATGTTCGCCCAATACAATACGCAAGAGCCGCTCAAAGTAGACTTGAAGAGGTCGAGATTTAATTAGAGCCAGAGTCCAGCCAAAGACGTTAGAAGTATAGAGTGTGGAATAGACTTCATCATCGTCATCATCATTCGACCGCAGTCAGAATGATCTGTTTTTAGCTGTTTTGAATTCAGTTACTTTCTTGTAGACCGATTGCCACCCAGCTGGGGGTAGAAGAACAGGATTCATACGATTCTCAAGGGTAACGTAAGTAATGGATCCGACTGGAATTCGAACTCGGCTCTCCGATTACTCAATCCGAGCCGCTATCCATTACTCCATTCTGTGTATCTGTCTTAAGCGGAACTGCATACATTTATACTCACGTCTAATCACACGTGGCTTGCACGTTGGGTTAATGGGCAGAACAAGTGCATCTTGCATACAAATGACTGTTTTTGGCTTGGTCTAAAAGTTATTTTTAATATGTGAACAGATTCATACATCCAAGCCGGTTGTTCACCCGATTACTAGGTTAATCTTTTTATATCTGAAATAGAACTATACATTTGCTACAGAAAACCGCTCATAATCTTTGCAATGTCTTTTAAAATCAGTAAGAGTTTTAAAAGTTCTGTTACAACTTTAGATGCTGACTTTAGAAATGTGTTTAATTCCTGTATTCATAATAGTGATTCTGTCGTTCCTCATGCATGATGAGACCAGACATATTCTTACACTGCCTCAGACACGATGTAAAATTGAATCCCTCCCGCTGACGCTAAATGTCTATATTCAATCTGATCTCCCTGCATGTTATTCCTAATATGAATTTTCAGTATAATGTGTGATAATCAGAGGCAGCCATATTCTTCACAAATTCATTGAATCGCAGTTGAATCAATGTCTCTTTTTTGCTGAACGGTTGACAGATTCTTCAGTATGGAGAATAGATCTAAAAATGGAGTCTCTCTTCTACCATTAATGCTTTCTGTTTACCGCCCATGATTCCCTGCGTGTGCACTGTCTTTCAGAGTGTTGCAATTATATTTTCCATCAGTGCTTTTTCACACAGACGCACATTCGTGAAAATAATAAACATAAACTGATTTTTTTAAAAACTATCTATATTAAAAAACTGAAACCAACCGTTAATAAACTTAATTATGAATACTGCAGTGTTTTAAAATGTTTACAGTAGATAGTTTAAAATATCTAGGTTTTAACGGATAGTTTAAAAAAAAACAACATATGGACGTTTCAAACTTAGTTACCGCCCTAATGTTTACATCGTGAAATCTAAACCACAGCGTTTTTCACTTCAAAGTTGAAGAAAAGTAACTTTCAGATGAACACAACAATTTTGTCTTAGAAAATAAAACAACACCGTGCTGAGGATATTGTGCTAATGTCTAAAGTAGTTGGAATAACTGAATATGTATCAACATGGTAATTTTGTCTCTTCCTTTAATAAGGATACTAAGAAGCTTGTTCATGAATATGAGAAGATCCTATTGAAAATAAGTAGACAAAATTGTCTAAATTATTCAATGAGACACGCCTTAATATATATATATATATATATATATATATATATATATATATATATATATATATATATATATATATATATAATATAAAAGGCTTAAACACTAATATCCCATGGTTATAATTTATTATATTGGAATCGTAATCACGATCCAATTCATTAGACCTACGAAAAAAAAAAAAAGAAATCGGAAAATATAACTCCGGGTATAAATCATAACCATGGAATATTAGTGGTTGTGCATTTTATATTATATTCTTGCTCTGTCCTGGACATTGAGATCTACCTGGATTCTATCCTCTTGAATATATATATATATATATATATATATATATATATATATATATATATATATATATATATATATATATATATATATATATATGTGTATATATATATATATATATGTATATATACAGGGGTTGGACAAAATAACTGAAACACTTGTTAAATTCAAAGAAAATTTATTTAATATGGAGTTGGTCCTCCTTTAACCTCACATACAGCTTTAATACGTCTAGGAATGGAATCATACAGCTTCCTGACTTCATCCAGAGGAATCTTCAGCAATTCTTCAATTAATATCTGTTCCAGCTCTTTCAGACACGACGGTGGAGGATAGCGGCTCCTAAGTTGTTGCTCCAAAATGCACCACAAATGTTCAATGATACTGATATCTGGAGATTGGGGAGGCCACTCCATGTGTTCTAGCTCACTTTCATGCTCTTCATACCAATTCTTAACCACTCGAGCGGTATGTATTGGAGCATTATCGTCTTGGAAGATACAGTCACCATCAGGGAATGAAGTCTGGGCCATTGAATGAATATGATTTCCCAAAATGTTCAGGTAATCTATGCTATTGATTCTACCATGCAGGGCAACTAATGAACCGAGGCATTTCCATGGTATGGCGGCCCAAACTATCACTGATCCACCGCCATGCTTCACTGTTGGAACAAGGCAGTCAGGGTTGTAAACTTCTTTGTGCTGCCTCCACACATAAACTCGCCCTGAAGTTGGGAAAAGAGAAAAACTGGACTTGTCTGAGAATATGACTTGCTTCCATTGGTCTGCAGACCAGGCATTGTGATCTCTGCACCACTTCAACCTCTTCTGAATGTTGCGAGTGGAGAGAAGAGGTTTCCTTACGGCAGCTCTTCCATGATATGCAGCCTTATGGAGCTCCCGACGAACAGTTTTAGTAGAAACTAGACTATTCAGATGATTATTCAACTCAGCAGTTACTTTGGCCGCAGTAGTGCGATGGTTTTTTTCCCACATTGCGTTTCAATGCACGTCGGTCCTGTCAGTACGTTAGCAAGTCCGGCCCAAATTGCTAAAATTGCTACCGTTGCTAGAAGTTTTGCCCTGTTTCTCGAATTGCGTCAGAGTTCGTGATATGGTAGCTCTTGAAAAACCAAACACTTCAGCAACCTTCGAGATCGAGGCTCCTGTCATGCGAGCTCGAACAAATTGCCCTTTTTCGAACTCGGAGAGGTCACGCATTTAGCTTAAATTTTACTCAAAATAAATAAGACAAATTAAATAAATACAAATAAGACAAATTAGATAAATAAACGTATTTACAATAGATATAACCTGCATTTACAAAGTTTTAGTTAAAATTCTTAATATAATAGGTCTTTGAAATATAGGAGTGCAATTTCCACCTGTTCCAATTATTTTGTCCAACCACTATATATATATATATATATAATATATATATATACATACCACTAATATTATCTATCTATCTATCTATCTATCTATATATATATATATATATATATATATATATATATATATATATATATATATACATGAGAGATAAAATAATGCATAAATTTGTATATAGCAGAATGTAGTTACATCAACATGAACATCAATTTAATACGATGAAGTGGTAAATGACGAAACGTGTTACAAAGAAAACTTTTCCCGTTTGTCATTATTTTCTCTCTCTCTCGATATATATATATATATATATATATATATATATATATATATATATATATATAATAGGTATATATATATATATATATATATATAATAGGTATATATATATATATATATAATAGGTATATATATATATATAATAGGTATATATATATATATATATATATATATATAATAGGTATATATATATATATATAATAGGTATATATATATATATATATATATATATATATATATATATATATATATATATATATATATATATATAGACAGAACGTCGTAAACCTCTCGTCGTTCTGTTAGAATTCTTCGTTATTCTGCTATTCTGTTGGTATTTTAATGGCAAATGATCTGCCGAGCTATATTCTGAGAACATCAATTTCTGATATTCACCTTTACGAGTTGCCATGACAAAAACATCGGGACGCACCATCCCCGTTCCCTTTGCGTTCCATTAGTAAGAAGTAAGTCCCCCTTCTTCTCAAGAACAGCTACATTGTGTAAAAGACTTCCGAGAGGTGGTTTTCCTGATCACTCTAGTCTTAAACACTTCTAGTTGCTTTGCGCTTCCTCAACACACAGAGCGACATGTCGTTTTTACTGCATCTCTGTCTTTTCTACCGACCTTTTTGTCTTTTTCTATCTCTTTTGCATATCTATCTATTTATCTATGTATTGTTCTGCCTATCAATCTATTTCTTTTTCTATCTACATTTTTTCTATGTTTTTCTTTCTTTCTATCTATCTATCTATCTATCTATCTATCTATCTATCTATCTAAGTCTTTTTCTATCAATGTGTTTTTTCTGTCTTTTTATCTATCAATGTTTTTTCTATCTATCTATCTATCTATCTATCTATCTATCTATCTATCTATCTATCTGTCTATCTATCTATCTATCTGGCAACTTTTGTTCTGTCATTCCCGTTGTGTTCCAGCCATATCACGTAGAAACATCGGCTCTGGTATGATCACCAATTTCAAGCAATGTCGATCCTTTTCACTGCCTACATGAATAACCGCTTCGGAATACTAAGTGTTCTAAGCTTGGATGTGCGGATAACAGCTCGGAATTTAAAATCCGTTACCCGAGTTCCAATTCAACTTGGGTTCGTTATATTCACATAAGAGCAAATACCTTTCATATGAAACAATATATTTTCTCCTCCATCCATGTCTTAATTAGAAAGGCTTGCACCATTAAATCATTATTATCTCTAAAATTTCGTACACTCTAAAAACATGTTCTGCCTTTAAAAATAAATCTATCTATCTATGTCTTTTTCATAAATATCTATCTATCGATCTTTTTTTCTCTTAATTTGTCTTTTTCTATCTATGTCTTTTTACCTATCCATGTCTTTTTTTGTCTTTTTTCTATCTATCTATCTATCTATCTATCTATCTATCTATCTATCTATCTATCTATCTATCTATCTATCTATCTATCTATCTGTGTTTTGTCTGCCTGTCTTTTTCTATATATGTCTTTCCCTATTTATCTAATTCTTTTTGTATGTGTTTTTCTACCTACCTACCTATCACTCTAAAAATTCTTACACTCTTTAAATACATTTTCTGCCTTTAAATAACCTTCAAAGTGTCGATAAAAACAAATCAATCAATCGCATTCCAGTTATGCCTTGCATCCACACAAGCACGTCAGCTAGGGAGACCCTGGAGCTTCCTCTCTTGCATTTGCCGATGATATATTTTGCAAATTTTACAATTTGGACAAATTTTACAATTTGGGCAAATTTTACAATTTGGGCAAATTTTACAATTTTGGCAAATTTTACAATTTGGACAAATTTTACAATTTGGACAAATTTTACAATTTGGGCAAATTTTACAATTTGGGCAAATTTTACAAGCTCCATTTCATCATTATATGTCGCAGTTATTATATGTCACAGAAATTTTACAATCCCACTTTCATCATTATATGTCACAGAAATTGTATGTCACATAACTTTAACAAGCCCTTTTCAGCATTATATGTCACAGATATTATATGTCAGAGAAATTTTCCAAGCCCCATGCATCATTATATGTCACAGAATTTATATCACAGAAGATTTACAAGAAAACTTGCATCATTATATGTCACAGAAATTATAAGTCACAGAAATTTTACACGCCCCATTTCATCATCATATGTCACAGTAATTACATAACGCAGAAATTTTACAAGCCCACTTACGCCATTATATGTCACAGAAATTATAATTCACTGACATTTTACAAGCCATCTTTCATTATTTTATGTCACATAAATTATATGTGACACAAAATTTTACAGGTTCTCTTTCATCATGATATGTTACAGAAATTATGTCACAAAAATTATATGTCACATAAATTTTACAAGACCCCTTTGATTATCACATGTTACATAAATTATATGTCACAGAAATTGTATATCTCAGGAATTTTACAAACACTATTTCGTCCTTATATGTCACATAAATTTTACAAGCACCTTTTCATCATTATATATCACAGAAATTTCAACGGCCTCTATATGGTTATACTTGTAAAAAATCATTTTGCTTTTATTTTTCTTAAAAAAATTCTATTGCTTTAAGTTATAGTTCCACGCACAAACACATATCGACGTCTTCAGCTTTTTATCTCGTATCAAAGAATTTAATTTCTTCTTCATCGCTTACATTATGATGATCCTCTTGCTGACTAAATTCAACGGTGCAGGTTCAGAACTAGAATCTTCCAGCTTCATCAAAACCTGCTTTCGTCATCCATTCCTTATCGCCGTTTGGCTTTGCAAGAGTTGGCTGGAGGTGAAAGAAAACCAAAGTAGAAGAAAGCGCCGATGTGAATTTGTTTAAGGTGGACCTCATCTTGTCAGGAAGTGACCCACACACATGATTTCCGCGGCACATAGGGAAAGAGACATGCAGAATGCAGTTATGAAACTGCAACGGGAACACCGCTGAATCTGTTATAATTTCGAGTGGCGCCTTCTGTACCATGTCCGTGATGCGTAGCTCTCTTCATCCGCTAGTTCAACCGTTGAGATCTGTTGTAATCGTCATCCGCTTGTTCCACGGTCTTTGGGGTTGCTCGCGCTTAGACTGGTTCCTCGTCTTTGACCTTGCCTCCAAGAGTGATCATACCAGGATTTTAGAACGCCCCTCCGCGACCACCAGGAACAGAAACATATACGCATAGACACATAGAATCATACACGCATAGATACACACATATATTTCACACACACACACATAGTCTACCATTTGTCCATGATTAGAATATTGTTGCCATATATGGTTAAGTGCCCCTACAATTTTCCTGGAGCTCCTTGATAAGATCTAAAGAAGAATCGGCAATATTATTGGTCTGGATCTGGCAGCTCAGTTTCTGTCACTTTCCCACCGCCGTAAGGTTGCCTCTCTTTGCCTTTTTTTATAAATACTTTCACGGTAATTCTTCGGGTGAGATCTTCGCTATGGTAACTAGACTTTATGAATTTAAACGCAACATTCATACTCTGGCTTCTCTCTTCAAAGTCCATTCAAGAACCATCAAGAGAACGGTGAATACATTTTAAAAAAAAGCGGGAACGGTAAGGAAGAAAACTAGATCACAGCAGGAAGAGGAATAATAATTTTAACTTACAGCTAAAAGATCAATTAGAAAAGATCCGACCCAACTATAAGACGTTTGGCACGTGAGAGAAGAGTTTCAGCTATGATATTCCAAAGAGCAGTGAAAAAAAAGACTTGAAAATGAAATCGTACGTGAAATGTGTGATTAATCTTGTTACTCCAAGAGATGGATAGGTTAGAGAGGGATGAAGATCATCCTAATTAACTTAGAAAATGATCCTGGAATATATATATATATATATATATATATATATATATATATATATATATATATATATATATATTATGAAATGGACAAAGTCCGACAATTATTTTAAGACAATTTTATGTATATACGTTCTTTTTATAGATACAAATATTTATGTAAATGCTCTGTTTATAATAAACAGTATTAACAACATTTGCCGGCCTGAATGTCCGAGAAATTTTCATAGAAAATATGCTTTCAAGGAGAATTGTAGTTTAAAACAGTAAAATCGATCTTGCTAACTGAAAGGCTCCTCTGCAGGTAAATCGGTTAAGGCACGTCAGGCTATATGACGGTTTCGTGTAGGAGACAGGTTCGATTCCTGTCGGAGGACGCATATTTTCTATGAGAATTTCTCGGACATTCAGGCCAGTAAATGTCATTAATACTGTTTATTATAAACAGAGCATTTACTTAAATATTTGTATCTATAAAAACAACGTATAAACATAAAAATGTCTTTATATATATATATATATATATATATATATAAAGCTCTCTCCCTAATTCACTAAATGGTACGCGTATATTCGGTGCCATTGCAAAAAAGGCTGGAAGAATGGTCGATTCTTTGAATTCCTCCAGGAAATACCAAACTTCTGCTGCCATATCTAAGCTGGCGTTGCTCAATCCTCACCGCCCAATCCCAAGAGAAGTCAAAAGCACTTACATGGCCTTGTGGGTGAGGAATTATTCTCCACCCTACAACCCTTATCCCACAGACGAAAAGTCGCCCGTCCTTCATTACTATATTGCTATTATTATAGCAGATGAGCTTCTTCCTCAGATATTTTAGTTTGAGGAACAAACTCCCGAGGGAATGCTTCCCTGACAACTACAATCTTGGTCTCTTTAAGTCCATATTCAACCCATATCTATCCTACTCGTCCACATAATACTCTCTTACTTCTCCCTCCTTTACAATCTCACTCAGTAACCCTATACCTTGAGTGGCTCTTGGGTGAACTATCAGTAAATAATACATGGATTTTCTCGTAGTAGTAACGTTACTTGGATGGGTCAATTCCTCCGCAAACAACGTGCGACAGATTTGCTGTTTTCTATGGTATTATCAACAGGCAGTAATCCCTGAAACGGATTATTGGCTAGAGTATTTTTGTTAGAGGAATTGAACTTACACTGAAAAACGTAATATTCTTATTGCGAGTTTGTTTACCAAAGATAATAACAATGGCTGCAACACTACTTTATCGCTTTTACTCGAACATCTTCCGGTTCCGGTCCTGTTTTGTAGGAGCGAATGTTTGTCGAACATGGATAGAGAAAACAAAATACGCGGGGAAAAATGGAAGCAAAAAGGAAAAAAATCAAAAAAAAAATCGAAAAAGTTAAAATTATACAAGAGAGAAGAAATGAAGAAAAAGAAAGGCAAAAACAAAGGAATAAAAGAGAAAAAGAAGGAGAAAAAATAAAAATAGTGAAGAAAAGAAAGTGGGGGAAAGGAGAAAAATATTTCAAGCAAGCTGAAAAACAAAACGAAAAAGAGAGAGAAAGAAGGAATAAAAAGATAGAGATTGAGAAAGTGCGAGAGAGAGGTGGCCTAGGTTAAAAGAATAGCGAAATTGGATAGGAAGTAAAAGGGTAGTAAAAAAAATCAAGTTAGAAAAAAATAAAGTAGGAAGAAAGAAAGAAAGATAGAAAGAAAGAAATGATAGGAAACAAGTGAATATGGCCACTTATCGTCACAATAAATCGTTTGTATTTCACTGAATTCAATTGTATGCCCTCCACTGTCGCCACGCATTCATATTGGTTGATAAGAAAACGGTTTGTCCAATTCGACAAGCCAGACATCGGTGTATTCAATTGATTGTCCCAGTTCTGCAATATTACATGAATTGAGACATAATTGGCATCAGCTTTCTTCTACTTCTTATTTTGTTTCCTATGATTTCTGATGTATACTTATTTCTTTCCGGGTCCCAATCAGAGACCTAAGGTCAGAAATGGCGGCATAACATTTTCCACTGAGCATTTAAAAAAAACATACCCCAAGAAACAAACAAAAAACAAACAAAACAAAAACAAAATACAACTTAAAATCAAAAACAGTTTACATAGATAAATCCCTTTGTAACATGAGCTGTACTTGTGAGTACAATTTGTTGCATTTTTTAAGGCTTGGGCTACCAGGGATCCCTTCAGTGAGTCTACCAGAACCTTTTCCAATCAAATCGAGGGCTCCAAGTACAACTGGAATTGTTGATGTCCTCACATATCACATTTTTGAGATTTCGGTTTCAAGGTCTTTGTATATTGATACATAGCACAGTGGATAAAACGTTGGTTAGATCCAGTGACTATACACAGAGGGTTTGTGAGTTCAATACCAGGCCACAGAAGTGGAGAACTAAAACTTGGAGAGTTGAGTTAAAGGGAAATAACTGAGAAACTCGGAAGAGGCATGGCACGTGGAACCAGAACAATCTACTCCCGGTAGACGAAATAAAGGGTTCGGTTCGAAATTCCAATCACCTTAAGAAGGCCGGAGCGTACAACGACCGAAACGTTGTGAATATGGCAATGAAGATGAGGATAAAAGTCCGAATAATGTAAATAATGCAAGTAATAATAATACATCAAAATAATAATGATGTATTATGATTACTTGCATTATTTAAATTACATAGACAGATATAAGGATTTGTTAAAGTAGTAATAATACTACCAGCACTACTGACGAGCCATGTTTGATGGATGTCAGTTATCAGTTATCTCCTGGTAATTTTCCCTCTGAAAGTTCTCCACTGCCTGAACCGGGTATTGAACTCACACTCAAGGACACATGGCACAGTGGATAAAGGCGTTGGTTAGATCCAGTGACAGACCCAAAGAGTCTAATTTACCAGAGCTCATATTACATTTCTTTTAAATAATTCTTTAGTTCATTTGTTATTATTTTTTTGTAGCTCTCTGAATTACTGATCTCCATATTGTATACATTTCTATGCATAGATTTAGGGCATTTTTTAGCCCAGCATAAGTGCTAAATATATTTTGGACGCAATTGTATGCCTTCAGCTACAGATCAAATGTATTGCTGGCCATTTTCGTTTAAAATACGTTGTTGTTCTTTTTACTATATTGTTCCTTTTTATTCCTGTAAAAATGTATTGGTCATATGTATTGCTGGTATTTTGTACTATTAAAACATATCAAACACGATTGATGCTTAAATCGAAATAATTAGCACACAATTTTATGGACTCAATTAAATATATTTCAAGTGCTATGCCTTCAACTACAGATAAAATGTATTGTTGGTAATTTTACTACAAATAGGTATTGTTTTTTTACGATAAAATGTATTACTGATAATTTTACTATAAAAAACAATGTCACGGTTAGTTTTACTTAATTCGCCATGTTTTTTTTGTTCTCTCTGCTGATGGAATTAAACAATCAACGCTTTTATTCACTGGGCCATGTGTCCTTGTGGACAGTAAGTGAATTTTGACGACTTATGACCCTAATGTCTCAGCAACGATTTTTACCAGAGCTCATATTACATTTATTTAAAAAATAATTCTTCGACTCATTTGATTTTTAATTTTTTTATTTTTTTTGTAGCTCTCTTTATTACGGATTCTCATATTGTATACATTTCTATGCATGGCCGGCTTAGGAGATTTTTTTTAGCCTAGCATATCGATAAATATATTTTGAACGCGATTGTATTCCTTTAACTACAGATCAAATGTATTGCTGGCCATTTTCGTTTAAAATACATTGTTGTTCATTTTACTATATATATTGTTCATTTTTATTCCTGTAAAAATGTATTGGTCATTTGTATTGCTGGTATTTTTTACTATAAAAAATATTTTTTACACTTTCATAATTTTTTGTTTGGAGTGTTCACTAACCGGTGCTACGACACCGAGTCAGAGTGGACCTGGGAACAACGGCAGTTAAGAGGTGTGGTTCTATGATCGTCAAAACCTCCAATCTCCATACCAGAGGCTTTGCAGTCGGATGTACTTTATCGTCATACCCAGGACTTGACATCAGAGGGAACGGATTACATTGATAAAACTTAGCAAGGGAATCTCGTTTCTTCTTACACAGTTTTTACTATCGCAAAAGCTCGATACATGAGAACATTCAACGCAAATTCTGTCTTCAGTAAGCATTATCATTAACGCCATAAAAAAGGGACATATTGAGACTGCATATAACTATAGACGGCAATAAATATGAAGGAAATGAAACCAACAAACAGTGGCAAGAAGAGTAAGGGCAATAAATGATCATAACGAGGTTAATCGAATCAATAAATATAATGAACTAAAAACAAAATCTTATTATAACTGCTCTTGTCACTCCCCTTGTTAGTTCGCACGACCGTAAAGCCTTCCATTGGACTATTCCGTTTTGATCATGTGGAAAGAGGAAAAAAAGATACTTTGTTCCAGTTAGAAGAAGAAAGAAAGAAAGAAGTGACGAAGCGGAAAGAGAGAATCAGATGGAGTTGTTAAGAACAGATACTACACTTTGATCTTAGCCAAAAGACCGAGAAGCGAGATTTACTTGACCCCCCCCCCCACTGAGTCAAGTTGTGACACAAGGTCGGTTTTTAACGTCGGGACCCGAGTGTCTAAGCTGGTCTTAGCTGTTCATAGATTGTCCAAGCTGGTCTAAGCTCGTCATAGCTGGTCTTGGCTGGTCATAGCTGGTCTTGCTGTCTGCTTGTCATAGCTAGTCCAAGCTAGTTGTAGCCGCGATACCCCCAGCACAGGACCGGAGCCCTGTGCCAGGTCAGTATCAAGTGATCGATTCTCAGCCAAAAGGCCGAGAAGCTATGTTTACTCATTCCCCCACCAGAATGAGATGTGACACAAGGTTTTTTTAAAGTGGGGACCCTGGCGCGTACACTCGGGCAAGGGACAAAAATCCCTCCAACCGTCGGTTGCGCTGGCCTCGATGCGAGCACTGATCCCTCCCTCTGGTGCAATGGGAGGGCGCGGCCTCGGGCAGCTGTTCCCCAGGGCTTGGCACCTCTTCAGTATAATTTTCTCAGTTGCCCTCCCCGTCCTCTGACACAGACGCCCCTGGGCGCACTCTGCCCAAAGACAGAGACGCAACTGAGAGATGATAAGCCATCTTAGCCAAAAGGCCGAGAAGCAATTATATTTTTTTTGTCGTCCCGTACTGTCAGGTTTGACACAAAGTCAGTTTAATGTGGGGAGCCCGATAGATTACACCCGGGTTATGTTAAAAAAAAATATCTCAGCTCATGCAATCGTTGGTATTTTCTACCGACTTCACCCCCTCTTTAGTAAAACGAGGGAGGTACTGCAACGGGTAGCTTTTTCCCGGGACCGGGCACCTCTCAATGCTATATTCAATTGCGCACTCTCTGCAGACAGAGAAACAAACGAGTTGCGCTCCGTACGAAGACAGGGGCACAAGTGAGCAGATCCCAGCCAAAAGTTCGAGAATGAAGGCGATAAACAGTGCAATTTCCCAGACGCGGAGCATCGAACGACGGAAACCGATTAAGGCAATCGCCAAACATCGAGTTACCATAAATAAAATAACATTGTCTTCAGAATTATTTTAAAATTATTATTAAGAAAAATGTTCTAGATTTTGGCGAGTTAATATAATTTGTATACTTTTTTCTTCTGCTGATTCCCTGACTGTTCTTGACTTAATGTCTTTTTAAAAGTTTTGCACACAATTTAAATGTTTGTCCTCGATTGGCACCGAAGAGCGAGAATCGAAAAGGTTTGTTATCTTCTTGGTTATTGTTCTCATTGTTTGGATTCCCCGCTTTACGGTGATTTATTTTATTATCTTTTCTCTTCTCCCTGTTTTTATTGTTTTTATTTATTGTTGCATATATCAAGTGCAACAATAAAATTATCCAATTGTTAGATTAAGCTTTGAACTGTTCTATCTTAGAAATGATTAAAGATATCTTACTGCCATTCTCCGAGGTTTTCATAACTCTAGTGGATTCTCCTTTACGAATAAGAATGTATAATTACTGTCCAAGTTTAGCAGAAGAATTGTGACCAAATCGATCATAAACGAAAATGACATGTTCATCATTAACTAACCATAGCTAAGGATCAGAAGTTCATGAATGGTTGAAATAATATATATATTATTCCAGGATCATTTTATAGCTTATTCAAGATGATCTTCGCCCTCTAACCTTCTAACTAACTTTCTGTCCTGGAGTAACAAGCTGCTGCATAGGTTTCACGTACGATTTCATTTTCAAGTCTTCTTTTCACTGCTATTTTTTCACTGCTATTTGTACTATATTAGCTTTAGGAAGTATTTCCCAATATTGATACTAGATAGTTTACAGAAAGGCGGGTTGAACCATATAATCTTCCTTTTCCTATTTCTGGACTTAGTGGATGTGTTATTAATTGATTTATCTATCAGGTCATCCCATAAGTTCTCTCCGAATTTTGAATAAAGAAAACAAGTGACCAAATGTTACATTTAATTACAGATTCAATCAACAATGTATTTTTCCTGATTATCTATGACTTCCTTCCATCTATTAACAAGCTTACTAATTCCATTACTGTAAAATTCTTTTGGCTTTGATTCGAAGAACTCACAAATGTCAGTTTTAACCTCTTCCTGTGTTACAAAAGCTGTTTCTTGCAAATGATTCTATAAGCTACGAAACAAATGGTAGTCTGAAGGAGCAAGGTCGGGAGAATAAGGTGGGTGAGGAATTTTCTCCCAACCAAGTTCTTCGATCTTTTGTGACGTGATTTTTTCTGTATGTGGTCGCACATTGTCCTGATGAAACATCACCCGTTTTCGATTCACTAGAGCAGGTCTTTTTTTCCTCAAAGCTTGGTTCAAACGCCCTAATTGCTGACAGTATATTTGAGCATTAATTGTTGCATTAGGTGGTAATTATTCCTTGGCAATCCCACCAGATTGAAAGAAGAACCTTTTGCCCATGAAGTTCCATTCTCGGCTGTGGATGGGGTCCTTCCCCTTTACCAAGCCACTGTCTACGACGCTTAACACTTCGATAAAAGATCCATTTTTCGTCGCCAGTCACAAGTCTATCCAAAAAAGGGGAAACATGTTGGCGAGAATGGAGAGAAGAGCAGATGTCAACTCGGGATTTGAGGTTGTTTTCAGACAATTCATGAGGCACCCATTTTCCAAGTTTAGGAACTTTTCCAAGTTGTTGAAGATGACGATGAACAGTTGTATGGTTTGGAGTGAGAACCACTGCCAATTCCTCAACTGATAAAGCAGGATTTTCTTCAAGAAGCTTTTCATCAAACTCAACTGGACATCCGGTTCGATCTTCATATTCAAGGGTGAAATCTTGAATTTTGCAAACCATCTTCTGCAAGTTCTTTCATTCACACATTCCTCTCCATAAACTGAGTGAATGTTTCTAGCCGCTTCGGCTGCTGAGTTTCCTTTCTTGAACTCATAAATCATTATGTGCCTCAAATGATTCTAGGGTACTTCCATGTTAGCAGGGTTTTAATCAAACAAAATTTAATTTTATTGTTCTCTGTAATAAAATTTGATCAGTTTAAACATAAAAATAATGTTCAGCTCCATTAGACATTATAAAATACTCTTTAAATTTCGTTCCTTTTAACAAAAAGTTAAAATTCGGACAGAACTTATGGGATGACCTAATATATAATTTAATGTTTGTTTAAATTTACTTTTTAATAGGGCTTGATTATATGTCGATTTATTTTGGTTAAAAATTGTTTTACTAGAAGACGGTTTTATTCTTGTATTCACTGGATTTGGAATTTGGTTTATAATTGTTTTCGGGTGGTTTGAGTTGATATTTATGTATATGGGCTATTGGTTTTCCCTTTGGAAGGGTTTGTAGGTGTTATTGTCGAGATTAAATGCAACATCTGGAAAATTTACGATTTTTAGGTTGGATGATATTTCGATTTTAAATCCCAGAAATTTGAAGGCCTTAATTATTTTCTTCTGTAGTTGGGATGTTAGAGGACCATTGGTATCTGGTATAACAATAAGTCCATCATCTCTGTACAGCCCTACGTTTTGGGGGTTTAGAAATATCTGTCGCGTGCCAAACATATTATGGATTGAACTGGATCATTTCTAATTGATCTCTTTAGCTCTAAGTTGAAATGATGATCCCTCTTCATGTTGAGACCGCTTGATCCAATTTTCCTCTCTACTGTTCCCTTTTTTAAAAAATTACTCACCATTCTCTTAATGGCTCTTGAACGGACTTTGAAGATAGAAGCCAGAGTATGAATGTTGGTACCATTACTGAAAGCCTGGATGGTTTTTCCACTGCTCTCTTGAGAAGACAGTGGGGCTGACACAAAACGATTTTAACCTGTTCTCTTTCTAGCTGAATAAATCAAAGGGTTTTTCAGTGATTCTTACGAGAACTAGTATCAAGATGGCTAAACGACTTATCTGAAAACCTTGAGAAATGAAACTTAATTAGTTTAGTATTATTTGTTAGATATTAATAATTTTGTGGGATGGACAATTATGCTGTTACACGATTTAGACAATTTTGCTGTCACACCCGGCAGTTCTATACAATTTCAACATGTCTGTTTTATAACTGTAACAAAGTAATTTACTACCCCTGGTTTGTGTAAACTTTATTCTAAAAACAAAAAAACAGGAATTAACATGCATTTCTTTACATCTGTCGTTTACTTGTGCAATATATCGTTAGCACTTCTTTTAGTCTAAGTCTAGAAGTAGTGCCCGAATGCTGAAGAATTATTTTAAAAAAATGTAATATGAGCTCTGGTAAAAATCGTTACTGAGACATTAGGTTTATAAGTTCCCAAAATTCACTCACTGCCCACAAGGACACATGGCCCAGTGGATAAAAGCGTTGATTGTTTAATTCAAAAGGTTAGAGTTCAATCCGCGGAGAGAACAAAAAACATGGAGATTTATCGAGGCGAATTAACTAACACTAACCGTAGCATTATTAGGGTCCCAGTTATGGATAGATAGTGACCCCCTCGCCCCCACCAAAAAAAAAAAAACAAAACACTATGAATGTGTATGAAAATAAGTTTTTATAGTAAAAATACCAGCAATACATTTTTATAGTAAAAAAATATAAAATAATAAAAAAATATAAAAAAAATTAACAAAAATACATATTTATAGTAAAATTACCAACAATACATTTTATCTGTAGTTGAAGACATTACGCTGAAAATATATAGAAGCCATAAATATGACGCGATTTCAACATGCATCTAAAGCAAAATATGCCAATGATATAAACTCTAAAAATATTTTGCAGGCCAAGTATTAGACATTCGTGGAGCTGACAATGAAGAATTGTATTTCAACCATCTTAATTCACGACCAAAATCTCTTCCTGAACTTCCCAATTACTTATTCGTAAGACGATAACCTACATCTGACAGCAATGATGTTTTGGGGAGCGTGGATATTATATTCACTTACGCGCAAAAATTTTTGGGACAGGTATGAATCAAACTCTTCTCCCCCCAGCTAAGGAATAAACTTCTGCCACCAAACCATACAAAAAAAAAAAGAAAAATCTTATCTGTCTTTTTCAGGTATTTGTCGATCCAGTTAAACTTCACGAAATGTCGAACAGAACACCATCTTTATTCTACGGAGGAAAATTGTTTTCTCCCGCTATTCATGTCTAGCGATATCCTGTTCTTATTTCGTACTAACTTCCGGTCACATCGCGTGAAAACATCGTTTCCCCTACGATCAGTGAATTTTAGCGTCGTCGAGACTGGTCAGTACCCAGATGGATGACCGTTTGAGAATACCAGGTGCTGTAAACTTGGATGTGCAGGTGGCGTAATGGATAATGGCTCGGAATTGTTAACGGAGAATCGAGTTCCAATTCCCGTTCGACTTGTTAAAATCACTTACGCACAAATACTCTTGGTTAAGGTATGAATCCACGTGTGTGTGTGTGTGT
>OZ038492.1:985709-1015709 GCA_964036315.1 Acanthosepion esculentum | reverse complement strand
ATATATATATATATATATATATATATATTATATATATATATATATATATATATATATATATATATATATATGCATACATACATACATACATATATATATATATATATATATATATGCATACATATATATATATATTCATACATGTTTCATTAAATAATATAGATAAGTGTTGTCTATATATTTAATGAAACATGTATGAATGAAAAAATGCTGCCTAAATACACACAATATATATATATATATATATATATATATATATACATATATATATATATATATACATACATACATACATATATATATGTCTATAGATAGATAGATAGATAGATAGATAGATAGATAATTGAAAAAACGAATGAATATTACAGTAGAATCCCTCATATGCGGAATCTCTCATATCTGGAGTGCCTCATATCCGGAATCCTGTA
Organism: Acanthosepion esculentum; assembly: GCA_964036315.1. Taxonomy (NCBI): domain Eukaryota; kingdom Metazoa; phylum Mollusca; class Cephalopoda; order Sepiida; family Sepiidae; genus Acanthosepion; species Acanthosepion esculentum. Next base: position 1,015,281 of record OZ038492.1, on the reverse strand, counting down.
TATCCGGACATGATTTTGATGTGTATATTTGAACTATTTGGCTGATATGTAACTGATTTGAAATTTCTGTTTTTCAGGAAATTTACTTTGGATAATTGCTTATGCTTATTTCACGCTAATGGCTTGTATTGGTGCAAAAGATGATGGGAATAAGAGGAAAAGAAAAACTTTGGAGTTATCGCAAAAAGTGGAAATCTTTAAACAGACTAGACGCTGGTGAAAGTTCATTGTAACTAATGGCTGAGTTCAACATAGGAAAATCAACATTGTATGATATAAAAACTTCCAAAGAAACTATTCTTCAGCGTTCACACTGTCACAGTGAACAAGGAAATAAAATCATGATTGTGATGAAACCTGGACTGAAATTGAAAAATCTATTGAAAAGGTTATTGGTTTTATGGAAATAAAGGCAGCATTCAGCTATGACGATTGCAATAATGCACGCAGTAAAAAAATGTTTTTCGTTTAAAACATTTCAAGAACAAAAGCAAAACGAAATACGGAAAAAATTGAGAATGGCATTAGAAGAAAAAGAATCATCATGCAACAGCGATTAAAAAATTCTCGTTATATTATTTGTTTTGCATTCGTGGCATACTTAATTTAATCAATTTTCATTAACATTACATAATTTATTTCTTTTTCCTTAAAATCAATTCCATTATATTTCACTCACCATTATCTTATTTTGTTTACTATAAAATACTGAAAATAAATGTTAAACCTGGTTTCAGTTCTTTTATTCTAATCTAAATATAACCCCTCATATCCGGACTTTGTAACCAATTTCTCATAACATCTGTGTGTCGCACTCATTCATTCTTTTAAATCAGGGTCCAGGAAAACAGAAGATGGCGATTGACATTGTATTTAACTATTTGAAGATTGTAGGTGGCAGGGAAACAAGATCAAATTGTAGTTCTATAGGTGAGAGAATGTGAGAAAAGAAACAATTAGAATAGAACATACGGTTGCATCTAGCTAGTAAAACAGAAAAAGCATATATATATATATATATATATATATATATGTATCCGTGTAATCCGATTAATTCGTGTATATATCCGTATATATATATATATATATATATATATATATATATATATATATATTAGTGCCATTGGTGTCTGTTGGATTTTAAATCAGTCCACCGAAACCAGATATATATATATATATATATATATATATATATATATATATATATATATATATATATAAGCAAATATATGGATATAGATCCGACAGTATGAGGAAAAATATGAAAAAACAAAATCCGAATATGCAAGTTTACTGTTTTAATGTTTCAATGTCGACGTCAGACAAATGCGCTACAAATTAAAACTACTATATTACCTACTAAAACTATTTGCAGTTTATTAAATAACACCAGCAACCAACATATTACATCCGACGCTTGCATCTACCAAATCCCATGCAACAACTGTGATTTAAAATAAGTGAGCGGTAATTTGAACAATGCTTTGTTTGTACACTTGACTAAATATGATCATAATTTCGACTTTGATTATTTGTAGGTTTTGAGAAATACTCATAATAAAAATATTTATGAGGCAGGCATAATATCTATCTCGCGCACGGTAAATAGTAGACCCGGCTTCTTCAATATTTTCTGGCAAGATTAATGCTTTTATAATAAACTCTATTTTTAGGAATACGTTTTCTCAACATCGCCCACGTGACGCCGACGTGATCGCATTGCAAAACGGAACGCTGATCTTAAAATTCAGTTATTTTGTTTTGATTATTCTTATGTCTATCGTCTTTTTATGTTGACTTGAATATCGGTTAATTATGTCTCTATAACTATGTCCTGATGAAGGTCTACTAGACCGAAACGTCTGACGTCGACATTGAAACATTAAAACAGTAAACTTGCATATTCGGATTTTGTTTTTTCATATTTTTCCTCATATATATATATATATATATATATATATATATATATATATATATATATATATATATATATATATATATGCCCGATACGAATAGTTTGGGGTCATCCGGAATTTATTTAAAAAAGCCTTAAAATGAAGTATTTTTGTACATTTTTTATAAAAAGTAAGGTTAAACAGTCAGTAACTCCAGTGTATTTGGTTTTATTTTCCAGTCTGTCCCTTGGCTTCTTTTGCTACCTTAAAGGTCAAATTTGAATTCATCTGTCCACAATACATTTTAGTAAATTGTGAATATTTGTATGAGAAATGTTATACTTTGTTTTCATCATTCAACCCTTAGTAGACGTGTTGAGATTATTAAAATTTTCAATGAAGTTAAATCAGAATATAAGTTCTAAATATTCACTCAGCACTGATTAATCTTGAGAACGAAACTTATGTAGCTGTTTCTGTTTGAAGAAAAACAGATTGTGCCATTACGACCGTATTTTCATAGTTTTTTTAGTTTTTAATTTGGAAGTACTTTGCACAAAATTGCAAAATCGAAGCAGCTAAGCGTTGAGATGAAGACACATATTGAAATTTTATTCAAAGAAGGCCACTCTCAAAGATAAATTGACAAGAAATTGAAGATTTTTAGATTTCGATGTGCAATATTCATTACAAAGGCAGTTAGAAACTGGCGTAAAGGTTGAGAGAAAAAGTGTCGCAGAAACGAAAGTGACAACTGTTGCTAAAGATAAACGTGGTCATATGCTAGGCATGGCACTAGTTTCGTGACTACCACTTTCGTTACCGGCTAGTTGTTCTGTCAACTCCTGTGTCCACGCCGTGTGTGAAAGATCCACAAAAAGCAGATAAAACAATTCGACCGGAACTTCTGACGGTCAGGATAGTCGATGCGAGTTGCTAGAAGGGTCAGCAACTTAAAGAATCAAGCATTTCTCCGTCAACAAATAATAAAATATTTATTGTAACTCGATTGTGAAACAATGCATAAGAATAGTAAAAGTTAATATCTGCCAGTTGGCTATTGAAAGAAGAGAAAAAAAAAGACATGGTGAGAAGTTTTGTCGGAACTACAGACTTAGGCTAATCAGCATGTGATTATCGCAATGTGAGAAGTTGGTTTAGAGTGTGTGACTTTCTTCAATGAGCTCCGTTTTCACAATGTCTTCTACTGGCTGGGGAGAATCTGGTGTCAGAGGTGAAGATATGTTTCTTGACTTTTCGTCTCCGGTCTACTTATTGTCTACTCAGTGCTTCAGTCTCTATGGACTAAATTTCCAGAACAAAAAGGCTTCTGATGGGTGATCCAATTACAGACCATTTCGTGTCATATTCTGGTTGGTCAACCAACCATAGCTTGAGTTATAATTTACGGAAGTGTAGGAAAAAAAACGCTTCTAAATACCTGATTAGACACTGCTTTTATTTATTAACTTTCAAAAACCGACTACGGAAGCAAAACTATAAACAACAGATGCCTTGAATTTTGACAGACTCGAACTTATTAAACCCAGTGACCCTTAAATAATGAAATCATAAGAAAATGTTTTGTTTTCAATAAAATACGATTCTTGATAGAATTTTGTTAAAAGAAAGATTTTTTAAATAATTTCTCCGTCCTGAGTAAGACGATAATCTGCATCCAGCAGCAAGGAACTTTTGAGGAGCGTAGAGTCACCTCTTAATTGCTGGTGTTCCCAGGTCCACACTGAACGGAGGTGGCAGCACCTGTTAGTGTCCCAACTACGGGCAAATAGTTAACCCTCAAACTGGGGGTAAAACGTAAAAACATAAAAATGTCTTAAAATAATTGTCGGACTTTGTCCATTTCATAATATGTGACGGCATTTGTTTACATTTGGACACGCATCGAGCAGATAGGAATGTACGAAAGAAAATCATGGAGAATTGTAGTTTAAAAACAGTAAAATCGACATGGCTGACCGAAACGCTCCTCTGTGGCTAAATCGGTAAAGCACGTCAGGCTATATGACAGTTCCGTGTAGGATACAGGTTCGATTCCTGTTGGAAAACGCATATTTTCTATGAAAATTTCTCGTACATTCGGGCCGGTAAATGTCGTTAATAGAGAATTTACTTAAATATTGGTATCTATAAAAAAAAAAAACGTATAAAAACAAAAATGTCTTAATATATAGATATATGAAATAGTTGACCTATAGTATATATATATAAATGGAACTTTTCACCTACAGTGTATATATATATATATATATATATATATATATATATATATATATATATATATATATATATATATATATATATATATATAAAGACAAAAGGTGAAATTATCTTAGCCGAGGCGTTTCGTTTTCTGACGCAATTTATCAAGGTATTTATCAAGGTATGTGCATTGATAAAATCCGCCAGAGAATGAAACGCTTCGGATAAAATGTTTTCCTTTTGTTTATATATATATATATATATATATATATATATATATATATATATATATATATATATATATATGATAGAAATTATTAGGAGGATTTGTTATAATCATAATTAAGTAATTCATCGATTTTAGAAGAAGCTGCAACAGAATACAGAAAGCACTGGATGACCGTTTCGTTCTATATTATTTATTATATTTAGTATATATATATATATATATATATATATATATATATATATATATGAATGAAACATTTGACCTATAGTATATATACGTATATATATATATATATATATATATATATATATATATATATATATATATATATATATATTATATGAAACATTTGCCCTATATATATATATATATATATATATATATATATATATATATATATGTATATACAAGTCTAGGATTGGTGTATGCGGAATAAATTCCAATAACCAACAATTACTATACTTGAAAGAGTGCTCAATACAGAGTAGAGCAGATATAATTATTTATTTAAAAATCATAACATAAATATGTTATAAAATCACTACAAAAATAGCCATTTTGTTTCAACACCTCCGGTGTCTTATCAAGTGATGATGTTGAATGTAGAATAAATGGTTTTAAAAGTTTTAAATTAATTAACGATCCTTCGCAAGGGGAAAACGCTGTTACATAAGCTGGAATGACCAATTAAAATACAAGTATACGAGAATTCAAAAAACTTGAGAACGAAGTAAGGTCATAATAGCTATTAAAAGCTTTAAAGTTGGGGTTATACTAAAATAGAATTTATTCCAACTAATAAGTATTAAATTATATGATAAAATTTGAAATTAAAATTAAAAGTAAAAAATTACCAATTTTAAAATTTAAATTTAATCTCTATTAAGTTTAAAATTATAAAATTACTGAGGAGAAAAGAAAAAATACATATGTTATTCAATTTATTTTTTCATTGAAATTACGTTAGAATAGACGTTAAGATCGACTAGACCAGTCGATCTTAACGTCTATTCTAACGTAATTTCAATGAAAAAATAAATTGAATAACATATGTATCGACAAAATGGATACATTTTAATTCCAAGTGTGTGAGTGGGGTGCTAACCTCTCGCGTAAGACAATACAAATACACTCAGATTATAATACATAAACACTCAGACATATTTAGATATATACACACACAAAAAGGTGACGAGACAGGAAACATCTCCATGGCTCTTTATAAAAAAAACAAAAAACCAACACACACATACATACACAATTAAATGTGCATGCATTTTCCATACTCATAGACACCGATAAATACATGTACACACATCCAGATACATTGACCTAGAGAGTCTGATACAACAATTAAGAAATATTCAAGACTGAATGTGTTATTAAACGAATTCTAACCACTTATTAAAATATAACTTATATAACTTATACGGGCAAATATACATAGATAAAAATGGTCAAATCGAACAGAGAAACAAAGAATAGGGAAAGAAAGGACATTAAAACAGATATAAACGTTTAAAAATAACATCACCTAATATATAAAAAACGAAAATTCCAAACACACAAATATATATAAAAATATATATATATTTTTTGAATGTGTATTGTGTACCTACACAGTGTTATTCGTGTCTGTATATATGTGTATGTATTTGCGTGTATGTATGTCTGTTTGTACTGCTGGATGTGTATGTTTGTATATAAGTGTATATATATGTTAGTAAGTTGTTTTTTTATATATAGAAAGTAAGAAGGTAAAAAGGAGGAGAAGAGGTGAAAAAGTTAAAAAATATTGGTATATATGTGTATATATATATATGTGTCCAGTTGTATTGTGTATCTATATTTCTATTTACGTATATTTCTGTATGTATAGATATGTTTATGTATGTATGTTAGGATACATGTATATGGGTGTGTGTATGTATATGGATATGTTTTTACGTATGTATATGTATGTACGTTTATGTATGTATATGGTTGAATGTCTGTGTATTTATGTGTATGTACGTATATATCTGTACTTGTTATTATAGGTATGTATATATATATATATGTGTGTGTGTGTGTGTATGTGTGTGTGTTGACACCTATCATATGTGAGCTTGTTTGTGAGTATGTGTAGGTATATATATGAAACATCTGAACTATAGCGTATATATAAATGAAATATCTGACCTATAATATATATATATATATATATATATATATATATATATATATATATATATATATATATATATATACATAATATGGAGAAAACAACTGAACAATATGTCCCAATAGTGGATATATTGGTGAATCTGGAAATAATTTTAGATTTCGCTTCAACAATCATAAACTAACCATACGTCAAAACATTCCTTTATTCCCCCATAGCTGAACACTTTAATCAATCAAGACACTCATTAGACAACTGTAAATGTTTATTGATAGATTCCGATTTTACTTCCACATACACACGCAGAAAAAAAGAAAAATACTGTATTTTAAAATTAAACACATATAAACTAGGGTTAAACAAAGACTTGAGAATTTTAAATCTGTATAAATATTTCAATAGTTAAAAAAAAAAAAATTTAGATATAGTTAAAAAAACCTTTTTAAACAACATCTAAAATATTATCGTTAGATTTACGTTAGAAATATTCAAACACAGTTGCATTCCTCATTACGTGACGTCCGCGTCTCGCGACGGACGCTACTTGTAAACAAACTTCTGAATGCAGTTATTTAATTTATTTCTGACGAAAGATCGGGGCAGATCTGAAATATCATATATATATATATATATATATATATATATATATATATATATATATATATATATATATATATATATATAATACTTTCACAAAAAAACATTCAATTTTTTTTAATTTGCAACTTTTCAGTTGTTTTCTCCATATTATATACATATCAAGAAAGTATACGTGGCTTCTCATTATGCTACATATATATATATATATATATATATATATATATATATATATATATATATATATGAAACATTTGACCTATAGTATATATAAAGACAAAAGATAAACTTATATTAGGCGACGCGTTTCGTCCTCTGACTAACTTTATCCAGATAAGTGACTTGATAAAATCCGCCAGAGAACGAAACGCGTCGGCTAAGACAATTTTTCCTTTTTTCTTTATTCATATTATCCTATTAGTGATATATTTTTTCTTATATCTGAATATTTCAAAATTAGGATTGTCCTTTATTTTTATTTTTTTCTATTTTGATTCATTTTGAAGGTCAAAGGGAAATTCTTCTTCTTGTTACGCGTTTAAATAGAGTTATCTCCCCTGAATCCACTAGAAGAAGCGATGTGGCATGACAGGGCCGCTGTTGCTCCTGAAAGCCCCAAAATCATCGCAAATATCCTGGACCTGATATACATTAGCGTCGACATTCCCGTGCGTTTTGCGCAGAGCCACATGTTCAATCGTTCATTTTCATGAAGCTGTCTACATTGGTCGGTTGCTAGTGGCATCAGCTCGCGTGTTTTCTTTTTATTATTATTATTATTTCGAATTTTAGAAGCTGCCGGTTTTAATGCGGTCACTACGTTTGAAAAAGTAATGTGCATGTTATAATTTGGTTCATTCTATGTAATATTACGTTAGTTCATTTTCTATTTATAATACACTTATAGATGCGTTATGAAAGAACTGGCACACCCAGTGCTTAAGCGAATACATTTGTACAAATACCGGAAGTTTTGGCTTTGGGCCGGATGTCAAAACTGATCGAATTCTCAGAAAAAGAAAAGATTTTATTTTAAATAGATGAAGTTGTGAGAATTTTTTAAAAACTTTATTTTGATTGATAGCTAATCGAGTTAAATTATGAACAATACGTATCTTTATTAGAGAGTCTAAAGAAAGAAAGTCGCTTCCTAAAAAGAAAGCTAAAATAAAGATCACGTATAAAGGTAATATCGAATTTTTTAATCTGACATTATTTCTTCTTTGAGTAAACCTTTATTGGGTACACGTGTTTGAGTAGACAACCCTATTATTCAAACGGTGAAATCAAGATCTACCGGTCTAGAGATCGAAAGTCTTAATAAAGTAACAAACTTTTTAAACTGGGAAACTGATTTCAAACTAAGCGTGCTTTACCATTAACCTACGAGATAGCCATTAAGGCAAAAAATACCCTTGCTGTGATGGCTCCTCGTAGCCTAATGTTAAAGCCCGCTCGGATTGAAAGCGGTTCCCAGATTAAAAAGTACAGGTTCGATTCTTGTTGGAAGGTGATTTTTCATTATTAGGACATCATTTCACAAATTAAAAAAAGTCTTCTCAAACACGCGGATTCACTAAATTTAACGTTTATAATAACAACAGTATATGTGTGTGATAATATATATTATAATTATTTAAAAAAAAATGATTTAAGCTCTACTTCTGTATGGAGCACTGTTTTTTAAAGTAAAAACAGTATATATATATATATATATATATATATATATATATATATATATATATATATATATATATATATATATATATATATCAAGGACACATGGCACAGTGGATAAAGGCATTAGTTAGATCCAGTTCAATACCCGGTTAAGGCAGTGGAGAACTTGGAGAGGGGAATTAACAGGAGATAACTGATAACTGACATCCATTAAACATGACACGTGTAACTAGAACAGTCTACCCCAGTGAGCGAAATAAAGGGTTCAATTCGACATTCCAACTACCTGAAGAAGGCCGGAGCAACGGCCGAAATGTTGTAATAGATATATGGCGACAAAGATGAAAACAATAGTCCGAATAATGTAAATAGTATATATATATATATATTTAAAAATATTTTACATTCTGACACAGAAATTTCTATGTTTCTGGACTTAAAATTTTTTATTGCTTTAATACTTTTTAAAAAATTTTTATTGCATTTTAGGTTCAAAATTATATAAAAATGATTTAATTATACCAGAGGCCCTTTTAAGATAATTCTAAAATATATAACAATAAATTAAAAAAAAAAATAACCTACTGTTAGAGATATACATATCTCTCAGATTATTTCTTCGTAACTTAAATGTATATTCTTAACCGTCATGTATTAATATGACAGTTCCCCGAGACATGTATGAATACCAAATATCCCTAACATATATAATATTTTAAAAACTTTTCTGCGTTATCCTTTGACCTGTCTTTTGATTAGTCAAAAGAAACATAGCCATAAGATTTTAAAAATATGGTTCCCCCTACTTAACACTTTAATATGCAAACGTATTGTTTTCTATTTTCAAAAGTACATCATTTTTATCAAAAGTTATCGAAGATTGCTTGATGACGGATAATAAAATTTAAGTCCCGAAACATAGAAATTTCTGTGTCGCAATGCAAAATATTTTTGAATAAAAATATTATTAAAAATTATTACGCTCTACGTTGTATCGAGCACTTTTTAAAAAAAGTAAATACTAAAGAACTCTGGATTCTAAATCTGTTTGTTCTTTCTCTACATTTGTATATATATATATATATATATATATATATATATATATATATATATATATATATATATATATATATATATAGTAAAGGTAATAAATCCGTTGGTATATAATCCAAGTAGGTCCTAGTAACATAAAATATTAAAACTGATCACCAAAAAAGAGCTCAATGTATTTATTATAACAGTGCATATAAATTACAGAACAGAAATATCCAAAATTACCTCATGGAGTAAATTTGGATTTCTCTGTTATGTAATTATATATATATATATATATAAATATATATATATATATATATATATATATATATATATATATATATATATATATATATAAATAAAAAGAAAGAACAGTAAGATATAAAATCCAGTGTTCTTATAGATATTTTTATTTTTACACAAGAGTGCTCAATGTAAATTTACAGAGCATTAATATTATAAAATAATTGATTTAAAATATGTTTTTTTCGCTACACAGTGATAACCATGTTTCAAAAATGGAAGCTAACGCCTTCGAATTTAATTTTGTTATTAAATTTGGACTCCAAAATTCGCTTGACGAGGAAATGGAACTAATGTCTTTAATTTAATAACAAAATTAAATTCGAAGGCTTTAGCTTCCATTGTTCAAACATGGTTATCACTGTGTAGGGAAAAACATATTTTAAATCAATTAATTTATAATATATATATATATATATATATATATATATATATATATATATATATATATATATATATATATATTAGGCTGGGACGCTTGGAGGCGTATTTGGTGTTTCTTTTTAATTTAGACATACAGCACTGTCTATTGCTGTTAGGGTAGAGGTGTCTATTTTTTATTATTTAGTTAATGTTTCTTTTTCGATTTCTTTTATCATTTTTTCTTTTCTTTTTATTCGTCCTTCTTTCATCATCTGGCAGGCTCGGTTTTACCAATATTTTAGGGTTTGTGATATATATATATATATATATATATATATATATATATATATATATATATATATATATATATATATATACATATATATATATATATCACATATTAATATACACCCCCCATATATATCACACACACATATATATACACACGAACGCATGCACATACATATATATATACATATATATATATATATATATATATATATATATATATATATATATATATATATATATATATATATATATATGTGTGTGTGTCTGTGCGTGTACATATATATATATATATATATATATATATATATATATATATCACATACACATATATACTCACACGCACACGCACACACACATATATATATAAATCACACGCACATATATATACACACGCACGCGCCCCCCACACATATATATCACACACTCACACACACACATATATATATATGTGTGCGTGTGTGTATATATATATGTGTGTGTTTGATATATATATATATCACGCACACACATATATACATACCTACACGCGCACACACACACACACACACACATATATATATATATATATATATATATATATATATATATATATACACAGAATTATATATATATATATATATATACACAGAATTATATATATATATATATATATATATATATATATATATATATATATATATACAGAATTATATATATATATATATATATATATATATACAGAATTATATATATATATATATATATATATATATACAGAATTATTCTCAAAAGTAAGTGAATCCGTAAGATACTATTAAGAATATTGTCTCTCTCTTCTTTTTTGCTTTTTTTTTTTACAGATAATTAACATATCTTAATTAAACTACATTTTCATTAAGAAAAATTGTCATTAAACAAATTACAACCACTTTCAATAAATTTCATCAAGCTGGAATAAAATTATTAATTAAGAAATAAATTGTGCAAAATTTAGTGATTCTTACATTTAATATTTGGTGTCTCCTCCTTTTGAGGTCACGACCTCGACCAGTCTTTTTCTATAGTTTTTCAAAAAGTTAAATAATTTCATCCTATTTAAAATTATGGATAAAAAAAAGTCGTGAACATTATATCGTGTTTTGTCAAGGCTTAGCATGAGTTACACAAATTCGCGGATTTAGACGAGAGAAAAAAATGTCGTCGAAAATATTTCAACCTTTAATCGTCTAATTTAATATAACGTATATAAATGTAGGTTGAAAAAAAGCAAATGTTGATAAGATAGCGACGGTCAATCATCTTGGGAACCCCGGTCGGGAGTATAAGTGCCGGACATGACTCTACCCCTAAAACAAAAACAAGAAACTAATCATTTCCTCGCCAACTACAGTCAGAATTTTAACTGAAGTGATTTTAATAGTGAAGATCATAGCGTAATGAAAGGCGTACAGTACTACGGAGCAAGGGAGACAACTTCGGTTGACTAGATTTTAATTTAGAAACCCTTTTGTTGATATAGAAATGAAGAATATTGGAAAGCACAAAAAGTGGGACATAAGTAGTTATTGAATTAACTATAGTAGAAACAGACTCCATAGCCCGCTTGCTAACCACTGCTCTACTGTAGGCTGCATATTTAAAGATTTTAAAAAAATCCTGTTTTTCACTTAGCTTTGAGATAGAATGATAAACACACACACACACACACACACACACACACACACACACACACACACACACACACACACACACACACACACACACACACACACACACACACACACACACACACACACAAAATAAAGCAGAAAATCATTTTACGCAAAAATATTTTGTAAGCGCATGTAGAAATGTAACAATCTTTAGGATTCGATTTTTGATCAAATATTTGAGCGGGAAATTTATATAAAATACGAGACAACTAGGGAGAGTAAGGTGATCATATTTAAGCTATAATAGCGTTAACTAAGTATTACAAAACATTTCTTAAAGTTTCATTTTTATTAAGACGTTAATATGGGAAAAGGGAAGACGTTACATTTATTAGAATTATTAGAAAATATTAAATATTTTTTATTCTTTTATATCGATGCATACATTTACTTTCATAATTAAAAAAATATTTTTAAAAAAATTAATCTCATTCACTTTATTGTCTGTCTAAATGTTCACGAACTGATTGTTATGAATCATCAAGAGTGGTCTCCCTTTTTTTTGTTACTCTTCTCTTTGAGAGAGCTATTTCTGTTTACTGGGATTACAAAAGGACACTATCGCGAACCTTGTATTCTCAGCTGAATAAAACTTTCTCAAAGACTACACATGGGTAGTTTTGTCATTACACTGATTACTGTCAGATAAAAACACTTCGATATTTGTCTAATATTGAAGCCTTCACAAAGAGGATAATTAATAAATCTAAAAGATTAAGCAATAAAACGAAATTACTAATAAAAACGGAGTAACCCTCCCATATATATATATATATATATATATATATATATATATATATATATATATATATATATATATATATATATTTATATATATAGGACAGGTAATAAATCAGTTGGTATATAATCCAAGTGGATCATAGTAATATAAAAAATTAAAACTAATCCACAAAAAGAGCTCAACAGATTTATTATTACATAGCCAATAAATAGTATTACACAACAAAATCCAAAATTACCTCATGTGGGTGGGGATAGACGAAAAATACTCCAGTCTTATCTATCCCCGGGTTTACACCGGGGTTAAATAAGGACTGACATAGTTTTCGTTGGTTGAAATAGGTCTATCCTCCCTCCACCATAAGATGTAATTTGGATTGTGTTGTATAATAATAATAATAATAATATATATATATATATATATATATATATATATATATATATATATATATATATATAACAACCTCACGTATATATATATATATATAACAACCTCACGTATATATATATATATATATATATAACAACCTCACGTATATATATATATATATATATATATATATATATATAACAACCTCACGTGTGTGTGTGTGTGTGTATATATATATATATATATATATATATATATATATGTATACACGTGAGGTTGTTTTTGTTGCATGAGATAACACATAAGCACAAGGGTCATAGTAACATTAGACAGCTATTTACATCCTCAAATGTTTATATTTCAAAAAATAGATTCAATGCACACAGACGCCACACCTCGCCTACGTCACTACATTTTTTGTTGCCCACGTCACTACGCTCACCATTTCTACGAAACTCACATTTTCATTCACCATCGGTTTCTATCTATCCTGATTATGATTAAAGGAAGTCGAAAGCTTGGACCATATTTCATCTGAAATGAACTTCGGACAATTTCTAATGAAATTTTATTTTTTATCTGAGAAGGATTATTCGTCATTTGGAAAAGTCGATCAATAAAATTAATCGGCACAAAATGTCCGTCTGTCTGTCTGTTGTTGTTATTGTTATTATTGTAGCCCTCGAATTGATTGGAAAAGATCTCAGTAGACCCACTGAAGCAATCCCTGGTAGCTTATACCTTAAAGATATACAAAAAATTGTACTCACAAGTACAGAACACATTTTACGAAAGGCTTTATCTATGTAAGATATCAGTGATTTAGTCCCATAGTGTTTTTCGAAACTGCTCAGTGGAAAATGTCATTTATATATATTATACGCTGTTTGATAAATAAATAAAATAAAAATAAAATAATAGGCCACCTATTACAAATAATAGCGTTTGAAAATATATGTAGATATATTTCAAATCAAATATGAAGTGTATAGACATCTATTTTAAATAGAAAGTACCCACTATAATAGCGACTGAAACTAACACATATATAAATCACTCTGTATATATATATCTCTATAAATATAACTAAATATATATATATATATATAACTATATAACTATATATATATATATATATATATATATATATATATATATATATATATATATATATATATATATATATATATATATATGTATGTATATACAAGTCTAGGATTGGTGTATACGGAATAAATTCCAATAACCAACAATTATTATTCTTAAAAGAGTGCTCAATACAGAGTAGAGCAATTATAATTATTTATTTGTTGTGATTTTATAACATATTTATGTTATCATTTTTAAATAAATAATTATAATATAACTATATATATATATAACTATATATATATCTTTCTCTAACTCTCATTCTCTCTCTATCTTTATATATATATATATATATATATATATATATATATATATATATATATATATCTGTATATACATATCTAACTCTCTCTCTCTGTCTATATATATATATATACATATCTATCTATCTCTTTTTCACTCTCTCTCTATGAAAAGAACGCCATATTTTCCGTCCGAACATTAAGTTCGTTGAGTTAAAATTAATGATTGGATCAAAACAGCCTTGTACCTAGAATTTCTGTTATCGATATTTTATTGCTAATAAAAATCAGTCGCCACATATGGCTCTAATATTTTTTATTTAGAAATTATTTTATTAATTTTTTTATTTAGAAAATATTTTTTATTAAGAGATTATTCTCGATAAAATTCATTTCTGATTTGAGTCGTCAAATTCTTAGAAATTGTCGTAATCAGTTTTAATGAATCAATACTCGAATGGTTTTCTTTCAAAAACGCACGACATGTTTTATCATCTCCGGTTTACTCAACTTTTCGATATTTTCATCGGCTTTCAATCACCGAATTTGGACATTTTGGGGGGATTCTTTTTCTTGACCATGTATTATTATACTAATACTGAAACCTTGTAGCTTTTTTTTGCCACAATCAATTTTGTGAAGGTTTTAATTATATAAAATAAATATCTTTATTATTTGTTGTTTTCGTTTGCCTTTCGAATTCCTTTCATCGGCCTACCATAGCTAGATATAAGTATACGGGGATAATCTTTACTATATATCTATATATCTATATCTATATCCATATATATATATATATATATATATATATATATATATATATATATATATATATATATATATATATATAATTATTTATTTAAAAATTATAACATAAATATGTTATAAAATCACTACAAAAATAGCCATTTTGTTTCAACATCTCCGGTGTCTTATCAAATGATGATGATGAATATAGAATAAATGGTTTTAAAAGTTTCAATTTAATTAACGATCCTTCGCTAGGGGTTAACGCTGTTACATAAACTAGAATGACCAATCAAAATACAAGTATATGAGAATTCAAAAAATTTGACAACGAAGCAAGGTTATCATAGATATTAAAAGCTTTAAAGTTGGGGCTCTAGTAAAATAGAATATGTTCTAACTAATAAGTGTTAAATTATATGATAAAATTTGAAATTAAAATTAAAAGTAAAAACTTACCCATTTAGAAATCTAAATCTAATCTCTATTAAGTTTAAAATTGTAGAATTACTGAGGAGAAAATAAAAAATACATATATTATTTTATTTATTTTTTCATTGAAATTACGTTAAAAAGGATGTTGATAGCTCTAGACAAAGATGTATACATTTTAATTCAACGAGTGTAGCTATGGTGATCAGCTCTCACGTAAAACAATCCAAACACACTCAGGTTATAATACATAAGCGCTCAGACATACTTAAATATATATACACACAAAAAACGGTGACGAAACACGACCCTTGATAAAAAAAGGAACACACACACACACACACACACACACACACACACACACACACACACACACACACACAAACACACACACACAGCCAAACGTGCATGCACTTTCCCTACACATAGACATCGATAAGCACATGCACATACATCCACACACACCCACTGACCTAGACAATCTGACGCAATAGCCAAAACATATTCGGGGCTTGATATGTTATTAAACGAATTCTAAGTACTTATTGAAATATAACTAATCTGGACAAATATACATAGATTAAATTAGTAAAAAAAAAAAAAATTTTTCAAACAAATAAATATATATAAATATATATATATATATATATATATATATATATATATATATATGTATGCAGGTGTGCAGTGAAATAGGAAAGAACACGTTAGGTAGATAATCCGGTGTTCCTTAATATTTAGCTTTATTTTCAAAAGGACAGTGCTCCATACAGAAGTAGAGCTTATATTATAATAATATTTTTAGTTTTTAAAAATATGATTCCTCCGCTACATAAGAGTTCTCATGTTTCAAAAGCGAGAGCCGAGACCCCTAACATAATTTTTTAAGTTATGAAGAGTTAAGGCGTCTGGACCCGCTTCCTTGTCAAGCGAGAATTCCCAAATTCCCAAATTCTCGCTTGACAAGGAAGCGGGTCCAGACGCCTTAACTCTTCATAACTTAAAAAATTATGTTAGGGGTCTCGGCTCTCGCTTTTGAAACATGAGAACTCTTATGTAGCGGAGGAATCATATTTTTAAAAACTAAAAATATTATTATAAATATATATATATATATATATATTTTACCATATAGTTTTCCACACACTACATGAAAAAATAAATAACTACCTCCATATATGATCGTACAGTCACACATATATACATATAGACCTATACATATATATATATATATATATATATATATATATACATATACAAGGCTACGCGTACCTACATATATATATATATATATATATATATATATATATATATATATATACGCATACAGATACGCATATACACACATACGCACATACATACATACATAAGCACGTACAACTATATCGACCCATACAGCAAAGTAAAAAAGTAAATAAAGCAAACAAAAATATATCTGCACAAAGATGCACATATATACAAATACATACATACATACACATATATATTAACATATACATACATACGGACGTATACATATATGTATATAAACTAAACACATAAACATACATTTACAAATATACGCATATACATGAAAAATCAAACAAACGTAAATTAAAACTATATAAACATACATACGTATATACACACCCACATATACATATATACACATACATACGCATGTATATATATATATATATATATATATATATATATATATATATATATATATATATATATATATATAGATACGTACATATATATATGTATATAAATAAACATATAGACATACAAAAAATAGGAATATGTAATGATCTATTATGAGATATATATATATATATATATATATAAATATAAAAGTGGACATGGAAGTCAGCACTTAGAGGCGACAGTCTGTTTCATGCTAGTGCAATCGTCAGGCGACTAGTGCTGTTATTTTTCTCGGCTGTTTATATAAGGGTCAGTGGTGCATTATGGGTAGTATATTTTGGCGGTTACTTTTACCGGAAGTCGCTTATTTGTTTATTTATTTATGTCAAATTATTTTGCTTGTTTTTATTTTTTATCTTATATATTTATTTATTTATTCTTTTATTTTGATCGGTGTTTTTGGTTAACGTAGTAAAAATTTGTTTATATAGCGTATTGTTGGTAGTCTATAATGGCCGCCATTTACCGGAAATCGCTTGTTCGCTTATTTATTTGGGTCAAATTGTTTTGCTTATTATTATTATTATTTTTATTTGTATAACAGTTATAACTTTCGTCCGTTCTTTTGTTTTGATTTTATTTCGCATATTCTAACAGGTGTGGTTTTGTGATTTGTTTGGAGTAGTTTATTTTGCTTATTTTATTGTTGTTTGTTTATATATTTATTTATTTATATAAAACAAGCAAAATAATTTGACATAAATAAATAAACAAATAAGCGACTTCCGGTAAAAGTAACCGCCAAAATATACTACCCATAATGCACCACTGACCCTTATATAAACAGCCGAGAAAAATAACAGCACTAGTCGCCTGACGATTGCACTAGCATGAAACAGACTGTCGCCTCTAAGTGCTGACTTCCATGTCCACTTTTATATTTACACACGCTCTATCTCTGATATTGAGCACTTTACCCCATAAATATAACACACTTTAAGACTATATTTCTGCATATATATATATATATATATATATATATATATATATGTAAAATATATACATATATAATATATATATATGTATATACAATATATATATATGTAGATATATATATATATAGTATATATATATATTATATATGTAACACACACACACACACACACACACACACACACACACACACATATATATATATATATATATATATATATATATATTTATATATGTCATAATAGATTACAATAAAACCACTTGACATCTCCTAGACAAAATCTTTCATGTTTCGGAACTACAATGGTTCCTGTTCTAGCGATGGTATATAACATATGCTAAAAATTATTTATATGGGAAATTTGAAAACATAGCATTACGTCTTTTGAAAGTTAAAAACGGAGGTGGCGGGCTTAATTTTAGAATTAAAAAAATATATTTGTGGGTATGTCTGGAATCACCAATTAAAATTACTGACATCCAGACATAACCACAAGTTGATATTTTCTCCGGGTGCAACGCTTGTAACCGGAGAATAAACTCAGGTTACTGCTACAAAAGTCGCATGGTTTTAATTCGTGGGTGACGATCTGTCCGATGTGGGTTATTTTTAAGCCACAAGTGTTTGATTGAAAGAAGCCGCACCCTGTCAACGAATCTGGTGTCTGATTTGAACTGCAACGCTATACACCGATACCGATAAATTGAATATTCTCATCATCGAATTGTTCATTTCATCAAAAATTTAAAGTTAGAAAATTGAAAGGAGACATTTTTTTTTTATCAGGACAGTTCTTTTTTAAAATTATGTATAATCTTTTTTTTTAATCATTTCATTCCAAGCAAGGCAATAAATCCACTAAAACGCAAGGGGTAATTTATTTAAAAAAATGGTTTATTTACGTTAATGAATACCATTTCTCCATAAATTAATCGCTGAAGTCTTTATTTCCGTAATAATAGGTACATTAAAAACAGCGACACATGTTGTTTAAAATTCATATAAAAAGAAAAAAATCTTTCTAAAAGCTTTTATTTATTCTTTATTTTTTTTAATTCCAAGTTAACAGATTAAAATTACCTGTCTATATTTCTGAGATGAGGTATTATGTACACTATTTACATTATTCGGACTATTGTCCTCATCTTTGTCGCCATATTTATTTCAATGTTTCGGCCCTTCAGTATCTGTCTATATTTCTGAGATGAGGTATTATGTACATTATTTACATTATTCGGACTATTGTCCTCATCTTTGTCTCCATATTTATTACAACGTTTCGGCCTTTCAGTATCTGTCTATATTTCTGAGATGAGGTATTATGTACACTATTTACATTATTCGGACTAGTGTCCTCATCTTTGTCGCCATATTTATTACAACGTTTCGGCCTTTCAGTATCTGTCTATATTTCTGAGATGAGGTATTAAGTACACTATTTACATTATTCGGACTATTGTCCTCATCTTCGTCGCCATATTTATTACAAAGTTTCGGCCCTTTAGTATCTGTCTATATTTCTGAGATGAGGTATTATGTACACTATTTACATTATTCGGACTATTGTCCTCATCTTTGTCGCCATATTTATTTCAATGTTTCGGCCCTTCAGTATCTGTCTATATTTCTGAGATGAGGTATTATGTACACTATTTACATTATTCGGACTATTGTCCTCATCTTTGTCGCCATATTTATTCCAACGTTTCGGCCTTTCAGTATCTGTCTATATTTCTGAGATGAGGTATTAAGTACACTATTTACATTATTCGGACTATTGTCCTCATCTTTGTCTCCATATTTATTACAACGTTTCGGCCTTTCAGTATCTGTCTATATTTCTGAGATGAGGTATTATGTACACTATTTACATTATTCGGACTAGTGTCCTCATCTTTGTCGCCATATTTATTACAACGTTTCGGCCTTTCAGTATCTGTCTATATTTCTGAGATGAGGTATTAAGTACACTATTTACATTATTCGGACTATTGTCCTCATCTTCGTCGCCATATTTATTACAACGTTTCGGCCCTTTAGTATCTGTCTATATTTCTGAGATGAGGTATTATGTACACTATTTACATTATTCGGACTATTGTCCTCATCTTTGTCGCCATATTTATTTCAATGTTTCGGCCCTTCAGTATCTGTCTATATTTCTGAGATGAGGTATTATGTACACTATTTACATTATTCGGACTATTGTCCTCATCTTTGTCGCCATATTTATTCCAACGTTTCGGCCTTTCAGTATCTGTCTATATTTCTGAGATGAGGTATTAAGTACACTATTTACATTATTCGGACTATTGTCCTCATCTTTGTCGCCATATTTATTACAACGTTTCGGCCCTTTAGTATCTGTCTATATTTCTGAGATGAGGTATTAAGTACACTATTTACATTATTCGGACTATTGTCCTCATCTTTGTCGCCATATTTATTTCAACGTTTCGGCCCTTCAGTATCTGTCTATATTTCTGAGATGAGGTATTATGTACACTATTTACATTATTCGGACTATTGTCCTCATCTTTGTCGCCATATTTATTACAACGTTTCGGCCTTTCAGTATCTGTCTATATTTCTGAGATGAGGTATTAAGTACATTATTTACATTATTCGGACTATTGTCCTCATCTTTGTCGCCATATTTATTACAACGTTTCGGCCCTTTAGTATCTGTCTATATTTCGGAGATGAGGTATTAAGTACACTATTTACATTATTGGGACTATTGTCCTCATCTTTGTCGCCATATTTATTTCAACGTTTCGGCCCTTCAGTATCTGTCTATATTTCGGAGATGAGGTATTATGTACACTATTTACATTATTCGGACTATTGTCCTCATCTTTGTCGCCATATTTATTTCAACGTTTCGGCCCTTTAGTATCTGTCTATATTTCTGAGATGTGGTATTATGTACACTATTTACATTATTCGGACTATTGTCCTCATCTTTGTCGCCATATTTATTTCCACGTTTCGGCCCTTTAGTATCTGTTTATATTTCTGAGATGAGGTAATATGTACACTATTTACATTATTCGGACTACTGTCCTCATCTTTGTCGCCATATTTATTACAAAGTTTCGGCCCTTCAGTATCTGTCTATATTTCTGAGATGAGGTATTATGTACACTATTTACATTATTCGGACTACTGTCCTCATCTTTGTCGCCATATTTATTACAATATTTCGATCCTTCAGTATCTGTCTATATTTCTGAGATGAGGTATTATGTACACTATTTACATTATTCGGACTATTGTCCTCATCTTTGTCGCCATATTTATTACAAAGTTTCGGCCCTTCAGTATCTGTCTATATTTCTGAGATGAGGTATTATGTACACTATTTACATTATTCGGACTATTGTCCTCATCTTTGTCGCCATATTTATTACAACGTTTCGGCCTTTCAGTATCTGTCTATATTTCTGAGATGAGGTATTAAGTACATTATTTACATTATTCGGACTATTGTCCTCATCTTTGTCGCCATATTTATTACAACGTTTCGGCCCTTTAGTATCTGTCTATATTTCGGAGATGAGGTATTAAGTACACTATTTACATTATTGGGACTATTGTCCTCATCTTTGTCGCCATATTTATTTCAACGTTTCGGCCCTTCAGTATCTGTCTATATTTCGGAGATGAGGTATTATGTACACTATTTACATTATTCGGACTATTGTCCTCATCTTTGTCGCCATATTTATTTCAATGTTTCGGCCCTTCAGTATCTGTCTATATTTCTGAGATGAGGTATTATGTACACTATTTACATTATTCGGACTATTGTCCTCATCTCTGTCGCCATATTTATTTCAACGTTTCGGCCCTTCAGTATTTGTCTATATTTCTTAGATGAGGTATTATGTACACTATTTACATTATTCGGACTATTGTCCTCATCTTTGTCGCCATATTTATTACAACGTTTCGGCCCTTTAGTATCTGTCTATATTTCGGAGATGAGGTATTATGTACACTATTTACATTATTCGGACTATTGTCCTCATCTTTGTCGCCATATTTATTTCAATGTTTCGGCCCTTCAGTATCTGTCTATATTTCTGAGATGAGGTATTATGTACACTATTTACATTATTCGGACTATTGTCCTCATCTTTGTCGCCATATTTATTACAACGTTTCCGCCTTTCAGTATCTGTCTATATTTCTGAGATGAGGTATTAAGGGCACTATTTACATTATTCGGACTATTGTCCTCATCTTTGTCGCCATATTTATTTCAACGTTTCGGCCCTTTTGGATTTAAATAATCTTATTTATTTGGCTCTGGTCGCATGTAGCACACTCGTTCCAGGCTGCTGATGTGATCCTCGTATCGTAGCTATCATATCAGTCTGTAACTGCCGATACACATTCCTGATTACATAGCAAGGGTCCGGTGGTGTACACCTTTGGTCTGGAAATCTTTTCTTTGACACTGTCCTGTTTATTTTATTAGCATACTCTTCGATGCTGGCTTCGCGTAACTTGGGAGTAGATGACTTTCATGTAACAATGGATGTACCGTTAAGATAAGTGAGGCTTACAGTGGGAACATCTTGAAAAAATAAAGCTTGGAGAAGACGAATAAGCAGTTATGATGCTTTACGCTGACTAGTAATTACCCACCCGGTCTGAAGACCTGTAGATGTCACTGATGAATAGGGAGCCACAGGTCTCATATCCATAAACTATACTTAGTAGTATGGGACCATATATCTCAAGTCCCGTAAACTCCACCCAAGTCCAGTAGAATACACTGAGGAGTATGGGGCCATAGATCACGTCTCATAGATTACACTGAAGAGTATGGCGTCACAGATCTCAAGTTCCGAAGTATGGAACCCCATATCTGAAATCCAGTACACACCACTGAGGAGTATAGGGTCACAGCTCTTAAGTCCCATAAACTTCACTGGGGAATATGGGGCTACGGATCTCAAGTTCCGTAGACTCCGCTTAGGAGTATGGCGCCAGAGATCTCAAGTCCAGTAGCCTCCATTTAAGAGTATGAACCACAAGTCTCAATCCATGTAGACTCAACTGGGGACTATGTGACCCCCATTTCTTAACAAGCTCGGCGTTGCTACTCGGATTTCTGTAGCAAGCAGCTTATATTACGGGATTGAGTTTCTAACCCCATGGCCAACCAGTTTTAAATTCAGAGATTTCTTTCCTTTAGACTGGTTGCCAACCTGCTGCAGTGTGAAGGCATGGATTCATATCTTCCAGAGAGTTAACTGCGCGAAAGTGAATGTAACGAAGTCGACTGTAATTCGAACTCGGCTCGTCGATTTCTTGGTTCGAGCCGCTTACCATTACACCACCCGCACACCCAATCTCTAACATCTCATCCTGAATCCAATAATCCGTTAGGATCGTATATGTGCTACATGCACTGTGATAGTGGATCCAGGGCAGGACAGCCTGACGTAGCCTATCTTCAGGCTGGTTGGGAATTCAGAGCTTTTCTTCGAGATTGATGCCATCTCAGGTCAAGACACCCCACTTAGACCTTAGCTGGACGATGGGGCATATTTTTGCGATAGTGAACGCAACGATCTCACTCGAACATGGCTTGCCGAGTTTTCTTTCCGAGATGATAAGCCTTGCACTGGCGACAAATGAATTAACAATTTGATATAAATAATGTACATGATTGCTGTATTGTAATATATATTAATTCATATAGAAAGAGTACAATACAAGACTGAATTAAATGCATTCGGTTTCGTACGAACTGGAATGAATATTGGTTAGGACAGATGAAACTAGACCTCGATGTCAAAATTGAAATGAGATAAAAAGAAACGATTGATTATTCTAAAGTGTGACCATTTAAAACCTTGATAGCGTTTCTTTCCCATTGAAGGAATCTCTATAGTTCAGAGAAAGGCCGTTCTTCCTTTTGTCACAGTTTTCTGACTAGCAGTGTTAACATTAATAACTGCTTTCCCCTTTATCGACAAAGCCTATGACAATAGGTTCACTAGGGACTAGATCCATTCGTTATTTTCCTAAATGCTTTTATTGCCTAAAGCAAGGTTCACACACTCCATTAAGATCAATTTTCAGTCCCATCCTATTGTGCTATTAAAACAGCCTAATCGTTTGGCTATTAGCCTTGAAAGACAGATTTTCCATGATGCCATCGACAGAATTCATTTAGACATATTCATTGTCATCGGATAATGGCTTAATGCTTAGGTCATCAAACCGAGAAACCTAAGATTCAGATTTTCAATGGCACAAGTCAGTACATAATTATGATATTAAAAACCCTTTGGAATTTTGTTTTAATACTCAGAACTAGAATAGAGAGAGCATCCCTTCCAAAATATTTCATTTAATAAGTAAAAGTTTCGAATCGATACCCGCGTAAGAGTTAGATTATACTTTTCTATACTAATTTCCCTCAATCCAAGAGCCACTCAAGGTAGAACAAAATAATAATACTGAATGAGGTGTGTAATATGAATGGAAGAGATCTTGTAAGGAATTAATGTTCTGAGGATAAGGAGGAGAGATAACATTTGAGGAAGAGCTTTAATCGTTCAGGGAAGCATCACGCAGGAGTCAGTTCCGCAAAATGGCATTTCTTGGGAAACATCTCTCTGCATGGAACTTTCTTTTTATCTTTGGAACACGGAGCGAATGCGGATGATTCAACTCTGTGGAAGTGGCAAGGCAAGACCAAATCAGTGGAACTAAGGAATAGAGCTCATCTGAAAGTTTACCACGGAAATAGCGATAGAGTAGTATTCTAGATTGGTTTAGAAAGAAGAGCCAATTTTTCGAACTCGTAGACATTCTTAACAGTAAATTCGTCCAGGCTTAAGTACTGGTGTCAAATTTTATAAAAATTTATTGGAAAGAATTGAATTAAAAAAAAATCAGAAGTATTTCAAAACTTAGTGAACAATAATTATTTCCCAAGATTTATTTTTTCTGACCTACACCGCTCAGATTAAGCCTCATCTACCGTGATATTGATCATCGTTGCTTAACTTTGTTGAATTGATCAAACGTTGAATAGAGCCAGTTAAAGTCGCAATCTGGTATGACTATGTATGATATTTATGTTATAAACAAGGAGAAAATGACCCAGTGTGCAGAGCGCCGAATACGTCGATTGCTTCCTCTACGGAGGGGTAAGAAACAACATTAACATATTTTGGTATAAACTCAAATAGACTCACGAATTAATCCGATAAATGCTTAACTCAAAGAAAACCCAACAAGTACTTACCTATGGATAAAAAAAAAGAAAGAAAAAAGAGATACAAATATATTGTTGAGATTATAGTCTCGACGATAATTCCAACCAAGTTTTTATCCAATCAATCTTTACTTATACACTCATCCATAAACATGACTAATGATTACTTGTAGACTCGATCAATATTTACCTATAGATTCAAGTATAAGTTCGGATAATGTTTACCTATAAACTCGTGTATAAACACCACCAAAATTTATCTCTAGAGTCAGACATAAAATCATAACAATACGTACCGATAGAATTAAATCAAATAGCCGGTCAAAATTTACATATAGACTTATGTATATAAAGAACCAATATTTACATATCGACTCAAGTGTAAACCTAATATTTAGCCATAAATACAAGTATAAACCAAATAAATGTTTACCTAGAGACTCGAGTATAAAATCGACCAATATGTACCTATAGATTGAAATAAAAAACAGAAAAATATTTATTTATAGACACAACTACCCGATACATGCTTAAGTATTGACTCAAGTATAAACTTGACCAGTGCTTACCTACAGAAAAAAAGAGATAAATCCTTATTTATAGTTTCAACGATAAACCCGACCAAAGCTTAACTATAAAACCGCTGGCAATAGGACTCTGCACCATGCCACACAAGCAGGAGAGCCCAGTCATGGCTGTCAGACAATTTCTGCGATCACATCACCCCTTACATCTGGCCACTCCTCAGACTGTAACCCCCCTTCTATAGTATGTGTGGGGTCCAGTTGAGGGAAAGACCAACAAAACTCCTTTTAACACCAAAGTTATAAGTTCTTCCAGCAGCCACCTGTTGATCCAGGGAAGCACTAACTTCTCAAGGCACTTGATGTAGGGCTCCGTGTTGAATCTGAGGCCCACACAAAAAAATTCGGAAGTTTTGTTCTTACCGGTATCGATCAGAATTTGTTTTCCGAGCTGACGTACTTTCGTAATCACAATTAGACTCATCCAACTCTTTCCGAATCCTCTGCACTGTCCTTAGATTGAAACCTAAACACTCTGAAATGTTCGTATTGGAGACTCTGGCTCGAATGCCAAGCAGTACAGCAAGCCATTTTCAAATTTCTGTCGAAGTGAATCGTGTCATGGTGGTCGTTTTCTCACAGACGGTGGCAAATTGACCCGACTATACCGTGCAGTCGTCAAAATAAATAAGAAACAACGCGCATGTGAGAAATTAAAAACAATATAAAATGGCAAAAATTTACCCATCACATCCTGTATATATATACATCTATATCTATCTCTATATATATATATATATATATATATATATATATGTATATATATATATATATATATAACAAACACACACACATAGGCGAACAGATACTCTATAAATATGGACATCCGTAGCTGATATGCTAAGGTAATTAACTTGATTTATGATACCCACTTATTCTCAGGGATTCCGAGGCGATTTTCTCATACGCAGTTCTGTCTTTGTTTCATCCTAACCTGGGAAACCAAACAGTGCAGACGTTTCTCTGGTGAAACAGGTCGTTAATATAACTTCCCACTTTGTCTCATCAATGTCACTTTCGATTCGGATAATATTATACATCCTAAAATCACACAAACACAATATATATATATATATATATATATATAAAAGTGGACATGGAAGTCAGCACTTAGAGGCGACAGTCTGTTTCATGCTAGTGCAATTGCATTAGCATGAAACAGACTGTCGCCTCTAAGTGCTGACTTCCATGTCCACTTTTATATTTACACACGCTCTATATCTGATATTGAGCACTTTATCCCATAAATATAGCACACTTTAAGACTATATTTCTTCATATATATATATATATATATATATATATATATATATATATATATATATATATATATATATAATAAAAGGTTAATGGTCAGATTTGAATCAGACCAGGAAACAGTGGTATTAAAAAGTGCTCAATACACGTGTAAAAATTAACTTCTTCTTCTTCTTCTTCTTCTTCTTCTTCTTCTGCTTCTTCTTCTTCTTCTTCTTCTTCTTCTTCTTCTTCTTCTTCTTCTTCTTCTTCTTCTTCTTCTTCTTCTCCTCCTCCTCCTCCTCCTCCTCCATTTCTATTACACCCAATGTCGTGCGTTTGTTTAATTATTTTTTAAAAATAATATAGCGTTCATCAATTTAAAAAATAAAGTGGATATCGTTAGGTTGAAACCAAATGACACTCACATAACATGAAGGTAAAACCGACAGAGTAAGACGGATTGTATGAATGGATAACGTAATGGGGGTCGATGGGAGCAGTAGAAAACAGACAAAAGTTGCTAAAAGCCAAAATATTTAGGAAGTTGTGAAGAACCATCATCGCACACATCCGAAAGGTAGATAGCACAGAGAAGAAAAAATAATAATTGTGGTGTAGTGTAATAGTTATTGAGCTATTTTGGTTGATAATTACTAAATAGTGAGTGCACTATATTTATGACCTTGTGCCAAACAAAGCTACGTTTTGCAAAAGAAATTAATACATTGTATTGCTTTTAATTGTTTTCTTTTTCGATTGGTCAGACTTAAGAGCAGACCCCACACTTTTCTCTTCATTCGTCACTATACATTGGTAAAAAGAGAAAAATGGTAAGCATGAAGAATAAATGAATTCTGCAAATTCTTCTGATTCATGGTAAAATGTTTTCAAAAACAACAGAAACAATTTATTGAAAACTTTTTTTTGGCATTTTTGAATGGAGACCAAATAAGCAAGGAACCAAAAAAAGAATCTAGAATAAGGCAGTATAAAAGTAGGATATTGTCACGTGAAAACTTGAGTCTCAGAATGAGGAAAGCAGCGTCTTTTATCAGAAAAAAAACCAAGGCAAAAAATATGTTGAAGAACAGCTGCTTGACGTATTTATTTGAAAACATTGGTTTTGTCCGACGTAAAATACAGGTCGTGACGCTTTGTCGCTTTAAGCACTGATGAATCGTTGTAATGTTTTATTGGACACAGTCAGTCGATATTAAAGCATACGCTGATCGCTACAGGCAGCGTGAAATCACGTGGTGTTGGAAGAGGTGGGGTAGTGAGGGAATAGAATGAGTGTTACAGCGAGATAGATCGTGTGGGTAGAGAGTGGGTAGAGAGGCAGATTTCAGCTGATAAAAAGATCGATAGATTGACACTGAGATAAACATGGAAGCAGACTGAGATATAATATATATCAATAAAAACATGGCAAGTCTTTGTAGACGAGTGGGCGGCAATCGCTCACTCCCCCCTCCACGAGCTTAGTATTGCAAATTTAGGCATCTCCCTTTCTAGAACTAACTCAAATGATATGAAATTATATAGGGGACCATATATCTACATACGCACAGACAGGTCACTCTTCCAGTTTCTCCAGGATTCTGCGATTTGCATCTTTTCTGGGAATATCATCATCGCCGTCGTGGTCGTCGTCGTGGTCGTCGTCATCATCATCATCATCATCATCATCATCATCATCATCATCATCATCATCATCATCATCATCAT
>OZ038492.1:858209-983209 GCA_964036315.1 Acanthosepion esculentum | reverse complement strand
GACTAGTTAACAAGTGGTTCTACCAACGGGCTAAAACATCACTGCAGACCTTTACTCGCAGCAGTTGGAACGTCTGCAACAGGAACTAAAGCAGCAGGAGTCAGCATTTAAAGATATCAAGACTCAGGAAACAGAATATGTTCAAATTCTAAATACATTTAAACTCGGCATTATTATGATGATGCGTGACCTTGCTGATATCTGGCTGTCGAAACAGATCCATACCTAGTCATCTAAATAAATAAACGGCAAATTCTGTCTGTGTCGGTCCGTGTGTATGACCCTCTCCACCTCTTGCTCTACATAGATTTTTTTTGAATCAGGTTGAACCAGGGAAAAATCTGTCCTTCATCTGGTGTTTGAACATCCAGCATTGGGATGTGTGTCCATATAAGGAGGGAAGATTTAAAAATTCAGATTTTAAAATAACTGAAAAAATTGGTGATTTAGAAGTTTTTTTTAATTTCTATTGAGTTTAAAGTAACAGAAACACTTTGTGAATTTGAAAAGTTTTGTTTTTAATTTATTTTGAAATATCTTCAAAACTTTGCGAATTGAAGAAATCAGTTTTATTTCTTCAAAATATCAAGGAATCAGAATTAAAGTGACAGGTTTCATGACGTCAGGTTTTGAAGTTCCGCAGAGTTTGTGATTTGAAGAACTCGACTCAATTCCACGGAGTTTGTGATTTGAAGACGTCAATTTTCGGCCTGAATTGAAATTTCGGCCCAAATCGGAGTTTCGGCCCATATAGAAACTGAGAAATTGAAAGTTATTTTTTCAAAATTATCATTGCTGCTTTCTAAGGTGGATCAGAGGCCCCTTTAGTTTTCGGCCGAGGCCCCAATTAGCCGTCCGCATGAGCTTCTTTAAAAGTCCGTACGGAGTGCGGCTTACAAGGTAGTTTATAATAAAAATAATAAATAAATGTCTTTCGAGGTGCGATACATAATCTAATCAACACTGAATCGATGAAGCATCTCACATCGTAGGGTCTTCTTCCAGATAAGCAATATGGATTTCGCTTGTCTAGGTCAACTCTTGATGTATTCATTTTTGAACTGATTCAATCATTCTTATTAAGTCGCAAAATGAAAGTTATCTTGAATGGCCATTCTTCTAGATCTTTATGAATTAATGCAGGTGTCCCCTAGGGCTCTATCCTTGGGCTCACATTTTTCCAAATTTTCATCAACGATTCTCATAAATAACATGTCTTTCTTCTCATATTCTGTTACACTCAGTAACCATTTGCATATTAGTGACTTTGTTGCCTTGTTTCCGGTAAAATGATAAAAAAGAAAACAAAAGACGACTAAAAGTTGCATAAATATACCAACAAAGTATAACAAATGTTACAATCTTTCTTTTCAACACATGATAAAGGAAATAGTCGATATTGCAAAAAGCTGTATTTCTTCACAAGTCCGGAACACCTTTTACTTTTTTGACATCCAGTATAATAGTGCTTCTATTAACGAATATTGACTGATAGATCAGCTCTAATTCTACTAGTATGCAATAAATGCTAGCCGACATTATCCTTGTACTAATAGAAGACAAGAAAAATGGTCTGGAAGCTGTTATCACAAAATCAAGAAAACCGAGCTAAATAAGATTTACCAACTGGAATCTTAAATATATTTAATAAATTGATTCGTATTTTCCACCGAATTGAGATGTTTTTCTTGTGCCTTGATGACACGTCTGATCGACGGTCAAAGTGGGATGTTCAAGACCTCGGACAGAAAACGACAAACCGAGTTTGAATTCGGGCCGCATACAGTCACTTGCTCCCCTCCACCAGCTAAGCATTAAATAGAAGAGTAGACTGAGTTCTGTAGCCACGGTTGGCAACTAGTATAGAGAAAGAAACATTCTAAATTCAAACCTCAGCTCCATGAAGCTGTGTGAAATATGGTTAGACAAGTAGTTGCAGATGTAAAATAGTTGCGTCTGTAAAACAAAACGCGATAGAATTCAACAACTTCAGGATGATCCCATTGGAACGCAATTGCCCAGAATGCTATGGAAATCAACTAGCATTGGGCTCTAGGAAATTAATTGTATAGTTATGACGATGTCATTGTTGGGATAGCCTTCCTTCCTCTTCTTCAATGTGCTGCACAGCTCGGAAGTTGTAGATAGTTGTGCTACTATGGAGTGATAGCGGTCACTGGCTGGCTGGCTTTATTCAAAGTGCTGGTAACCTATGCACTTCGAGAAACTTTAGTTAAGGTCCGCTCAGCACATATATAAATATATATATATAGTCATACCTCGGCTTAAGTCGTTTCGAGTCAAGTTATTTTCGAAGATACGTCGGATTTTCTTAAATATTATATGGAAAAATAAAACTCGCCTTAGGTCATTTTACTCGAGTTTACGTCGGTCTTTAAAAATAACAATAAACACATATAAAATCATATTTAAATAAATTAAAAAATAATATCATGTATATATATATATATATATATATATATATATATATATATATATATATATATATATATATATCATAAAAAACAAAAAATAGCAAAATAAAGTATATCAGTAGATGTTCTTATTTCAAATTCCTGCCAACAGGCGGTAGTGGTGCGTTGTTTTCCGCTTCAACACCGATTTTGAAATCAGATCTATTTACATCTGTGTTCTGCTGTTGACGTTCTTTCAATTACATTTCAATTGCAATTTAGAACACATTTTGCCCATGATCCGAAGAAAAGTCGCCGTGCAAGTGCTAATGCTAAGCGTAAGGCTATATCACTGGAAGACAAGGTGGAAATTAATTATTTTATTCAGCATATTGCCCGTAGATATCATAAATACTGTAATTGTCAATGGGGAGTGCTTATTTGTTGTTTATAGCGTGATTATTTCGACTTCTGGAATCAATTAAAGATGTAGGGTGAGGTATACCTCTATATGTGTATGCGAATAATACAAAATATGGGTATTTATCATGTAAACGCAAGGATTCTTTTTTATAACAAGTCTTTATATACAAGAACAAAATATTAATGGTTTTTTATAAATACTTCAGTTTTGGACACTCATGATACAATTCAATGTCTAATGAAACGTAGTAAGTGATGTTTTGGATATTTTCTTACTTTTTTTGAGAAATTTTGTACAAATTGGTACATGAATTAATTTAGTTTACTACTTTACGGTGGCGTTATGATAGCGGTTCGGATTGAGGAACCGGAGAGCCGAGTTCGAATCCATTACATTCACTTACGTGCTAATACCTTTGGAAAAGGTATGAATCCTCTCCCCCCAAACTAGCTATGGTTAAATATTAGGACAGATTGGGTTCTATAATCTTGGATGGCAACTGGTCTACCGCAGAAAGAAATGGCAACCTATTGCAGGAAAAATCTGCCTCGACAGTCATATATGGAAAGATAGATGATCAGCTAAGCGTGTATCACGCACGGCACATGACTGACTGAATTTTCCAAGGCAACGGACATAACTAAAAAAATGTTAAAAATTAAAAGAAAACTTTTGAAGTCACGCCTTCATGTTAATTTAATTTGATAACACATAAATTAATCCCAAACTAAATTAATAATATTTTAGAATTCGAAATTTTCGGACACGCATGTATCTGTTCCCAACGGAATTAAAAAAAATTTGCACAGTCCTATGGCTACAGAGAATTTCAGTATAGTTCCACCACGGAATATGTGAGCGAGCTTCGCTGTATTGAGTCTGATTTGCTGCCCGCTAAGTCACCGAGGTCCGTTGGAACAGTTGGTATGACGTTTGCTTGATAACCTAACTGTCACGGTTTCAATTCTCGGTAGTGGATACGCACTGCTGATGCGTCCCAAATATAGGACGAAATGGCCGTCCAGTGCTTTCTGCATTCTGTTGAGGTTTCTTTCAGACTCAATGAATTACTTAATTATATACATATTTATGTATTATTGTTTTTTTTAAATATACAATTATCGCAACACAAGAATTCCCTGTGTTGAAATTGAAACTTCAATTCAAATTCAATCATAAATATTAAACTTAAAATACAAAGTTCCGTTGCATTATCTTAGCGATGCTAAGAATAACTTATTTAAAAAAACAAAAAAAACACTTAATTCATAAGTCCAGATAAATTTTATATTTTGAAGTGTTGAGGTTAAGGAAAATTCCATCTTTTTTATTTTAGGGGTGTTAGATTTAACTTATTTAGAAAACTCACGTATCTAATGTATTGTAGCTATCATACATACATACATACATACATACATATATATATATATATATATATATATATATATATATATATATATATATATATATATATATATATATATATATATATATATAGTCACGCTTAACTTTACATTTAACGGATAACTCTAACATTTTTAAACAATTAAAACAACATGCCTTCCCGCGTACTCAATTCCGGAAAATCCTTGTTGACAATACAATTATATTTAAACATGAAAATAATAAACAAAAATTAAAAATCCTTGAAGCTATATACATAAAACAGTTGAAATCTAACCTGAACAAAATAAACTATGAAATCTCCACAAACATTCTTAAATGCCTATAATCTATAGCAGAAGCCATTGGTTTATACCAATGGATTCCCATACTTAATACTTCTCGTTTTCACTCTCGCGTGGTCATGTGTGACGTCACGAGCTGCGACGCGTTTTTCGCTTCCTTGGCTCGTAAATAAGAGTTTGTCATTACTTTGAGTTTATTCAAACAGCAACGGCGGGCCATTATTATGGTTTCGTATATGTGTTGTTTGATTTATTAAAATTGTCATCTTTGATAATGGCATATGTAAGCTGAAAGCTTTGATTGGATTCAAACATGTGTCAATATGGTGTTTTCCTTTCGTCTTTCAACGATAATGTGATTAAGCTTATCAGACAATACGAAAGGAACTTACTTAAAATAAATAGACAAAACTTGTCTATATTATTTAATGAAACATGCATTAATATATATATATATATATATATATATATATGAGCTTTTATAACTGTTTTTCATAACAATATCTCTGAGGCATATTGGATTAGTATTATTTAGACGACCTTGCAGTGGGCGAAAATGGCATTGTTTTCCTCCTGTTGTAATCAGAGATGCACTTTAAAGTAATTAGA
Source organism: Acanthosepion esculentum (assembly GCA_964036315.1). Lineage (NCBI taxonomy): Eukaryota > Metazoa > Mollusca > Cephalopoda > Sepiida > Sepiidae > Acanthosepion > Acanthosepion esculentum. The sequence continues at coordinate 978,074 of OZ038492.1, read as the reverse complement.
TAGACATGTAGAGATTTGGTCGACGCAGATGTCAGATAACGTCACTTGATGTGAACTATTTACGATAAAGACGCAAGTATATCAGAGTGATTGCTTGTGCCTTCGTCAATGTGAAGGAAATAGAAGGAGGAAGTAGAAGAAGAAGAATGAGAAGGAAAGAAAAAGAAGTGTTTATCTCTATCAGTTTAAGCGAATTCCATTTAAGTCCTGCTTATCTAGAATTGAGCATGCGCATGATGTGCTAAGTAATTTTTCTGCCATCTTTCTGGCAGGGTTACTTATTCGCGAATCACTTTTACACATGTACTAGAGATAATTACTTCAGCGTCTTCTGCGTAAGAAAAAGATCATTTCATTTAAAACCAACAAAAAAAGAAGACTTCCTGATGTAGAATCATTTAAGAAAGAAAAAAAAATAATCGACAGCGAACTTATACGAAGATTCTGCATTAATTAAAGTAATATTTACCAAGCGTCGTCTCAGGTATTCAAACTATATTTTTATAGTAGTTATAGACATGTAGATGTCGTCGCCTACTGTAGAGATAGTTCAGCTGATCAATTCGCTCGATAATGATTTCTTCCCGGCATCAGCATGGCTGATGCTAGATTCGACCCCGGGAGAGCAACACTCTTCGCCTTCTTGGCTTCACTTTTTCAATAGCTGCATCTACTGCAAGGAAAGTTGGGTCACTCTGACGTACCAGAAAGTTTTTCTCGCCAGAGTTCATCTTGCTCATTTGCAAATCTATTATTCGTCCGTGCATTGAATACTGCTGCCATATCTGGTCTGTTCATATCTATTCATCTCGAGGTTCTTGACAAAATCCAAAGAAGGATCTGCAATGCAACAGATCCTGATATGACATCTCCACTTCATCCACTCTCTCGCCGAGAGGATGCTTAGCTGATGACGTCCTAGACAGGGTGGTAGAAAGAGGGGAAAAGTATTAACCATCAAGAGCAAGAAGACAGAATGTGTGCTCATCAGCAAGAGAAAAATCCCAAGATGTACGTTACGAACTGGAGATGTCGACATAAAGCCACTCCTAAATGTTTAAATGTCTGGGAAGTGTTTTAACAGAGGATGGGCAATACGACATCGATATCCAAACACGCATTGGACTAACGAAAAAAGCATTGCAAACCTAAGCAAGGTGCTGAGAAACGGAAAAAATGTATTGGAAACAAAGAAAAGAATGCTGGATTGCTATGTGTTATCCATTCTTTTATATTGCAGTAGATGCTGGACAATCTCCTCACGGATGAGGAGAAAACCAGATGCAGTAAAAACGTGATTTATACAGAAGGATATTGGGAATACCTTGGACAGAGCGATTAAGCGACAAGGAAGTCTTAAAGAAAATGTAAACAGAGAGAAAACTTCTACTCAGTATCAGAAAAAGCTGAAATTCCTTGGGCACATAATGATGAACGAGGGCTTGGTAAACTTAACACTTTGAGTCCCGACCACCGTTTTACTGGTGGCAGAGAAAAATGACTTAATGTCCAGCCACCGGTTGAACCGTGGGTAAGCACCTGTAATTATTTTTTATATCTACCGTGAAATATTTTATTTCATTCCAATTATTTTCTAATTTTGACTCAGGAGTTCAGGCAGAAGGTTTAAAATTATTCAGGATTGCAGGGCTCAAAGGATTAACCATGACGAGGCATCTTGAGAGCAAGAGAGTTAGGCAATATCAGAGATAGAGCGTATATAAATATAAAATATATGGACGGAAGCCATATTTTCTTTATTAAGACTCTCGAATGCACAGGCCGGTAGACGTACATTTAGACTATTAAAAAAGCAAACAAAAAACAAGGATGTTCAAAATAATAAGCAATAATCTATATACTTGAAGTTGATAAGAACAAAAATGTGGGTAAAAAGCTGCCTTTCAAGAAGAAATGAAGGAGTTGTTTGATATCTGTAGCTGTTACTGTCCCCCTGTCTCTTGTGAGGATGTGAAGTGCAAAGTTGAGAAGTGTGACGGATATCACCTGGCCTGTAATTGTGATATAAAAGTTCCCAAACGTGAGATGCAGGTCTTCCTTGACTAGCGAGAATACGAAGATGAAAATTGCAGGAATTGACATGAAAGTGACGATGATGTGGGACAAAGTGACGCGAAGAGGGAAGCATGATGCGGACAGAGCCAGCAGACAGCTTGATCAATGACAAAGAGATTTGATAGCTGGATATATTCCTTAAGTTGAGGATAATTCGGATAATTCAAGCGATATCACTCCTGTCAATACTGATGCTGATTTTGTCCTCGATCCAAAATCTCTGACAGACACCAGCTCACAGAACTGGCTGCAACTTGTGACCGATACTTGATAAGTAATTATGCTCGAGCTGCCGTTGATACTGCTGCATTAGATGGCATTATCCCAAAGGACGACAAGAGTCAAGTTATTGGATCACATAAGCTACGAGATGCGAGACAACAATATCAAGAGTCAAGGAATTCGTATGGCTAGTTTTAAAAATATGACGTCACTGTGTTTTGATGGTAAGAAGACCGTCACTCGTGTGATGATAAGGAATGAGGAGACCAATAAATAGAGTTTGAGGATGATGGTGCAAATTTCATTATGTCATCATGGCTGAGCCTGTCAATGATTATCTTAAACATGTGACTCCCAAGATTAGACACGGAAAGCAGATTGCCAAAACTATTCAGAGAATCAGCAGATGGAAGAATGCACTGACAAATCTGATGAGGAGGAAGAAGATTCTGCTGCTGTTATTGATGAGGATTTGTTAAACCACACTGATGCTGAGGAGAACAGTGAAGATGGAGATGGGAATGAGCCTGCTGTAGTCAACATGAGAAAATTGGTGACTCCCAAGCTAAAGTGGTAAGCAAAACTATCATTCCGTAATTAACTGGATGAATAAACTCAAGATTGAGCCTCCTTACATCGCCTCTCTATCTGATCAACAGGTTAATGACATTCTTGAGACACGATTACTAGTCCCAAGTGCCAGGTGGTTGAAAGAAAGACAAAAGTGATGACTGAAACTTGCACTGAAGTGAGAGATGGATATATGAGGAAAAGTCTCAACAACTTCAATTTTTTTTATATTATGCATGAATTGCCATTACATCTTGGGAAAGATAATCGAGTAGTTTCTATTGTCTTCTCTACGGTTTTGAATTCAATGTTATCTTTCTCCTAGACTGGCTGCTACACAATGCTAGACAGAACAATCTAACCTGGTATTTAATTCCTAGTTGTGATGAGAAGAGATGAATTCGTTCCATTTTCCAATGGAATTTGAGCGAAAGTGAACAATGCTATACCGGAATTTGTACTCGGCTCGCAGATCTGATGAAGAGGAAAAAAGATTCTGCATCTGCTGTTGACGAGGATTTGTTAAACTACACTGATGATGAGAGTGACAGTGAAGATGTAGATGGGAATGGGCCTCCTGTAGTCAACATGAGAAAATTGGTGACCCCAAACTAAAGTGGTAAGCAAAGAAACAAAAAACAAATACCATAAAAAAAAAACAAGAAATAAACCTCGATTAACCGGATTAATGAACTCAAGACTTAGTCTCCTTACACTGCTTCTCTATCAAATAAACAGTTTAATGACATTTTTGAGACACTATTAATAGTGCTCAGTTGGCCAAACAGTAGTCAGGCGATCGAAAAGGCGATAAAAGTGATGGTTGAATTTTGTATTAAAGTGAGAGATGGATATATCACGGACCGAACAGCGACGAAGTATGAAAGTCTAAAAATAGGTTTTAGTACCAGCAATGAAGAAAAATTATTACCAGCAATGATTTATGAAGAAAAATATTATTAGCAGCAATGAATTTTTGAAGAAAAAATATTACCAGTAATTACTTTTTGAAGAAAAAATTATTACCAGTAATGAATTTTTGAAGAAAATTTTTTAACCAGCAATGAATTTCTGAAGGAAAAAATATTACCAGCAATGAATCTATGAAGAAAAAAGTATTACCAGCAATGAATTTATGAAGAAAAAATTATTACCAGCAATGAATTTATGAAGAAAAATTATTACCATCACTGAATTTTTGAAGAAAAATTAAATTAGCAGCAATGAATTTATGAAGAAAAAAATTATTACCATCACTGAATTTTTGAATAAAAAAATTATTGCCAGCAATGAATTTTTGAAGAAAAAAATTATTACCAGCAATGAATTTTTGAAGAAAAAAATTATTACCAGCAATGAATTTTTGAAGAAAAAAATTATTTCCAGCAATTAATTTTTGAAGAAAAAATACTATTACCATCAATGAAATTTTGAAGAAAAAATTATTACCAGCAATGAATTTTTGAAGAAAAATTATTACCAGCAATGAATTTTAGAAGAAATAATATTATTACCATCAATGAATTTTTGAAGAAAAATTTATTACCGGCGATGAACCTTTGAAGAAAAATTTATTACCAGCGATGAATTTTTGAAGGAAAAATGAATTTTTGAAGAAAAATTATTACCAGCAACGAATGTTTGAAGAAAAAGTTTTTGCCAGCAATACATTTTTGGAAAAAAATAGTACTAGCAATACAAAGACAAAATTTATTAACGGCTACAAAGGACAGGAGCTTGTGGATAGCCATGATCGCCAACGTCCTGAAAGGGCACGGCACATAAGAGTAGAAGAAAAATATAAGATTTGTGTAAATCACATTGGCAGCAAATTTGTATGATGAATGAAACTTTAAACTGAATTATCTGAACGAATAGCCAGATCATATCGTGCAGTTTTAAAATCAATCATGTAATTCATACTTATTCACAAACCAAGAACTGAAGATATTTAGAATTTACCCGATTTTATGGTCGTTAGCAAAATGGACAGCACACTAGGGGAGGTACAAATCGGAGACGTCACAATGATGGAAGTCCTGGAATTGATCTCTCTGGGACATGTTTTAATAGACAACGGAAAATATAACACTGAATTACCAATTCGCATTGAAATAGATAATGATACCTTCCAGAATCTAAACAAAATGTTAAGTAACAGGAGAAATACGTTAAAAATAACAAAAAACAAAATTAATACCAATTGTCTTATATGGGCGTTAATGCGGGACAATTTCCTCACAGACAAAATGGAGACTTGAAAAGTGGTTCTACAGAAAGATACTGAGAATACCGCAAACATAATATCTGAGAGATACAAGAGATGGACATTGCCACAAATAACCTATAATTTGTCTGCTTTGTTAAAAATTGTGATATACCGTACCTATGAAAACTAATGGGTATATCCCAATCCTTATAAAGACGTTGGGAGTAATATGTTCTCTAAGTAGTCCACCACTAGCAGTGGTTTACCTACTTCCCGCCATATTTTATTTTGTTGATGCTATAAAGATTACCATTTCATTTTCAACCTCCGTTTTGGTTATTCCTCATTCAGTAACTCTGTCTGGGTTACAACACATACTAAATATATTCTAAAAATAAAAAAAGACCACTAAAAGTGTCGCATTGTTAAAATTTCAATATGGCACACAAACAATATTTGAAAATAAAACTGACAAAAACCAGAAATCTTTGATAATGGCTAATGAAAGCTGAAATCCCTCAAACATTACTTATCCATTAGAAACCGCTTTCAAAGGTCCGAACTCACTAAATTCTATGCTAATACTTTCTTCTTGTTATATAGCTCTGTACCTATGAATACTAATGGGTATGTCCCAATCCTCGTAAATACGTTGGACACTATTGTAAGTCGGGGTAATATGGTGTCTAATTAGTCCACCACTAGCAGTGGTTTACCTACTTCACGCCGTTGGCGAGTATTATATTTTGTTGATGTTATAAAGATTACCATTTCATTTTCAACCTCCGTTTTGATTATCGAAAGCAAGAAGGGCAAATGGTTGGCATAACAGTGACGAGCAGTGAGAGTTGATAAACGCTACTTAGGGAAACGACGGTTAAGAAATTGTGGAGAGGCATGTTTGCGTATATTTTGAAGGAACATCGTCCATAAAAGAAGTCATAATGGATAGATTTTCGCACATGGACGGAGGAACGAGTACCATAATGAAATGAAAGATCGTAAAGCTGCGGAAATCCATGACGCTCACATTTAGAAAGGAAATGACACACGTATATAAAGAAAGAAAAAAAGAGGGAGAGATAAAAAGAAAGAAAGAGATACAGAGAAAGAAGGAGGGAGAGAAAGAAAGAAAGAGGGAGAGATAAAAAGAAAGAAAGAGAGACAGAGAAAGAAAGAGGGAGAGAAGGGAAGAAAGAGGGAGAGAAAGAAAGAGGGAGAGAAAGAATGAAAGAAAGAAAGAGAGAAAGAAAAGAAAGAAAGATTGGGAGAAACAAAGAAAGAGGGAGAGAGAAAGAGAAAAAGAAAGAAGGTGGGAGAAGGAAAAGGAAGAAAGATTGAGAGAGAGAGAGAGAAAGAAAGAGGAAGAGAGAAAGCGAAAAAGAAAGAAGGAGGGAGAAAGAAAAGAGAGAGAGATTGATAGATAGATAGATAGAGAGAGAGAGAGAGAGATTATTTTTAATCGCCTGAAAGGATTTTGTCATTTCTGGTTGCATCATACATTATATATTTGACAGTTATGAGTAGTTAACATCTTCTTCGGTAATTCGTTTAATGTATACCATCTCTTTGATTTCTCGGATCTTTCCCTGCTGTTAACAGTTAATAATGAATTCCATTCTTTAATGTACGAAGATGAAAAGTCATTTCTTTCATTCACAGGCGGAAAAAATGAGCTCTCCTGAATGCCTTTATGCTGATTTCAATCGAGGTGAATAAAGGTCTTGGTGAACATCTGCTGCTTGTAACATGCGTAATTCTCAAATGCGCGATTATCCTTATCCATTCATATTCCCCTTGCGCTGGATTTTTCACATGTAATTGCCAAGAGACATATTTGAAAAGAAGACAAAGACAGAGAGTTGGGAGTACAGAGTGATAAATATATATTAGGTAATCCCATAAAACTATAAACACCGAATTATATGCCGTTAACAACCAAGTCCATCATGGTTGTTATAATCACAACGTTTTAGTTGTATCAACCGCTCATTTTCAGGTGTTTGTCTTCGAAATCAGTAAACATCTTGGAATTTCGAAAACTTTATTCAGTTGACATGGTAGAGAGTTTTTATTCTACGTTTAGAGCTACATGACATCTATCTATATGAGTCTGTTCCTATCAATCGCAGTCTGTTCACATCTATCTCAATCAGTGTGATTTGGGCGACGCGTCAGAAGGAATTCTATGATGGCGTGAGGTCACTTCTTCCCAACAGATCTTGTTCTTTAAGCATCAGCTTAAAGTCAAGATTAGGACGGAAAAGCGGCCGCTCACCTCATCAGAATTTGACAAAAGGTGGGTGAATCTTGCGCGTTTGTGCCGAGTAAAAGTGGTTGACCTAGAGTGGCATTTTGATGCCGGTTAGACATCAGGATATTGTTCTTCCTGGGTTGAACTTGAGGTTCCAAAACAATGCTTGAGGATGAAACTGCCACCCAGTGGTTAAGTTTCAATATTGGAATTAAACATAAATACTGCTGCCCATTTTTGACCAGTTTCGAAGCATAATAATTTCTGTGTCGTGATATATATATATTATATCATTAAATTTACTAATCTACTTTTTGTATGAATGATTCATTGTAATATAAATTGAACTGCACCACATATTTGATTTAAAAGAACTGATCCGACGTGCAAATTTTCAGGATAACAGCTGCGACATTCCTCTATTTATTGAACAATTTAGTTCATGCAACATTGACTGATAAACTCCTACAACAAAAAAATTCTCAAATTACCATATTAGTAAAAAACGCACTCTCTTAAATTTAAAAAAATATTCAACCCTAGCGTTGCGACTGCACGCTCCAAAAGTTTGTATCCGTAACAATAACACATTTCTAAAAAAAAAAACATATTTTGATTCGCATTTAATTCTTTCGTCTCCACTATTACCTGGATTTACTAAAAACAAAATAATTTCCATGCCTGAGGATGACTGTGTGTACAGTTGAAAGTACTAGCAGATTAAAAAAAAGATCATAACATTCATCGAGTGGTTCGTAGGTTAATGCAACTTTAAAATTATGTTTGCGAAGTGTTTTCGCCATTTTATATCATTAACTTTACTAATTTACTTTTTGTATGAATGATTCATTGTTATATATATATATATATATATATATATATATATATATATATATATATATATATATATATACTCCCCATGAAAAATTATTGCCTGTAGAACAACATTTCTGCACAGAAAAACACGACTTCAAAACCCATGCCAAATTCACTATAATTGAGAGAATAGAAAAGCCCAAAGCAGATAACATTAGAAAGATTTTAGAGTTCCATGAAAATTAGTGGATACAACGTTTAAAGACACACTATCCAGGCGGGCTAAACCATAAATTTAACAATATCTATAGTAGTAATACATAACCCTACAAATCAAAACCTTCCCACATTTCTCACCCACACAAAACAGACAGGCTTACGGAGGTGTTGAGGCCTCGCACTTATACACATAACCACAGGAATATACACACTTACACACATCATACTCACTTACTCCCTAATGAGCCAAATGATAACAACCACCCACAGCAATATACACGCTTACACATATCATACTCACTCCCTCCCTAAGAACTAAATAACACACACACACGCTTAACAGAGAACCCCCTCTCCAGGTACCAACAAACCTGTCAAACTGACCAAGGGTATACAAAGCAGCATGAATCCATCCAGCTCTTATCTCAAATGACAACTTAAAAGAGACTGTTTGACCAATACAAGGAATGTTAAAAAATTCATGTTAAAAAGATAAAAAAAAAACAAATAAAAAACAAATGAAAACTACAGACAAAAGTTCATTTTCTCCATCAAGACATTCATTTCTGTAGTTTACTGCTACTAGCAAGCAGAAATATTTTTTTCTCCTGATGATGGCCATGTTGGCCGAAACTAGTCGAGGAATCTAAATGAAATAATAATAATAAAAACGAAAGAATATTAATCTACAACCCAGTGTGTCTGAAGATTTTAATTTTTTTAATAATTTTTTAATAATTTTTTAAATAATTTTTATCGTTCAATATATATATATATATATATATATATATATATATATATATATATATATATATATATATCATAATGAGAAGCCACGTATACTTTCTTGATATGTATATAATATGGATAAAACAACTGAAAAGTTGCAAATTAAAAGAAAAAAATTTGGGTGCTTAAATTTAAAATCCAGTATTTCTCTTTCTTTCTTCGTGTGTATGTTGAGCTAAAACCCGAGTCAATCAATAAACATTTACAGTTGTCTAATGAGTGTCCTGATTGATTAAAGTGTTGCTATGGGGGAATAAGGATTGTTTTGACGTATGGTTAGTTTGTGGTTGTTGAAAGAGAAATACTGGATTTTTAAATTAGACACATATAAACTAGGGTTAAACAAAGACTTGGGTATTTTAAATTTGTATAAATATTTCAATAGTTAAAAAAATCTTTTAGATACAGTTAAAAAACCTTTTTAAACAACATCTAAAATACTATCGTTAGATTTACGTTAAAAAAATTCAAACACAGTTGCATTCCACATCACGTGACGTCCGCGTCCCGCGACGAACGCTAATTGTAAACAAAATCCCAAATACAGTTATTCAATTAATTTCTGAGGAAGGACCGAGGTGGTCTGAAATATCAAATATATAAAAACATATAAATAAATACTTTGACAGAAAAAGCACCCAATTTTTTTCTTTTAATTTGCAACTTTTAAGTTGTTTTATCCATATTAAATATATATATATATATATATACTTACTATTTTGAGTATTTTAAAGTTATCATTAAGATGATGGCATGGGTGAGTAACGCTTTTTTTTAAATTATTAATTTTGCTTCTTTTTCTGACGTTAAAACTGAAAAAATAAGAACCATCCAACCTTCACCGGCATGAAAGCACTTGCACGTAAGATTAAAGGCATTAAAAAATTATAAGCGCCTACGTTTATACATATCAAGAGCGAATATGCGAATTTGCAAGTCTTATTTTGCGGTCAGGTTCCCTTGGAGGCGGATCGATATCTTTAAGATCACATACTGGGCATGAATCGATGCTGTTTGGGAGCAAATCTTAAAGAAATCGACCAAATTTCATAACAATTTTTCTTTACGCTTGAGAGCGTTTATTTTTTATATTAGTTTTATTTTAATTCTAAAATTGAGAACACGTTGCTGGTGTTGGCGTATGCTTTGCGATGACTTATTCTTTCCAGCTTAGTAAGCAAGAGATACGAAAGGTTGCTGTTGCTTTTAGGAAAGAAAAAACAAACAAAACAAACAAGCAATACAATAAGGGATGAAATATCGACACAAAAATCCCTGAGATGCCGATGCTTTTTATAGCCGCACGGAGAACACATGTATAGAGAAAAAACGAAATTCAAGAAGATTGCTTTAGGGAGAAAAGAAAAACAAAAAAAACAGGAGTTTATTGTGTCTTTGAATGTGTCAGACGATTTCTGATACTATTGCAAGTGTCTGCTTTCTGTGCCGGGATACCATCGCTAGGCTTGTGAGAAGCTTAGACAATTCTCATTGTATATCACTCTTTCTATTTTTGTCATTGAAAAATCTAAATATCTCCAAATCCATAATAAAAACAAGGTTTCAAAAAGTTGCGAGCACAAGAACGCCTAAATATACAAAAGAAGCATATAAAAAAAAATGCTATAAAATTGTACGACCGGAAAAAAGTATATATATATTGTTGTAGCATACCCACAGACGATAATGTGCATGTCCCCATTCACATAAATGCAGTAGTAAATACCGTATGTTAGTCTGCAGTTGGAGATTCGTCTCCAGCTGGTTTGGTCAAACTCTCTGCCACCGTGTGGAGAGGATCCCCAGATGAGGCTAAGTTGAAGGGCAGATCTCATCTCGGGAAACAGCTACCCGATTCCGTTTTATACGGGGTCTATGGGGAATTTTTGGCCGACCCTACTCTCTCTCTGATACCCCACATTAAACTCGGCCATGTACTAAATCTGAGGCGGTTGGTAAATATCCTGCAATTGGAGATTCATTGTGGCATTCACTGGACCCGCTTCTAGCAGTTGACTATTTCTTCTACCCGCCGCTGGTGAATCTTATATGTGTTGTTCTTGTCCTAAGTATTATCGTTCATTACCAACATTCATTTTATTATTCTATTCGGTAACCTTCTCTAGGTTACTACACACACACACACACACACACACACACACACACATCTATCTATCTATCTATCTATCTATCTATCTATCTATCTATCTATCTATCTATCTATCTATCTATGATGTATTATTTTAAGACCTATACTCTGGTGGTGTGGGAAAAAAAAGCGGATAATACAATTTGTAAATAAAAATATATTTGAACAAAGTGATATCAGGGAAAAAAATTCAGTAAAAAAAGAAAAGACTAAAGACATCGGTGTTGGACAAAACTAATTAATCAGCACCGCAATGTCCAATCAAAAGAAAAAACACCGACAGATTAAATTAAGTAAAAAAGTAAAAGTGCTCAATACGGTAAGTAGAGCAAATTAAAAAAACCCGAGTGAGCCAGAAACTACCTACTAAGGATTCACCTAACCGATCTTCAGGTAGGTAGTTTCTGGCTCACTAGGTTTCATATACATACATATACACACACACGCATATATATTGCGTCTAGCATGAAACAGACTGTCGCCTCTAAGTGTTGACTTCTCTGTTCACTTTTATATTTACACACGCTCTATCTCTGATATTAAGTACTTTATCCCATAAATATAGCACGCCCTAAGACTATATTTCTTCATATATATATATATATATATATATACGAGGTGTGATCAAAGATATCTGAACTGGTATTATAAAAGGTAAACTACAACACATATCAATTCGTCATTTATCTCCTCCAAAGTAATCCCTTCTGAAGCCAGAAACTTTATCCAGCATCATTTTCAGTGATGGAAGTATTCTGGAACACCTTTGTTGGGATAGCGATCTAAAAAATACCAAAAAAAAAGTTCCACATATGCTTCCATCTATGAAAACAACGCTAGCGAAAGTGTGTGATTTTAGAAGTGGGGGGGGTGACTTCGAAATATATTAAATGCGATTTGGGCTGTTTTATTCGTATGCTCATCGCATTCTCTTGAATTTACTCGTTGTCTTGTTTCTTTCTTGCAGGATTTGATATTTGGAGAGGAAAAATGTCGCAAGGGGCAAGATCTGGAGATCTGCTGGCTCTCGAACCTAGGGAATGTTGTAATTGTCCCCAAAACTGCTGCACATATTATGGTCACTGATATAATTTCTGTGGGGTGGTGAAACTAGCACACTTTACACACATTCCTGGAAAGGCAATAGACGCATCGAAACTTAAAACATCGTTGGGAAAATACAACTGAATACGACAAAACCCCTTAGAATCTGCAATATATCTCCTTCCTCACACAAGTTCGCACACACGCGCACACACACACACACACACACACACACACACACACACACACACACATATATATATATATATGAAGAAGGAGAGATTAAGTCTTGCTATGTTTGTAACGGAGGAGTACTCATGAGTATTCAGTATTGGGAAAAAAGAGTTTTCTAGAAATATGCCTGCACCGTTCATTCATATATATATATATATGTATATATATATATATATATATATATATATATATATATATATGTATATATATATATATATATATATATATATATATATATATATATATATCTCAATGAATGAACAGAATGAGAGATTACTGCCTAAATACATAATTAAACATATATATATATATATATATATATATATATATATATATATATATATATATATATATATATATGAATGAACGGTGCAGGCATATTTCTAGAAAACTCTTTATATAGATATATATATATATATATATATATATATATATATATATATATATATATATATATATCAATGAATGAACAGAATGAGAGATTACTGCCTAAATACATAATTATATATATATATATATATATATATATATATATATATATACAGGGGTTGGACAAAATAATTGGAACAGATGCAAATTCCATTCCTATATTTCAAAGATCTATTATATTAAGAACTTTAACGAAAACTTTGTAATTGCAGGTTATATCTATTGTAAATACGTTTATTTATCTAATTTACTCTCTTTGTCTTATTTATTTTGAGCAAAATTTAAGCTAAATGCGTGACCTCTCCGAGTTCGAAAAAGGGCAAATTGGAGCTCGCATGGCAGGAGCTTCGATTACTAAGTTTGCTGAACTGTTTGGTTTTTCAAGAGCTACCATATCAAGAACTATGATGCAATTCGACAAACAGTGCAAAACCTCTAGCAACCGTAGCAATTCGGGTCGGGCTTGCAAACTTACTGACAGGGACCGACGTGCATTGAAACGCAATGTGGCAAAAAACCATCGCACTTCTGCGGCCAAAGTGACTGCTGAGTTGAATAATCATCTGAATGATCAGGTTTCTACTAAAACTGTTCGCCGTGAGCTCCATAAGGCTGCATATCATGGAAGAGCCGCCATCAGGAAACCTCTTCTCTCCACTCGCAACATTCAGAAGAGGTTGAAGTGGTGCAGAGATCACAATGCCTGGTCTGCAGATCAATGGAAGCAAGTCATATTCTCAGACGAGTTCAGTTTTTCTCTTTGCCCAACTTCAGGGTGAGTTTATGTATGGAGGCAGCCCAAAGAAGCTTACAATCCAAACTGCCTTCTTCCAACATTGAAGCATTGTGAAGGATCAGTGATAGTTTGGGCCGCCATATCATGGAAATGCCTCGGTCCAATAGTTGCCCTGCATGGTAGAATCAACAGCAAAGATTACCTGAACATTTTGGGAGATCATGTTCATCCAATGGCCCAGACTTTATTCCCTGATGGTGACTGCATCTTCCAAGACGGTAATGCTCCAATACATACCACTTGAGTGGTTAAGAATTGGTATGAAGAGCATGAAAGTGAGCTAGAACACATGGAGTGGCCGCCCCAATCTCCAGATATCAATATTATTAAACATTTGTGGTGCATTTTGGAGCAACAACTTAGGAGCTGCTATCCTCCACCGTCGTGAAAGAGCTGGAACAGATATTAATTGAAGAATTGCTGAAGATTCCTCTGGATGAAGTCAGGAAGCTGTATGATTCCATTCCTAGACGTATTAAAGCTGTATGTGAGGCTAAAGGAGGACCAACTCCATATTAAATAAATTGTTTTTGAATTTAACAAGTGTTTCAATTATTTTGTCCAATCCCTGTATATAAAATTGTGTATTTAAGCAGCAATGTCTCATTTATACATGTTTCATTAAAGACGACAGACAAGGTACTGCGTTTTAAGCTTTTTTTATTTAATTTTTCCTGTGTTCTTGACACAGAGTGAGTAGAATCTGTCCAGCACAAAAACTGTTCGAATATCAACAAAAATTAAATAAAAATTTAAAAAAATTAAATGAAAGTTAAATAAAATTAAATAAAAATTTTAAAAAATTAAATAAAAATTATACAAAAATTAAATAAAAATTAAGTAAAATTAAATAAAATTAAATAAAAATTTTTTTAAAATTTTAAAAAAATTAAATAAAATTAAATAAAAATTAAAAAAAATTAAAACAAATTAAATAAAAATTAAAAAAATAATTAGATAAAAATCCTAATCTGAGTACCTTGTCTGTCGAAACACACACACATATATGTGTGTGTGTGTGTGGTTGTGTGTGCGTCTGTGTCTATGTATAGTGCTGCTCAAAATCTTAATGGCAATCAAAATAAAAGGGACAATATACGTTTTGCTCTCTTCGACTCAAACACTTTTTTGAGTAGAGGTACAAAATGAAAATAAGAAATGGAAAAATGAAAAATTAAACCGTTTTCTATCGTTAAATAGGAAAAATTTGTATATTGGAAAACTAGGCTAAATACTAACTGGTCCAAAAATCATTCATGAAAATTCTCCTAAAAAGAGTAAAACGACTCAGTAGTGAGTTGCACGGTCGTCATTGTGAATAATTTCAAAGATTCATGGCAAAGGCTAAAAAGTTGACAAAATTTGAACGAGGTAGGATTGTCGAGCTGCAAAATCAAGGTCGCTCTCGCTGTTGGACTGGACATAGTAAAACTGCTGTTGCAAAATTCTTAATATACCTTAAGGAATACGGAACGAACATTTCAAGTGGTCGGCCCAAAATAACACGTTCGATCAGGGGGCGAATTTGACGGGTTGTCCAGCAAAACGTTTGCCGATAATCGAACCAGATTAAGTGCTTTACGGACGCTGAATGCAGCTAAAGAACAGTTGGTTGTCATCTCCAAAAAGAAAGTCTTTTAAAACCGCACACCTCTTCAAAGTGCACGTTTCCTCACATACCACGAATATTGTACATAACGGCTTGAAATAGACTATCTCTATGTTAAGGTAATTTTTGTTTTTTTGGTGTAATATATATATATATATATATATATATATATATATATTGTAATGTGTTTGAGTGTGTGTGTGTGTGTACTCGAATAAGTGTTGAAAATTTCTCGGCTCGATGCACCTAAATTCTGAACAAATGAACAAACCATTTTATGAAAAAGAATTATTTTGCGTGTCCCGATAATTTTTAGTACTCCTCACCTCTTATGCAATCAAGTTATTAAAAAAAACGCACCCACTCTGTGCGTTTGTTCACTGTTCCGTCTCGGGCACGTAAAAACACAACAAAAAAAAACCCACAAAAAAACGATTTTTTTTAAATGTCATAAAAATAGAAATATACTTACTGTCAGAAGGTTGCAGCATGGTGGACATAATACAGTCATCACTCCGAGGTCGCCTCTTGGGGTCAACCCCGTCAGACATAATGTCCGACATTATGGTAAAAGGTAGATCCAGTTTGCCGCTTTTTTATGAACAAAATAAAATCCTTTGAGATTTCCGTATCTCTTTGATCAATGTTTTGATCTTTGCAGATTATCCAGTGTCATTAACCTATCGATCTTTGTTAGACGACTTATTGATTTAATCTTTTCGGTATCCAACATCTTTTAAAAGTCGTGTGATTTGTTGCGTCTTTTTGCACAATTCAAGGCAACATCGTCCGACAAAATGAAACACAAACATCGACTTTGGTTGCAATTCAGAGATGGTCATAATGGTGTTCTTTTTTCTAATGGTATGCATGTTTTATTAGATCACTTTTGTTTTTTTAATTATTTTTAGCTGACGTTTATCCTTTTTTGTGAATTGTTTGCTTTTGGGGACAACATTTTAAACCAAGGTAAAGTTAATTCCATTTTTAATATCTTTCATTTTTTTTCAACCAACTATCTATCTATCTATCTATCTATCTATCTATCTATCTATCTATCTATATTTAAACGTTATGAGTAGACACTCCGTTTATTTATAAAACAGGTATGTTTATTTAATTTCGTCTGCCGGACAGAATGTTCGAGAAAACTTATTTAAGAAAAATGTGCAATCTCCGGCAAGATTCGAACATACGTCACTCTTGGTAGAGGCAGCTATCTTTTGACCCGGCACGATTTCATATATATATATATATATATATATATATATATATATATATATATATATATATATATATATATATATGTGTGTGTGTAAACGACAATAGGAAAACTGTAATAGTTGCCGACGCGTTTCGTCCAATGTGAACTTTCTCAAAGCAAAAAACGAAATGAATTTATTTAAACAAGGTAACTAATAACAAAAGCAAAATGTCCTTAGCAACTGGAAGAATGTAAAGAATCCTATTTTCATACTGTTAACTGAAAATTACGTCAATTACTGTCACGTGTGGAAATATTGTTATTATTGATGTGTTGATGGATTCAACTATTTTCTTTAGTACGTTTCTTTGGGAGAGTAGTAATTCTGTTAATAGGTTAATTCTGAGAAATGTTCATATGAATATATATATATATATATATATATATATATATATATATATATATATATATATATATATATATATATGAACTATGGCGATGTCTTTACTAAGCTTATCCTTATTAAATAATATCGGACTCTAAGCTACGTCTCCGCGATTTCCAATGAAGATAACAATATTCCTGGGCAAGGAACTGTTTATAAATGTTCTCACGTGAGAAAAAAGGCATCAATAGAAACTGACAGATTCATTAAAAGAAATTGTAAATAAGTAATTGAAAATATTAGCTTAATGACTGAAGACATTCCGAATTGAACAAATTACATATCGGAGTTTTTTTTTGTTTTTCTTCGTTGAGGGGATTCTATGTCAATCGGTAAAATCCAGATCATGAAATTGAATAAAATTTCCGATGCTTGAAGCGTGCATAAGTGTGAGTAGGTATTGTTGAAGAATGCTTTTTCTGTTCCAGGTTCTTTCGTCTTCGTCTCCAGATTAAAGCTGTCTTTACCGGCCTGTTTATAGTGTGGCCATCTTCCGTTGATAATGCCATCAGTATCTTCATCTCGAAGCGTTTCAGATTCCCGTTATCATCTTTTTTGATCATCCGATGAAAAAGAAGGAAAAAATCAGAATTATTACCATAAAACAATAACAAGTCATGATTTATGTTGAGTCTTGACTCATTGTTGAATCTCGACTAATGCATGGAATAATAATGCAACACAAAATGTACTTAGAACAAGAATGTATTATAACAAGAAAATGTACACAATATTTACATATAGTATTTCTGTATATTTCTGGGAAGACGTTCCTGGAGAATGTGTTGACTAAGTCGCAGTCGGGCAGAGTCTCTAGCTGGATCTCTGTATTCGCTCTCTCTTGTCTTCCGGTACCAACCATTATTTATATAGTCGGTAGTCACCTATGCAGATTAGGTGGATCCTACCACAACAATTTATATATTATATCAAACACAATTTTGAAAACATTTTAAAAATCTATCTCAGTCTGTTCCTAATTCAACTGTCTTTATTTATCTTTGTGTCTCAGACTGTTTGTATCTATCTATCTATATAATTATTTATCTATCTAATTTTCATATCTATCTAATTTTCAAATTTATCTAATTTTCATAACTTATTTTCATATCTATCCATCTATCTAATTTTCATATCTATCATCTATCTAATTTTAATATTTAATTTTCAAATCTATCTAATTCTCATAACTTATTTTCATATCTATCCATCTATCTAATTTTCATATCTATCATCTATCTAATTTTAATATTTAATTTTCAAATCTATCTAATTCTCATAACTTATTTTCATATCTATCCATCTATCGAATTTTCATATCTATCATCTAATTTTAATATTTAATTTTCAAATCTATCTAATCCTCATAACTTATTTTCATATCTATCCATCTATCTAATTTTCATATCTATTATCTATCTAATTTTAATATTTATCTATTTTTACCTAATTTTCTTATTTATCTAATTATCACAATTTCATATCTATCTAATTTTTATATCTATATAATTTTCATATCTATCACATTTTCATATGTATCTAATTTTCCTATGTATGTATTTATGTCTATATCTATGTATGTATGTATGTTTCTATCTATCTATCTATCTATCTATCTATCTATCTATCTTTTTTTTAAAGCGTATCACCCCAAGCAAGGCTGGAGGCCACTATCACGCAAGGGGTTATAGAAGGGTTGTAGGAAGAGCAGATAGGAGTGGTAAAGGAGAGGATGTGGAGAAAGAGAAAGAGAGTGGGTCGATCAAGGCAAGGGGGTTACAGAAGATTTGGAGCGAGAGCAGATAGGAATGAAAGGTGAAAGGATGTGGAGAAGGGAAGTGGATAGACCAAGGCAACTGGAGATGTATCTATCTATCTATCTATCTATCTATCTATCTATCTATCTATCTATCTATCTATCTATCTATCTATCTATCCATCTATCTCATATCTATCTCATTTTCACAGCTCTGTATATTTCTCTGTTTTCCCTGTTTATAACTATGTATGTATTTATGTATCTATACATCTCTCTCTCAATCGATCTGTCTGTTTCTCTCCCTATCTATCTCAGTGTGTTTCTCTCTTTCAATTTATTTCTCTCGAGTCTGTTTCTCCCCATCTCTTTCTGTCTTTGTGTCTCCGACTGTTTACGTCTATCTATATATATACTTATTTATGTATCTCTGTCCCTATCTATCTATCTATCTATCTATCTATCTATCTATCTATCTATCTATCTATCGTTCATATCTATCTATCTATCTATCTATCTATCTATCTATCTATCTATCTATCTATCTATCTATTGTTCATATCTATCTATCTATCTATCTATCTATCTATCTATCTATCTATCTATTGTTCATATCTATCTATCTATCTATCTATCTATCTATCTATCTATCTATCTATCTATCTATCTTTTGTTCATATCTATCTATCTATCTATCTATCTATCTATCTATCTATCTATCTATCTATCTATTGTTCATATCTATCTATCTATCTATCTATCTATTTATCTATCTATCTATCTATCTATCTATCTATCTATCTATTGTTCATATCTATCTATCTATCTATCTATCTATCTATCTATCTATCTATCTTTTGTTCATATCTATCTATCTATCTATCTATCTATCTATCTATCTATCTATCTATCTATCTATCTATCTTTTGTTCATATCTATCTATCTATCTATCTATCTATCTATCTATCTATCTATCTATCTATCTATCTATCTATATAAGGGAGAGATTATACTTGTTCCAACGAGATAAAAGTGTATATTTCAAAAAGAAAAGAGAAGCCGTAAACATTGTTGGTTATAATGTGGACCTTTTTTATATATTATACTTGTCTATTATACTCATCTCTGGTGTATCTCTGATCATAGGATGTAAAAGCTGAGGTTGGAGTGTCATGACATGCTTAATGATCCCGAACGTTTGCGTCTTCTCTTTTCTCTTTGATATATATATATATATATATATATATATATATATATATATATATATATATATATATATATATATATATATATATATATATGTATATATATATATATATATATATATCAAAGAGAAAAGAGAAGACGATATGAAAAGAACTTACAAAAAATATAGAGACAACACTTATCTATATTATTTAATGAAACATGTATGAATATGATTTTTTCATGCTTCTACGGTAGTTTTCATGTTGTTTGCGGTCATTTTCTACTGGCCGGAGTGAGAACCTATAGCTGGCTGCCACGAATAGGCAGGAAGATTCTATTGGCCAGCGTGAGAGCCAACAGCTGACTGACACGAATGTTAACTAGCATGCTAGCATGCAAAAAAATCGATAGCTGCATTCGTCACAAGTGGGAAAAATTTAAATCTGCATGGCACTTTACTCCAATTGGCTCATTCGCTTGCTTAAACTCAACGTTGATTCTGATTCCGCAGAACTGGGGTAGGTGTGAAAAAGTATTTGTTGTTAACATTTTTTTTTCATTCGGTTTTTCCAGTTACGAGTCCTTTTTTTAAAGCTGATCGTTTTGTGTTCATTTTGTTTAGCTCTTTTTTTGTAACAGATTTAATGTTTAGTATAGAGATTAGAAAAAAATCGCGGTGTGAGATAGGCA
Source organism: Acanthosepion esculentum (assembly GCA_964036315.1). Classification (NCBI taxonomy): domain Eukaryota; kingdom Metazoa; phylum Mollusca; class Cephalopoda; order Sepiida; family Sepiidae; genus Acanthosepion; species Acanthosepion esculentum. The sequence continues at coordinate 957,374 of OZ038492.1, read as the reverse complement.
AGAAGTAAGGCATGTAGAAACATCAGCACGGCAAAGGGCACTCCTTTAAAGACAAGGAAAGTCAAAAATATTTTAAGTCAAGTGATAGCGATTTTTGAATCAAGCACGGGCAATGCCGGGCCATCCTGCTAATATATATATATATATATATATATATATATATATATATATATATATATATATATATATATATATACGCGAACTAATTTAAAACCCACTGTTATTCTTAAGATACGCTCGTCTCCCTGTCTTCCCTTACATTTAAGTTACATATTTGCTTTTCTTCTTCACTGTATACATTTACAATACACTTGCATTTCCTTTCTTTCCTTTTCTTCACCCTTCTTTTTTCTTCTTCTTTCTTCTCTATACCCCCTCTCCCTTTCAATTCCACTCAATGCCATGTTTCCTGATCGTCATGCGCCTGTTAATTTATTTTTTTTAAATAATTATATGGCGGTTTTTGTGGATTTTTTTTAAATAAAGCGTTTTGGTGTTCATTTTTAAAAATATCGCCCGAAGAGACCGTCAAGTCGAAACCAAGGTCGTGTGTTTGAATTGATCTCATTTTTAAAGTTAAAAGCACGTGTATTGAGCACTTTTTAATTCTACTGTTTCCTGGTCTGATTCAACTCTAACCATTAACCTTATCTATCTATCTATCTATCTATCTATCTATCTATCTATCTATCTATATATATATATATATATATTGGATGTATTTGGGCAATAAGTTTCTATTATTCTTGATTTCATAATTTTCCTAGACTTTCGACGATCTTTCTTGCTTCCGAGGAGAAACTGTGCATGCTTTATTGAAAAACTTTCCGTATTCTTTAACCCTTTGAGCCCTGACCACAATTTTACCGGTGGTAGAGAAAACATTGACGTAATGCCCAGCCACCAGTTGAACAGTGATAGGGAAAAATGACTTAATGCCCTGTTGAACGATGTATAAACACTTGTGCATCCCATTAGAATGTCTGAAGACCAACGTCTCGAGAGCTAGTCTCTGCGGCTGCTCGGTCTCACGCTGTCCGCTGACCTGAGATGGAACAAATACATCGAGTCAGTTGCATCATCCACCGCAAGGAAAGTTGGTTCCCTGTGCCGAGCCAGGAAATTTTCTCCCCGGAATCGATCCTCCAAATCTATAAATCGACCATTCGCCCTTGCATGGAGTATTGCTGCCATATATGGTCTGGGGCCCCTGCTGTTTGCCTCAGGGTTCTTGTTAAGATCCAGAGACGGATATGCAATGTAATTGGCCCTGATCTGTCATCTCGTCTGCAGCCGCTCTCTCACAGACGCGACGTTACCTCGCTCTGTCTTTTTTACAAATACTTTCACGATAATTGCTATGAATTTAAACGTCCTACGAGGCTGGCATCCCGTTCCCACCCCTTCACCGTTGAAACTGTTAGATGTAGACGTCTCTTCTACTCCAATAGCTTCATGTCTCGCACATCTCGCCTGTGGAACTCCCTTCCTTATTCCTGTTTCCCTGACAAATATAATCTCCATCTATTTAAGTGTAACGTCAATCGACATCTCCAGTTGCTTTGATCTATCCACTTCCCTTCTCCACATCCTTTCACCTTTCATTCCTATCTGCTCTCGCTCCAAATTTTCTGCAACCCCCTTGCCTTGATCGATCCACTATCTTTCTCCTCATCCTCTCCTTTACCACTCCTATCTGCTCTTCCTCCAAACCTTCTGTAACCCCTTGCGTGCTAGTGGCCTCCAGCCTTGCTTGGGGTGATAAGCTTAAAAAAAAAAGATATTTTATCTACTGTGAAGCATTTCATACCAATTATTTGCGAATTTTGACTCAGAAGCTCAAGTAGAAGTTTTAAAATTGCTCGGTAACGCAGGGCTCAAAGGGTTAAGACTCAAAACGCGTCAAGCACCGATAACACAATGGATAACTACAGGAATAGTCCTATCAACATACAAAAAGTTTTCTGATAATGGCTAATGAAAACGGAAAACGTCTAAATGTAAATGTCTCGTTAAAGGAAGTATTTCGTCGAAATTTGTATATAAAATGACAGACAGAATGAGTAGAAAATCTAATTTTGGCTAAAACATCAACTGCTTATTTTGCGTATACGTTAGGTGTGCCTTGCTAATTGAAAACTAACTTTTCCAAGTGAGACATGAAATAATTAAATATATAATATGTCTACGTTCGTCAGCATAATTCGGTCGAATGAACTTAGCTCAGCAGTCGTTATGGGGACAGTTTACAGAAAATGTCAACAAGTAATCACCGAAATTTTTAATGCTTTGAAAGCTGTCACAACTAACCCAGCGGCAATTTGCACAAAAGCACCCGCTTCTAGTCATTGACTTTAAATTTTCCAGTTTTCGCAAGGAAATAAACACTTAATGAGACAGAATAAATTTCACTCAAAATTTTAAGAATAATTCCTACTTGAATATAATTAACCATATGCAAAAAAAAGTAGCGATATCAGTGTTTGGCACACGTATTACAAGGGTCGATGAATGGAACATTCCAGAAGGGAGCAACAGACCTATGCGAAAGGTTACCTTAGCGGTACCTGTGAGTAACTGTGACTCCAACAAGGGCCTCATAGTAGATCCGCCGTACATAAAAACCCCGAGGAAGAATACGCTGTGTCTCTGTTGGAGATAACAGTGGCACAGAAAGAGCTAGAGTGAAACGTATTTAAGTCGTTAATGAGGACTGTCAAGGATCAAATATAAGTGGGTTTTCCTTTATGTATTTGTGAAAATATTAGGGTGTTTTTGTGAATTTCTAGCCCATGAGAGGCTAAAACCAACAATTGATAAAGAAGAGAGTGAAGCGTTATTCGGGGAAATTGGAGGGGATTTTTTTTTCTTTTGTGTGTGTGGAAGGGAGGGAGAGATTAAAAAGAAAGAGAGCATGAACAAAAAGTGGAATCAAGAAAGTGTTAAAAAAGTCAGAGAAAGTCTGTCTGATATGTGTATTAAGTTCCCCAAATTAATGGACTTGTTTTAATATTTTTTTCTAATATATAAGGGGTCCGTGATGGAAGTGAAGGAAGACTACAAGGAGATTGAATGGCTACCAAGAAACCGATTTGAAATATTGGTGTCGGTTTGTTTTACGGCATATCAACCCCAATAGGCTATTTAATGCTGACAAGATTTTTTATTGCTGGTAATATTTTTTCCAAAAATGTATTGCTGGTAACATTTATTTTTTTTCTCCTCAAACATGCATTGCTGGTAATAAGGTATTACTGGTAATAATTTTTCCTCAAAAATTTTGCTTGTATTAAAACCTATTTTTACACTTTCATAGTGTTTTGAGACCAGTTTGTGGGTTAACCATTTGCCCACAGTTGGGACCCTAACAGGTGCTACCACCCCGGTTCAGATTGGATCTGGGAACACCAGCAATTAAGAGGTGGTTTCATGCTCCTCAAAACCTCCTGAAAAGAGGGCTTGCTGTCGGATGAAGTTTATCGTCATACTCAGGACGGATTGGTGTCGGTTAAAAAAAAGAAAAGAAACAGTTAAACAGATCTACACCAGTGTTAGTAGACAAGATTAGAAGAATACACAGACAGTTGATGTACTATACACTCATCACTGCATGCATGCTTACATGTGTGACATGACAGGAAAAAAGATCAATTCTTCTTCGATTTACTCCAAGAAAAGTAAACTAAAAGAAATCCTTATCACGAAATCATCAAATGGACGCAAAGTTAGTTTAACTTTTGTGCACAGTTCCGTTTAAAAAAAAACAAACAAATTTTCTTTCCGAAGGAAATTCAGTGAACTTATTTTTCTTTATTTTATTTCCCGCGCGTTGTTGCAATTGTTCGTTTGGATTATTTGTGAATTTATTTGGGGATTCTTTTGCGTATGCCGTAAAGATTAAATATTGCTGTAATGAACCAGGTCTGAAAAGGGAACAAGAGAAAGAATATCTAAGAATATCTTTTCTTTAAGAAGGGGGCGGATGTAGTGATATTAGTGTCAGCTGATATCTTTTTAAATGGAAACATCTGAAAGATGTTACAAAAAATTGTTTCGGAGAGTTGATTATTATCAGGCGAAGTGAAGGGGAGAGCCCACAAGGACCCTGTCAAACGATCTTGTCACTGAGTGAAGCCAGAATTTGGGGCTCTTCATAATTTATTTAGACAAAGATGACAATACAATAAACGGTACTCTTTATAAGACAGTGGTTAATATCTATCTATCTATGTCTATACATATATATATATATATATATATATATATATATATATATATATATATATATATATGTGTGTGTGTGTGTGTGTCTGTGTGTCTGTGTTAAATTATCTATGTTTTCATGATCTATCTTTTTTCATCATTTATCTCTGTTTTTTATTATCTGTATTTTTTCATTATCTATCTTTTTCATTATCTATCTATCTATCTATCTATCTCTATATCTATCTATCTATCTATCTATCTATCTATCTATCTATCTATATATATATATATATATATATATATATATATATATATATATATCTATGTATATATATATCGATATCTATATCTATCTATATCTATCTATCTATCTATCTATCTATATATATATATATCTATATATATATATATCTATATATCTATATATCTATCTATCTATCTCTATATATATATATATCTAACTATCTATCTATCTCTCTCTATATATATATGTATATATATATATATATATATATATAGCTAGATATCCCAATTATATGTGTAGCGCATAAATGCTGTTGACATATATTTTCATATCTCTTTGTTTAATTCTTACGAATCGTCCAACCTTGTTCTACCTATAGAGTAAATCTGTTAATCAATAGGAAAGTAATTATAACAACAAAAACATATTAAAGATAATGCTTTAGAAATCATAACGATTTTATTTTATTCTCTTTGTGCTTACCGTAGACTAGTCTTGACTGTGTCCAGTTATGACACAAGGGATTATGTGTGAGTTAAGACTGTGCGAGTTTTGTTTTTAGAATTGTATACGTTTAAACTCACGGGCAAAACAAATCATTTTCAGTGACGATCCTTGCAACTCTTTTGAAAGAAGGGCCTATATTGTAAAAGTCCTAATGTAATGTAATTTCAAAACATACGCTCTCAATGAGTTATTATCCATGGTCCATGCACCTATGAACAGTAATAGGTATGTCCCAATCCTCATAAATACCTTGGACACTATTGTAAGTGGGGTAATATGCTGTCTAAGTAGTCCATCACGAAGGTGTGGTTTACCTAATTCACGTCGCTGGCGAGTATTGTATTTTGTTGAGGTTATAAAAATTACCATTGCATTTAAAACCTCCGTTTTGGTTATTACTCATTCAGTAACCGTTCCTAGGTTACAACACACACACATATTTAAAAACTAAACCATTATTATTTAGACACACACACACACACTGTTATATACCGTACCTATGAACACTAATGGGTATGTCCCAATCCTAATAAATACATGCACACTATTGTAAGTAGGGATAATATACTGTCTAAGTAGTCCACCACTAGCAGTGGTTTACCTATTTCACACCGCTGGCGAGTATTGTATTTTGTTGATGTTATAAAGATTACGATTTCATTTCCAACCTCTGTTTTGGTTATTCCTCAGTCAGTAATCCTTTCTAGATTACAACATATAATCTAAACAAATATATTAGAAACGCTTGGACACAAAGATTTATTTACACTGCAAAAAAACTTGCTTTATGTTGGAAGATATCCTGGAACATTTAATGGGAACAAAATGCTTGCATACATTTAGAAAAGGACATGATAAAATACACAAAAATAGAAAGCTGATTAAGGCAAGGAAGCATCTACTCATTGAATTTATTTAACCTATTCAACGAACAAATGTCTACGAAGACTAGAAATCCTACCAGGATTTATTATTCTTGGCAACAAAAGCTCAGTCGATGTTGACGACGTACACAGAAAGAAAACCGCCGTTATTCTAAGACAAGTTATTAAAGGAAATCGGGAACATAGGACTAACTATCGGTTGTAAGAGAGAATGTGTGGGCGTTACCAAGAGGGACAAGATGCGATCTGGGTACTGGAGAATCAAGAAAGTACATGAAGTTGTGAAGTCTTTTAACGGATGATGGAAAGCAAACACAGAAATCCGAAGGGGACTATGAATCGCGAGAGATGCCTTCCAAAAACTAAACAAACTATTAAGAAAGAAGAAAATTTCGTCAGAAACAAAGAAAAGAGTACGAAATTGCTATGTAATTCTAATCCTCAGTGTATTTTTTAAAAATAATTTTCTCAGAAATGAAGACGTAACAGAGATGCTGAAATACCATAGATTGAACATGTGAGGAACAAGGAAGTTTTAAGGACATTAATACATAGAATCAGAAAGAGGAAGTTGAAATTTCTGGAACACGTAAAAAGAAAAGAGAGCTTTGAGAATTTGATGCACACAGGACATAGTGAAGCCAGCTGTGGCAGAGGGAATTAATGAGTTATTTATCTAACGAGATGAATATCCGAAAGGTTTACTGTATATGAATGAAAATGAACAGGAAACGCTCTGATAAGAATCTGGATAAAATAGTAAGATGCGAAATAAAAAAAAATATGCAAACTCTAAAAAAAATGAATTATAAAAAAAGAGAGAAAAAGTAAAAACGGAAAAAAGATAAAATATTTCTTCCTTTTTTACTTTTCTTGTAACTAACTCCTTTGCATCTCAGAGCGTTTCGACCAGCCTCGCCTAAGACTTCTTCAGATGAAAAAACATAGGCACAACATGGGTTCGGAGTATTGGTGTTATATATCCACGAGCTTCAATTTGGTTTGACAAACATCTATATGGTGGAGATGAAGGTTGTTTTGTGTCTCCCTTCCAGATAAGGAACATCAGCCTTGAAAATCAGCATTCAAATTTTTTATCTTATTTAAAATATCAACTATATGTATCCAGTGGGAGAAACAGAACTGCCTAAATGAAGAAGCAAGTATGTGCATTATCGGTCCGAATATGACTCGCCTTGCATCCAATTAGTTGAAGAGAAACATCACTGTCTCCTGGCAAAACTAAATTAACAATATACTTAAACTATAAATACCTGGACATCTCAGCTGGAGGTAATAATCAACTGATAATAATCAACTGAGTGCCTTGTACATGTGTTTTTTCCAAACAGTTTTATACTATAATGTCCACAATACAAGGCACGAGAGCCTTTAAAGGTAGAGTGCTACCGTCAAAAATGACTGCTGAATGAGGTGTGTGATATGAATGAAAGAGGTGGTAGTAGAAAGTGGGGATAATAAGGATAGATAACGGTTAGCCCATGAATTGAAGAGGCTAAGATTCTAGTGTTAGAGGGTTGCTGTTAAAATGGTTATGATGAATGAGGTGTGTATTATGAATGAAAGAGGTGGTAGTAGGTAGTGAAGACTATGAGGATAAGAGGGATATATAACGGTTGACCCGTCACTTAAAAAAGGTTCAGATTGTAGTGTTAAGGAAAGGACTCTCGCGGCTTTCTGCTTCTAAGTGGCAGTTCTTGAGAAAAAGCAGATTAAGAGGAACCTTCTTGCTATATAAATCACATCTACATCATGATAACTATTAAAATATGATATATGTTATTCTGCTTACACAATTGAGTACATGGTAGATGACGCGAAGTTTGTGTTCATATAGAGTTTTGTGTGGACATAATTACTAGAGGCGGTGATATGTGTTTTTTATATTGTAGTTTTGTTAAAGTAATTACTTTGGAATACAGTTTGATTTCTATAAGAGATTATAGGATATTGTATGTACTGATGTCATGAAAGAGTTCTTTCATGTTGATTAATGTATTGTTTGTAATTATACTGTTTCGACAGTAAAAGGGTGTGACCGAAATGCCAACCTAGCAGCCCGCTTAAATTCATGCACCAGGGAAAATAGCTCATCAGATCAGATGCCCTTAAAATATTGGGAAGTCACAGACTGGGTATAGTGGGATTGAGGAAATGATGAAAAATAAGAACGGGTATCAAGGCAACAGAAGATGTCGATTGATATTACATTTAAATTTTTGAAGATTATAAGTAATACGAAGGGAGCTCCACTGTCGTGAAGTACAAGAGAAGAAGCTGTTTGAGTAGAAGAGGTGGTTACATTGAACTGTTTCGATAGTAAAACAGTGGGACTGAGATGCCAACCTAGTAGCACGCTTAAATTCATGCAGTCAGAGGACCAGTGAAAATATCTCATCAGAGCAGATGCCATTAAAATATTGATAGAAAAGAGTGAAGCCACATTACATCGGTGAGAAAGTGACTGGAGTCGAGATCTCAAGTCAGGACTGATCACATTAAGACCGATTATATAAGCAAGTAAATTAATGTGAAGAAAGGCAAGACACTGCAGATTTTATGGATTCTTCTAAAATTTGGATTCAATCGTTTTCTCCAGATATCGAGTAAGTGTTGAAAAAGAAACAAACGATTAGTAACAGTTGCTCTCATTCCGTTTTCTAGGCTTTAAAGATGTCGGCCATCAGTTAATTTTCTCGGAACTCTCCCTCTCTTTCTCTCTGCCCTCTGTACTAGTGTTGCCGTGTTTCTCCCGTGATGTGTGCAGTCTGTGGCAATGCCTCTTCATTCTGAGGGTACACGGTTGACAGTTAGGAGCCCTAACTTTTGCGTAGCGTCTTGAGCGGCCGCTGTGATCAACAGTTGAATAATACCGGAGTGTCTGTAGTGCCATGTCGCCCATGGATAGGTGTCCCTGCATTCACCTCCGGTGGGCAACCCTGAGGCCACGTTATGTTGCAGGCTGCTCAAACTTCTCTCCGCCCACATCACGGTCGATAACCGTCTGTTTCTTTTACTTCAGGCCTTCTCATTTTTGCTACCGTGTTACACATCATAACTAACGATGATCCAAAAAGAAAAACCTAAACCAGCCCTTAAAAAAATGACCTAAACCCTTTAACATTTCTTTTTCTAACATCCGGGGCATTAGAACCAATTTCTGCAGTGTGGAATCTTTCCCCATTGCGAACTGCCCGGATATACTGGCTCTCTCGGTTCCCAGCTACCTCCCTCTCATTAGAAAAACTCTCAAACCCACATGCATGACCTTGGTGTTTACGTCAAGGACCATCCCCCGCTGGCTAAAGAGCTGTCTCTTGAATTTCCAGACCATTCGTACATGTGTCTCCGGCTATCTCTTCTCCATGCTCTAAGCTACGGATTCTTCCTTTATCGCTCTCCATCCTCCCAAGACTGTGGTGTAATTGAATGCATTTCTGACAGCATTGTCAAGGCTCTCTCCCTCCATCCGTTTGCTCACATATTCGTGTTTGGTGATTTTAACGCCCATCATACCAAGTGGCTTAAAAACTCTGCTACTGAACTTTCAGTCATACAAACCCTTAATTTTTCAATTTCTCAATCCCTCATGCAAATAGTTGACTGCCCCACACGTTTTCCCTACAACCTGGACGGTAAGGCTTCTTTTCTCGATCTATATTTTACCTCCATCCCGAATCTTGTAGCGCCACGCAACTCTGCCCTCTTGGAAACTCCGATCATGCTGTACTGTCTGTCAACATCTCCTTCAACTCCACACCTGCAAAGAACCTCCTACCACTAGAACATCGTTCTGCTATCAACGAGCAGACTGGGACTCGTTCCGGGATTTCATTCGCGACGTCCCTTGAGATGTTGTCCTCTCGCTCCCTGTTCAAGAATGTGCTTCCGAGGTCTCCTCCTAGGTTAAAGCTGGAATCGAGGCTTTTATCCCCTCGAGGAAATATAAGGTCAAATCGCGCTCCTCCCCTTGGTTCTCCGCTGTTTGCTCAGCTGCCATTGCCCATAGGAATCACTTCTACCTATATCGTAGCGATATGTTTTATTGAAATAGACGTCTCTTTGTCTCTGCCCCTAACGAGAGTAAGCGTGTCCTCAATGAAGGAAAGTCACTATTTGCTGCTCGAATGAAAGAACGTATTGCCTCTCGCAAATTCGGCTCCAAGGATTATTGGCGTCATTGCAAGAGCGTACTTAACAATAGCAAACCCTCTATACCTCCTTTGTTCAACCAGTTTGAGGTTCTGACCTCTTCTGCCGACAAGGCTGAATGCATTGCTCGAAAATTCTCATTTAATTCAACGCTCGACTCTTCCGGTGTAGCCACACCCGATTTCCCTCTTAGATCTGAGGCTCTATTGAGTGAGTTGCACATCGGTATTGGGTATTATCTCTAAATTAGACCCCCACAAGGCTAGTGGCGGAGACGGGATACCAGCAATTGTCCTGAAAAAATGTGCGCCTGAACTAGCCCCTGCCTTCTCCAAATTATATAACTACTTCCTAAATGAATCTTGTTTTCCAGCCTGTTGGAAGTCCTCATCCATTGTTCCTGTCTTTAAGAACTCTGGAGACCATTCTGACCCTTCTAATTACCATCTTATCAGTCTCCTACCACTCTTCGGCAGTCTTAGAAGTTTTAATCAACGCCGAAGTGGTTATGCACCTTACATCTCATGATTTGCTTTCCGACAAGCAATATGGTTTCCGCTTTGCCCGTTCTATAGCTGATATGCTTACGGCCATAACTGAAATTGTTTACCAAGCACTTCATAATAACGGAGAAGCTTGTGCCCTGGCTCTAGATATCTCCAAAGCGTTTGATAGGTTTTTGCATGCCGGCCTTCTTCGCAAACTTCAGGGTTATAGAATTTCAGGTCGATCGTTCATCATTCCTGTCAAACCGCGAATTCTCCTCCAGCTCCTATCCCACGAAGGTAGGTGTTCCCCAGGGCTCTATCCTAGACCCTACTCTGTTCTTTACCTTCATTAACGATCTTCCTGATGTCATAGTTTCCAAGTACGCATCTATGCGGACGACATTACAATTTACTCCTTCCTCAAAAAACAAATCTAGTGTCGCTACCAAAACTTACCTGGCCGTTTGTTTCGAAAAGGATTTCCAGTCGGTTGTGGACTGGGGCAGGAATTGGTTGGTTAACTTTAATGCTTCAAAAACAAAACTGCTGTCTATTACTCATCACAGAGAACCATCCCTGCTTCCCATTAGAATGTCTGACGCTCAACTCCACGAGAGCACCCCTTTGCGCCTGCTCGGTCTCACATTGTCTGCTGACCTGAGATGGAACAAATACATTGAGTCAATAGCTTTGTCCACTGCAAGGAAAATTGGCTCCTTGTGCCACGCCAGGAAATTTTTCTCGCCGGAGTCAATCCTTCAAATCTACAAATCAACCATTCGCCCTTGCATGGAGTATTGCGGCCATATATGGTCTGGAGCCCCTTCTGTTTGTCTCAAGGTTCTTGATAAAATCCAGAGACAGATATGCAATGTAATTGGCCTTGATCTGGCATCTCGTCTGCAGTCGCTCTCTCACAGACGTGCCGTTCCCTCCCTCCGTCTTTTTTTACAAATTCTTTCATGTTAACTGCTCCGATGAGCTGTTTTCGCTGGTTCCCAGACTTCATGAGTTTAAGCGTTCAACTAGGCTGGCATCTCGCTCTCACCCGTTCACTGTCGAAACTGTTAAATTTAGCCGTCTCTTCTACTCCAATAGCTTCATATCTCGCACCTCTCGCCTGTGGAACTCCCTCACTATTTCTTGTTTTCCTGATAGCTATAATCTCCAACTATTCAAATGTAATGTCAATCGACGTCTCCAGATGCCCTGATCTAGCCCCTAACTTTCTCTTCATCCTCTTCTCTATCACTCCTATTTGCTCTCATTCCAACTCTCTGTAACCCCCTGCGTGATAGTGGTTTCCCGCCTTGCTTAGGGTGAAATGCTTAAAAAAAAATATTTGCCTTTGTCTTAATTGTCCGTTACTTCTCGACTTAGCTATTGATTTGATTTGTTTGTTTAACGGCATATCGACTACTTTATGGGTCATTTCATACCGGAATTTAATTTTCTTGGGAGCTTTGAACTAATAAAATTATGATTTATGTTGTTCTGCTTCCACAATTGAATACATGGTAGATGATACTCAGCATTAGTGGATATATATGTTTGTGTGGATATGATTACTGGAGGCAATGAGTAAAGTTTTATAATGATAAACAATAGACTAGACAACTCCGATGAACAGAGATTTGATATAATTCGTTTGTTTATCGGCATATCAACTCCTTCATGGGTCATTTAATATCGAAATTTAACTTTCTTGGGAGCTTTCAAGTAATAAAAATACGATATGTTATTCTGATTTCACAGTTGAATACATGATAGATGATACTCAGCTTTTAAACATATACATGTTTGTGTGGAGATAATTACTAGAGGCGGTTATATGTGCATTTTATATTGTAGTTTTGTTGAAGTTATATTTTTGAATACAGTTTTATTTCTTATAAATAAAAGAAATTATAGGATATTACATGGATTGATGTCATGAAAAACCTCTTTCGTGTTAGTTGTTTGGTTGATTTCGTTTCGCGACATATCAACATCCCTGTGGATTCTTTTATGTCGAAATCTAAATTAATTGCTTTCCATTACAGATAAAATGTATTGTTCGTCATTTTACTATAAATATTTATTGTTGGTAAAGTCTAGGGTCAACCGATATGTTTCTTATCTCTTCATCTTCCTTTCATGGCTTCTGTGTGGGACAGAGTTCCGAGAGGATGCTTAGGTGATCATTACAATCTTAACCTATTCAAGTATAAGGTCTACTTTTATCTATCATACCTATCCTCATAATCTGCGCTTACTTCTTCCCCTCCTATCCATACAACAACCCCATTCAATAACCATCTACATTGAGTGGCTTTTGGGTCTTGTATTAGGATAACATTTATAAAAAATAATTAACCTTCAAACGGCTGCAAAAGGTTACACAAACGTGTATACCATACCGGTAAAAGACGAGAAATTTTACCCCCCCCCCATCACTATGATCTTAACTTCTCCAGGTCTAGGGTCAACCATTACCTATCCGACATATTCATATGATCTCAAACTGATCCAGTTATTTTTTTATACATATTAATTGGGGGTGTTGATGTTTCGCTGCCTCATCGCTTCCCCAGAACAACTACCTTATGGAACAAACTCCCGAGATGATGCTTTCCCGATCATTAAAATCTAGAGTCACCTGTTGTCTATACTACATATTTTTATAGTCTACACTTATTTCCTTCTCTTACGTCGATTCAACAATTACACTCATTTACTTGAGTGGCTCTTGGTCCTTGTTTTATAGAAATTCTTTAGCAAAACAAAAAAGCATCCCATCAAAATTGGTATCAAACTATTAACTGATTTGCAATAATCAATCAATAGCCATGATACCACAGCGAGACGCCCCTGATTTTATTCACTAATCTTATATTACTGAGACAGAACGACACAAGTCTTCGAGTTACGAATTAGAGACGCCAGCATCAAGTAAATAAAGAAGTTTACCTATCTGGGAAATATCCTACAGCTGAAGGAACACGTGACACATAAAATCCGAAGGCGAACTGGATTAGCGAAAGCTGAACAAAGAAGGAGTTTGGTTTGGTTTGTTTTACGGCATATTAACATCAATGGGTTATTTACTGGCGACAAGATTTTTATTGCTGGTAATATTTTTGTTTCAAAAAGTATTGCTGGTAATATTTTTTCCCAAAATTGTATTGCTGGTAATATTTTTGTTTCAAAAAGTACTGCTGGTAATATTTTTTCCCAAAATTGTATTGCTGGTAATAATGTATTGCTGATAATTTTATATTAAAAAAATCATGGCTGGTAATAATTTTTTTACAAAAATGTATTGCTGATAATACATCCTATTTTTACATGTTTTGACCCCAGTTTGGGGGTTAACTATCTGCCCATAGCTGGGACCCTAACAAGTGCTACCGTCCCGGGTCAGGATGGACCTGGGCGCACCAGCAATTAAAAGGTGGTTCCACGTTCGTCAAAATCTGCTGATTAGAGGCCTTGCTGCCGGATGTAGTTTATCGTCTTACCTTATCGTCTTCGTAAAACGCGAAGGGGATTAAGATTAACATACACGGGACATGTGAACAAAGAGGAAGTATTAAGGAAAATTCCTTGAACATAAAAACAGAAAGGGAGTTGGAATTTCTGGGACGCGTAATGAGGAAAGAGGGCTTGGAGAACTAGATACTCACATATTGAAGACAAGAAAGCGGGAAACATTAAGTAACCAACCTGGCGAGTTTGTGTAAATGGATGGGGGAATACAACTATGAATGATAGTAAAAAGAGAAATATTGCTAAGAGCTACAAAGTATAGGGATTTATGAAGAGCCATAATGCCTACGTCCTGAAGGGACTCGTCACTCGTAACTAAGAAAGTTATGATACTTCGCTGCCTCATCGCTTCCCCAGAACAGCTAATTAATAATTAATTAACCTAGCTGTGAGAGAATTAGAAGTCCTACCAGGATTTATTGTTGGCTGCCACAGCCTTAACAACAAAAGATATGCAGATGACACGATGTTGATAGTAGATACGGAAAGGAAACTGCAAGAACTTCTATAGTAGGTAGTAAAGGAAAGCGAGATGGAAGGACTATCAACTACAAGAAGTCAGAATGCATGGTTTTTAGCAAAAAAAAAAAAAATTGAAAAAGAAGCCTAATATGTAACATTTTTATTTTGAGAAAATAGAAAGAAATATGTTTTTAATTTAACCAGACAACCCTGGGAGACCGGGAAAACAAGGTTCGAGATACGGGCTGAGAACACACGCGGAGAGCCGCTAACCCGACGAGTCGTATGCGTTCCCCTTGAAGTTCTTCCTCCAGCTGCCTATTAGAATCGATGTTGTCATGTGTGTCCCTCTCCTCTAATGAAACGAGTAAGAAAACGAAACCGTCTTTTCGTTGATAACATCTATGCAGTAGCGTTGGGTTGCAGTGACGACACGGAACGCAACGCAAAATATCCATTCCTTCACCATCGTTATGTAAGTTACTCACTGTTTCTTCCATGCTTCTCTTGTCTTCAGTATGCGCCGCTAATGTTAAATTCTCTAGGCATTCTTTCCTCATTATATGGCCCTAAAGTTACAGCTTCTCTTTCTGGTTCTAAGTATCAGTCTTCTTGTTCCTATTTCTCTTAAAACTTCATCGTTGCTCACATGTACTTTCCATGGTATTCCCAGCATTCATCGACAGATGTCCGTCTCTGTCCCTTCAAGCCTCCCCAACATTGAGATTACTGCCCAGAATTCAGAGCCTGCATACGAGATTAGACATTCCATAGCAATTGAGAATTCTTTTTTTTTCTTTCTAAGGACAGTTTTCTATGGCTTACTACTGTGTTTAGTTTCTTAATGTCATCTTTCGTTTTTCCAATGTCTTCGGATTTCTGCGTGACGTTCTCGCGCGTATTTTATAACAATATAAACTTAAAATTCTGTATCAGCTTGACTTTACGTCCCCAGCTTACATCTTGAATTTCATCTTTGACCCATAACCACGAATTCTATCGTCTTTCAGTCTTTGTTTTCTTTTGCTATCTTAAGTGTTCTTTTTTCCTTCTGGCTCTGTCGTCAAGTGTCAGCAACATCTTATGTTACTAAGATTATGTCTGCCAGTAATAAATCTTAGTAGGTTTTCTTGGTCTCTCAGGGTTATCTGGTTAAATTAAAAGCATACTTCTTTCTTTGTGCGTTCAAGTATCAAGCATACAGTTCTAATCTCTTGGTCAGACAGAGACAAATTAGGTTTTTTTTCGGGTATTGGCACGGTTTCTCGCTTTACTTAAGAACAGTTACGTTTTCTTATGCTTAATCTGAAGGTCATCGAGGATTAGTGAACGGTTATGGGCGAGCAAGGAAGAAGGAAGCAAGCAAGAAAGTAGCAGATCAATATCAGAATAAACACTCTGATCATATTTAAACGAACTGAAACTTCGGTTGGATGATCGATAATTAGTGATATCGATAAAATAATCAGAGTCGTCTGACCAAATTAAACCTGAGTACTCGTTAATTGGTTTGACATCAAGCAGCTTTGGCTAGGCCCATCCGGAAAATGTTGAAAAATAAGTGGATGGCAGGACAAGGAATGAGGTAGGGAAGAGAGAATGAGAGAGAGGGGGGGAAGAGAGAGAGAGAAGAGAGAGAGAGAAGAGAGAGAGAGAAGAGAGAGAGAGGGAATAGAGAGAGAGAGAGAGAGAGAGGGAAGAGAGAGAGAGAGAGAGTAAGTAGACAATCATTGCCTGAAACAACAAATGATAGGTCATAAAGAGTTATGACGTCCCACGTCCTATAGGGCGAATTTACTCCCAGACAATGAAGAGATTTGAAACAAAAGAGACGTGGTTCTATCGATAACTGCTGACAAAATCATGGACAAGCCATGCTAGGAATGACGAAGTTGTGAGAAGAGAAACTGCAAGGAACGTCGTACTCACAGCTGGAAAGAGGACTCGGAGAATTTAATACTCACGGGGAATATTAAACGTAAGCGGGAGCTGAGTAACCTAATTAACGATTTTACGTGAATGGAAGACAAATTAAGAACACGGAGAATGGTCAAATGTTATTTAGAGCAACAAAGGATAGTACGTTGTGCAGAGGTATGGTTACACGCATCCTGGCATTTTTTAATCAATTCGCCCTAGCAAGACGTTAATGCCACAAAAACGCAAGAGGCTATTGGAAGTGAAAGAGAAACAACATGCTTTAGAAGGAACCGTTAACCGAAGACTAAACAAGAAAAAGGGATAAACCACTACTCCTGTTCAAAGACCGGATGATTCCTCAAAGATTTCTCTGTTCTCAGACAGAATCATAATCCAAATTTTGATACGTTTTTTTATAAAAAGATTCATCTTGGTTTAAAGCTACTGATTACTTTTATTTCAATAATAATAATAAAAAGATATTATAATACATTTTTTTATCAATTCATCCCAAGCAAGGTAATAATGCCACTAAAACGTAATGGCAGGGAAAGAGAAATAGAAGACTTTAGAAGGAATCGGAAACCCAATCCTAAACAGGAAACAAGGGTTTAAATCTCTATTTTTATTCAAAAGACCTGCGTGGCGTGTGAAGCGGACGATAGGCGAACTTATCTAATTTAACTGTGGAAAGATAAATAAAATCTCAGAGTTGAGGCGGAGACGTTTGAAGTATAGATATGAAATAGACTTTTGAAGGAACCGGAAGCACAATCCTAGACAGGAAACGAAGCATAAACCCCTACGCCTGTTTAAAAACCGGGGACGCGTATGAACCGGTCGATAGGCGAACTTATCTACTCATATTGATGAAAAAGAAATAAATAAATAGTGAATAAAATTACGGAATTTCGGCGGTGGGGTTAAAAGTATAGATTTCAAAATTGACTTTAGAAGGTACCGGAAACCTATTCCTAAACGGGAAACAAGGGATAAACTTTGATTCTGACGTAATAGGTGAACTCCAGTTAATAGGCGAAGCTATCTCCTCATTTTGAGGAAAAAAAATAAATACAATTTCTGAGTTTAAACGGAGACATTACAAGGATAGATTTGAAATAGACTTTAGAATGTACTGAAGACCGGATCCTAAACAGGAAACAAGGGATAAACCTCGACTCCTGTTCAAAAGACAGTGGAGTAGTGTGAACTGGGCGATAGGCGAACCTAGCTACTAAAAGAAGACAGAATGAATCGATACAAAATCGGCAACAGTTTGAGCGCTCTCATTAAATAATGGTCACTTTCATTCATTTAAATTTCCAATATATGACATGAGAAGGCATTTTTGTGAGAGCAGTTGAGTACCTA
Organism: Acanthosepion esculentum; assembly: GCA_964036315.1. Classification (NCBI taxonomy): domain Eukaryota; kingdom Metazoa; phylum Mollusca; class Cephalopoda; order Sepiida; family Sepiidae; genus Acanthosepion; species Acanthosepion esculentum. The sequence continues at coordinate 939,591 of OZ038492.1, read as the reverse complement.
TCGCTAAAACCTTCTCCGTCGATGGTATGGTATGATATTTTTGAAAGATTGAGAAAAGAGCTACTTCTCGTACGTGAAGAAATAAAAAATAAAATAAAAAGGTTTATTTATTTAAAGGATGTGCCTGTTGTGGAATGGGTAGCGGCTGGAAACACGAAATCGATGAACCAATTTCAAATTCTTATTCGTTATAATAACTTTTGCACACATACCCTTTGGTAAGGTATGGATCTATGTCGTCTTTCCGCAGATATTACTTCAGTTACCCTTTAGCCGTGATTGGCAACCAGTCTAAGAAAAAGACATCTTTGAATTCAAAACTGTATGTAGACCTGTCGAAGGAAATAAATTCATACTGATCTCGACTACGGTTGATGAGGTAGGTATTTATTCAATACACTATTCAAAAACTCACCAACTTTGTTCCAAAAACAGGTCAATTGCTAAACTTTACTCAGTCTATTCCACAATAGGCGTGCACGTAGATTAGTAGTTATTTGTATGGAAAATAGGGTAGGTAGGCAGAATTCAAATCCCGGCCGAAGTTGCAGCATTCACTTTCACGCAATTACCCCTGAGAAATGTATGATTCTCTCTTCTCCACCAGCTATGGGTTAAATAGCAGAGTAGACAAAGTTCTATAGCCTTGGTTCCCAAGTAGTCTAGTGAAAGGGAAATATTCTTGCGACGACGCTAGGACCACATTTACTGGCACCTATCGTTCAAGTGGACCATTTCAATGATGTGGAGGGGGTCCTAATGCATGGGTATCCGGCTTACCCCCATGTCTACCTAACCAGGTCTTGTGCATGGGATAGACCGGAAGTGTAAGAAGCCACAAACTGAACCTGAATATGACCAAGTCCACAATTCAGTGAATGACAGATGCACAAATAACAAATCTACCACAATGCTACAAATGTGGAGTCTTTCAGTAAGAGTCGGACTAAAGGTAACATAAGAGCTGATAGACTAGCTCACTAATAATTACGCCACGGTGGGGTCAGAATTGTTTAATTTACTCTTTGCGTCTTGGCAACGTAGTGTGTCAAATGATTTTGATCTTATTCAATTCATTCCGAATTTGCTAAACGAAGGAATACATTCACTTTTATTGCCGTCATATGTCATCGTAACCTTTCTAAAATATAGCTCAACTGTGATTTCAGTTAAAAAAAAAAATTATTAGCACACGTAAAAAGGAGGTAAATATGAAAATCCCAAAAATCCAAACCAAGTTTTTTCTTAAATTGTTCAGGAAAACCAAAAAAAAAAAAAAAATCCATGAGGAAGCCATCGTTTGAAACAATAATAAACTTGACAATGTCACATCAGGGTATCTTTACAGAACAGCCAATGAGAATCTAATAGTTCGTATATGTTTAGAAAGGTAGACAAAACTAATTCAAATAGACTGATGACTAATATTTAACCGATAAAATCTGTCTATATAAATTTTTTAAATATTTTTCTAATTTCTGAATGAGCTGTTATATATCGGGAATTAAATTAGGAATAAACTGTTCAAAATTAATGATTTTATTGTTTTGTTCGAGAGCGTCCGATTTTTCAACTTTTTGTTTGAAATAATATAAAAAAAAAAAACAATGCCCGAATAAAAATCCTTAAAAAAAATCACTGTTTAAATTTTGGGTACGAAACAGAAGCTAGTAGATATAGATCTGTAGAAACCTCAACCAGAAAAAGTATTTCTTTAAATTTCAACATCACCCTGTCTAGTTTCGCCTTCGTGGCCGAGAACATAAACGTATACTTTAGCCTAAAATATGGTTTACCTGATGGTGAAAAAGGGATGCGGGGTCGATTCCTGTCCGAAGTAAAAAATCCTTTTTTTTAGTAGGATTTCTCAGTTTAAGCCGGTTGGTATTAATTTCAATATTTAATAAATAAAAAAAACAAAAAAAAATAATAAACAAACAAATAAAAAACAACAATAAACAAAACACGGAAAGCATCTGTAGACGGGTATACGCCCCCACCCCCAAAAATAACGTTTATCGCAATCAGAAATAGACTATAAGCCAAATTTTTAGGGCCACTTCAGCATTTTGAAAGAAGCCACTAAATATTCAAAGATTCGGGCCTTTTTAAAAAATGATTTACTAGATGACCGGGTCTGAAGGACTTCCTCGTTTCACGGTGGGTTTTATCCTATGTTGAATAAACAGAGCGTGGCTGAGCACACATATCACTGTCGCCACTGCATGGACGTGTCCGCACTAGTTGTTTCATATCGATGAATGTCAATGGATGCTATTTATTCTGCATGATGGAGTTCAGTGACACACCAGTGACAAAGAAAACAAAAGAAATTGTAGTTCACTGACACAAATTTGAAACTACCCGACAACTAATGGCGTCGAGAGCCAACAAAATCTTATATATAAAGTACGGTGTTTGTGCATGTGTGTGTCTAAGCAACTCTTCCGTTCTCACTGGTCCGATTTCAATGATTCATTGCTCATTCAAAAGCCCTAGAAAAGTTAGGCGCAGAAAACGATTATCGTTCAGCTCAGATTCAGAGTAGCCAGATTATGCGAAGTTAAAAAATATATTAGTATATTATACTAGCCATTGTCGTTGCCTTCATGGTTCAAGGGGAGTAACTCTTATTTTCCTATTGCATTATAAACTAGCTTAAAAGCCGCCCTATCGGGTGGCATTTAAGCTAGCTCCTGTAAATGACACTTGGATTTGTTATCATTTAATGATAATTCTTCTGATGCAACGTAAAGAAGATTTGATGTACGTAGATCCTTATTTCAGTACAAACAATTATTTTTATATCATGGGTGACAGAAGAGGGGACAATTTATAAGATAAACTTAATATAGTGTAAAGATGGGAAAATAGAAATTAGAATTAATTATACATTCAACATTTGAAGAGTTAGAGAAATACAATAGATAATTAATAAAAACCTATATTATGGAATCTATATAAGTAAATGCGAAATTCGAGCTCCATTCTCCCAGGAATTCTGAGATTAAAAAACCACAGCACTACTTTATAGTAATTTACACCCAGTATTTATCTTGCCTCCACTCCCCAGGATAAGAAGGAATACAAAGTCTATTTTTAGATGGAGAACAGAACGCGTACACCCATGACAGGAACAAAAATTCCACTCAGCCCCCGCAACCGTCGGTTGAGCTGGCTTCGGTGCGAGCACCGATCCCTTTAGGAATTTAGGAATATTGTCTTATATATAGCAGAAAAGTGTTTAAAATTTGCATTTTACTAGACCTACAACAAGTTGGCATCTATTTGTAAAAACTTTCCTTAATTATAACAAGCCAATTTATTAATAAAATATTCATTTAAAATTTTTGTTTCAGATATTACAAATAGTGAATCTATTTTAATTAGTGAAGCGATAGCGAGCGGGCGAAGCCTGCTAGTACAATATATGACTTTACATTTGAAGTGATACTCGGATATATATATATATATATATATATATATATATATATATATATATATATATATATATATATATATATATATATATTCTTGCTATATTTACGTGTTATATATATATATATATATATATATATATATATATATACAAATATATATACATATATTCATATTCTTGTTATATTTACGCGTTATATATATATTCTTGTTATATTTACGTGTTATATATATATATGAATATATATATATATATACATATATTCATATTCTTGTTATATTTACGCGTGATATATATATATACATATATACATATATTCATATTCTTGTTATATTTACGCGTTATATATATATATATATATATTCTTGTTATATTTACGTGTTATATATATATATATATATATATATATATATATATATACATATATCCATATTCTTGTTATAAAGACACACGTTATATATATATATATATATACATATATTCATATTCTTGTTATATTATTATACACACACACACACACACACACACACACACACACACACACACACATATATATATATATATACATATGTAACTGGTAAATATAACAAGGATATAGAGTGAGGGCAAGAAATATTTGTACACATAAACATTTTTAACTTAATGTATTTACAACTATTAAATAAACATATTTTTCATATAATGAACTTTTCTCAGATATATAATAACTAAATATACACAGAAAACAGAAAAAATGATATAATAGAATTAAATCCCATTTATTCATTTTAATGGTCGGAAAAAGTATTCGTTCAATGCAAATTTCAGATTTTAAAACTCTTAAATTGCTTCAATACTCTAGATTATTCACGTGGAATATTCTAGAATGTCCCAACAATGTTATCAGTAGTTATTTTTAGCCAAATAATCACATCCAGCTGTTCGTTTTTGAACAGTTGTAATTTTATTCTAGAGTTTTAGTAATTTTTGTCCTCCTGTGTGATCTTTTTGAATATTTGATATTTAGCCCGACACCTTTATCCACAAAGGTTATATTTGTTGGTCAGTTCATTCTATGTATACGTCAGCGGCCCTCATTTTAGTAGCTTGAGTTAGCCGGAGGTGTATAAATGTCCATAACACTGAACCGACCTATACTGACCACCTGATGACTGCGTGATTTAGCCCGAAGGAAACTCGTAGCCATAGTCGGTCATGTGCACACGGAATTATTATGATGAATATAATATAAATGCTCTGCGATTGCGGTACTGATCACTTTCATCCGGTGTATCATATTAGTGTAGTCATTCGGCAGTTATTCGTCTATGCTTTGAATATTTCTGCAACATCTGGTCCGGTATTCCCGCTTGATACAGATCGGGTATTGAATTCCTCCCATGACAGCATCACATCTGGTATTTATTTACATCTGGTGACTGATACATAGCTTGTATTTAACTGCATGTGGCGACCGATTCCCAATGAATTCTCTTTCGCATATGAAGATTGGCTGACATCTGGAAACTGAATTTACTATTGAGTCTGATTCACAGCTGTTATTTTATTTCGTATGGAAGCACATTTTCTATTTAAATAAAACTGGATGAAAATCTATTTATTACTATCGTGACACTGATTAGTTAATGAATGTCTTCATGAAACTGATTCACGTATCTTTTTTCATTCCATCTTGAGGCTGAATTACATCTGGCATTTTATTACATCTGGAGAATGATTCGTATATCGAGACTCATTCGCATATGAATATTGGTTAACATCTGGAGACTGAATTCTATATTGTTTGGCTCAAAGTTGGCATTTCATTCCATGTGGAGATAAGCTAATATCTGGAGACACATTCGCCCTTTATATTTACTATCTGTTATTTAATCACATCTGGAGAATGATTCACAGATGTTAACTCATTTGCATATAAAGATGTTTTGATAACTGGACACTCATCATTTTATATGTTACGAACTTGTAGCATATAGATGAAGCACGGGTTTAAAAAAAGGAAAACGTGGGATCCTTTCTCGGTTTTCACTCAGAAATGAAAGCGACACAAGGGAGTCAACGAAGAACAGACGCAAGACGATGCTTCTCAAAATAAAACATTTATTTACCAATATATAAACAGGTAAAGAAAGAGAAAAAAAGAAATTCATTTAACAAAGGGGAAGGGAACTATGGAAGAAAAGAAGGCGCGAGCGAATACATATATATACATAAAAGAAAGATCAGGCCAAGAGAATCAACTTATCTGTCAGTCGAGTTGACGTTTCCACACAAAGTTCAGATTCGCCGAAGCGAGGGTTTGTATGTTAATGCAATATTTTGGTCGGCCGGCAATTTTTCTGAGTTCTTTTTCTTTCGGAAATGTTCGGGGTTTCACCGTATCTCGTACAAGCGTCTCGTCGGTCGATTCAGTGTCATAGCAGCACTCTCATGTCTAGTCGACAGACTTTGCCGTCTTCTTCACTTCAGTGGGCAGTCCGTTTTGGAGTAGGGACGATTTTGCCCAGTGATTCTTAAACTGGGTGGAATTAATTACCCGATCATCTGATATTTCATTACATTAGGAGACAAATGAATACCTGCAGACTCATTCACCATTTATATTGAATTAGATCTGGAGACAAATAAAGTATTAATAACATCTTGATACTTAACGTGTAATTAATTCCATCCAGACTCTGAATCACATCTGGTAATTCACGTATGGTTGTTCAGGTGAATATGATAATCTTTTGACATCTTTCGCTATTGATTTTAATTCACAGCTGATATTTAATTCCATGTGGTGACTCGTTCACGTCTGGCGACTTATTTCCCATTTATATTTAACCCTTTGAGCCCTGTGTTCCTGAAAACTTTTTAAGCCTTCTGCCTGAGCACCTGAGACAAAATTTGCAAATAATTCATCTGTAATGTTTCATGGTAGATATAAAAATAGATTCTGTCTATATTTCTGTGATGAGGTATTATGTACACTATTGACATTATTCGGACTATTGTCCTCATTTTAATAAATATGGCGACAAAGATGAGGACAATAGTCCGAATAATGTAAATAGTGTATAAAAATAGTTACAAAAAATATAAGCATTATACTTCGCAGAGAGAGAGAGAGAGAGAGAGAGAGAGAGAGAGAGAGAGAGAGAGAGAGGGGAGAGTATGATCTCATGCCTTCACCTTAACCTCAGAATTCTTTCTTTGTATCCCAGTCTACCTAAATAAGACAACCAATAGCAAAACACAACACAAGTGTTTACCCACCGTTCAACCGGTGGCTGGGCATTAAGTCATTTCTCTGTACCACCGGCAAAGCGGTGGTCAGGGCTCAAAGTGTTTATTATCTCGTGAGGTAAATCTGATACTTATTACCATCTTTATTTTAATACCCTACTTAATATCACATGGAATCTCATCCGCATATGAAGACTGGTTGACATCTGGACACTTTATTTCCTATTGAGTTTGATTCAGTGCGGGAATTTCATTCCACATGTAGATTCATTCACGTCTTGAGACTCATTCACCATTTATAGATTATTACATCTGGAGTCAAATCTGGTATTTAATAGAATCTTGGTACAGAGCATGTAAGGAATTACCTCTTGAGATTCATTTAAATCTAGTATTTCATTCAGGTTGAATCACATCTGGTATTTAATTACATATGTTGACTGATTCACATTTTATTAAAAACTGGGCATCATCCTTCCCTGAAGACGTATTCTCAATTTTGAAGGATTCACATTTTGACTAGGACTTGAATGTCCTAGAAACAATTTAAATTAAATCAAGACAAAGACCCTTATGCAAACAAAAGGGTTGGTTGCTAGGACTTAATAAACCTGTCTATAGATAGACCCGTGTGAATATATTGTTGATGCGTTTGTATTTTCTTAACTTCTTTATCTCTTTGTTATTCGGTGTGGACCATCTTTTATATTTTCTCTATCGAGTTCTGATTATAGGGGTTAGCACTTTCTAAAGTATTTTTAAATATTTTTCTCTTTTCAATTTTTTCTCTTATTGACAATTAATTTATGTAGTTGTTGTTTTTCCTTTTCTCCCTATAATTATATTCTTATTGCATTAATTAAATATTGTATCGCTAATAAGATCTTTCATTCTTATGGTGTGTCGCCTTGACATGGTAAGAAGGCTTGCGTGCTTCAACGACCCCCAGAGCTATGTAATCAAGCTGAACACGTCTGTTGGGTAGGGGCAAGACGAAAGACACAGCCTGGTCCTCCAGGTTGTGGATTACGCAGGAGGCTAACAACCTACTTAGAAACTAGTTTGTTACAGAAACTTCAATGATGTCTTCAGACAACGACATAGCCGGGGAAGAGTCCTCCAAAGTGGAGCGTATGACGCATGCTGGTGAAAGTCTCTCGGGAATGCAACCGGCATGACATGGGCCGAACTAAACAGGATCGCACGGAACCACGTCCGTTGGAGAGGTGTTGTTGCGGCCCGATGTGCCCGAAGGAATTAAGAAGTATACTGAATGAATAAGATCTTTGTATCGGCTTCAAAATAACATTTTTTGATGAGGCAGAAGCAAAATTTTAAAAAAAGCCGATGAGGGATATTTGGTTGGTTGATTTTGTATAGCGGCATATCAACATCTACATGTTGTTATTTAATGTCGGAATCTAAATATTTTGAACATTATTTTGTGGCTTCATTTACAGATAAAATGTATAATTAGTTGTTTTACAATAAAAATGAATTGTTGGTTATTCTACTATAAAATCAATTGCTGATCAGTTTGCTTTAAAATGTAGTGTTGGTAATTGTTTATAGATAAATGAATTACCGGTATTTTTACTATAAAAATGTGTTTTTGTACTTTCATAGTGTTTTGTTTTTGTTTTGGGGCTCACTATTTGCCTATAGCTGGGACCCTAACAGGTGCTGCAATTCCGGGTCGAAGTGGACCCGGAAACAACAGCAAATAAGAGGCGGTTCCACGCTCCACAAAATGTCCACTCTCTCGATCAGAAGCCTTGCTACCGGATGTAGTTTACCGCCATACCCAGGACTGATTCGGAATATCATTGCCCTACAAAAGAGGTACAGTCATATTTTCATTCGTAAGCTAATTATAAATAAACTATAGGGATTTAGCTAATATGGATCTGTGAATTATAAAACTAAACCTTTCAATTGGATTAAGAAAGAACCAAATTGTGGGGCGTCAAAAATATTTCGAGTCCTTAATTAAGACATTTGCTTTTGATAAGATGGTTTTTGTGCTATGTCCCTTCAACACGTGATCGAACATGGCTCTCTACTAGTTTAAGAATGTCACGTGAGTGTTACAGTTCTTATGGTTTGGTTTGGTTTTATGACATATCAACCTCATTGGGTTATTTGATGTCGACAGTGTTTTTAGAAGAGATTCGTATGAATAGAATATGTATTCTTTGTAAGAAATCAGTTTGGAGATCAGATTTCATTGATGTATTTTTGTAAAGAGGATTTTAGACGAGGGTCAAATTTGTAATATTTTTTTGTTCAAAAATGTATTGCTGGTAATATTTTTTTGTTCAAAAATGTATTGCTGGTAATATTTTTATTTTTGAAAAATAGTAATATTCTTTTTTCAAAAATGTATTGATGGTATTTTCACTATAAAAACGTATTTTTATACTTTCATAGTGTTTTGACTCCAGTTTGGGGTTTCACTATTTGTCCATAGCTGGGAACCTAACAGGTGCTACCACTCCGTGACAAGGTGGACCTGGGAACAGTAGCAATTAAGAGGTGGTTCCAGGCTCCTGAAAACCTACCGATCAGAGGCCTTGCTGCCAGATTTTGTTTATCGTCTTACCCAGGACCATACAGTTTCTATGCCCCCTTTCTTCATTACATTTTCCGTAAACTACAACTCCCTTATTGATTGTATTTTCAGTTTACATGTAGTTCTTGTTTTCGTTAAGAATTACTTTGATCATATGTTTGTCCGGGGTAATCTTCACATTCGTCAACTGGACCACATCTCTGTCCCTTCCAGTTTCTTCTGCTTCATATAGTTGATTAAATATTACAACAGAATTTCTTTGTTTTTGAACCTATCTAACCATACACACTCTTTTAATAATTCGCTAAGTTTCTTGAATGCCTATGCACCTTTGGATTTTTTTTGTGTCACGTGTTTCTCTATCTGAGCGAAAGATAATTATTGGACGAACGCATCCCACTAAATAAAAAATGATAAAACAGTATTCAACGATAATTTTGCTTGCAAGAAATAATATAATAAAAAAACGAAAAATACCAGAATTTGGAATGAAGGAAAAATAGACAAGCTGTTTTTCATTAATTCACTCTCAGAGATGCCGGAAACAGAATCTGGAAAATCCAATAAGATGTTTTTTGTTTGTCGAGGCCAACATTTAATATAAATTATATTACTACTGTCATTTAGCCACGCAATTTTACGTAAGTAAATTTCCAGTGGATTTATCAACAACCGGTGTAGTTGCTGGCCACTCATATCCGAGTATACCTTTCTATTAGGGCGGCTAGCCAATCCCAGTGGCAGACGACTGCTCAGGCATATTTGTAATTGTTTAAATATGTCATGTGAGTCTTACAGTTCCTATGGTTTGGTTTGGTTTATCTTATTTTAAGGCATATCAACCTCAATGGGTTATTTAATGCCGCCAAGATTTTTAGGATAGATTCGTATGAATAGAATATGTATTCTTTGGTTTAGATTGGTTTGGTTTATTTTGTTTTACGGCATATCAACCTCAATGGGTTATTTAATGCCGACAACATTTTTAGGATAGATTCGTATGAATAGAATATGTATTCTTTGGTTTAGATTGGTTTGGTTTATTTTGTTTTACGGCATATCAACCTCAATGGGTTATTTAATGCCGACAACATTTTTAGGATAGATTCGTATGAATAGAATATGTATTCTTTGGTTTAGATTGGTTTGGTTTATTTTGTTTTACGGCATATCAATCTCAATGGGTTATTTAATGCCGACAGCATTTTTAGGATAGATTCGTATGAATAGAATATGTATTCTTTGGTTTAGATTGGTTTGGTTTATTTTGTTTTACGGCATATCAACCTCAATGGGTTATTTAATGCCGACAACATTTTTAGGATAGATTCGTATGAATAGAATATGTATTCTTTGGTTTAGATTGGTTTGGTTTATTTTGTTTTACGGCATATCAACCTCAATGGGTTATTTAATGCCGACAACATTTTTAGGATAGATTCGTATGAATAGAATATGTATTCTTTGGTTTAGATTGGTTTGGTTTATTTTGTTTTACGGCATATCAACCTCAATGGGTTATTTAATGCCGACAACATTTTTAGGATAGATTCGTATGAATAGAATATGTATTCTTTGGTTTAGATTGGTTTGGTTTATTTTGTTTTACGGCATATCAACCTCAATGGGTTATTTAATGCCGACAACATTTTTAGGATAGATTCGTATGAATAGAATATGTATTCTTTGGTTTAGATTGGTTTGGTTTATTTTGTTTTACGGCATATCAATCTCAATGGGTTATTTAATGCCGACAGCATTTTTAGGATAGATTCGTATGAATAGAATATGTATTCTTTGGTTTAGATTGGTTTGGTTTATTTTGTTTTACGGCATATCAACCTCAATGGGTTATTTAATGCCGACAACATTTTTAGGATAGATTCGTATGAATAGAATATGTATTCTTTGGTTTAGATTGGTTTGGTTTATTTTGTTTTACGGCATATCAACCTCAATGGGTTATTTAATGCCGACAACATTTTTAGGATAGATTCGTATGAATAGAATATGTATTCTTTGGTTTAGATTGGTTTGGTTTATTTTGTTTTACGGCATATCAACCTCAATGGGTTATTTAATGCCGACAACATTTTTAGGATAGATTCGTATGAATAGAATATGTATTCTTTGGTTTAGATTGGTTTGGTTTATTTTGTTTTACGGCATATCAATCTCAATGGGTTATTTAATGCCGACAGCATTTTTAGGATAGATTCGTATGAATAGAATATGTATTCTTTGGTTTAGATTGGTTTGGTTTATTTTGTTTTACGGCATATCAACCTCAATGGGTTATTTAATGCCGACAACATTTTTAGGATAGATTCGTATGAATAGAATATGTATTCTTTGGTTTAGATTGGTTTGGTTTATTTTGTTTTACGGCATATCAATCTCAATGGGTTATTTAATGCCGACAGCATTTTTAGGATAGATTCGTATGAATAGAATATGTATTCTTTGGTTTAGATTGGTTTGGTTTATTTTGTTTTACGGCATATCAACCTCAATGGGTTATTTAATGCCGACAACATTTTTAGGATAGATTCGTATGAATAGAATATGTATTCTTTGGTTTAGATTGGTTTGGTTTATTTTGTTTTACGGCATATCAACCTCAATGGGTTATTTAATGCCGACAACATTTTTAGGATAGATTCGTATGAATAGAATATGTATTCTTTGGTTTAGATTGGTTTGGTTTATTTTGTTTTACGGCATATCAATCTCAATGGGTTATTTAATGCCGACAGCATTTTTAGGATAGATTCGTATGAATAGAATATGTATTCTTTGGTTTAGATTGGTTTGGTTTATTTTGTTTTACGGCATACCAACCTCAATGGGTTATTTAATGCCGACAACATTTTTAGGATAGATTCGTATGAATAGAATATGTATTCTTTGGTTTAGATTGGTTTGGTTTATTTTGTTTTACGGCATATCAACCTCAATGGGTTATTTAATGCCGACAACATTTTTAGGATAGATTCGTATGAATAGAATATGTATTCTTTGGTTTAGATTGGTTTGGTTTATTTTGTTTTACGGCATATCAATCTCAATGGGTTATTTAATGCCGACAGCATTTTTAGGATAGATTCGTATGAATAGAATATGTATTCTTTTGTTTAGATTGGTTTGGTTTATTTTGTTTTACGGCATATCAACCTCAATGGGTTATTTAATGCCGACAACATTTTTAGGATAGATTCGTATGAATAGAATATGTATTCTTTGGTTTAGATTGGTTTGGTTTATTTTGTTTTACGGCATATCAACCTCAATGGGTTATTTAATGCCGACAACATTTTTAGGATAGATTCGTATGAATAGAATATGTATTCTTTGGTTTAGATTGGTTTGGTTTATTTTGTTTTACGGCATATCAATCTCAATGGGTTATTTAATGCCGACAGCATTTTTAGGATAGATTCGTATGAATAGAATATGTATTCTTTGGTTTAGATTGGTTTGGTTTATTTTGTTTTACGGCATATCAACCTCAATGGGTTATTTAATGCCGACAACATTTTTAGGATAGATTCGTATGAATAGAATATGTATTCTTTGGTTTAGATTGGTTTGGTTTATTTTGTTTTACGGCATATCAACCTCAATGGGTTATTTAATGCCGACAACATTTTTAGGATAGATTCGTATGAATAGAATATGTATTCTTTGGTTTAGATTGGTTTGGTTTATTTTGTTTTACGGCATATCAATCTCAATGGGTTATTTAATGCCGACAGCATTTTTAGGATAGATTCGTATGAATAGAATATGTATTCTTTGGTTTAGATTGGTTTGGTTTATTTTGTTTTACGGCATATCAACCTCAATAGGTTATTTAATGCCGACAACATTTTAGGATAGATTCGTACGAATAGAATATGTATTCTTTAGTTTAGATTGGTTTGATTTATTTTGTTTTACGGCATATCAACCTCAATGGGTTATTTAATGCCGACAACATTTTTAGGATAGATTCGTATGAATAGAATATGTATTCTTTGGTTTAGATTGGTTTGGTTTATTTTGTTTTACGGCATATCAACCTCAATAGGTTATTTAATGCCGACAGCATTTTAGGATAGATTCGTACGAATAGAATATGTATTCTTTAGTTTAGATTGGTTTGATTTATTTTGTTTTACGGCATATCAACCTCAATGGGTTATTTAATGCCGACAACATTTTTAGGATAGATTCGTATGAATAGAATATGTATTCTTTGGTTTAGATTGGTTTGGTTTATTTTGTTTTACGGCATATCAACCTCAATAGGTTATTTAATGCCGACAGCATTTTAGGATAGATTCGTACGAATAGAATATGTATTCTTTAGTTTAGATTGGTTTGATTTATTTTGTTTTACGGCATATCAACCTCAATGGGTTATTTAATGCCGACAACATTTTTAGGATAGATTCGTATGAATAGAATATGTATTCTTTGGTTTAGATTGGTTTGGTTTATTTTGTTTTACGGCATATCAACCTCAATAGGTTATTTAATGCCGACAGCATTTTAGGATAGATTCGTACGAATAGAATATGTATTCTTTAGTTTAGATTGGTTTGGTTTATTTTGTTTTACGGCATATCAACCTCAATAGGTTATTTAATGCCGACAGCATTTTAGGATAGATTCGTACGAATAGAATATGTAATCTTTGGTTTAGATTGGTTTGATTTATTTTGTTTTACGGCATATCAACCTCAATGAGTTATTTAATGACGACAAGTTTTTTTAGAAGAGATTCGTATGAATAGAATATGTATTCTTTGTAAGAAATCTATTTGTAGATCAGGTTTCATTGACTCAGTCGTGGCAACGGAGGTATGCTTCTACAGAAAGATGCTAAGGATATCATGGACCGAGCGTGTGTGCAAAGATGAGGTTTTGGAGAAGATGCAAACACGGAGGAAGCTTATACTTAACATCAGGAAGAAGCAGCTGAAGTTTATGGGGCACGTAATGAGCAAGGAAGGCTTGAAGAATCTGATATTGACAGGTCGAATAGAGGGAAAGAGGAACAAGGGAAAGCAACGCATGACATACCTAGCGGGTTTAAGCAAATAGATGACAGAACATGGCCTGGTGGAGGTAGCAAAGGGACAAAACGTATTGAGAGCTACAAGGGATGGGGGCAATGGAGAGCCATGATCGCCTACGTCATGAAGGGACACGGCATATAAAAAGAAAAAACAAAGTCGAAACATATTTTTGGATTGTAAGAATATTTTGGAGATAATAATTTCCTGATACAAGTTTTACTATTTAATCCATATCTGGAAGGGAAAGATGTGGATTTATGCCTTTTCCTTAGGGTATTTGCACATAAGTGAATATAACAAACCTGACTGGAATTCGAACTCGGCTCCCTGATTTCTCATCCCGAGTCGTTATTCCATTACATCCAGGCTTACAGCACCTGTTATATCCGAGCGGTCCTGACCAGGTCCGACGTTAATTAACTTTGGTGATACCGGTGTTTCAACGTGATACGGCCGTAAACCGTACAGATTATTAAATTGTAGAACAAAAAACAGAAAAAAAATAAATGGAATTTGTCCTTTGCCTTGTGGCGGATCTCGTTGTGAATATTCCATTCTGATTTCCACTGTAGACAGGTCATTCCCACTTGGAAGTCAGGCGCAGCACAATCTTCTGTAATTGCATGAAATAATTTTTGAAGTATACATTCTAATTGCTTCCGCAGGTCTTTTACTTCATATACTAGGGTGCATGGGGCAATTCAAGGTGGTGTAATGGTTAGCAAGCTTATCTCGCTAGAACAATTACGACTGAGTAGTGAGTTCGATCCTTACTCGGTGCCCAATACTTTAGGCCTAGTACCACATCTAAGCTACGCTTGGAAAATCACTACTAGGATACATTGATGAAGGATAAAATGCCTAACACTCCTAGTGCAGTTTAATGGGCACCACGACAACAATTGAAGTGCTTCTACGGCCTTACTCTGACAGGCATTCAATATGACATCTGATTGTCGTGTATGATCTTCCATATCATTGTCTCACATTTTAAACTGGATAAACTTTTAAAACCTCTGGCAGAAGACATCGTTGTTTATGCTTGTTTGTTTTTTTTTCGAATACGACCAGGCATTCAACATGCACAAAAAAAGTCTTACAATATCGAGCAGGAGCTCTTTATAAAATTTAAAGCGGAGGAAGATGTACTGGATGAATCCAACTGATTGAGAAAAGCATGTACCACAACGATTAAACAGCATCATTGGATGTTATCAAACTGTAGGTTTTATACCAGAGTTTTACATCTAGTTCGATACCTTAACAAGGTCTAAGGGGTCCAACGTTCGCAAGAGAATTGACATCGCGCCTGGACACCAACCCAAATATACATTATGTACATTATTTGACTATTGTCCTCATCTTTGTCGCCATATTTATTATTACAACGTTTCGGCCGTTGTACGCTTCGGCCTTCTTCAGGTGGTTGGAATTTCGAACTGAACCCTTTATTTCGTTCACTGGGGTAGACTGTTCTAGTTCCCGTGCCATGTTTAAATGGATGTCAGTTATCAGTTATCTCCTGTTAATTTCCCTCTGAAAGTTCTCCACCGCCTTAGCCGGGTATTGAACTCACACTCTTTGAGTCCTGACACTGGATCTAACTAACGCCTTTATCCACTGTGTCATGAGGGAAATTTATAGGAGATAACTGGCATCCATTAAAACATGGCACGTGGAACTAGAACAGTCTACTCTAGTGAGCGAAATAAAGGGTTCAGTTCAACATTCCAACCACCTGAAGAAGACCGGGGCGTACAACGGCCAAAAAATTGTAATAAATATGGCGACAAAGATGAGGACAATAGTTTGAATAATGTAAATAATGTACATAATACCTCATCTCAGAAATATAGACAACACAAATATATCCAGATCCGATGTTCGTTGATCCCATGAAATGATTCATCCATTCATTGACTGGTCTTTTTGTTTATCCCACTGGCTTTCAAGACACTTTTCTCATCAGAAGATCCTTATGCCTGAATTGGTAGTGTTGCCGATAATCCGGCAATGCAGCAGGTAGTACTGGGTTTCGTGTAATTCGCGATCGCAATCGTGAATCACGTGACGCATTAGGGTCGTAGGAGTACCACATGTACTTTATAAGTTGTATTTCTTGGGCAAGATAGGCTGACGGAGCCTAACCCTCTCCACGCCGGTTTTTGAATTCAGAGTTAGCTTCTCCCAGAGTGGTTGCCACCCAAAGGTATAGAACTCAGTCTGTTCTAGTATTTGCCCATACCTGCGAGGAGAAGAAGAGGGTTCATACCTTTCGCAAGGGTATTGGCACGTAAATGAATGTAATGGCTCCGACTGAAATTCGAACTCGGCTCTCCGATTCCTCAATTCGAGTCGCTATCCATTACTCCATCATAGTATTAGCGACACTCCAAGAGTGACATAACATACATACAGAGCTCGAAAAGCTTTTCTACTCATATTTTTTTATATTTCCGATTCCATCGCAAGATGGTTTTAATAGATGAAGAACGCGAATTTCTCGCCGAACACATATTTCAAGAAGGTGCGTGATTCACAGATTTGCTGAGA
Source organism: Acanthosepion esculentum (assembly GCA_964036315.1). NCBI lineage: Eukaryota > Metazoa > Mollusca > Cephalopoda > Sepiida > Sepiidae > Acanthosepion > Acanthosepion esculentum. The sequence goes on along the minus strand of OZ038492.1, from coordinate 922,733 downwards.
TATCATTTTTTTCTGAGGCACCTGTCCCACATTGCAATGCAGCTCGTAAGTTTTTGATAAATTTCCCGGAAACAGGATCCGTGTACAATGCCGAACGTTGTGGAAGGCAAGCAAATCTATTGGGAGAAAAACTGTTGCATATTTCTGACAGTATGCAGCAGAGTTCAAGTTAATCATTACGGAAATTAGCGCAGCAGTAAGATATTGGTCTTGGAACTGCTAATAAGGCCGTCAGGCAAAACCCCTTCCCATGCAAAATGGTCATAAAAAAAGGACAGCGCTATTGCAGATGGTTTAACGGGTTTATCGAAGAGAATACTGTTATTGTGTTGAATGTGATATTTTTTACCATCTCCCGGTTACGTTGATTCTCAAAAGACAAGATTGTGGGTCTCCAATAATCCCCACTGTTTGCATGAAACACCCCTACATGATCTCAAGGTTGGAGCGTAGGTTGCGATTTCCAGACGTTGAATTGATGGCACTATTTTCTGTATGAACACAATAAACAGCGAGCGCTATTGTTCAAAGATTCTTCCTACCTTCACAGGTCAAATGGCATGCGTGGAAATCAATTACTGATACTTTCAACAGAGCGGTGCTATTGCACAGACACCTCACAGATCTATGCAATTTTGGGAGAACATTTTTGCAAATCGAATTACTTCCAAAGACGTGTAACCCCTACGTTCACCAGATCTAAATCCGCCAGACTTTAAACTACGGGGAGATCGTCCCCGTACACTGGATGACTTAAACGCAGAAATAATATCGTTCCTTCAGTCTGTTTCAAGCGAGCAACTGACAGCGGTATTCAGAAACAAAATAAGATGAACCAAGCCTGTCTTGATGCTAACTGGTGTCACTTTCAACACTGTTTATAATTTCCATTCATATTCTCCTCCTGTATTCTATATTAAAACATCTGCTAAAAAAGTGCATAGTGATTTTCGAACACCCTGTATACACCCAATAGGGCAGGTCGATTTTGAAACCCTGGTATTGCATTCAATTTGAAAATTGGGGTTTGAAATGATCAATAATGAGACAAAATATTTTTTTCAAATCGTTAGCGTTTTTTGAGGAAACTAGTTTCAAGAGGTGGGGCAATGGATAGCGGTTCGGATTGAGAAATCGTGAACCGAGTTCGAATTCCAGTCGAATCCATTACATTCACTTACGTGCTCATACCATTGGAAAAGGTATGAATCCTAGTCTTCTCCCCTCAGCTATGAGTAAATAGCAGGATAGACCAGGCTCTTCAGCCTTGGATGGCAACTAGTCTACCGCAGAAAGAAATGGCAACCTACTGCGGGAAAAATCTGCCTGGTCAGTCATGTATCGAAAGATACATGATCGCCTAAGTATGCGCATGACACATAACTGACTGTGTTTCAAGATTAAATTTAGGTTCGAAATTGTAGCGTTAGAATTTAATTCCAGTGATCAGTGAAAGTGTTCTTGTTCCCTGTCTAGGGATATTCCGTCTAGTTCACTTTAGTATGGTCACCGTTTCCAGTGACTTGGAGTACACACTGCCATTCTCAGAGATTGAACCCATAATTACATTTACAAGTACACGCTGTTCAGATAGAAAAGAATACTCTAAGCTTGACATTGATAGACTAAGAAAAGCCCATGATGTTATTCTTTAACTTTAGAAATTTGAATATTTAATTAATACCAGAAAGGCACGGCGTCACTCATTTAATCCACAGCTGTCCACTAGGGAAGGTCGATTTGGGGAGCGTGCAATTGCACTCAGTTCGGAAGTTAGGGTTGACAGGATAAATAAGGGCACAAAATACTTTTTCCAAATCCTTATCGTTTGTTGAGGAAACGAGTTTACAGATTAAGTTTAGGTTCAATATCGTAGCATTGGAATTTCATTCCGGTGATCAGGGAAAGTCTTATAGCACAGACTTATAAAATATATAATTTGCTGGGGATTTAAAAATTCTATATGGACAAGATGTATGACATAAACACATTATTACTAAATCATTGTGCCATCAAATAAGACCTTCATTTACTTCAAAGGGAAATTATACTTAACAATTTACCTATATTATGATGTAATATGTTATACAGTCCAATAGTTTTAGTACGATTTTTCAATAAACAATGCAAATTTAAACGTTTTGTCTTATAATTTGTGCCCAGCAGTATTATAGTGTTATATACACTTTTATATATTTTTTATTTTTATTAATTATGATCTAAAGAAAAGATCTAAAAAATCTTATTCATTGAGTAGACTTTTTTTTTAATCTTTTACAATTTTTTTCGCAGGTTTTACTTATCGAATACAGTTAAAAAATGCCTATTTTTTCTGATTCATAAGTAGAATTTTGGTTTAAATATATGATCTATGTATCTAATACAAAAATATCGACATTATCTGGATTTATTCGTGAAATAGTAAAATACACAGCTGTGCACCAGAACAGGTCAATTTGGAAAAAGCGCAATTGCACTCAGTTTGGAAGGCAGGGTTCACAGGATAAATAAGGACCGAAAATCCTTTTTCCAAATCCTTATTATTTGTTGAGGAAACAAGTTTAAAGATTAAGTTTAAGTTCAAAATAAAGCGTTGGAATTTCATTCCGGTGATCATCTAACGTCTTGTAGCACAACATTATAACATTTATAATTTACTGAAGCTTTAAAGACTGTATATGGGCGAGATGCAAGGCACAAACACATTATTATTAAATTATTGTGCCAACAAATAAAAACTTCATTTAGTTCAAAGGGAAATTATACTGAAATAATTTAGCTGTATTATGATGTAATATATCATACAGTGTAGTAGGTTTAGGGTGTTTTTCAAAAAACAATACAAATTTAAAACATTTTGTCATAATGTGTGTCCAGCAGTATTATAGTGTTATATACACGTTTATCTAACTTCTGTTTTTATCAATTATGATCGAATGAATCTTATTTATTGAGTAGACTTTTTTGTCATCATTTACAATTTTTTAAACACTTTTTACTTATCGAATACAGTAAAAATGGCATATTTTGCTTGTGGTGATTCCAGTTAGAATATATTTTCCGTTTAATATATCTAATATAAAAGATATCAAATTTATTTGAATTTATTCCTGAAATAGCAAAATTTTGACGTCAGTTTGTAAACAGAAACCTCCTAAAACGGAATATTTCCGTACATTTTTATACGATCTTTAAACCAAAATGCTCAAAAATTGGTACAGGCTATGAATCGAATTTTTGGTGTCAATACTTATGACATTCAACTCCAGTTTTCACACCGAGTGTAATGCTAATTTTCTAAAGAATATGAAAAATAAACCTGCCCTAATATACAGAGGTGTGGGCGTGTTTAATTATTCAGACTTGATTGTTTCATATGACGTTAGCTTTTTCGTCAGCAAACAGTTCTGTATTGTCATTTAAGTCAGTAAAATATAGATGTTTCATCTAAAATATTAACAGTCTTCATATATCAAATTACAATTGCTAAACATAATTTCCGTTTCTACATATCGCTCTGCAAAGACCTAATTCCTCCCGGCCACACTCTACTTTAACAAAAGCAAGATCAAACCAAAAATGATGCCTTTGCTGCCATATCTGAACTACAGCGTCCCAGTCTTCCCTTTACAGACTTGACAGAATTTAAAAGCGTTTAGAGCGGCCTTGTGGGCGATTAATTATCTTCCACCCTACAACACCTTTCCCCTAGACGAAATGTTTCTATCCTACCTCTACTCTATCGTTATTTTCCTTTCAAATGTTCAAACGAGCTACATTCTTTAGCTTCACCTGTTCAGACCTTCACATCTAAGAGCTGCGTTCCAGGTACCTTGCAGAATCAGACTCAATCCTTGCGTGTTTCATTAATAAGTTGGAAGATCCACCCAAACAATTTCTTAGCCAGAACCGCTACTTAGTGGAATACATTACTGTGGGGACGTTTCCACGATTGCTACGATATTAACCTCTTCAAATCTATAGCCAACCTTTATCTATCCTACATATCCTAATAATATATATTTCCTTCTTTCCCCTTTAAACCCTCACAGCAACCTCATTCAGTAACGCTCTACCTTGTGTGGCTCTTGGGCCTTGTACTGGATGAAACATAGTAGATGTTATGGTCCAATATCCTCGTCGCCACTGTCATGGTCCAAGGTAAGGACGAAGGAAGAACAACACGAACACAAGAGTAGAAATAACAAAGATATATTAAACAGAATAATAATACAAGATGTTGAAGGTGTTAGTATGACTGTCAGTTTGGTTTGGAGTGAATTACTATTGTCTCGACTCGTTCCCGTCTCGACTCGTTCCACTTCCTCCGTCTCTCTTGAGAGGTGCAGTCTTTATAGTGTCAGGAAGAGTTCATTATGTCGTTACAGGTAAGATCCCATAACAGTAGAAAAAAGACGTAAAACCTTATTTTGATATCCACTTTCGATTGCCTTTCTTGATATTTCCTGTATTCAGCTTAGTTTAATATAAAGACGTATATCTGAGACACAGGATAACGATCTAGTCTACGTAATAGTGATGGTTTGTTAGCTCGTTAAGCAATATTCCGCTGTGGCAAACATAGGCTCACTTTATTGTATACAGCCGTGATTCTCAACCGCCGTGCCGCGAGCCACTTGTGTGCCGCGCGATCCTCTTAAGTGTGCCGCCAAATATTGCCACGGCATACATATATATATATACATGTGTATGTGTATGTGTGTGTGTGTGTGTGCGTGCGTGTGTAGAAGTAGTAATTGTACACCGCTAGTATTTGAATAAAGGAATAAGAATTACATTTTTTCTTCCACATTAGTTATAAAGGCTTTCTCAGTTTCGCAGCAACTTTCTACTTCTTATTTATGTGAATTACGCTTCTCAACACTAAATGCCATGAAAAAAAAATAAGAAGCGAGAGAGATTACGCTCAACTGAAGAAGAAATGATCGTCTGCTTATCGCACATTCGACCAAACATTGAAGAAATCGCGAGAAAAAACCCCAGGCACAGGGGTTCACACTAAATAAACTTCACAAATAGATGAATAGAGACATTGAAAGAAAGTAAGTTCATATTTGTGTTTGCACTTTTTTTTTTATATGTATATCCTTTAAAAATTTGCTAAGTGTGCCGGCATAGTTTCATTTGACCCTAGGTATGCCGTTGCCTAAAAAGGTTGAGAAACGCAATGAAAATGTGTTAATATGGATTCTATATTCATCGCATGCTGTTTTTAAGCGAAGGAAATCATTTAGTCTGACATGGTCTTTATTTTGGGATTACAACCAATAGAAATTGTTATGATGTTTAGCTTTATTTGATTTCAAAGGGACTTGTAAACCTTTGCTATGCCTGAGTATAGTATAGCTGGTCACTCGTATTCAAGGATACCCACCTACTAGGGCGGCTAGCCAATCCCTACTGCAGACGCTTGCTCAGGCGCATTTGTGTTTATTCAACACCCACACAGCCCACCTGTGGTTTATACTGAGCAGACCTTAGTTATAGTTTCTGGGGAAAAGCGTGTTATCTTGCATGATCAACAACTTGAACAAGGCCAGCATGCTCAAGCCCTCGGCCACGATGATTTGTGACTTCGTGCTAGCACAGCTATCAACGCCCCCCAGATTTCACTCACAAGGCTTGATTCAACCTGTGGTATGGTTTTCAGGCACTTTCCAAAGGTGCTGCACGCTGGGATCGAACCCCTTCCAGTTCGATAACATCAGGAAGTCTCCTTCCTGACAAATCGACTATGGTGAAATTCGAACTCGGGTCCCATGGTCAGAATGCGAACTGACCACTTATGCCCATAATGCGTGGGTTGTAGTTGTGAAAAACCTGAACAAAGATCGTTACAAAGATTAAAAAAAAAGTATTTAAAAATTAAGTTAACAATCATGTCGCTAAAAGACTATATATTTTCCTGGCAATTCCTCATTAATAAGATTTTACCTATTTCGTAAAAGAAAACAAGGGGAAAAAAAGAAATAAAAAGACGTCGGAGAATTTATTATTCATAAATGGGAGAAGCGAAATGCCATTTAACTTACATAATAACAAGTATGATTGCATTTTTTCTTCAAAAGCAAAGAGACAGTGAATTGGCTTGAAAAAGACCAGATGTTAAAAAAATTTACTTTATAATCACTGACAATTCCATTATCGTTAAGAATATAACCGTAAACAAAGTTAATAATGGGAGCGATCGTAGAATTGCGGTTTGCGGAGACAAAGCTAGTATTAATATTGAGAGAAACAAAATTCTTCTCAGGAAGAAAACGTGTGCTCAGAAAATCGCATCACCGAATTTCAGGTTGCAGTCAAGATGCGATCCCAGACTCTTTGGGATAGCGAAAATAACGGAAATTGCAAATGGATAACGATACTCGAGTAAGAAGCAGAGAAAAAAAAGAAATCGAAATAGCAGTAATAAAGGGAATGGCACACGGTCAATTATGGAAACGATGCACAAGAGGAGACAAACATTGTCAAATAAGATTAAATTGAAAATACCGGATTAAACAAGTTAATTAATGACAAATGCGGGAAAAAAAAGGAATTTGGAAATAATAAAAAAGAAAAACAAAATGGCTTTAAAGTTGCCTGATCCGAAACCCATAAATAAGTCACGTTTTAAATAACCTCGTCAGATCGAGACTTTCATAGTGATTTTAGATGCGGCAGAAGGTATAGGGCACCCAGTGAGGATCGAACTCACTACTTAGTCGTAATTGATTTAGCAAGACAAGCTTTCTAACCCTTACACCACGTCGAGTGCCCCATCGAGACTTGCATATACAAGACACCAAAATCATTGAGAATTATCTAAAGACTCAGCTCTATACAATCGCATTCTCAGATAGTGATTTTCTAAGCGTAGCTTCGATGTGGCACAAGGCTGAAACTATATAGTACCCAGTAAGGGTCGAACTCACTACTCGCAATTGTTTCAACGAGACAAGCTTGCTAACCATTACACAGCGTCGAGGTGCCTTAATCGCTTTCTCATACGAATGGCTACAATTGGCTTCGATCGAATGAATCCTGTAGGTCTTAGCGAGGACCATCATTCTTCGAATCTTGTGAACTGGCGCTACACAATCGTAAAGAACTACCAAATAACAGAAGACTTTCAACAACAGCAACAACTAAAATGGATAGCACCTGTAACATTAAGAAGTATTGACAAACTGACAACTGCTCTCGAAAAGGACCCCGACAAGTGTAAATTTTAATGTCCCCCCCAAATCCTTTCATTTAATCACTATAGAGAAACCTTTCTGCCTCCATGCTAATTTCCAGGCGCGCAACTCTTTGCGCCATTTGGAGCTTACCTTTTCATCTAACATGACGTGTAGCGATTGTATTGAATCATTTGCTAGGCCTACTGCCGGGAAGTGTGGTCTCCTGTGTGGTGCAAGAAAATCTTTCTCGTTAAAATTCATCTTGCACATTTATAAACCTATCATTCGTTATGAAATGGACAAAGTCCGACAATTATTTCAAGATATTTTTATGTTTAACATTCTTTTTATAGATACAAGTATTTAAGTAAATGCTCTGCTTATAATAAACAGTATTAAATAACATGTAGGGAGTCGGTTCAGCAGGGGTTCGTGGGAAGAAGCTGTTTGAATGGAACTTATTTCTCACCGATGGAATACGGGGGGAACGTGTGTGGTTTGCTACTATGGAGGTGGTGTCCTTGCCGTGAAGATCTGACTTGGCGAGACTATGGAATGTGTTAGAGTTTTTGGGTACTTTAGTATACTAGTGAGCCAACCAAAATGAGCTGACTCATTTTATAGTTGACCAATAGAAGATTTAACCAATCAGAAAGCTTAAAATATTCAATTCGACGTGTATAAAGGCAGCCATGTTTTTTTCCAAATATTCACTGCCAACCCCCGAGACCTTCGAAGACTGAAGAATTACTGAACAGCTGCTGCTAGTGGTATTGGCGTTGTTTCATTGAACAGATTACTGACTGCGCTGGATTCTATATTCATAGACTACGACGAACATGGTCTACAGAATGTAGTTTGAGCGAGCTCTTTACGTGGAAGTAGCAGTAGAGCAGCGAGATGGTTGCCTATCTGTGGGAGAGAAGTTAGAGGGTGGAGAATAATTCATCACCCACAAGGGCTATGAGACGCTTTTGTGCTCTGTCGAGGTTGGAGAGTGCAGTCTCAAGCTAGATATAACAACGCTACTTCATTCGGGCTCTTGTAAACGTAAAGGGTAGCATGAGGAGTCAGGTACTTAAGCCGGCCATTTCACCCGCATCGTTATCGATGGCTCGTATGTACGAGATCCACTTGAGGCCGAGTGTGAGTTTAAGGGACAATAGTCTCTCAAGGCACGTTGCCTCTCCGATGGAACATCCGTCGATCGGTAATTCGGGGTCCGACCGGCGATAATGGAATGTAACTAGTTTGTTTTTTGAAGTATTGAATGTAACAAGCCAATTCCCCACCATACTGGGAAGTTCGTTATATATATATATATATATATATATATATATACATATGACTATGTGCTATGGTGGGAGGCTGTTAGTTTGGTTTTTGGATGTATTGATAGTTCATCGCTTTAAATAACCTGTAAAAGGTTGAAACTCTAGAAAACGAATAAACCAATCAAATTATTTCCACACAAAATTTCTAGTCGATATTTTTCCTTTTATACAGGATGTTCAAAACCATATAGGCAGGAATAGGATTAAGTTTTGAAGAAAGAAAATTTCTCATAAAGTGCTGCCGGAAGCTGGAATCACGAAAACCTCAGAGAATTGCAAAGATAATTTAGAAGACAGTTTCACAGAGTTCCACCAACGTGATGCAATATTACTCGCATCAAAGATAAATTTGAAGCTGATGGAACTGTTCACGACGTTCATAATCAACAATTGCTGAAAACCGTCCTCCTCTGATCTCTAAAGAAATCTGTACAACAAATGGTGGATTCAATAACTATAAACTTTTTAAATTAAATTTTATATTTAATTTAAACCGTTAATCTTCTTTGTAAGTCAATAAATCTCAATATTTCTTAATTTGAACCATTAATCTTGTTTGCAAGGCAATAAACACAGCATTTATTGTCATTTAAAGAGTGAGTATATTTTTGGGGAAAACTTGTATATGTGAAATTCAATCCGTCGATAAAATTTATCTGAAGAATTTATTTTTCATAATGAAACATAACAAATATAAAATTGATAGACATGCACTAATAATTATTAGTTCTTAATACAGGGTGCGGCAGAGATACGTTTTGCATATTAACTAGATACTGGCACTAATGTCTTACCATTGGGTGGGAGATATTTCTGTGAGGTATATGTTGGATGGATTTTTGCCTCACCTTGTATATTCGGTCGTATTCCATCTTCAATATAAATACTGCAGGTACGCTCTTATAAAGCAGTATTGATAAAAGGACAGGTATCAGTGAGGAATAATAAGATATATCAGTGTTGAATAGTGACGGTTATAAGAATTAAATAATGTCAGTCATAAGGATTTAATAATGAAATCTATCGGCACTGTAGAATGAAATTTATCAGTATAAAATAATTATAAAAACCAATATTAAATAATGACATATGTCTCTATTGAATAATGACAGCTATCAGTATTGAATCTATCTATCTATCTATTTATCTATCTATCTATCTATCTATATATATATATATATATATATATATATATATATATATATATAAAATTCTATGAGTTTCGTTAGTCTGTCCCTCCCTCTAAAATAGTCATAGAGTGACCGATCGAAACTAAATTTCGGGGAGAAGTGGAAACAGGTAATGGGGTACAAAGTACAGTATTAAATTCTTTTTAATATAACTTTACATAAGCTGCCTAAACTAGGTGAAATTGGTTGTTTTCAAGCGAAAAATAATTCGGTTTTGACTACTTTTTATATGTTTTCTTAACTTTGCAAACGCCAATTTGATTTTAACGAGAATCCCGTTTCCAGTTCGCCTTGCGTTTGCGAGAACGATAAACAAATTCCGTGGCCAAACGCTTCAAACAGTTGTAATTTGTCTCTAGAAAAATATTAACGCATGGCCAGTTGTATGTTGCATGTTCAAGAGTAAGAAATCTTACGAATTTATTATTTTTTTATTTAAAATAAAATTCTTAAAATATATACTTTACCGTGAAGTAATATAAAATTAAATTAAAGAAATTATTAAACCGAGAAGTTTTTGTCAAATTATTTTTCTAAACAAATCAGCTTATCGATTGCTTTGCGGAACTGAACGATACGTAGAGTTTACAAATCTGATAAAAATGTTAGCGATAACTTCAAGAATATTAGATACTGTGAGGATTTCAACACGCTTCTAGTAATGACATAAATGTCAGATATGTATACAGCTGTATAATGACAGGTATTAGTATTATATTATGACAGATATCTGTATTGAATAATGAAGGTAATAAATATGGTAAACAATAGCTGTCAGTATTGAATAACAGCCATTAGTCTTGAATAATGACGTACATCAGTATTGTATAATGATACTATAGCTATTGAATAATGGTAACATCCAGTATTAAATAATCATTGTATAATGATACTATAGCTATTGAATAATGGTAACAATCAGTATTAAATAACGACATATATCAGTATTGTTTAATGTCGACTGTCAGTACTGAATATATTAATATTGTATAAGCACAGCATTGAATAATGAAAGGTAAGAATTAATGTTGGAGCACATTGACACAGATACAACTTTTTGTTATTTCTCTAATATAGCAACAACTCTAAGTAGAAGCTTTATTTGAGGAATTCAGCTTTCGCACTGAAAACTTTTATTTTCTTATAGTGGATGGTTACAAGCGAGAGGAAGGATGGGATGTGCTTATTTTTATTATCAAAATTCCCTTTGGCTATTTTCCTCCCCGTTTTATTTCATTTTTTTTATTTACAGCACGTTTTAAATGTCAATTTTCCTACCAGTCCGCTTTCACGATTTGTTCTGTTTTAAATTTCGCCTGTATTCTCGGCTTTCGTCACTGATTCACTGAAATGCTCTGTTGCCTATGAAGGTCGCCACTTGTTCATATTTAACAATTTTCTTAAGTTTATTTATTTATTTTTTTTACTTTTATTGCTTATCACGTTTATTTATCACTAGCAGGCTTCGCCCGCTCACTATCTGGTAATTTTCCTAGGAAAACTTGTTTTTCTATGTTGATTAATGTTCACTATTTATGAAATGTTGAAGGGGTTGTGGACGTTCAATATATTTGTTCGAAGAATATGACTGTAGAGACAGGAGAAATGAATTGGTGGGGTGTGGGGGTCGGCTTGCTATAGTTAAGGAAAGTTTTACAAATACATGCCAACCTGTTGAAAGCCAAGTAAAATGCAAATTTCAAACACTTTGCTGCGCTATATAAGATGATATTCCTAAACAGAACTGTTTTGATATGAAAATCAAAACAATCCTCGAATAAAAGAACAGTAATGAAGGACAGTTAATTAATGAAATAAACGTTTTTAAAATCAATATGCAAATTAGTTAAGCCTGAAAAGTGATATCGTATAGACGTAGATAATATATGAGCTTTTAGTGTGTATCTATTTTTAAAGTCATGAAAATGTTTATGTTATAGGGTGTCTCCTATGAATATACGGTATAGGCACGACTGAGTGGTGATTGATGTGTTCTTGTGGTGCATCAGTAAATTGTATTGAATGAATGGATAGTGAGTCGGATTAACTAGGATAGCTAATGAAGACCAGCCCCTCCCTATTTTGCCCTCGGCCTTACGCCACAAATCTGTATTGTTCAGAGTAGATCTCAAATAACTATAAAGTAGAGTTGGGACCTCTTAACCTCAGAATTCGTGGGAGAATTGAGCTCCTATTTCGCATTTATTCATATAGATGCCCGACACCAAAATGAAATTGATTTGAATAAAGTATAAAGTAAAGAATATCTGAAAAAAATCACGAAACCTGTGACAATTTTTCACAAAATACTAGACGAAATGAAAATTGTTTTTGTGAAACTTGTATTTCCAGTTTTCTTGATAGCGTCAATGGGACTTTCAATAACACGAAAAGAAAGTCGTCTTTAGAGATGTCCAGTATAATTTTAATAAAGGAAGTGAAGATATAGCTAAAATTAGTTTAGAAATTGACATCATCATCAGGACTTAGAAGATTTTCGGAAGTTTAATGTTAATATCTATCTTATTTGCTTGAATGAATCAAACTCACACCCACTCCCGTAAAACGGAACGCAGTTAAATATGTTCACTTCTAAGATTTTGGGATTACAGCTAAAACTATTTCCTTCTGTTAAGTGCGTAACATAATCAGTCCATTTGTGCGGAAAAAGTCCTTGTACAACTAGCGACATTCAATATCTTAGGCAACCTAGTCAGTTTTGAACAGAGTACAAAATTGCACACAGCCAAATCCGACATTGAAGTCAGATATTAAGAAACAGGAGAATTTCGTTAGAAACAAAGAAAAGAACTCTTACATAATATCAATGCTCTTATATGGCAGTGAATGCTCGGCAATCTCCTTACACATGAAGAAAAGACTTGAAGCAACAGAAATGTGGTTCTACAGAAGGATGATGAGAATACCACGGATCGAACATGTGAGCAACTACGAAGTTTTAATGAAATTGGAAACAAAAAAGACACTTGCACATGACACCAGAAAGCGACAGTTGAAATACATGAGACACATACATAGGAATGAGGGCTAAGAAAATTTGATACTCACAGGTCACATCGAAGACTAGAGGGACAGGCAAAACAAAAGATACCCTACCTAGCGAGCTCGAGTAAATGGATGGAAGAACAGGGTTTAAGAGAGATAGCAAAAAAGACAAAATTTATTAAAAGCTATAAGGAAAGGAAGATACTCTCTCTCTCTTATATATATATATATATTAGTGGTCTCTTTCTACATATATGTATATATATAATTATATATATATATATTGATAATATTAGTGGTCTCTCTCTCTGTCTCTCTTCATATATATATATATATATATATATATATATATATATATATATATTATACTAATAGTAATACTCGGTTGGTAAAAAACCTCGGATAGCACAACTTGCAAGTATTTCAAAACAAATTGGAAACCGAGGAAAAAATTGGAAATAACTAGAAACATCCGAACAGTGCGATACAAATCGTCCAGTGCCTTAAGGTTTTAGACCAAAGACAAAAAACAAGCAAGTAATAAAGCTAAAACGAAGAGTGCTCAATACGCTAAGTAGAGCTGGGATGAATAAAATAAATCCTAAAGACTCAGGAAAAACCTACCTAGGTTTCACCTAAACGAATCTTCAGGGTAATCTTGCCAGATTACCCTGAAGATTCCTGGGTCTTTAGGATTTATGATATATATATATATATATATATTTCCAAGAGGATATAATCAAGGTAGAGCTCTATTAGTGCTTGAGACTTATATATATATATATATATATATATATTCATTGAAAACAACAGACAAGATGCTTTTATTTAGTGCTTTATACAATTTCTCATGCGATCTAATAATTATTTTCTCTTCGGTTGATAAATTATATAAAAATTGTACGAATGTTCTTTTTATCCGAGCGCTTTCGGCTACACATTTAGCCATTTTCAAGGATTATATTTTAACAGATAAATAAGAAATAGTTTGTTGTATGTATGTTTTATAAAATGTTTTCATTTTTCAAAACACATTCAACACAATTCGTAACATACTTGTTGGCAACACTAATACAATAGCATCATATACATGAAAAAAAAGGCTAAAAATAATGGAAGCCTTATTAATAAAAACCCAAAATCCAACACTTAATAATATTAACTTTGAACATGGACATAATATCTTGACTTCATTCGTTTCGGTGTGCGGCTAAAGTTTCGCTGGATTACCAGCTCGTCGGCACAAGATATATATATATATATATATATATATATATATATATATATATATATATATATATATAACCAAAACGTCGGTACACGTATATGTGCTAATTAACATATATCTTTGCTCTGTATAACCACATCGAGCACTATTATGTTTACTAACGAAGGCGAAATATGTATATCAAAACCTCATGTAAAAATATCGGAGAACATATTTTCTACGAAATTTCTCGAAAATTCAGACCAGTAATGTAATTAATAATGTTTAATTAAAAACAGAGCATTGACTTAAATAAATCGTATATATAAAACTAACGTATACACAGAATATATATATATATATATATATATATATATATATATATATATATATATATATATATATATATATATATATATATATATATATATATATATAATAAGAACGATGTATAAAGAACAATTTTTGTGAGAAAGATGTATGACAACGTGGAAAAAGGTTTCGTGTGAGGCGTTTTGTCCTTTAGGACTTCATTGTACTAAATTTATGTTTAAGTCCTGTCAAGAATGGTGAAACGTTTTAAGGACAAGGACTCAATTTTTGTTCTAATGAACTATCGATTAAAGCATTTTCGTCTCAGTGAATTGTCTTCACTTTTAATTAGAATAGCATTTTGTATGACTGGCCACTCTTTTGATATACATATTTCGCCTTCGTTAGATAGGCTTCTTTGGGTCAGAATGAAAGAAATCTCTCTCTGTGTGCCTGCGTTTTAATATTAAATATACAACGTAACCAAAAAAGTTCTGTCCGTTTTGTGATTAGTCATTGAATGAAGTTGAAATATATACGAAATGCTTGTAACAATTGTTTTTAAATTCGGACAGCCGGAAGTAGGAACATCAGACATTATTAAAAAAACACGCGCACCGTGCCCGGCCATCAGTTATAAGTCGGGCAGAGTGAGAAGGATGGAAGTGTCTAGAGATCTCGTTCGGGGCTGTTTGCTTTACCACTTCAAAATGGGCTTATCAGCAGCTGCATCAAATCGCCGCATATGTCAAGCGTTTGGGGATAGTGCTGTGGATGAACGTACTGCAAGGCGTTGGTTTCGAAAATTCAAGTCGGGAGATTTGTCTCTCCATGATGAGCCTCGCAGTGGACGACCACAGGTCTTGAATGACGGAGTCCTGAAGGTGGCCATTGAAGAGGACAGTAGTCTAACGTGTGGTGAACTTGCAAGACAGTTCAACGTTTCCGATGAAACAGTTAGACTTCACCTGCACCGCCTAGGTAAGACGTACAAACTGAGCAAGTAGGTTCCGCAAACGCTGTTGGAGGTCCACAAGCGACAATGAGTGGCAGCCTGCGTATCGCTGCTTTCTCGCAACCGTACCGCATCCTTATTCAATCGAGTGCTTACCAGTGATGAAAAGTGGGTTCTGTACGAAACTCTCAGCGTTTCAGACATTGGTTGTCTCCTCAGGATGCTGCCCCTCGCACCGCAAGACCGCCTATGCACCCATGCAAGATTTGTGTTTGGTGGACAGATCATCAAGTGGTTCATTATGAACTGCTACCAACGGGCCAAACGGTCACTGGAGACCTATACTCGCAGCAAAGGTGTGCTTTTTCTCCATGACAACACCAGGCCGCATGTCGCGCGAGTGGTCACGGATACCATACAGCAACTTGAGTGGGAGACTTTGTGCCATCCGCCTTATTCATCTGACCTTGCGCCATCCGATTATCACTTTTTCCATTCCCTGGATAATCACCTTCGTGGGAAATCCTTCACCAATGAAGCAGACTTGCGCAAAGTCCTCACGGACTTCTTTGCGTCAAACCCCTCCGAGTTCTACCGCAAGGGCATTGAAGAGCTGGAGACACGTTGGCAAAAGGTGCTGGATGCCGAAGATTAAATATAAGTTACACATACTGTGAAGCGTTTTCTTTTTTTCCTTTAAAAACCGACAGAACTTTTTGGTTACCTTGTATAATCATAACTGTTTTATTTTCGGTCGAAATTTCAGAACAAACTATGATTTGTAATGAAAAAGTCAGCACAATATCTGACTGTTAAGCAATCATAACACCATAATCTATATCTATCTTTTCTATCTAACTATAGGGATATTTGCCTTTGTATTTTAATCACACTAATATATTATATCAATTTCTTATCAAGGGAGGGGGGAAATAAATTTAAAAAATAAAAATCTAAAAATTTAAAAAGATTTAAATTAAATAAATTTAAATGCTCTTTAACTTGAAATAAAATAGTTAATAAAGTAATATTCATGCATAGCAATATTCACTTCAACATAGATGGGCGTACCCTCTAATAGCATCTGTCTATATTTCTGTGATGAGGTATTTATACTATTTACATTGTTCGGACTGTTGTCTTCATTTTTATTGTCATATTCAAGACGTTTCGGCTGTTGTGCTCTCTTCCAGAGGATAATAGTGTTGGTTAAAGTAATCCAATGACATGAATCGAAGAGATGTGAGCTCAATAATTGGCCACAGCAGAGGTGAAGAAAAACTTGAAGAGTTGACTTACTAAAGGGAAATAACTGAAACTGAGATATCCAGAAAAGGCATGGCACGTGGAACTAGAACAATTTACACCCGTGGACAAAATAAAGGGTTCGGTTCAAAATTCATATATATATATATATCACCTGAAGAAGGCCGAGTCGTACAACAGCCGAAAAATTACTAGTACTGACTTTTAAAATAACTGAATATTCTTCTATATACTGATTTCCTTCATTATGCAATCACGGCTCTCCACAACTGCCTCTCCTGCCAACCCGAGCTCGTTAGTTTCTGTTTGAATTTCTGGGATGAAGAGTTATTATTTACGCGATTTATATTCAGACTATTGTCCTCGCCTTTGTTGTTCTTATCAGAAGAGCAAAGATATGAACAATAGTCCGAATATAAATAGTGTAAGCGCGTAGGTTACGTTCTGTGTAGTTTTCCTGTGCCCCTCTTGCCTTCAAATACGACCGATGAGTGTGAAATTCCCCAAGACTTCTTTCCTCACTAAGACTTCCACGTTGCTCACAGGTTCTGTCCATGGTATTCTCAGAATTCGTTGATAGAACTAATACATCTATCAGACAAGATGCACACACACACACACACACACACACACACACACACACACACACACACACACACACAGACACACACACACACACACACACACACACATATATATATATACATTTTTAGGCATGTAAAACAACATGGCTGGCCGCATACACAATTCCGAAAAATCCTTGTTGAAAACACAACTATACTTAAACATGAAAACAATAAACAAAAACTAAAAATTCTTGAATCTATATACATAAAACAGTTGAAACCTAACCTGAACAAAATAAACTATGAAATCTCCACAAATATCCTTAAATGCCTATAATAATAAATTCTGTAACAGAAGCCATTGGTTCATAACAACGGCTTTCCATACTCAATACTCATCGGATTCACTCTCTCGTGGCCATGTGTGACGTCATGAGCTGTTGTGCGATTTTCGCTTTCAGCGTCTTATATGCACGTGTTTATCGTTGCTTGGAAATCATCCATGTAAACAAAAACAGACTATCATCAATTTCTTGTTCGTATATTGCTTAATTGTGTAATTGTCATCTTTGATAATGGCTTATGTAAGCCGAAAGCTTAGATTGGATTAAAAATATGTATCAATATTGTGATTTTCTTTCTTCGTTTAATGATAATGTTATTAAGCTTATCAGACGATATGAAAAGAACTTACATAAAATATATAGACAACACTTATCTATATTATTTAATGAAACATGTATGAATATATATATATATATATATATATATATATATATATATATATATATATATATATATATATACTGTTCCGTAATTTTTCCTTTTTAGCCGGCTTTCCTGAAAATCCGTGTTGGTGAAAGCTAGGTATATTTGCCTGGCTCCTTAGGATTGTTTTACGTTTTGCTCTATTTAGTGTATTGAGCACTTTACGTAGTTGTCTTTTTACTCGTTTTGGGTTATGTTTGGGGGCGGACTTGGAGCTTAAACACATGACAATTGTTTTTGCCTTGTTTTATGTTCTTGGTTCTTTCTTTTTTTTAATCCTCATTTTTCCTCGGGTACCGATTTGTTCTGCTGCAAGTTGAGCTATCCGAGGTTTTTCCAAACGAGTATCACCAATTATATATATATATATATATATATATATATATATATATATATATATATATATATATATAATCGTTCGCCGATTGAGCATTATGGAGAAAAGGGAATTTTTAACGGCTGCTGCTGCTTTAAATGCATCGATCTTTGTAAGAATTGGGCGCTATACCGTTCAGTAGCACATATATAATATGTTAGAAAATTCCATTTCTTTGTCCTACGCCGATAAGGCCTACATGAAGTAGATAAAACCAGCAAAATATTTTCTCTTCATACGGTATTTTTATGGATACACTTATTTGTGTAAATATTTTTTTATTTTTAAATTAAACAGAATTAATTACATTTAGCGGCCTGAATGTTCGACAAATATTGAAAAAATATGCGTCATCCGACAGTACATGTACATAAACGCCATTTAGCCTGACGTATTATGACAGTTCCGCCACAGAGGACATCTAGTTCAGCAAAAGTCGAATTAAAAACAGACCTTCACCGATTTTTCTCGTTCTGTCATACCTACTCTGAAATTGTAGACTTTAATGTAACACCGCTTAATAAAAAAACAGAGCATTTACTCAGATATGTTTCTCGATAAAAAACGTATCATGGTAGTGAGGAGCTCCACAAATTTGAAAACAGATAAAATTAGAAAGATAATCTATAGTGAGTTCGGAAAACTAAATCTAAAAACTATAGTCAACACTAAATTAAAAAGGATAAACTTCCTCGACGTAACTCTAGACTTAATAAACAACATTTACACACCCTACAGAAAACCTAACATTATATATATATATATATATATATATATATATATATATATATATATATATATATATCACAATTGAAACCTTAGGTCACAAATAACTCTCCATGCAACCGCATATATATATATATATATATATATATATATATATATATATATATATATATATATATATATATATTGTCATCCACAGGCAGACTCTTTCGCTGTATAATAGCTTATCAGTGTGGCTAGACGTCCGGTTGGCATCAGTCGGGGATTCTACCACTAAGCCGTTGACGCACAGCAGTGATGAAGGTGAATTTAAGCGTATTTATTTTTAAACACACAGTGACTGAGAGTGACCGATTCGATTTACCGAAGAGTCATGCATTATTACCCGTAATAGTCACTGTTTACAAACCCACACTTCCTCCCCAGAGATCTCAACCGAAATAAATTTTTCAGGAGCATATTCTTGAAATAGTTTGTTAAAAAAATCAGTTAAAATTATTGCAGTTTATGTTTTTTAAACAATTATCGTTTTGTATATTTTCTTGGTTAACCTAAGCAGATACACAATAACATTTAAGCAAATTTCCCAATCTTTTGCCACAAGTTCCATCACGTTTTGTTTTTTGAGGTTTTTGTTTTTGTATGAAGCGACAATTTTAGTGGGCGGCAATATTCAATATTCGTGTTATTTTCGTTTGAAACCGAGTTATTTTATAAAAAAACTAAAAGATAATGTGCTTCTTTTTCATCTGATATATTCGAGTTTAGTTTTTTTTGTTTTTTTATAAAGTGATCACGTATTTTATTAGTATGACTTTTGTTGAATTCTATTGGTTGAGGGACAGTGATTTTTCATCTGAAAAAAATTACATAAGAAACAGGATACAAAAATTGATTCCAGATTTTCGAAGAAAATGAAACTGCAGTTGTAGGATTAAGTGCATGATCACTGAGCGGATGCAAACAATTGGGAGAGGCAGATCCGTCCTTGTTTTATGAGATATTAATCTGGAGGTACTTTTGCGGTTTAACAAAAATAATAACATTTTTGTCGATATCAAGGCTATAGGAAATAAGCCCACATTTGCTTATTCTTACTATAAGGACAGTTAACGAATCTTTACTGCAAAAATGTTTTCCATTTGTTTAAACACAGGAAAAGTAAAACATATTAACAATATATTCTTTGATCTTTTTTACAGCTAAACCTCAACCGCTATCAATCATCTGAATGACCACTGTATATATATATATATATATATATATATATATATATATATATATATATATATATATATATTGTCATCCACAGACAGACTGTTTCGCTGTATAACAGCTTATCAGTGTGGCTAGACGTACGGTTGGCATCAGTCGGGGATTCTACCAATAAGCCGTTGACTAACCAGTGCTAACCTCCAGAAGAGTGACTTCTGGTGCTAACCTCCAGAAAAGTGACTCGATGCACTGATTAACATTTTCCGCTGACATGAAATGGAAAGATTATATTGAATCATTTGCTAGGTCTGCTATAAGGAAAGTTGGTTCAATGTGTAGTGCTAGACAATGTTTCCTTTCTAGAAACTATCTTACAAATTTATAAAAGTCTACCATTCGTGCATGCATTGAATATTGCCGTCACATCTTGTCTGGTGCTTCTATTATGTAATTAGATATTCCTGATAGAATCTGAAATCTTTTGTTCGTTACTCGGCATCTAGACTTTAGTTATTTTCCCACTATTCTAACATGGCTACCCTCTGCCTTTTCTGTAAATACTTCCATATGTGCCAATGAGCTTTAAACTTTGTTTCTTATTGAGGATTCAGTTTCCGGTTCCTTCTATAGTATTTTCAGTCTCTTTTATCCGAGTAGCGTCTTAGTGGCATTATCACCAAGCTTGGTTTGAATGGATTAAAAATAAATCTATTGACGCATTCTTTTCTGGTGAAACACTGCCCTAGACACATCACTACCTCGATGGTTGTCCTAGACAGGGTACGATGTGTATTCGTCCAGGAAGCTTCAATACGAAAATTTCAGAGCATTTGGGTGTCAATCTGAGGCAAGTGCAGAGGATTGGTAAAGAGTTGAATGATATACTTAGTCAACATCATGGTGTTTGGAGTGATCAGGACTCAGCACCATGCCACACAAGCAGGAGAATACACGCTTGGCTGTCAGACAATTTCTGCGACCACATCACCCCTTACATCTGGTCACCTAAATCCCCAGAATGCAATCCCATTGATTATTATGATGCCTGGCGCAGTTGAGTGAGAGACCAACGAAACTCCTTGTAACGAATATACTGAATGCAAAGATTATGGCAGCATTCGCCAACTTAAACAAGGAGACCATCCAGAAGAGTTGCGAGTTGCAGGAGATTCCGAAGTCGTCTGGAGGCTGTTTTTGAAGCCAATGGTGATTTTAATGAATAACTTTTTTTCTCTTTCGTATTTCAAAATATTTTTTGTGTTATTTTGGTAAATATATCTGTTAAAATGAGATGTCAGTGCTAGTTTCATTTTTTGTGTAATTAAGACGAAAATTTATCCATCGCACCGTGTATATGATGCCTCTACGACCCTTACGCGATTCATGACGTCCGTAACATATTGCCACGAATCCCGCAATGTATG
Organism: Acanthosepion esculentum; assembly: GCA_964036315.1. Classification (NCBI taxonomy): domain Eukaryota; kingdom Metazoa; phylum Mollusca; class Cephalopoda; order Sepiida; family Sepiidae; genus Acanthosepion; species Acanthosepion esculentum. The sequence goes on along the minus strand of OZ038492.1, from coordinate 901,201 downwards.
CGTGTGCGTTTATCTCGACGTTTGATTGATATTAATAATTAATTCTCATTTGTGATTTTTCTCCGTCTCTGCTTGTCATTTCTATCTGGCTTTGAATACGCACCAGGAAATAAATGCCTATACTTTAGATGAATATATTGAAAAATGTTTGTGACAAATCACTGCTCACATCGGACGCTTGTATTACCCACTAATGTAATTTAAATTGAGTTTCCCATAGATATTTCTCTAATATCAACTAAGGTCTTGAACAATTCTTTGTGCAGTGAGCAGTGGAATCCGTTATATTTATTCATAAAAACAAAAAGGAGTACTTTTTTTCCCAACGTGTCTCGTCTCCTGTGAAGCTTTATCAATGTAAATTTAGCTTGGTAACGTTCTCTCTCTCACACACACATGCATAAACAAATATATACATATCTATGAATCAGCTGAGCAACTGCCTATCATCGACATGGCTGAAGCTGAAATATAGTAGAGCCAACTTTAATCTTCAAAAGTTTAAAGTAAATCTCAATCGCTATCAACTGTCTTCCTGATTACTCTTCTATTGTTCTCTTTCTTTAATAATATTTCTGCTTTCTAATTCTTTCAAACACCTTAATACTTTGTGTTTATTGGCTTTACTGAATTACTTGAACTAAGTCCGACTATAAACACACACACATACACACACACACGTGTCCGCATATATATATATATATATATATATATATATATATATATATATTATGAAATGGACAAAGTCAGACAATTATTTTAAGACTTTTTTATGTTTAACATTCTTTTTTATAGATACAAGTATTTAAGTAAATGCTCTGTTTATAATAAACAGTATTAAATAACATTTACCGGCCTGAACGTCCGAGAAAGTTTCATAGAAAATATTCGTCCTTTGACAGGATTCAAACCTGTATCCTATACGGAACTGTTATTTAGTCTGACGTGCCGATTCGGCCACTGAGGATATTCAGGCCGGTAAATGTTATTTAATACTGTTTATTATAAACAGAGCATTTACTTAAATACTTGTATCTATAAAAAGAATGTTAAACATAAAAATGTCTTAAAATACATACATACGCTTGACACTACTTTTGAATGATAACTGTAACATTTTTAGGCATTTAAAACAACATGCCTGGCGACATACACAATTCAGGAAAATCCTTGTTGAAAACACAATTATACTTAATCAGATAAACAATAAACAAAAACTAAAAATTCTTAAAGCTATATACATAAAACAGTTGAAACCTAACCTGAACAAAATAAACTACGAAATATACCAACGGCTTCCCATACTTAATACTTCTCGTTTTCACTCTCGCGTGGTCATGTGCGACGTCTTTCATTGATAATGTTATTAAGCTTATCAAACAATATGAAAGGAACTTACTTAAAATAAATAGACAAATCTTATCTCTTTCTCTCTTTCTCTCTCTCTCTCTCTCTCTCTCTCTCTCTCTCTCTCTATATATATATATATATATACATATATATATATACAGATTGATAATAAATCGACGGAGATTTTAATTATCCATTTCGTTTATAATTTTTATTTCATGAACACCGTGTGTGTGTGTGTGTGTGTGTGTGTGTGTGTGTGTTTATAGTCGGACTTAGTTCAAGTAATTCAGTAAAGCCAATAAACACAAAGTATTACGGTGTTTGAAAGAATTAGAAAGCAGAAATATTATTAAAGAAAGAGAACAATAGAAGAGTAATCAGGAAGACAGTTGATAGCGATTGAGATTTACTTTAAACTTTTGAAGATTAAAGTTGGCTCTACTATATTTCAGCTTCAGCCATGTCGATGATAGGCAGAGAGGGGTTGCTCAGCTGATTCATAGATATGTATATATTTGTTTATGTATGTGTGTGTGAGAGAGAGAACGTTACCAAGCTAAATTTACATTGATAAAGCTTCACAGGAGACGAGACACGTTGGGAAAAAAAGTACTCCTTTTTGTTTTTATGAATAAATATAACGGATTCCACTGCTCACTGCGTGTGTGTGTGTGTGTGTGTGTGTGTGTGTGTGTGTGTGTGTGTGTGTGTGTGTGTGTGTGTGTACACTGGCTATAGACTTGATTTCATGTACGAGTACTTTCTTAAATTAACAATTTGCAAGAAAGTATACGAAAAATCTGTCCAAATATTCTATATATCCACTATATAATGTTTCATTAAAAATTTGTTTTTCAATTTTTTGAGCTTTTTTTTCTGGACATAATGTGTGTAAAAATTTAGTAGCCATTATCAAGGATATATATATATATTTGATAATGGCTAATAGAATAGCTGAAAGCGCTCGGACATATACAATCCTATTCTTACAAATAGTTAATTCAAGAAAGTACTCATGCATGAAATCAAGTTAAGAACGTACTGCCCTCTTCTAATAAAAATAAAATCATGATCTGTTTCTATACATTCTGTGAAAATTTGAGGTTATTTCAACACGAATTGCCAAAATTATCGGCCTCTGAAAAATGCCAAATTTTGGAGCCGCTGTTCCTCTTTGGTTTTTAACAATTTCTTAGTTTGTTATATCTTGCAATGAATGGACTTCTGATAGTAAATGGAATATTTAGATTGTCTCTGATTTTCCGGTAACTTTTACTTTCTTTCCAGCGCTCAACAAACAGTTCATTTTGCGAATTTGTCAATTCTTTACTTCTTGCCATGATAACCTTCTTGCACGAATATCAGTTACAAAATGTTCTGTTTGTATTTTTAGGCTAAAAATAACCGCTGATAACATTATTGGAACATTCTAGTATATTCCACTTGAATAAGCTAGAGTATTAAAGCAATTTAAGAGTTTTAAAATCTGAAATTTGCATTGTAGGAATATTTTTTTCACTCATTAAAATGGATAAATAAGTTTTATTTCTATTAAATCATTTTTTCTGTTTTCTATGCATATTTAGTTATTATGCATCTGTGTAGAGTTAATTATATGAAAAGTCTGTTCATTAGATGGAAATACAATAAATCAAAAATATGCATGCGTACGAATATTTGTCCCCCCCCCCACTGTATTTTTTGTATATCTAAAGTCAGTATTGAGTGAATTTTAAGACAAAATGGAAAACGTTTAACTGTGACGCGTTTCATCCGTTAGGACAAAATCGGATTGGATTTGTTGACGTTCTTGTGACATGCGCACGAACGAGAGACGCTGAGAGTTTCAAAATGTAGAATTTTTTTTTGTAATCTATCCAAATTCATCTAGATTCTTTTTCTTTGTGTTTCCATTAAATTTGTTATTAAATATCCCGCATTGAGATAACAGAAAATCTACCAAGAATGGTGAAAACGTGAAAATTATTATGGATGAACAAACGATTAAAACACTTTCTAGACATTTTCGTCTCAGTGAATTATTTTCTTTTAATTAGAGTAGGAATTTTATGTCAAAATCGTGATCGGTTTCATTACGGTGAAGAAGCAATGCGCTTTGCGCGTTGTTTATTAAAATGTCTCTTTAGTGTTCTTGTAGTGTTTTATTTAAAATTCTTGAGGTCTCTCCAGTATATTATTTGTGGCAATCTTTGCAGGGTGAAAGCGTAAATTGCTCCTTCAAGTTTTGTCTTGTTGTTTTATTTTGTATTGATTCAGTCTTTTATTGTTTTATACAATTTTTTTTATATTTGTGACAAATATTATGCTGAGTTTGGATAAATTATTTTCAGTTGTAGTTGTGATAGTTTTAGTGTGTAGAACAATATATTTTTTTATTCGTTGTGTTAGGATCTCGTCATGTGCATTCACAATTTCAACAAATTCAGTTCGGTGTGTCAAATTTCTAAACATCGTTTCTTTCATTAAATATATATGTAATATAACATCGACTAATAAACATGCAATTGAAATACAATTCAGTCTAATGCAGACTTACCTTGATTTTTTTATTGCAGTGTTAATATCCTATAGATAGAGCCACTTACAGTGCGTATATTACATTTTTCTGGATCTTATTTAAAAACGTACGAGGCTCTTATGTTATTAAAAATTTACAGTAATAAACTGATCATCATGCATTCAGTATATGACTGTCATATCTTTAGAAATGCGCGTGCTTGGGAGGCTTTTAATTTGAGCCATAAAATATTTTATTAAAATATATTCGTGTCCTCCATGTTTTGCCAGGCTTTTCAACTAACCTAATGAAAATTTATGAGCGTTTTTTGTGTCATCTCAGTTTTTATTTATTCTAATACATTATGCAGTAAGAAACCTCAACACAGTGTAGAAAGCACTGGACGGCCGCCTCGTCCTATATTTGGGGCCCATCAGCAGTGCGATTCCACTACCGATAATTGAACCCCGAACCGTTATGATATAAGACAAGCGTCATACCACCTGTACCAACAGGCGTCGGTAACGAAGACTTAACGAAATAGACTCGATATAGCGCTCTCGATCACGTAGTCCGTGGTGGAACTCATCAGAGTTTCTCTTACTCATAGGACTGTGCCCCCGAGAGCCACGACTGCTATCCCCAAGCCGCTCCATTCAGAGCATTAGAAGCCGGTTCAAGCAAGGATATACAAGTGATGTATCACTTATATACATATATATATATACATATATTAATAGAGTTTTAATATGAATTTTATTATGAGAAAAAGAAAAAAAATATAATTAAATTTTGCTCCGGTCAAAATATTAGAAAGCAATTTTATGGCTACCTGGGCGTATTGCAATGGCTAACAAGCTTGTCTCCCTAGATCAAGTATTACTGAGTAGTGAGTTCGATCCTTACTCAGTGCTCCATACTTCGGCCTTGTGCGATATCTAGGCTACGCTTAGAAAATCACTTCTCGGTAAACGTTTTGTTTGTTTAGAGCTTATATCGAAAGAAAACAAAACGTAAGGACTAGATCATAAAATCTGAAATATCCAGGTTTTTAATTTCTAAGATAAACAGAAAACATGTCGAAATTCACATTGCATTTTTATTATTCATATAAGTATACACTGTAAAGTTCATCTCATCGGTTTTTTTAATACCAATATTATTATGAAAAAAATTGACTTGCTTCAAAAAAATTGACCTTGTAGAGTAATTCTAGGGTGAATCAGTTTATTATTTAGTAACCATAGAAAACTGATCACCCTTTCAAGTCGAGCAGAAACTTATTAATATTTAACGTAAATCTGTTCTATAGATCTTCTCGATATACGTTGGTTAAGACAAATAAATGATGTGGCATGATTAATAAAATCTGATGCAGGATATATTGAGAATAAATCGATTATAACTAAGAGAGACGGAGAGTCAGTGTTGTAACCTAGGAAAAGGTTACTGAATGAGAATAACCAAAACGAAGGTTGGAAATGGAACGATAATATTTATAACAAGAACAATATACAAGATTCGCCAGAGGCATGTAGTAAGTAATCAACTGCTAGTAGTGAGTCAAGGAGAATTCCATGTGGAAGATGTCCACTAACCACTCTACGTGGTCAGATGTGGCACAAGGCTAATTTTTATCGTGGGGTAACCGAACCCGTAGACTCGGTCAAAAATTCCCCGTAGATGCCTAAAAAACAGGATCGGGTAACTGTCACGCGAGACGAGACTCTCTTATTCGGCATAGCCTCGTCTGGGAATCCTCTCTGCCCGGAGACAGAGAGTTTGACCATCACACTTGTAAGTGAATTCCAAGTGGAAGAAAACATACAGTATATACCACAGTCCATAGGTACGGTATGACAGTCACTCAGATAGATAGATAGATAGATAGAGAGAGAGAGAAAGAGAGAGAGAGAGAGAGAGAGAGAGAGAGAGAGAGAGAAAAGTGACCAACAAATAATGATTAAACAAACCCAATATATATATATATATATATATATATGTATATATATATATATATATATATATATATATATATATATATATATATATATGTATGTATATATGTATATATATATGCAGGTATGCAGAAAAATAGGAAAGAACACGTTAGGTAAATAATCCGGTGTTCCTCAGTATTTTTGCTTTTATTTTCAAAAAGACAGTGCTCCATACAGAAGTAGAGCTTATATTATAATATGATCCCTTCGCGCGCACGCGCGCGAGAGAAAGAGACAAAGAGAGAGACAGAGAGAGTGGGAGAGAGAGAGAGAGAGTATTCAGTACCGGGATTGTTGATTCTTTGTTGGTTCTGAAAAGACTTTTAGGCAGGCAGGTTTTTGTCAAAGTGTTCGATATCAAAAGTTAGGATAGAGCGTTAACAGAAAGCTACACACCTAAAACAAAAGATATCAAATGACACCAAACATACATTAATGAGGCAAAATTGAGAAATAGCAGCAAGGAAGACAACGAGCTCTTATCTTGATGTGCTCACGAAACAACGTAGTAGGCATGACTGAACATTTTTTTGGTATGTTGAATACATAAGTTAATGGGTTTTCTTTTAAAACTATAAGTTTTACTTTAGAATTTAAGATATAAGTAGAAAGGTATATACAAGTACGAGGTGTTAATATAACTTTAAAAAGCAAATTTTGACCTATTGTCGGACTGTATAACTTGTAGAATAAGTATGAACGTAAATCAATTTATCTGATACTATTACTAGTATTATATATGTGCAAAAAACATTTTAAGAATCATAATCTAAGATAGATTAATAGAAAGGTATATAAGAGGGTGGAAAATATATCAAAGGAGTTGAGTTATAATTTTAAACGTGTAGAGTTATGGATTTGAAAGTTTAGCAAGATTGTAATGTTAGATCTTTACTGAGTAAATTGTTTTTGTCTATGAAAATATTATAATACACACACACACACACACACACACACACACACACACACACACATATATATATGTATATATATGAAGAGCGTTTTTCGTTTTTTACCTACTTACCAGATGTAATTCCACTTTTGTTTTATAGTTCTCCGCTGGTAATGCGTAATTCATTTATTTATGTAGCCATTTAGTACGTGGGGCGCCATCAGATGTCGTTATTGCAGTAAATACGGACCTCAATCCCTGTAATATATAAAAATAATGTTTTAGTATAAAGCATGAATGAATGTAGCAAATGATATTAAGCATAGGTAAGTTATTGTAAATGACAATATATATAATTGAAAATGCCACTATTTATCATTATAAATGTCACTACATATAATTATAAATGTCACTGTATATAATTGTAAATATCAATCATTTAATTTTAAATACCGAGATATACGATTATACTAGGGAAAATCAAAAATGATCCGCACTTATAATACAGAGACGTTTTGTATCAACTCGTAAATGCCAATATATATATGTATATACACCGTATTTTCCAGGTTGGAAGACGCACCCTAATATTGGAAATAAATTTCTAAGGTTTTTCTTAGAAATTTCTAAGTCATTCTCATACAACAACACATACACCATACTGGCGCCACTTATTGTTTATATTAATCACTCGCCCGATTTTGTTTGTATGGCAATGACATACTAGTCAAAAGCAGAAAAGCTCCCGTCGCTGCTAGTAACCAGAGCATATTTAAGATTGTGGCTCGGCTCCAGGAAGGCTTATTGTCTTGGAAATACTTGTAACAGCTAAGTACTTATGTTACATCTTATAAAAGGTAGAATTAGATAGCTAAAATCATAGGGTAATGACTCAACATACAAATCCACGTCCCTATCAGTCAAGCCAGTTAGGTTACCGTCTAAGTTTACTTGAGCCTAGTCGTTGTTTTGGAAGACGAACAGGTATTTTTCAGAGTATTTTTTAGGAAAAAACGTGCGTCTTGTAAGCCGGAAAATAGGTAATTATAAATGCCAATATATATAATTGTAAACAAAAATTTGTGTCGGTCACATCCCAAATCTTAAGTTCTTACCATTATTATTCACACCAATGTTAAGTACGAGGAAGAAGGTCAGATGATAATACGTTTAAAGGCCCAGTAGCCACTCAAAATAGAGCGACATTAAATGATACTGTAAGAAGAGGAGGGAGTAAAGTGACGATTACGAGGTTATGTACAATAGATCACAAATGGACACGTAGCCGAGTCGTTAGAATGTTCGCTTTCTGACCATGTGACCCGGGTTCGAATCTCATCATAAAAGGTAACTTCTTGATGTTATCGGTCTGGAGGAGGCGATCCCTTTGGAAAGTGCCTGTAAACCATACTACGGATGAGTGAAATTGGGTAGAGGGTACCCTTCGGTGGTTGTGTTAGCACGAAGTCACAAGTCATCGTGACCGAGGGTTTGAGTGTTCTGGCCTTGTTCAGACTGTTGATCACACTGTCTCTCCCAATAGCTAAGGTCCGCTCAGCATAGTTGCAGTATAAACGACAGGTGGACTCTCTGGGTGTTGAACAAACAAATGTGCCTGAGTAGGCAAGATTATCTAGCCACCCCAGAATCTGGCATACTCGGGTACAAGTGGTTGTGCATAACTGTTGACTTTAATCTCGAAGAGCTTATGATTGTATCAATCGGGAAGCAACAACTCGGGAGTTTTTTTTTTCTAGAATAAAAGCTGTCCGAATGGAACTTGCCTTCTTATTAACAGAATCTGAACGGAAATGGATGTACGTGGCAGCTTAGTAGTGAAGGTCGGAACTCGCGGGTCTAATCAATGTTTTTCGTTAAAATATTTGCCATGGAAATAGCGAGACTATTGCGACGTTTCGACTGTAAGAAAGGTCTTCCACAGTGGGAAATAGTTAACCGTCCACAAATCCGTGTAGACGCTTTTGAATTCTATCGATACTGGAAAGTGAGGACTGCGCTGCTTCAGGGCAGAATTACGCTATTCTGAGCCCGAACATTAGTTTTTTTATTTTTTATTTCAACTTTGGAAGTGTTTTTTTCTTTTGGGAATTACTAGCTGTTTCAGTCTTCTCACTGATTAAATTCATTAGTATTGATACCAGTGTTACCTGTCGGATCTCCTAAACATTAATATCCGTATCGTTAAATATCTGTCTATATTATTTACATTATTCAGACTGTTATCCTCATGTTCATTGCCATATTCACAACGTTTCGGCCGTTCTACGCTCCGGCCTTCTTCAGATGATTGGAATTTCTAACCGAACACATTATTTCGGGGTAGATTGTTCTAGTTCCACGTGCCATGCTTCTTCCGGATGTCTCAGTTATTTCCCTTTAACTCAACACTCCTAGTTTTTTTGTTCACCATTGCTTTAGCCTGGTATTGAAGTCACAACTCTTTGGGTCTAGTCCCGTGATCTAATCAACGCCTTAACCCACTGGTCCATGTGTCCTTGCATCGTTATTCATTTTCTTTTCGTATCCTCGTAGTATTCGACACTACAACACATCATCTAGTTAAAGGTTTAATTTTTTAATTAAGTGTTGACGTTTCGCTATCAACGAGCATTATCAAAACAATGTCTTTAGATCTAAAGAAAAAAAAGTCGTCACCATGGCAGAGCAGCTACTTAAAAGACTCCATGTTTAGTTTGAAATAAAATAAACAATTCATAAATTTTAACGAGAAATATTCGTGAAGAAATGATGACGTGATACATGGAAAGAAAATAAATAAAATCATAGAAAAATGAAGGGAGCATCATTCAATGATAAAACGGGAATATAGGCAAACCTCTCATCAACGGACTAATAGGGGTGGTCCGTTAAAGCTGATTGTCCGTAGATGTGAAGGGATTTTTTTTGAGTTATAAAACCACGATAGTAACTACCAGTAATTATGGCCATAATTCAAATACTATAAACATGTATATATGACATAAATAAATATATACTTAATATAGATATATTAATTAAAATAACAACAATATATTTCTCACAGCTACTTTCTCACGCATGCGCTAATGTATCGTACTTTATATACTGTACACCTGTGTTTGTTTACAATTGAAAGGCCACCCATCGACGCCAAGCGGTCACTTTGAGAAATAATACCACTCGTTCCGCTGAGCCCGCAAATTTTGAAATGCATCGCTGACTATTTGGAAGTTTTGTTTTCTTGCATAATTTCTTTTTTTATTTTGCCTGCAGATTTTGTCGTTGCATCCGAAGTCCGTTGATGGGGTGGGTGCGTAGAGGTGTGGTTTGTCTGTACTTATAATTAAAAATATAATTCATGACATATAGTATTTAGGTTTTAAGGAAATTATTTTTTATCCAAGCAAGGTGGTAAAGCCACTGAGACGCAAAGAGATACTGAGTGTGGAAGTGTTCGAAACAGGGACATTGCTAAGGAGCGAGAACAGAGGAAGAGTAATCAGCAGATCAGTATTTTTTAATATTTTTGAAGATTAAGGTTGGCTGAAAGCATGGAGCCAGAAAGAAGTTCCACAAGCGAGAAGTGCGAGAGCAGAAACTGTTAGCATAGAACTTACGGTGTCACCTAGCCAAGTCAACTCTAAATTGGTGAGACCTTATAGCCAATCTAGTACTGCGTTTAAATTCGAAGTGTCTAGGCATCATAGCGAAGAGCGATATTTATCTATGCTTCAAATACAGAAAATGTGGCACAAGGCCAAAATAGAGAACGGGTAAAATGACGATCTTCTTCTGCCTTAAATTTAAACTTAGCTAGCCACAAACACTGACAAAAAAACGACAATATTCCTAACACTAAAACAACACATTCTTACTTACCTTTCTTACTACATTCACCATAATACCTCACGTCTCTATGAAAATCCTAACTAGACCCCATATGTACAATTAATTGTCTGTGAGGGTGGATGGGTGGAGGGGAATAAAACAACATAGCGAAGAGCTCATCCGAACAATTACCATGTAAGTATTTATAGAAAAGGCAACCTTACGGCGCTGAGAAAGTGACTGAAGCCGAGACGTCAGATCAGGGGCAAATAATATTGCTGATTCTTTGGATTTTATCAAGTAGCTATAGATAGATAACAGGAACCCCGACCATATGAGACAGCAATATTCTAAGGATGGACGAATGGTAGACTTATGGATATGTAAGCTAGACATGAAAGGAAAACCGCCTATCACGGCGCAGTGAACCAACTTTATTGGCAGATGACCTATTAATGAATTCAATATAGTCTTTCCATTTCATGTTAGCTAAGAACGTTAGAAGGCGAAACGAGTCGCTCATCTGGAGGTCAGCAATAGCCATGCTGACAGAAGGAAGAGAGGGTTTTCCCAGATAATTAATAGAGATCAGTTTAATTTTGGAAGCGTTAAAATTAACAAGGCATCATTTGCCCCAGTTAAAAACAGACTGAATGTCATTTTGGATATCAGCTGCCATTATGACCTTGGTGGACTGATCAGCTGTACTATCGAGACAGGAGTAAATGCTTGAGGCATCAGCGTAGATACCAAGTTGAGAGCTGATGCAATCGGGAAGGTCATTAATGAAAATCCCAAATAAAGTAGGACCAATATTGAATTTAATTAATTTAGTTAAAATTCTATTAAGATGTTTAACCAGTATTTATTTTAATATCATTGGTTTAAAGTTTTATTTTAGGCAAAATATATTATGAAATCCTACTTCTTGATTTGATCGAACTGGATGTCCATATCACATCTGTTTAAATAATCCTTGTAAAAATTCTTGACAAACAAATTTAACCATTTTGGGGGCTTTAAAAATACAAATTACATAATATTCATTCGATTGTCAATCTTGTTTATTCTACTTTATGCCTAGTTTCTGTGTACTCATTTCCTTCTGAAAGATCCTGAGCCAGATAGAGAGATGAAGAGAGAGAGAGAGAGAGAGAGAGAGAGAGAGAGAGAGAGAGAGAGAGGGGGGGGAAGCTAGGATACGTCATGGGGAGGCAAAGAAGCTAGAACGAAATAGAGTGAGAGAGAGAAACATATTTTCGTTCTCATCGCATATATATATATATATATATATATATATATATATATATATATATCCGATGCGATGAGAACGAAAGTAATATATAAATTCCAACGTTCACAGCATTAATTCAAAAGAGGCGTCTATACCGATAGTAGAGCGATAATTATTTATTTATAATTTTATCATATAGACAAAACCATTTTACTCACTACAAAGATACAACTTGGTTTCAGTGCATTTCAACTGCACATCGACGGGTGAGAATCGAAAATGGAATCCAGTGGATTGTTCATAACCATTTTCGATTCTCAACCATCGAAGTGCAGTTGAAATGCACTGAAACCAAGTTGCATCTTTGTAGTGAGTAAAATGGTTTTGTCTATATGATAAAATTATAAATAAATCATATATATATATATATATATATATATATATATATATATATATATATATATATATATATATGTATAGAGAGAGATAAAGAAAGAGAGGAAGTGAGAAAGAGAAGCTAGGACACACCAAGGAGGGAGAGGAAAATGGCAGAAGACGTTATGCTACATCCGCGGACTCGAAACATCCTCATTTTGTCCTTGTTCCAATAGCAAACAGAAAATTTAACTCAGCTCTTTCCAAGAATTGATACTTTATAAAACCTATGCTCGTGCTCCCTCGCAAACTTGCTTCAGTCTTGACCTCTCAAAGTCAAGGTTAAGACATTTTCTATCGTGCTTATCCAAATAAACTTCTTTTTCCATTACTTCATCTTTTATTCATATCGCTCCTCATGCATTATTACACATTTAAGAAAACTCATCTACTTTGAGCGGCTCTCGGATCTTATAGCATATGAATTTGAAAATTAAAGACTAAAGAGCGAGAAAAGGAGATTAAAATGGCCCGTATTTTATATATATCGACATGTTGCGATTCCAAAAGTTACTCTTAATTCGGACTTTTTGTATTTCTTGGATGAAGTCCGATATTTTATCAAAACCTTTTTTTTATTGTTTTCTTCACTTTATACACCCGCTTTTGAAGGCATATATTAAGGCGTGTTATTTTTTATTTACAGAACCACTGAGTTAATAAATGATGAGAACATCTCATGAGAACCAACAATCTTTTCGCTGCTATTCTACAATATGCCACCCTAGACAAAAGAAGAAAACGCTGATAGGGAGAGAAAACAAGGACAGAAAACATCACTGAGTGGACTAGAACAGGGGTGGGCAACCATTTTGAGAGTGCGTGCCAAAACCGGCCAAATCTCCGACCCAAACTTTTCCATGTGCCAAAAAAAAAACCTTTTTAAAACCCCAAAGCTAGCATCAACTAATTTGGAAGTAGACCTACCTGAAGTTCATAAATGTATCAGCCTGTGTTTTTGTCTTGCTCAATTCTCGAGAAATTAATTAACTTTGTTCTTTCTCAGTTTTATTGCTTAAGTTCTGAACACTTTTAAAATATCTCTTTACAGAAGAAGTCCTACAAACGATTGTTTCGGAATAGAACATGCTTAAGGCTTTATTGTCTTTCTTAATCATGCCAAAATCTTAATTAGCGCATGCGTGAGAAAGTAGCCGTGAGAAATCTATTATTGTTGTTATTTGAATTAATATATCTATATTAAGTATATATTTATTTAGGCCATATATACATGTTTTCAGTTTAGTATTATCTAAACTATCTAATATCGTAATAGGTGAGAAAATCAAAATACACGAGATAATCATACACATAAAAGAGTATCAAGAATAAAAGTAGATCAAAAGGGAATCTAATGAATAAGTTTCGCGTGCCTGAAACAAGTCATCAGCGTGACATGTTTGGCACGCGTGCCAAGGGTGCCCACCCCTGGACTGGAAGATCATTCGCAGAGACTTAGATATTGGAACTGAACTAAGGCATATGGAGGGGATTGGTCAGTTGCTTAGTTTCGCATTGACCATATGACCAAACCAGGTCATGGGACTTATGATAATGTCAATCTTGATGATTTAATTAAATTCATCCATAAATGCAATGTTCATTTTCCAAAAATACAGCCACTGATTCTTCAAACAGATCACTCCCATAAATGACACCGGAAAGATACTGGTTTCTAAATGAATGATTACGTTTGCTTTTTACATAGTCTTCTCTCATCAGAGTTAAATCAAAAACGAAAAATTGGTGCATCGAATAAAAAGGATCACCAAAGACGAAGTGTTTTATGAAAAAATAGGACACTTAAAGTTTAATTACCTTTAAGTCTATCAACCATACATTATATGACAATATGGCTGGCAGATTTAAATGCAAAGAGATTTCAACACTTTCAAATGAAATTCAGGATTAGAATTCCTCAGTTCTAAGAATATTTCTTGGCTGTAAGACCGAGCAATTCTTTTTTACAGCAAAGTGTTCGGATATTGCTGAACCACTTCTATTGAAGCCCCTATGCAAATTACGTACCCTACCCTTGCGAATATTGTCTGCTACGCGTTGATGGGCTCTTTCTTCCAACCTCCTTAGCAAATATGGTAAGTATCAATATTAAAAGCATATTAAATTATATGACCCGGATTATGCTCACATGTAGAAGTCAGGATCATGATTGTCAACAAGGGAAATGATTACAATTTACACCCTTTTCTTTACCATCCTCGACAATTTTCCCCGGTCTCACAATAAAACACGAAAGACAGACAAGAATAAAACCATGCAGTGAAGATTATTCATATCATTACATTTTTCTAGTCAAGAATGTCCGTATCACTATGTATGTCATTGGTGCTCCATATATATATATATATATATATATATATATATATATATATCGTCATTCACAGCCTGTTTCGCTTTATCACAGATCATCAGTGTAGCTCGACATCCGATTGCTTCAAGCTGTGATTGAAATCCGACCGATTTGACATCATTCATAGATTCTAACCCTAAGCTATCGGAGAAAGGCAAAATACGTGATGAATGCAAACGCCAGTAGCCAAGAGTGCTCAATTCATAACTGAAGACCGTTAATAGCAGGAGCAGCGACTGTTTTTAAAATTAGCCTTTCTCCACAGTGCTCAATGGGCCAACAAGTTTGCAATGAGTAAAATAAAGCCATTCTATTTGCACATAGACGGTTAACGTTTGGAAAAAAAAAGATATTTCAAATTTCTGAAATGAAAGTCAAACATGCCAGATTTAGAATACTGAATTTGTCGTATGAGAAAATGGTAGCAGAGAAAGGCTTAACAATAAGGTGTTGGTTAATTAATAGACTCGTCCACTTATTTCTGAAACAACGTTTGCTTAGTGCAGTTTGCTACACGTTTGATTGAGATCAGTTTCAATAGCATTATGTATCAATAAATAGACGGCTGAGCGATGGTTAGTCCTCTTGAATTAAAATCTAATGCAGCTTTTCATGAGTAACGTTTATTTAAAAATGAAAAAAAAAAAACTTCCATTGATTTCCGTCATGTAAATGATCCATTAAATGTGTGTTTAATGATGAAACTGAAGCTTTGGATTTTTTCCCAGTAACTCAGTTCTTCGCATCCGGAAGAGAAGTATTACCGTAAAAACCCATGTAATTTACGCATATTTTAATAACGGTGCTTCTTATCAGTTTCCAGCTTAACTTCTCATTTATACTATAGTTGTCAGCTTCTGATTGTATTGCCGTAAATCCCCATGTAATTTACGCATATTTTTTCGAAAAATAAAAAAAAGATTTAGGGTGTGTGTAAGTTACATGAGTAGATCGGGTGCAGGGTTTCTTTTTTTTATAAAATTTTTCTTGTAAAAAACGTAAACATTCGTACCGGAAGTCGACCCATAATGTCAGAATAAGTTTATACAGAAAAAAAGGCCTTATATGTAATGAAGTTGTCTTTTATTTACGCTGGACGTTGTAATGCTTACTTTTTCTGCATAAATTTACTTAATCTATTAAATGGATAACTAGTTTTTAAATTTTGACGTTCAATTTGGTATTCATGATCTAGGTCATATTTTACATTGCTCGTAGTTTCTACCAATCAAAATGGAGCACCAATGACATACATAGTGATACGGATATTCTTGACTAGACAAATGTAATGATATGAATAATCTTCACTGCATGGTTTTATTCTTGTCTGTTTTTTCTTATTTTATTGTAAGATCAGAAAAGATTATTGAGGATGGTAAAGAAAAGGGTGTAAATTGTAATCGTTTCCCTTGTTGACAATCATGATGTTAGAGGACCGATAAACTGGCTTGGATCTACTGAGAGAGGACTGATAAACCAGCCGAGCTCTGATGTTAGAGGACCGATAAACTGGCTTGGATCTACTGAGAGAGGACTGATAAACCAGCCGAGCTCTGATGTTAGAGGACCGATAAACTGGCTTGGATCTACTGAGAGAGGACTGATAAACCAGCCGAGCTCTGATGTTAGAGGACCGATAAACTGGCTTGGATCTACTGAGAGAGGACTGATAAACCAGCCGAGCTCTGATGTTAGAGGACCGATAAACTGGCTTGGATCTACTGAGAGAGGACTGATAAACCAGCCGAGCTCTGATGTTAGAGGACCGATAAACTGGCATGGATCTACTGAGAGAGGACTGATAAACCAGCCGAGCTCTGATGTTAGAGGACCGATAAACTGGCTTGGATCTACTGAGACAGGACTGATAAACCAGCCGAGCTCTGATGTTAGAGGACCGATAAACTGGCTTGGATCTACTGAGAGAGGACTGATAAACCAGCTGACAGCCGAGCTCTGATGTTAGAGGACCGATAAACTGGCTTGGATCTACTGAGAGAGGACTGATAAACCAGCCGAGCTCTGATGTTGGAGGACCGATAAACTGGCTTGGATCTACTGAGAGAGGACTGATAAACCAGCCGAGCTCTGATGTTGGAGGACCGATAAACTGGCTTGGATCTACTGAGAGAGGACTGATAAACCAGCCGAGCTCTGATGTTAGAGGACCGATAAACTGGCTTGGATCTACTGAGAGAGGACTGATAAACCAGCCGAGCTCTGATGTTAGAGGACCGATAAACTGGCTTGGATCTACTGAGAGAGGACTGATAAACCAGCCGAGCTCTGATGTTAGAGGACCGATAAACTGGCTTGGATCTACTGAGAGAGGACTGATAAACCAGCCGAGCTCTGATGTTAGAGGACCGATAAACTGGCTTGGATCTACTGAGAGAGGACTGATAAACCAGCCGAGCTCTGATGTTAGAGGACCGATAAACTGGCTTGGATCTACTGAGAGAGGACTGATAAACCAGCCGAGCTCTGATGTTAGAGGACCGATAAACTGGCTTGGATCTACTGAGAGAGGACTGATAAACCAGCCGAGCTCTGATGTTAGAGGACCGATAAACTGGCTTGGATCTACTGAGAGAGGACTGATAAACCAGCCGAGCTCTGATGTTAGACGACCGATAAACTGGCTTGGATCTACTGAGAGAGGACTGATAAACCAGCCGAGCTCTGATGTTAGAGGACCGATAAACTGGCTTGGATCTACTGAGAGAGGACTGATAAACCAGCCGAGCTCTGATGTTAGACGACCGATAAACTGGCTTGGATCTACTGAGAGAGGACTGATAAACCAGCCGAGCTCAGTCGTAATTCTTTTAGCGAGACAAGCTTGCTAACGATTACAGCACCTCCAGTGCCTTAAGGTGGTTATATATAAGTTACTGACCAGGGCACCTCGAGGCGGTGTAAAGGTTAGCAAGCTTGTCTCGCTAGAACAATTACTACTGAGTAGTGAGTTCGATCCTCACTGGGTGACCCCTACATTCGGCCTTGTGCCACATCTAACCTACGCTTGGAAAATCACTATATAAGTTACTGACCATTATTTCAATCCTTCGATCTGGCTGGAACGAACAATGACAGGTATAAAATATTACAATAGTCAACAGATATCTCATAATCAATCAATGGCAAAGAGGGTTCTTGGACGAAACGTTGTGTCTATGATAACCTCTACATCAACCAAGGTAACACTAGTTTTAAATAATACAATATGGAAGAAGAGTTTGATGGAACTCTCCATTGTTGAAAGTTTTAATAAAAGAAGACCTCTTAAAGTCTATAGTGATTTTCCAAGCGTAGCTTGGATGCGGCGCAAGGCCTAAAGTAAGGGGCACTCAGTGAGGACCGAACGAAAGTTTTACTAAAAGAAGACCGCTTAAAGATGATATAATATTATTCCTCCTGTGGGCACTGAATACAGGATAATTTCTGCCTAGATGCAAATCAGATTTGAGACAACAGATATGTTGTCCTACAGAAAGATGTTGACATAATCCTGGGCGGAGTGTCTTACTGATTGATTATTTTGTTTCTTACGGCTTTTGAAGATTATTTTAAGCTAGAAAATATTTTTTGATTGTAATATTTTTTGTGTGTGGGGGGGAGTTAAAAATGATTTACTAATATAAGTTCTACTACTTAACACATAGATGGAGGATATAATGCCTGAGTATTTGATGAAATCCTTGGTATTGTAAATGTAGAATCTTTCTTAAGATCACTTCCACTATAAATACATCATCATAAACATGGCATGCGAACATGGTGGCCACACCTTTCGTGGATATCCTCGAGACTAAATTAATGAGTAGATCATTTCCTTTTTTTTATTTAATTTTCTTGTTGAAAAAAGACGTATAAAACATAAACATTCATGCCGGAAGTTGACCTATTTAATGTTAGAATAAGTTTATGCAGAAAAAACATAAAGCCTTGAATGTAATGAAGTTAACTTTTATTTGTGCTGGAGGGTATAATGCTTATATGGCGATCATCATCACACACACATACACCCTTACAAATTCAAATCTCCAACAGCATTCATTCATTGGTCAGGAAGCAACGCTGCTATCTGAAGCGACAATTTTAAAATCGCTATATTTTCATATAGTAGATTTTGTGCACTTTTGGGAGAATCGGCTCTCAGATGTCTCCCCAGAGCTCATGCACTGATTGGTCAGCATCGACCAATCAGATTCCCTGCATGTAGAAAATGATTTTTCCCGCGCAGTACTCCTGAGCCAATAATCACTTATATAAGCCTAAGAAAAGTGAGATTCAGCTGCCGCAGAAATTCACGACAGTTGAAGCTATGCGCCCATCTTCTCACTCAACTCTCAAACTGTATATTCTTTCACACTTACATATTTTCTTCTTGCACGGAAGAACTGTTTAAAACATTTATAACAGACTAATAAAATTTCATTTTCTTTCAGAGAACTTCGATAGACTTTAATAGTCAAAGAGAGACAACTCTCGTCTTACTCTTTGCATGCTTTTTCGTATACATTCTTTATTGTATATTTTGCTGAATACAATTTGTATATATTGATACCTTTGCCTTGTCCCTTTCATCACATCAGTTTGGGTTCCTAAACAAATTAAAGAAATTAAATAAATGTGGTAAAAGGCCGACACATTTTCTTATTCTGAATAAATTTTTCTGAATAAATTACATGAGTAGATCGTTTCCAGGTATTTCTTTTAAATTTTTCTTTATTGCAAAAGACGTACAAAACTTGATTGATAGGTTTGTTTTCTTACGACATACAAATCCTTTGCAGGCAGTTAAATCCTGGTATTACATTTGAATCGTAAGAATCTTTTGAAGATAATAATAATTCACTGTTACAATTCCCAATATGTAACCTATAGCTGGGGGAAGAAGAGATGGATTCATATTTTTCCCAAGGGTATTTTCGCGTAAGTGAATAGAACGAACCCGACTGGAATTGGAACTATGCTTTCCGATTTTCAGTTCCGAACCACTATCCATTACACCACCCACACATCCAAACTTACAGCCGCTGCTATTCTCAAGGGGTTACCCATCTAAGCAATAATCAGGCTCGACGTTGCTTAGAATTTCAACAATCCTTATTTGTTTATTTTTTGAAACACAGGCTTTAGTAATGGTCTCACATACCAAGAAAAGAGTTGCGGAATATCTGATCGCTGCATGTGTTTCTCATAATTTCTAATACCTTTTTTGTGTAACAACTCAAGCGAAGAAACCGGTTGATTATCAATAACAACTATTGTGAATATAATGGCGTTGTATACTATCGTTATAACAACGTTAGACAAACAATCTGGTCAAACTCCAGAGATTTTATGTAATGTTTGCGGCAATTATTAGTCATAAAAACGTGATAACATGCAGTGTTATTTCGTTTTGCCGGCCAGTCGAATTATTTGTTCTTCCAGCTTTCACTATTAACTATAAAAACGTTATTTTTATTTTTGCAAGTTTCCACAATATATTGTAAGGAACAGTTTATTTAATATATACCTCTTTCAGAATTATTCTTGTTATGTAAATTTTATAATTCTGATCATATCCATAATAAATTTGGATGTTATTGCAATTATTTTCTTATTGTTAGTTCATTGCCTCTGGCACCAAACTATGCGAAATCTCTACGTGTAGCAGTTTTGAGGCTCTTCCAGCGCGGGGTTCAACAGAGAAGATTATTAAAACTATAATGGATATACCATCTATATGCATTTCCATCTGAAGTGTTCCTTTTTACGTTTTTATCAAGCAAATCTAGTCAAAGAGACGTAAATATCTGTTGCAGAATACTTGCCATTTACCAAAGTCTTACGTGGTTATACAACTTATAAAATGAATGAAAGAGAATCTACCAACAGAAAACTCTAGATTTTTCAGATTTTCAGATTAATTTTAAACTATTCAGATTTTTAAATTTTCAGATTTTTTAAAGTTTTTTCCACATCTATCTTTGTTTTGCCCTTTCGAAGCAATTATTCTTTCAGGCATGATTTTCATTGTTGCAGCATTCTTTTTTTATTCTGTATTTCAAAATTCTATTATAATGTATATTGTCGCATGGTTGTTGCTTAGATATCTTGGCGGGAGAATATCGCAATCCATTATGATTTTGATGTCAACGATGGCTTCAGTTGCTACTCAGACGTTTTTAAATGAGTACTGAATATTACTGGATTTACTTCGCTTTATTTCTATTCTGTTTTGACTTTTAGTTGTAGTTTGTAGACTTACAGTCCTTTTTTCCTTTGCATTTTATAATAATTAAAATGATTAGCCCGGAAAAAGCCAAGCTAAACGATTGTTAAAGACACAAGTCTTTCGTGATTCTGACAACGTCTCTTTTGTGATTTGGTTTGGGATGTTTAGTTTTATGGCATATCAACCTCAATGGGTTAAATAATGCTGACAAGATTTTTATTGCTGGTAGTATTTTTTCTTCAATTATATATTGCTGGTAATAATGTATTGCTGGCAATAATTTTTTCCTTCAAATATTAATTACTGGTAATAATTTTTTTAATGTATTGCTGGTATGAAAACCAATTTTTACACTTCCATAGTGTTCTGACCCCAGTTTGGAGTCAACTACTCGCCGATAGCTGCGAGCCCAACAGGTGCTACAACCTCAGGGCGGACCCAAGAACACCAGCAATCAAGAGGTGGTTCAATGGACCTTAAAACCTTCTAATCAGAGGCCCTGCTCTCGGATGCAGTTCATCGTCTTTCCCAGGATACAGATGTAGTTTACTGTCATACCCGGGACGGGTCTCTTCTGCGAAAAAAGTTTTTAGAAAGTAATCTTTATTGTCTCAACTGTAGCGAACACGTGCAAATGATGACGAGGAAAGCCGTTCTTTGCCAAGGAATCAACAGCTTTGTTCTATATAGTACAGTTCCTAGTCCTTGATATAACAATAAACTATATCTGGTAGAAAGTCCTTTAATCAGAAGAGTGAACTTTTAAGGATCGGAGAACCACCTCTTAATTTCTGTTAAGTCCATCTTGGCCCGGGGTGGTAGCACCTGTTAAGATCCCAGTTATGGGCAAATAGTGACCCTCCAAACAAAATCAAACACCAGGGAAGTATAAATATACATTTTTATAGTAGAAATACTAGCAATAAATTTTTATAATTAAAAAAGTACTAACAATCTCAATTTATAGTAAAAATTGACAACAATATATCGATCAACATGAAAGAACTCTTTCATGGCATTAATCCATATAATATTCTACAATTTCTGAAAGAAATCAAACCGTATACCAAAAGATAACTTCAACAAAACTGTAAAATAAAAAACAAACACATTTTCTTTATCGATATCACCCCAAACAATGCACTAACACGCAAGGGGTTCGAGGTTCACAAACAAGCAAGGGGTCACAGGTTCGGTAAGAATGAAGGACAGAAACATTAATCATGAGTAGAAAGAGAAAAGGATAATCAGGAGGAAAGTAGATAGCGATTGGCATTGCATTTAAATTTTTGCAGATTAAAGTTGGTTGGAAAACATGGAAACGGAAGGGAGGTCCGCAAGCGAGAAGTGGCAGAAAAGAAACTGTTACAGTATTTACATTATCCTCATCTCAGAAATATAGACAGACTCTGAAAGAAACTGTTAGCAGAAAGGTTACGGCCGCATCTAGCCAGCTCACCTGTAAATTGATGCAATTTCCCCGCCAATCTAGTATTGCACTTAAATTCATACAGTCTAGTTACCATAGCGAAGAGCTCATCTGAACAATTATCATGAAAGTATTTATAAAAAAGGCACAGAGAGGCAACCTTACTGTGGTGGGTAAGTAACAGAAGCTGACCTGCCAGATCAAGACCAATAATATTGCCGATTCTTCTTTGGAACTTATCAAGGAGCTTCAGGTAAATAACGGGCACCGGGCCGTATATGATAGCAATATTCTAAGCATGGTCACTACGTCTCGTAATTATGTTCCCACAAACATGTACATGCATAAAAGCTGAGTATCATCTACTATATATTCATTTGGGATTACTTCAAAGCTATCAAGAAAATTAAATTTCAGCATTAAGTGACCCATAAAGTGTTGGTATGCCATTAAACAAACAAATCAAATCAATCAGTATACAGTTCTTCGAATATATGCATGGAGGTTAACTGAGATATGATTTTAGAATCATTTCGCTAGAGAATGGTGCTATGTTTGTTTTAAGTTTGTTAACCAGATCCAGACAATGCCGTTCATTATATTCATACACAGAAAGAACATTGTTTATTGACTTACAAGTGTATGAAAAATAAAAGAGAAAAATCTCTATTGCGAAAAAGAAGACTTGCTTTGAATCGACATGTCATTGTATTCAAAAGAAGCAAATTTGTTTTTTAGAATACAGCGAGGTGGAGATGTTGGACAACGTAAATTTTATTCCATTTATTAATTGGCTTAGAAATACTGTTTGATATTTGTAAAATCAAAACATCATGAAATAGCATATATCAGTAAATCCAAATACATTCTACAATCTAAACTCGTCATTGCATGTGGAGTAGGCAAACATAATCTCTATCAACTCTGACTGAAATGGCGTTGATTTCGAAGAAAAATGGAGGAATGACTCTTATCTACATTAATTGTTCTAATATATATATATATATATATGTATATGTCTTCTTCGTCAAAGTGTCCCGTGGTACAGTTGGTATGAAGTTCGCGTTGTATCGAAGCAATCCGGGATCGATTCTCGATAGTGGATGCGCACTGCTGATGAGTCCCAGATAGGACGAAATGACCGTCCAGTGCTTTCTGCATTCTGTGCATTACTTATTAATGAATTACTTAATTCTAATTATCAAATTCTCCTAACAATTATATATATATATATATATATATATATATATATATATATATATACAGAGAGAGATAATATAGATATATAATATAAAGAAATATAGTCTTAAAGTGTGCTATATTTATGGGATAAAGTGATCAATATCAGAGATAGAGCATGTGTAAATATAAAAGTGAACATATAAGTCGACATTTAGAGGTGACAGTGTGTTTCATGCTATCGTCAGGCCTAACGATTGCATCTGTCGCCTCTAAGTGTTGACTTCTATGTTCACTTTTATATTTAGATATATAATATATATATATATAATGCATATATATTATATATAATACACATATATATATATATAAAAGTGGACATGGAAGTCAGCACTTAGAGGCGACAGTCTGTTTCATGCTAGTGCAATCGTCAGGTGACGATTGCACTAGCATGAAACAGACTGTCGCCTCTAAGTGCTGACTTCCATGTCCACTTTTATATTTACACACGCTCTATCTCTGATATTGAGCCCTTTACCCCATAAATATAGCACACTTTAACACTATATTTCTGCATATATATATATATATATATATATATATATATATATATATATATGTGTATATGTTGGGGATTCTAAGCACGAGGAATTACTATAATATATATATATATATAGAGAGAGAGAGGTGGAGATAGATAAATCAGCAGATAGATGTGTCTATATATATAGATATATATATACATATATATATATATTAAATATATATATATATATATATATATATATATATATATATATATATAAAAACTGGAGTGTCAAATGTCATAGGCTAGGCAACTAATATTTTAAAAAGTACCTCACTACTCCGGTGAAAGGTCACATTACTTAATCGATCACCATACCTTTGGAAGGCTATACTGTCGTAGTATATTCCCAAAATACGATGTTTGTGTCGTATGTGACATTTCAGTCCCTCTACTGACCTGCATGGGGCAAAAGTGAGGATCTCGGGACATAGCAACAGGAATATTTGCTGACCACTAAGGGGACTGAATTGTCACATACTACAAAACATAAAAACTGAAGGAGTTTGTCAGAACCTCATACGTCGAAATCGATGGGGAATCCATCACAAAACACACACACACACACACACGTATATATATATATATATATATATATATATATGGCGAGGTAATTTGATTTAGTTTTTTATAAAATTTTCATGTGATCTAATATTTTTTGTTCTTTTCGGATGATAAATTATATAAAAAGAGACCATTATTATTTCTATCCGAGTTCTTTCGGCGATACATTTAGCCATCTTCAAGTTTGAAATATATTAACTGTTAACAAGAAATCTATGGTTATATGTATGTATATATATAACATTTTCATTTAATCAAAATTCGTAAATAATTATATAGGGCATACTACAACATGTTTGACACGACGAGTCGCACTGCATCTTTCTGAACAAAGCTCAATTAGGCCTCATTTAAATATTCATAGACACCTACATGAACCTATTCACAACATACTTGTAGACAACACAAATATAATAGAATCATCTACATGCAAAAAAAACAACACTCAATAATATAAACTGTAAACATGTACACAATATCTTTACCGTGTTTTGAAAATGAAAACATTATATAAATACATACATACAACAACCCATTTAAAATAGAACAATACAATTTTTTATATTTTTATATTTAATTTAATTATATAATTTGAAGTTTTTAGCTTCGGTTTTTGAAACATGGTAATTCCTCTGTAGCGAAGGAACCATATTTGTAAATCAGTAAATTTATAATATTTGTCCTCTGTAAGTTTACATTGAGCACTGTTTTGTAAAAATAAAAATTTCAATAGCAACACCGGATTATATATCTTACTGTTCTTTCTTTTTACTATATATATATATATATTATCGAATTCCCGAATTGAGCTCTGTAAGTCATTGACGTGTTTATTCACGGAATAAGTACGTAAAAATTCACCTTTCTTTCAACCGTACGCCGATGGCTTAGGGGGAAATCTTCAACTTTTCCGAATCAAATGGGTTTTGATCCCGGCTTGAAGTATTCGGTTGTCTAGCCTCACTGATGTGATACAGCGAAACGGTCGCTCTGTGGATGACTATATCAATAAACAATATCGAGTGGCGACCCGTTACGTACCCTCACACACACACACATATATATATATATATATATATATATATATATATATATATATATATATATATATATATATATATATATATAGCATAATAAGAGCCACGTATACTTTCTTAATATGTATATAATATAGAAAAAACAACTGAAAAGTTGCAAAATAAAAAAATTGAATGTTTTTTTGTGAAAGTATTTATTTATATTTTTAAATGAAAGATCGGGGCCCGATCTAAAATATCAAATATATACTTTCATACTTTCATAAAAAACATTCAATTTTTTAAATTTGCAACTTTTCAGTTGTTTTATATATATATATATATATATATATATATATATATATATATATATATATATATATTTGTGTATTTAGGCAGCAATCCTTCTTTCAAGCACATTTCATTAAAAACGACTGACAAGGTGCTTTTATTTAGTTTTTTATATAATTTCTCGTGCGATCTAATAAAGTTTTTCTTTTCAGAGGATAAATTATATAAAAATTGTCCGAATGTTCTTTTCCGAGCTTTATTAGATCGCACGAGAAATTATATAAAAAACTAAATAAAAGCACCTTGTCAGTCGTTTTTAATGAAATATATATATATATATATATATATATATATATATATATATATATATATATATATATATAAGTAAATAGTTTGGCCTATCGTGCGGTTAACACTTTTCCCCGTCTTTTGAATAGGAGTAGAGGTTTATCACTTGTTTCCTGTTTATGGTTGTGTTTCCGGTCCCTTCTTAAGACGGCTTCAGTCCTATACTCCAAATGTTTTTATTTGTATGCTAATATAAGTCCTCACACTAATCCACTACTTTGAGTGACTCTTGGTGTTAGTGGATATATATATATATATATATATATATATATATATATATATATATATATATATATATATATATGAATAAAAGATATGGAACATTTTTATTTATTAATCTGACGTGTTTTATTACTTAAATGTGCGTATGAGTGCATATTTTTTTCTAAGATTTGTCGAATATTCAGGCTGGTAGACGAAAATAAAAAAATATATACTGTTTAATAAATAAACCTAGCGTCTACTCAAATACGAATATCCACTAAAAACAACGTTTTAGTAATATATATATATATATATATATATATATATATATATATATATATATATATATATATATATATATATATATATATATAATATAAATATATATATATATATATATATATATATATATATAAATATAAATATATATATATATATATATATCAGTAAATCAAAAACTCCAAAATTAATTCATATGGGGCATAGATCTATTTGAACCGACGAAAACCTCGTCAGTCTTCTTCATCCCCGGTATACAGAGTTCGTGTAGGAATTAGAAATTTCACTGTGACAGGTACGAGCCAGTGGGTCAGTGATGTGTGGAATGTCTTACCATTAAAGGGTAGATGTTTTATAAAATTAAACCCGGATATTAAACTTATGACATTAAATTGGGGTTATATGAAGAATTTAGTGTTAATTTAAAACTAAGAGAGGTTGAATAAAACTGACGACGTTTTCGTCGGTTGAAATAGGCCTATACCCCATATGAGGTAATTTTGATTTTTTTGTTTTACTACTCTTGATTTGCTCTCTATATAAATTACATTGAAGTCTTTCTTAAAATACAATTGACGCATTTATATATTTCAGTTAAATTGATCTGTATGCTTCTACATTACAAACGGATTCTTTGTCACAGTGTAAAGTAGCCATATGCGAACGTAATAGCGGGTCAAATTGTAAAGGACGACTGATAATTTATTGTTGGCTGGTGTCAAAATTTTCCTTCCAATACCAAATTGAAGCTGAGTAAATAAAGGTAATAAAAAGTAAAATATTTTCTCCGCAGTAAATTAAATTGACAGTTGAATTTTTTCTTGCACATATCTAGATATACCAGGGAGTGCTGAGAATTTCTCGGGCCGACCCTTACCATGCCGTCCTTATTCCATGTTTAGTCATTTGAAAACTTACGTCAGCAAGTGGAACAAGCTGTTCCACATAGTTATAATAAACCCAATGGAAATGATTTATAATGAAATAGGCTATATGCAAACAAAAAGAAATAAGGATATAATACTGTCTCCCACAAATTCTAGTTTTTGTCGATTTGATTGGTCAGTCAAATTGCTTACGTCAGAAACTCTATTTGTAAACAATTTGACATATTTATATCTTTGCGCGTGCGCCTCTGTCTGTATCTGTCTGTATGTGTATGCAAAGAATTGTGAATGACCACGCATTTTTAAGTGTACGTGCATCGTTAGTTTGCAAAGAAAACAATGGAGGAATTCTTGAGGAGGTCAGTCTGCCATAACTAACTTATCAGTTCAAACAGTAAGAGTAAATTATGTACTTTCCGCCATTTTGACCTCATTTAATGTTTCAGTGTCTGCTCTTAACTAATAATGAATTTCCTGGGGAATTCCGATTACGAATAATGATTGTCGTTGAGAGATATCAATCATGCAAACGCACACACACGCACCCCCATATATATATATATAGATATATATATAGCCACTTTGAGGAGCTGTGATACAACGAAACAGTTTTCTGCGGAAGACAATATCTATCTATC
The DNA here is from genome assembly GCA_964036315.1 of Acanthosepion esculentum. Classification (NCBI taxonomy): domain Eukaryota; kingdom Metazoa; phylum Mollusca; class Cephalopoda; order Sepiida; family Sepiidae; genus Acanthosepion; species Acanthosepion esculentum. The sequence goes on along the minus strand of OZ038492.1, from coordinate 872,920 downwards.
TATATCTATATCTGTATATATATATATATAGGTGTAGGTACCTGCAACAATAACGCTAAAAAAATCAGTATAGCATAATGATAACAGGTCCGAAACTTAATAAAACAAAGTTTCATCATTAAAATATTTATGTTATTATTAAGAGGAAAGAATAAAGTATTTTTTCTAATTTTTTTCTTCTTTCTAACACGTTTTAAATTTGGGTATAAAATCTCGTTTTTTTTTTGTTAAAACCGTACGACTTGTGGTCATCGCAATTTTTAGTGTAGCAGTTTCGGGGGAAAACCCATTAATTTTGAAATTATTGCAAGAATCAAAAAATTGTCTAATTTAAATGAAACTTTCAGGACTTATTCAAAAATGAATGAATTTATTTTTGAAATTTTTTTTTAGAAAATCTTAGTAAAAATGTTTTTTTTACATCTCTTACCCACCCCCATAAAGTAATTTCATGAAATTTTATAGAATTTCAAAGAGTTCGCAATTTTTTTTTTTATATATATATATAAGCAGGACTCCTTGGAGAAGTTGAATAATCAATTTTCTTTTCCTAACTAATGCCAACTTTTAAAAGAACCTGCTCCAAATTGTAAAATAAAAACTGCAATAAACTCTCTAATTATCAAATTAGATAGGCTTTTATTTGCTTTTATAATTAATATACATTAAGGACATTATTATCTGAAGAAAATTTTTTTTTTTCAATGAACAAAGAATTTTTACAAGAATTGTTTGCATTTTTCTTTTAATTTTTTAAAATTTTTTTCTTTAATTTTAAAAATGTTTTAAAATTCTTTCATGCAGCGCATGGGGTCGGTTATTAAAACTTTTAAGTGAAGACTATATTTACTAAGCGACAATTAAAAGCTTAATGCAAATAATGCTACCAAAACCTTTTACAATAATTAAAAAGATTTTTTCTTGTGCGTCAAAATGTTATTTTTTTAATTTTGTATGATATCTCATAAGTGACATTATGGTTAAAAGGTCACGTGTTTCAAAGCTTGTCTCTTCCTTGGGGAAACCCCTTGACATGTAAAGTTCTTATCTCACTCTCAGTTATTAAATTAAAAATTAAATTGAGATAATAAAATTATATCATTTATCAATTTAACCAATTAATAACTCAGTGAGATATTTTAATTAATAATATAATAATAATTTTATTAGTTATTATCGCAGTTATTAAATTAGAAATATAATAACTTAATTTAATATTAATAATTAATAAATTAATTATCATTATCTTTGCTATTAAATAACGAAAGAGATAGAAGTAACTCAATAATGTAAGACATTTTTATAGTATTTTAAATTATTATAAGGAACAAAAAAAACCGTTATGTTACTTTTGATGCAACGTACTAAACATGTCAACACATTTTCAGTCATTAAATTATCGATGGAGACATGAAAATAACAAGACCCCGAGGTCAAGAAATGTTTGTCTAGTAAATTTTATGCTATAAGTAAGTGATTTTTGTTTCAGAACAGATTAATTTAACTTTAAATTTGCTAATTTTACGAAAGTAACCTTTCAGAAATGTAATTCTTATTTTAGCGGGAATTTTAAAACTGAAAAATAAGTTTTTTACATTTAAAAAAAGGTTAAAAATGGCCGTTTCGATTATTTTTTTTTTTGGAAGCATCGACTAAAAATCATTTAAAATTCTATTTGAAATACTCCACTGCATTTTTCTGGAATTAGAAAATTTAATCTTTTAACTTTCAATTGAAGCGGTTGGAAAGCTTCTAAAAAGATTTTTCATTTATGAAAAATACATTTAAACCTTAGGTATACGGATTTTTGGAGATACCTGATATATATATATATATATATATATATATATATATATATATATATATTACAGTTCAACAGTTTGAAGCCATCCCCAGAATTAGCATGAGATGAACTTGATAGAAGAGTGAAACCTTTGTAGCGATTACTACTATGTTTGACACGCCTACATTTTTCTCAACTGTGATTGGTCAAATAATAAATACTAACTATCACAGGACAATTTACTGATCGCATTCACCACACAGAAGTTTTCCTATTGTTAATTCACAAACATGTTTTTGTTACAAAATCACCGATTGGGTAATTTTTCATTAAATCAGGTATTTTTTGTTCGCTCTCGAAATTTCTCCCGCCATTGTCCTGGGAGCCTACCCATGGTTATATAAACCGGAATTCGTTCCAAAAATAGACAGTAGAAGCAGAACTCAGTAGAACTCAGCAACTCACACGCGTCTACACAGACTATTCATTCTACCTAATACACGCACGCACACAGAACTTAAATATCATTCACCATCAGTTCTATGTAACAAGCCAAGTTGCAACAGCTCTGTTAGTTATATCTAATCCACAACTGATTTATTACATGTTCTTCTGAAAACATCATTCTATCTAATACAGAACTTTGAATATTCTTTCAGAAAACTTGTTTATTTACATTTAATCTTTCAGATAACAGATAACGGGAAACTACTTCACCTATCTTATTGTTTCACACATTACAAAAAATGTTTTCTATTTGTTGATTTTAATATATATTTTATCGTTGAAACAAAAATCGGTTTTCCATTGTTTATCCTTGATACAAAAATGTATAATTGTTAAATGCTATTCAACACGCAGCCACATCAACCTTTTCAACACAACCAGCATTTACACCTTTCCATACCAATAATTAAACTTATACTTTGATAAATATTTGCAAGGAATGCCAAATGTTTGTGCTTCAATAATGAAGTCGGTTGTCATTTCTTTCTGCGATAGACTGGTTACCAACCAAGGCTAAAGAACTCAGTCTGTACTGCTATTCAACCCAAAGCTGGGGGGAGAATATATGGATTCATACCTTTCCCAAGGGTATTTGTGCTTAAGTGAATATAATAAACTCGACTGGGATTCGAATTTAGCACTCTGAGTTCTTATTATGAGTTGATAACCAAATAACCCATCGAGGTGTTAATATGCCACTAAAGAAAAACAAGGCAGTAATCAAAGCAAAGGAGGATATTTTGACGAGAGCAAATTTTAATCCTAATATGCGTATTTTGGTCATAATAAAAAAGTCATGTCCCACATTTTTTTTTAACTATGTATAATTATTTTTTCTTATTTAAATTATTAGCAATTATATATTAAATCAGGGCTACAGGAATATATTACGCCCATGGCTAAGATACAAAGATAAGCTGAAAAGCAAATTGTCAGCTGTCAATATACCACATAAGACCCTTGAGCGCTTAGCCTTGGAGCGGGTAGAATGGAGATCAACGTGTTTTAGTGGACTCAGCAATTTTCAATCTGCTCGTCGGCATCATCTTCAAGAAGCGAGGGAAAGAACTAAAAGGTCAGCCAATCTAACAGTGATCTCATCTCATAATCCTCACACTTGCTCCATATGTGGCCTCCTTTGTAAATCACTAGCGGGTCTTAAATGCCACTTAAGATTATTGCACAAAATTTCATAACTGAAAAAACTAAGCTGTCAGATCCTCATACGTCGAACTCGACGGGAGAGTCCATTATAATCATTATATATATATATATATATATATATATATATATATATATATATATATATATATATATATATAAAATGAAGGATATCATTCTTTTACTTTTACATATTTTCAGGAATAATTTCTCGACTCGAATTGAATTTAACTTATGCCAGAAACGGACAGTATGATTTAGTTCATTAACAACATTTTCGTGGTATTTACCGCGCAAATATTTGAACGAAAATATGCCGTTAATTAACTCATTCACACTGAGCATTTCTGATATAAGTTAAATTCAATTCGAGTCAAAGAACGATTTTAAAAAATTAAAAGAAAAAGAATGCCACCCGTCATTTTTAAAACAATATATTTATTCTGTGGCATCAAATTTTTGTTTATAAATATATATATATATATATATATATATATATATATATATATGAACATAATAAAATAGGCAGCATATATTTTACATTACAAAGAGTTAATCATATCTTGAATCAATCAGCAATATGAATTCGATTATTGGCGAAATCACTTATAATTATGTCTACTAGCAAAGTGATTTCGTCAATAATCGCATTCATATTGCTGATTGATTCAAGATATGATTAACTCTTTGTAATATAATATATATATATATATATATATATATATATGTGTGTGTGTGTATTAAGCATGTCTGATTGAATAAATCACAAACATCATGTATGCTTATTTTTATCATTGCCCTTTCATATATTCATGAATATTTTTCCGTATATTACAATTAAATAAGTACCAGTGAAAATCACTTTTATCAGAGGTGCTACTGGCATGGCAAAAACTATGAAAAAAAAATCACGTTCTAATGAACGCTAACACATAACTGTCGGCCATAGCATTTAAATGCAAAAGAAAAAAAATCAGTAGTCCATAGCTACACATAGTTTTGATCCTGATCCCCGTCTTTCTTATTGATTCTTTCCTCAAACACCCCTCTTCACTCTCTGTAACCCCTTGCGTTCTAGTGACACTCCCGCCTCCTTGGGGTAAAGTGCTTAAAAAAAGAATATATATATATATATATATATATATATATATATATGGTAATCCGTATGGAATTTACAGGAGGATATAAACCCAGCGAGAGCTCTATGTCAGAGTAAAATTATTAATTAATGAATATCAAACACTTAAAACGCCATAGGTAATTTTTTATTTCATGAGAGCTAATAATGGTTTTAATGTTTCACGTCTTACTAATTAACCCATAGGAATGAAGAGTTGGATTTGCTAATATGTAAATTTGTTTGTAAGTCTGATAGGTTGAGAGGTGTTTTTTACAGCTCTCATGAAATAAAAAAAATATTACCTACGGGATTTTAAGTGTTTGATATTCATTAATTAATTATAATAATATTATTAATATTATTATTACTAATATAATAATATATCTATCTATCTATCTATCTACCTATCTATCTATCTATCTATCTATCTGTTTATTTATCAATCTATCTATCTATCTATATCTATATATATTATAATATATATATTCTGTTTATACGTTATTTTTATAAATTAAATTTATTTCAGTAAATATATTTTTAACATTTTATAAATGCGCATAAAACGCGCTCTGTTCTACTTAATTTCAAAATTGACTGGTTAGGTTATTCGGTTCTTTTAAAGGTTTATCTAAGGGAGATAACTTTCATTTAAATAATAATTTTTTTTTATAATTAAAATTTAAGTGTTTTAAAAGCTTTGCTATCATCAACATTTGAAATATAAAGGAGAGCGTTCATAAGTGTATCACTAAACCTATTATCTATGAAAAGAATAAAATAAAATAAATAAAACTGTGAACACAATATTAAGATTTCAGCATTAAATAACCCGTCAGTCAATGAAGTGCAACACGTGATACACGCTATGGCATTTTATGAATCTTTTGATACATGACTGATTTTTCCCGCAGTCGGTTGCCATTTCTTACTGTGATAGACTGGTTCCGAACCAAAGCTAAGAAACTCAGTTTGTACTGCTATTCAACCCATAGCTGGGGGAGAAGATATAGATTCATAACTTCCCCAAGAGTATTTCTGCGTAAGTGAATATAATAAACTCGACTGGGATTCGAACTTGGCTCTCAATTTCAATTTCAATTCATCCATTATTTCAGTCTTATATATTATTTCAGCGATTATAACATGTTAGTCTTATCTACCATTTCATCTACGCACACACACACACACACACACACACACACACACACACACACACATATATATATATATATATATATATATATATATATATATATATATATATATATATATATAACTTAAAAACAAAGGATAAACAAACAGATGGAACAAAGCAAAAATTATATATGCACATATATATATATATATATATATATATATATATATATATATATATATATTCAGACTCGATGAATTACTTAATGATATATATATATATATATATATATATATATATATATATATATATATATATATATATATATATATATATATATATATATATACGATTTTAATCCCTGAAACCTCATTCACATATATCTATTTGACAATTATAGTAAATAACTTTGTAGACTAGTTCAACAATGTAGTTCAACAATTTCACTAGGAATTTGCTAGGATGACAACTTTAAGTTGGTGTGTTTCTCTTAGCTGTTGTCAACATTTGTTGTAACGCACATATATAATTTCCTTGTTCACAAGGATTTAAACAAATTTGAAAGATGATCTTCAAATAAAATGTGTTACATTTGCCCTACAGTAAAATATCTCAAGACGTTGATTTATTTCATTTATGACAATCTTTTCAGCGAAAGAAAGAATGGTCGTTGGTGACGATTCAATGTTTTTCTCCCATTGATCAACTGAAAGCAAATGACTAATGTGTTTATATGTTTGACGTTTAAAGTCAGGAAACTGTGATGTTTAAAGGCGGCGTTTCTTGGTCGAGAAAACTGAGCGTAAAATAGAGAAAGATGAAAAGATAAAGCGCGGAAAGGAAAGAAAGAAAAAGAGAGAAGAATGAAACACAGATTGAGAGGAGGAGTTAAAGAGGAAAAGAAAGAAATTGATTCTTTATAAGAAAAAAAAAAGAATGAAAAGAAACAATTTACAGGAAAAACCGGAAAGAAAGAAAAAGAGAATAGGATAGTGTGTGATAGGAAAAATTAAATGAAAGAAAAGAAAATGAGGGAAAGAGGAAATTAAATTACAAGTTGAATGATATTGCGGTGCATAAAACAAATTCTGACTACAATGGGGGCAAAAAAAAGACAGAAAAATAAATATTAAAATAAACTCTTAACTGAATCAAAAGGAAAAACGTATTAAAAAAAATAAAGAGTCTTTCAATTTAAAAAAGATATGAGGTTGAGTCATAAGTAATTTCCGTTTGGGGGAAACCCATGGCTATGACGAATGTATCATCCCAACTACTAATTAGACATGGCAGTCAAGAGTAAATTTGGATGATACTAACCTACCATACTTTTTAAAAGTCTGTGACAACACACATTGCTTTAATGTTGGTCTCTTCCATGAAAACGCAAAGCCGCCTACAGAACGAATAACACTGGAAAAAAAAATTGGAACTTGGTTGGTCTGTTCTAGCTTACCCGCAATTTTCCCATGACCTTGCGCCAAGGATTTATTACTTTTTTTCGTTGCAAAATGCCTTAATGGAGAAAACAAAAGGCAATGTTATGCCTGTGATAGGGTCGATGGGTTAATTTTATTCAGAGTTCTTAAAATGCAATGAAACACTAAACGCACACTTATATGTTCAGTAGCTGCAATATGTCCATAGATGTTTGGGCGAAAAGCATCATGCGATCGTTAATAGAGAAAACGTTTCTCCCCTTAACAACACAAGGCGACATACAGCATAAATACAGCTGGAAATATACAGCAAATCGCTTTCGTAGGGAAAAATTCCATAATGAAAACCAAATTCAAGATTTGATCGAAAACCACATTATATCAAAACATGAAAAATTTGATTTCAAAGGTGACTGTGAGTGAAAGACAATGAAACGACGTTAGAAGTAACCGGAAACCCAATCCTAAATAGGGAACAAGTGATAAACCGTTACTCCTGCTTAAAAGACCAGGGAGGAGTACGAACCGGACGATAGGCGAACCGAAACGAATATTAATGTACCATTTTACTGGCCATGAAAAGGGGGTTGTTTTACTATTATCGTTATAAAACAAAGAATGTCACATGAATTACTAGACTTAAGCTTTTATGATATTTTTTTTAAAGCATATCACCCCAAGCAAGGGTGGAAGTCACTAGTACGCAGGGGGTTACAGAAGGTTTGGAGGAAAAGCAGATAGGAGTGGTAAAGGAGAGGATGTGGAGAAAGATAGTGGATCGATCAAGGCAAGGGGGTTACAGAAGATTTGAAGTGAGAGCAGATAGGAATGAAAGGTGAAAGGGTGTGGAGAAGGGAAGAGGATAGATCAAGGCAGCTGGACATGTCGATTGACGTTACACTTAAATAGTTGGAGCTTGTATTTGTCAAGGAAGCAGGAATAAGGAAGGGAGTTCCACAGGCGAGATGTGCGAGACATGAAGCTATTGGAGTAGAAGAGACGTCTACATCTAACAGTTTCAACGGTGAAGGGGTGGGAACGGGATGCCAGCCTCGTGGGACGTTTAAATTCATGAGGCCTAGGAACCAGCGAAAGCATCTCCTCGGAGCAATTACCGTGAAAGTATTTATAAAAAAGACAGAGCGAGGCAACGTCGCGTCTGTGTGTGTGTGTGTGTGAGAGAGAGAGAGAGAGAGAGAGAGAGAGAGAGAGAGAGAGAGAGAGAGAGAGAGAGAGAGACTGCAGACGAGATGACAGATCGGGGCCAATTACATTGCATATCCGTCTCTGGATCTTATCAAGAACCCTGAGGCAAACAGCAGGGGCTCCAGCCCATATATGACAGCAATACTCCATGCAAGGGCGAATGGTCGATTTATAGATTTGGAGGATAGATTCCGGGGAGAAAAATTTCCTGGCTCGGCACAGGGAGCCAACTTTCCGTGCGGTGGATGAAGCAATTGACTCGATGTATTTGTTCCATCTCAGATCAGCGGACAGCGTGAGACCGAGCAGCCGCAGAGAGGAGCTCTCAAGAAGTTGGTCATCAGACATTCTAATGGGATGCAGGGATGGATCCTTGTGGTGGTTAATAGAGAGCAGTTTAGTTTTAGAGGCGTTAAAGTTAACCATCCATTTCTTGCCCCAGTTCACAACCGATTGGAGGTCCTTTTCTATCCGAGATGCCAGGTTAATTTTGTCAGCATCACTGGATTTGTGTTTGAGGCAGGAGTAAATTGTGGTGTCGTCCGCATAGATGCCGACTTGGGAATCTATGGCACCAGGATGGTCGTTTATGAATATGAAGAACAGAGTAGGGCCTAGGATGGAGCCTTGAGGAACACCTGCATTAGTGTAATAGGAGCTGGAGATGAATCCATTGAGAACGACCTTCAATTCACGGTTTGACAGGAATGATTGTATTAGGTCAAACAATCGACCTGTAATGCCATAACCCTGGAGCTTGCGAAGAAGGCCGGCATGCCAAACTCTATCAAACGCTTTGGAGATGTCAAGGGCCACGGCACGAGCTTATTATGGATAGCTTTGAAGACAAATTCAGTGATGGCCGTAAGCACATCAGCTGTAGATCGGGCAAAGCGGAAACCATATTGCTTGTCTGAGAGCAGATCATGGGATAACAGGTGATTAATCACATCGGTGTTGATAATGGCTTCGAAGACTTTGCCGAAGAGGGGTAAGAGACTGATAGGACGGTAATTAGAAGGGTCGGAGGGGTCCCCAGAGTTCTTAAAGACAGGAACAATGGTTGAGGACTTCCAGCAGTCAGGAAAGCAAGCGGTTGTATAATTTAGAGAGGGCAGGCGCCAGTTCAGGCGCACATTTCTTCAGGACAGTGGCTGGTATCCCGTCACCACCAGTAGCCTTGTGGTGATCTGAAAGATCTTTCAATTTCACTTTTAATGATCATTATCATAAAGGGATAAACTAGCTTTTTTTGGCCGATCATGAATCGAAAAGTGATATAGTCACCGAAGCGTTTCATTCTCGGAGATTTGGCCGACGGACATTTGGCCAATGAAAATTTAACCGAATGGACATTTAGCTGAAAATGTAGTGGCGTACGTACGTATATGTCACACTTTTTATCGTAATGTTCTACATATATTTATTTTTATTTACAGTATTAATTTATAATTTTTTGTTTTTTTACATGCTTTTTTAAAATTCTACATTGTATATATTATATTTTACTTCAAATATTACTGCAAGTATTTTGAAGAAGAGCACATTTTACTACAACAAATATCTTAAGCTTTTACGATATGAAAAATCTTTCAATTTCACTTTTAATGATCATTATCTTAAAGGGATGAACTAGATTTTATCTTACTGTTAAATATGAATTTAAATAATTAGGTGCTACTTTTTACCCAAATACACTCAAATATTTTAAAAAAATACTAACTAAACAAATATTGAAATAAGAAAACTTTTAACTTTAAATTTAGATTTAGTAATTTAATCAATTGAAATTCAGTGGTAATTATTAGTCATTTTCTACCTTATAATACTACTAATTAAAATACTTAAAGTATTGCTTGTTACTATTTTTACTTGTACTTTTTCGGCAAAATGTCCGTTGGAGAAATATCCATTCGCTCAAATATCTCTCGGCCAAATGTCCGTCGGCCAAATGTCCGTCGGCCAAATGTCCGTCGGCCAAATGTCCGTCGGCCAAATGTCCGTCGGCCAAATGTTAGGCCACAGTGTAATTGAATCGACGGTTTATTATTCATTCAGAGTCCTTAAAGTGAAGTGAAACACTAAATTCACATTACAGTATATAACAACTTAACTCTATAGCTTTACATTGGATTTATTTTTTAGTCTATAAGTAAATATTGGTCAAGTTTATAATTGAGTCTAAAAGCAAATAAGGGTCAAGATTAAATTTTAATATATATTTAAGTAAATATCAGTTGTGTTTATAACTGAATTTATAGGCAACAATTAGTCGCCCATACTCTTGATTCAAGGAATGTAATCGGCACATATTAGGCCTCTCCTCCAGGGCAATTATGTACGAGAGTACCACTGTGTTTACTAGCAGAATTACAAAATTTAATAAAAAAAACCTGAATAGAAATGAAAGCTATGAATCTTTTAGAATATCAGTTGTCAGCTGAATAATGACAGGCATATTAAAAAGGGAAGACCAGTAAAGAATGAATGAGGGCATCCAAGCAGACAGAGGAAAATCATAGATAAAGTGGAAACAAGAAGAGTATCAATAATATACGCAATGCCCTTTCTAAATTAGACTAAGAAACGGAAATTGTTGAATTTAGTTCGATGGCGACCTGAAAGACGAAACGCGTCACAAGTAAACTTTTCCCACTTGGTCATACAATTTCCCCAATACTGTTCTTGACACATACACACACTCACATTAGCATACTCGAGGTGCCCATTTTCCAAGCATAGATTAGATGTGGCACAAGGCCGGAAGTATGGGCACCCAGTGAGGATCGAACTCACTATTCTGTGGTAACTGATCTAGGAAGACAAGCTTGCTAACCATTACACCACGTCGACGTGCCCACAAGGATTAAGGTAATAATCAGAACCAATTCGCACACTATTTACATTATTCGGACTATCGTCCTCATCTTTGTCGACATATTTATCACAACGTTTCGGCTGTTGTACGCTCCGGCCTTCTTCAGTTGATTGGAATGTCGAACTGAATCCTTTATTTCACTCACTGTTCTAGTTCTACGTGCCATATCTAATGGATGTCAGTTATCAGTTATCTCCTGTTAATTCCCCTGTCCAAGTTCTCCACCGCCTTAACCAGGTATTGAACTCACAATCTTTGGGTCCTGTCACTGGATCTAACTAACGCCTTTATCCACTGTGCCATGTGTCATTATAAACAGACACAGGACCAATTCGTTATGACCAAAAACATCTTCAATTTGTGAGCCAGAAGGTTGATTGATTTTCAAAGATTGTACTTAAATGTAAATATATTCTACGAATAATATAAAGTCCACACAAAGGCAGAACGCGCTCCAAAAGAAACTCGTTCAACCAATCCCATTGTCTTCAATTTTCTGATATCTTTGCTTTAATTAAAGCTTCCCTCGGTAAAGCAGGGAAGACTAATTTCATTATATTCATCATAAAGAGTAAACTGGGTTTGTGGTTAATTCGATAACGTTGGGGATGCTGTCGTCAAGTCGTATAAGTAATGAACAGCGCGTAACTGTGTTATAAGATATGAAGAAGAAGAAGAAGAAGAAGAAGAAGAGGAGGAAGAAGAAGAAGAAGAAGAAGAAGAAGAAGAAGAAGAAGAAGAAGAAGAAGAAGAAGAAGAAGAAGAAGAAGAAGAATCGGAGAGAAAAGTTCAAATGGAAAAGAATGAGTCATTTTAATATAAAACGATAGTAAGAACAAGGAAAGTCTATTCAAACTACGAATGCCAAAGATATGAAACAGTTTAACTGAGAAGATGGGTCGCGAACGTTAATAACTTTATTAGGTCGTTAAAACTCGGCAATTATTAGAACTCTTAGCCTCAGAGGGAAGAACAGATTTGATATAAAAGACAAAGAAATTGCCACTTTTAGATTTATGAGACTCATTAATAAATGGTGTGCCTAATACAAATTAGCTTAAGGACCAACGAAAATACTTTGTTTAAGATTTTATTTATTCATGTTTTCTCCGGTTCAGACGATTTCCTTAACGTGTATTTAACATTTTTGTTCTTATATTGAATGGAACTGATTCTGTGGTGCTTGTTGTTATGGTTAAAGACTTCTGGAACCTGGCGCTGTTTTTTTATACAGATTATGCGGTATAATATTATTGTATTAATTATTTCCATTATTTAAATTGTTGGGATTGTTGTCCACATCTATATTGTCATATTCACGAAGTTTCGGCCGTTGTACGTTCGGGCCTACTTCAGGGGAATGGATTTTCGTTCTAAACCATTTAGTTCTTCCACAAAGGTAGATTGCGCTTTATTGTTGTGTTGATTTAATGGAAATATTATTGGATGAATAGACAGTTAATCGACGAGATAACATAGTGATTATGTAACCAAACTATGATTGTTTTAATTCATTATTATTATTATTATTATTATTATCATTATTATCGTTGTTGTTGTGTGCGGTATCATTTTGCCAGAGAGTAATTTCATACACCTAATTACCAAGTCCACTCCCGGGTCTATGAGTAAAAAGGCCACTGTAGGATATTTATCTCTGCACATTTGGGACGTTTCGTTCAGATGGGGAGGGTTTTAAGAATGATATGTGAAGTTCCACACAAAGTAATATTTTGTAGCCCTGAGATGCTGCCATGTCAAGGAATTGTACCCAAATGATTTCCTGTGACCTTCTTCGTCATACCAAACGCTCCTATCACAACAGGGATAAACGAAGTATTAAGTTTGAACTTTTTGTTACTTCGATTTGCAGGTCATTTTGAGAGTTTTTGACATTAATTTTTTTTAGAAAAATCGGAAGCCTGTGGACGAATCAATTGACAGTTTTTTCCCTTCTTTTCTTCTTCTTCTTCTTCTTTTCTTCTTCTTCTTCTTCTTCTTCTTCTTCTTCTTCTTCTTCTTCTTCTTCTTCTACTCCTTCTTCTTCTCCTCCTTCTCCTCCTCCTCCTACTACTACTACGCTAGGTGCAGCTACGACTGGAGCTTCAGTATAATGAAGGCTTTTACGTGGTGGAGTTGCTGGCGCCCACAACCAATAGATTTTGAATTCAGAATTGTTCTTTTGCGAGACTAGTTCCAAAACATAGCAAGCGAGATATATCTGTTATGTTAATAATCTCTTGCTGTGTTGAGAAGTAACGCATTCAAATGTTTTCAAAGCGAACGCCACAATCTAGGCTGAAATTTGAACGCAATGTAACAATATCCCCTTAAACGCCGATAGCCGATAGAATCTATCTATAGCAAACAACCAACAAAAGTTTAAAAGAGACTGCGAGAACAGGTAAGCGTGGGGGACGGGGAGAGAAATAACACACACACGGCAGTGAACACAAAGCGTACCACTCTTTAGCGTGAGCTTATCGACCTCGAGACGCAAACCGAACACAAACGAATATTCCTATCAATGTAGTCAAAACACCCACCTTTGCTTTTTACTAAAATTTAAAAAAAAAATCAAAACTGTTACAATGACTTCGGGACGTTAATAAGAATAAAACGGTTTTATTTATTTTTAGAATTTGATTTTTTAAAATCTCTTACGAAAATTCGAATATCGACACAAGCTGATGTTTCTCTCTCTCTCTCTCTCTCTCTCTCTCTCTCTCTCTCTCTATATATATATATATATATCTATCTATCTATCTATCTATCTATATATATATATATATATATATATATATATATATATATATATTTTGTATACTGTGGCATGTTTTTATTAAGATATGTCTCATTAAATATTTAGACAGTACATAACTTAATTATCTACCCTAACGTTTGCACGTGAGCTTACATGATAAAATTTAAAATTGTACTGTACATAACTTTAGCGTTTTTCACTTCACACGTAAAAAAATTAATTTTCATATGAACACAAAATTCTTTGTCTTAGAAGAAAACAAGACCCTGATGACGACATTGTGCTAATGTCGAAAGTCATCGCAATAAAATGAATATACATGGTAATTTTTTTTCTTCCTTTAATAAGGATAGTAGGAAACTTGTCCGTAATTACGAGCGGACCTTATTAAAAATAAGTAGTCAAAATTTGTCTATATTATTTAATGATATATATTAATTTAAAAATATGGTTCCCTAGCTACACAGGAATTGCCACGTTTCAAAAACAGAAATTAAATTTTAATTATAGAATTAAATTTAAAATCTTTATGTCTTATTAATTTTCAAGCGATTTCTGGAATAACTTATACAACGTGTGTGTGTGTGTGTGTGTGTGTGTGTGTGTGTGTGTGTGTGTAGGTTGGCATCAAATAGAAATCGAATATGGATCGGAATCCGATAGAATAAGATAAAGAACAAATAGAAAACTTTTATTAATCTAACATGTTTCACTTTTA